>CM060846.1:351788011-352988011 GCA_030762175.1 Metallyticus violacea | reverse complement strand
ATGTGTTTTCTGAGGCCGGCTTGTTCCTCTCTATTTACGTTATAGGTTTCCAGGAAGACCTATAGTCGGTGGTTGACCATTCTCTCTGTTAGCTTACACAGAACTGAAGTGAGGCTAATCGGTCTGTAATTCTTAACTTGACTAGGGCTCCTCCCTTTCTTGTGTATTGGGATTAATTCAGCCTTTCTCCAAGCACCTGGTATGCCCATTTTCCAGGTTTCGTTGATCGCATCGAATAAATTCTTTGATGCGTTGTTTCCAATATTTTAATGAATTCAGAAAATACTTCATCAATCCCCCAACGTTTCCCTGTTTTCAGGTTGTGTAGTGCTTGTTTGAGTTCCGTGAGGTTGAAATAATTTTATCTTCTTTCTCAGGCATAGGCAGGACAGGTGGTATATTCTCTTGCGACCTGGAAGTGTGTATGGGCACTTCACGAAAAACTGGCAGAGGGTCTCAGCAATGTTATGTTTACATGTAATGATTTTGTCGTCATATGATGAACTTTGAGTGAGTTGCCGTCATTATTCAGTTTAGAAATGAAGCGATGGGCGTTGGTTCCATCATTTCCATAGTCAAGTTTAGACAAGAAAGAGCAAAATGACTGCCGCTTGCTTAGTATAATTTCCTATTGTAAGGTAGCCTGAGCGTTTCTTAGTTCTATGCAGTCCTTCAGAGGCTGTGTTCGTTGAGCCTTTTTCCTTGCTTTGTTTCGTTTTATTTTCAGGCGGGTCAGCTCACTGGTCCAAAAAGGCGAGTATTTCTTTACTAGTCCGCGAGGTATACACTGGATGGCAACTGTAAGTAGGGCTTCGACAACATTGTCAAAAGTTCTAGTAGGGCTGTGCTGGGGTGATACACATGTCACATTCATTCATAAACTTCTTCCAAACCGCTTTCTTAAAATTCCAACGGGTTAGGATTTTATTCCTCGGTACAGGTTGCTTCGGTTGTATCTTGAAGTGGATTACTCGTAGACCACGTCCAGCTGAGTCGTCTAGAAGATTGTGAGTAACTTGCTTCCTCAGATGGGCGTGGGATAAGACGAGGTCTGGTCTTCTAAGACGCCCACCGAAAGACAGAAAGGTTGGCTCGGTGTCTATCAGGATAAGATTGGCTTTGTCGATTAACCTCTCAATAGTATTTCGCACAGCTGTCCCCCACCACTAAAGAGTTCTTAGTTACAGCATGCTGAAAGGTTAAAATATCTGGGATGTTCCGTGGGGGGTTATAGATAGCCACTTATATGGAAATGATTCTTGTCCACCCATGCATCTACTTGAATAGCTTATAAATTGTCCTCTGCTTCCATATCATGTGGTATTTTAAAATGTGAAGTTATTGCTTATTTCCGGCAGCTATTTGGCGGCCGCGCCGAAGTATGTGTATAGTGTAACCATTCATTTAATGGAATTAGATGTTATCGGTCGCAGCGCCGGCCTCCAAGATAATAAAAATATCAATTCCATTGTTATAAAATAAAATCCTTAGCTCGCTGAACTTCGAGTTATTTAATCCGCCCGCGTTCCAGTACACAACAGTTAAAGTAGAAAAAGTCTACCAGGGAAGTCCTATGTCTAAGCCCTGATAAGGGCCGTTTTTTGTATAAGTAGATGTGGCAACATTAATGTGAATGCTCTGCTGTTGCATGGTATAGGCGCAGAGGAGTAGATAATTTAGCATTACCCAGGATGCACCGCAAGGAGGCGAGCTACATTACACCCCGTTCTTGATCCACCACTATGGCGGTATCATGCACATGAATTAATGTCCCAGGACACATTAGATTTTTCCTTTCAAAATTACAGATACTACAGCCTATTGAAATATAGCTTACTGGTACACACACATTAATGTTCATGAATCTCCTTAACTGTAATGTACATTTTATGCTTTTTGCAGATTATGAACTCCGCTTCACTTATTCGTTTCATCCTCAATCTTGAGTATTTCCCTCCAACATCTAAATTCCGTATCCTGAAGGTCGTCTATTCCTCTTACACCTTCCTTGACTCATTTGAACCTAAACATGTTCCTTGCTTCAGCTATTTGTCTCTGAGGATATTTGCTGTGCCATTATCGGCTGTTATTATGAGCACTTGTTATCCGGATATGATTATCTAGACACTTTTCCGATTATTCACATCGGTTTTTTCAAAAGATGACGACGATTGGCGTTCAAAAACCTTTTTTGTCACATTTAGTTTTTAGATAATGTGTTCACTTTTACATTTATCTCACCACTCTTTTACTTACAATAATATTACCTTTAACCACAAACGTTGTTACACCCGTGGCGCGTTTTATTACGATAAGTGGTCCTTTATGACGGCCAAACTTACTAACTTAATACCGCATTTCTCATTATTCAATTAAATGTACCGGTTTAACATATAGACCGCTGGTACGATGTAATGGCTTTGGTTTTATCTAATCAACCACCCACTCTTACTTTGCTCTAAAAGACTTCATGATCGTTAAAGACGCCAATCTCCAAAGGGTGGTATTTCACAATATCAGCCGGAGACAAATTGGGATGGTTACAAGAATGGCATAGGAACTACTTTTTTCCCGTCCTCAGCAGCTACGTCCCTGTACAATGCACTTGCATGATCTGTCATCCCTCTCCTTCCTTAACCGCCACGGGTGGCCGAGGTCGTTAAGGCATGGACTCGTGAGCGGGAGGTCTGCGGTTCGAATCCCGCCAGGACCGTCCTCCCTGACTGGGGTTTTTTCCAGGTTTTCCTCAGTCTTCATAACTGGCAAATGCCGGGGAGGTACCTAAACTTAGGCCTGGAACGCTTCCTTCCTTAAAAAAAAAAATCCTTTCCCAATATATCATTTCATTTCATGTATCATCAGTGTCCACCGCCTGTGGTGCCTCAGTAGTTTAAACGGGCGTTAAACACTACTCTCCTTCCTTAAACACTTTGCCTTTCCATGCTCTCAATCTTACTTTCAATGCTATTCATATACCTATCCTTCTTTTAGATGTGTCTTCCAGCTTTCTCATCGGTTTTTTCCAAAAATCCTGCGAAGAATAATATGTGACAGCATTGGGAGCAAATATACCAACAACAGTTAGAAATGCCATTACAGCAAAATCCATCAAATGAGGAGCTGATACAAATGGTGGAAAACAATTTGCATCAGTTTGAGCACCAGCAGCCCATAGCCAATTATGTGTTTCTCTTAGAAAACACTATTTTGTCACTCACACGACGAAATTAAAAAGCTCAGATGTGCGAACTGAAGCTCAATGCTAACTAAAATAATTTAGTACACATGCCTTCACTATTATCTCACTAACCTAATAGGATGAATATTTTAAATAATCTATATGCTGAAACAAGCATTCCCCAACCACCACTTTTGATACCCCTAACCCCTGGACGCCAAGTCTCCATAAACAATTCTGATGTTGAACACAATTTCAAAAGTACTGCATGTTAATAACTCTGTTTATCACATATTTTTGTTACTTATCTGTATATTACAATAGATTATTTCAGACCATATTTGTATATTACAATATATTATTTACTTTTTTCAGTTATATGTATATAACTTATCTGTATATTACAATAGATTATTTCAGTCCATATTTGTATATTACAATATATTATTTAATTTTTTTAGTTTATTTAATTTTTTTCAGTTATATATATATATCACTACATATCTTTTCAGTTTTATTAAATATATATTTATGCCACATTATTATTATTATTATTATTACTATCATCATCATCATCATCATTACCACTTATCTCATTAAATTATATAAATTACATACAAACCTTATTTTGTAATTTTGTGTTATATTCAGACGATTTCCCCTCCTCCTCCTCCTCCTTCTCTTTCTAATTCATCTTCGTACAAATTTGCATAATTTTCAAATTCGACCTCATCATCATTTACACCACCTGTACACAACTTACCTAATTCAATGATTAAACCTTTCACTACTTGAAATACTCATACGCTTTATTCGCGCTTACTTTTATGCAACCTACCAGCTCATGCTGTCCACTTACATTCTCCTTCCTCTCTTCCAATTCTCTTTTCAATCTATCCATATCCCCCACCGTTTCTCTCATTCTCCGTTCCAATGCTTCCCTATCCTTTGAAGCCACGTTCTACTATACTCAAATTTTTCATCTTGCCCTCTTTTCATTTTATTCTTCACTCCATTAACACTCTTCTTACGTCTCGCTTGCCGCGTTTTTTATATTATTGACCGAAACACTACCTGCTAAATTATTACATTCTGAACTTATCCTGAAATTACCCTCTGCACTGTATTGCGATCCACACTTCACCCCCATTTTCACTTTCGTACCCCCTACGTCCAAATTTCATTCTCCATTCCCGTATTGACCAAAGAAGTACACGAAATTATGCGAAAATAACTATTTATTTCATTCATTACACTATATACTACCACCATTTCACTCTCCTCTTTCGACAACTTCCAATTCAAATTCAATCCACCCCGCTAACTTAATCGCGTTCATCATCATTTCGCAATTCAACATCTCCACCTTCACATTACCTCCCCATTCATCACTATCGGATTACCATAATATTCATACTTCTTACCCTTCAGCCTACACTATAAGCATTCGCACACCTCACTCAACACATACCCCTCTGGACAATCCATCTGGCCCATTTCAAAATTGCCGTAATACAAATACCCACGACCTCCCTTCTCATATCTCCTTATTGGTTTCAAAAATTGTACGCTCCTCACCCCATCAATATTCATTATGCTTGCAGTAAACTTACACCTCATACCCTCTTTATACCTTAATGTACAATTCAACAATAATTCATTACCCTTATCACATATCAACCCCTTATTTGACATCCTTGTCACATCATCCACTTTCAACTCATATCTACCAAAACTTATGCAGTTATCCTCCGCATTTACCACACCTACAATTACAAACAACGCCAACATCATCTTCATCTTTACAAATAACACTCCCTCCCCTACCTTTCCCCTTTTATTCCCTTCCTCTACATACCGATCCACCTAATCCCAACACTTCTTATTGTAACCAACCACGTTCCACCTTCCCATCATTTTCTACCAATCGCATCGCTTAACGTTTCATGCTTACCTACAATTTTTTTACACCTTCCATTACGTCAGCTAGCTCAGTAGCTGGTCGACTCCTGGCCTGTACACCTCTGGTAAGCAACGTTTTGCTCTTAGCTTTTATCTTTATGTAATATTAACATTCCTTCTCATGTTATCCCTACGCAACTTTTCATACTTTTTATACTAACCTCTTTCTCTCTCTTTCAGATCATTATGCCTTCTATATACATAAATTACACCACAAACGCACGACGACTCTATGCCCTAACCAACAGCAGACGATCTGTCATCGCTTGTCTTCCTTCGTCTGAACTTCAACTCTATGCGCCTATCGACGTCGACCTCATATGAAACCAACTTGACTCACAATCAAAAAACACTTTTCGAAAATTTAAAGGCTGCATCTCCCACTAGAACATACCCCATCATAAAACCCACATTGGCGGACCTCCCCCTTTCAGCACCACCATGTAAACTTTTTGTATGCACCGTTTTATTTTTATTTCTATAAACGCATTTATCCATCCTATTATGCTTTTATTCATATTCATTTTTATACTTTCCTTTACAGGTTCTCCTTTTTTCCCCAACATGAGTCAGTAATGTAGGGGTTACTCTAATTTCGTCTGGACCCCTCAACACAAAAATCCTGCGTCGTGAGGACACCTTCCATGCTCCCAACTATTTGTAGCGCAACAAATTTGTTTATGTTCTACAATGTCTGCAATGCCTCGCCAAAGGGCAATGCTACCTAAACTAAATTTACATGCAATTTCCTCACGTACCTGCTTTACATGAACCTAATTGCTCCAAATGTGACCAATACTTTTTCGATTACTACAATTGCCATTGGAATCAACAATAAACAAATTTAAGCATGTTAAAGCCTGTCTAAACAATGTAGTTACATAACGTTTTCCACACGTACCTTAATAAAACAATGAAATATATTACATGTTGCAACTAGTCTACTTACCCATACTTACCACCTTCCTCCAAACTTGTTTCAGTCTGTCATCAAAAATATTCATTAACAAAGTACCAGTCTCGACACCGACCCTAAAATATGTCACGCACATCACAAACCCTCTCGCAAAAAATAATTGAACTTTTCGCCACCAACAAAAAGCGACACTATCGCAAACTTTAATCCCAGCGGACGACCTTGACTGTGTGACGTCAATCAAGGGTCCGCCCCGGTACTCATACTATTTACAATGTTTTCCAAACTAGACAGGATTCCGGGATATTCAGATTTTGAAACGGGCAGGGTTCAGTGTGCACCCTTTGACAGAAATTAAAAAATGTCATATCTTGAACACAAAATTGTTCTAAGTCCTCATTACAGTTCGTGTTTCACGAGATATCCAGCACAGCTGCGTAGCCACTGCACCAATTTTCTTATGGGATGTTAGCTTGCACTAAGGAAGCGGGTTAGTATGAAGGGGGTTCATTAGTTCTTTAGCAGAGTGTGCAGCGATGCCATGGATAACTGCAGGTTTGCCTCTCGGTATAAATCACCTTTTTTTCATAAATCTTTGTAACATACTATGAAAAATTATTTTTGTAATATTGTCTCCCGTACACAGCAAGCTTTAATGTTAACACACACAGAGAGATAAACAGGTCACTGATTAAACCTCTACAGGAGGTTGGAAAAAGACAGTCGTTTCACTTACTCAATGTATTGTTCCTGATAGCGCCGTGGTTAAAGGCATGTTACCTATAGGTATCTTAGATATTGTGATGGAGGAGGAGATTTCAATCGTCATTGCAGCATGTTTTTTCTTTGTTTTTATTTTTTTCGTGCTGTAGTACAATTTGATTTCTTTTGTTGTCCCGAACGGCACGTTCAATCTAAAGAATTAAGCAAAATAAATTACAATGTGTTTAACGGATAACATAGTAATCCTAAACTTGCAAGGGTAAGGCCATTACCCAAGTGTCATCACCTTGGTCAACGATGTACATGCAGTATTGCGTGTGCAGGTACATTTCAAAATTTACAAGACGTTTCCTCCACTCTAGCCAATTTTGTAGACACAGTAAGTACTTAAAAGGAAAAATAAACTATTTTCTCCACAGAAAAGGAAACGTGTACCTGAATAAAACCAAATACCTTAGAAAAATTAAGTAAACTGCATTTTAGCTTTTCACCCTGAATGAAAACCAAATAAAAATTGGAGGATTAAGAAAAAAAAAATTTCCAATGCAAAAATTAAAAAAAAGTTTGCCAGAGACATTGTTCGATGTGTCGGCCTGCAACATCCCTGCAAAAAAATTATCCTCGCACCCACTCAAAAACGTCTGCAGTGTTACGAACTCTAACAAGCAGTCAACCCCGGTACTAGTAACTGCTCATCAGTGTCAACTGATGATGCGTACACGGGGCTATTAAGATGTCCTCATAAAAACAAATCTAGGTCAAGAGAACGTGGTGCCCAATTTACAGGACCACCTCATCCAAACCGCTGCCGAGGTAGCACACCATTGAGATAATGTTGTACTTCCACAATGAAATGAGAAAGAGCTCTGTCGTGCTATAACCACATCTGACGTCGGATGTTCAGGGGGACGTCTTCGAAAAAGCACAGACAAAACATGGCTGAGGAGCTGAAGATACGCGTGCCCGTTTAACCGTGATACGATCCAACTATTGATTGGACATGATGCCCGCCCACACGCTGAATCTGTGCTGATGACCAGCCTCCATCACTGCACGCGGCTGCTCATACTCCCATACATGATTGTTCCTATGGCTTAGAATTAGCCTACCTCTTATGAACATGGCCTCGTCGGTTTTTTTTTTAAGTAGTGTTTAACGCCCGTTTTCACTACTGAGGCACCACAGGCGGTGGACACTGATGATACATGAGATGAAATGATAAATTGGAAAAGGATTTTTTTTTTTTTTTAAGGAAGGAAGCGTTCCAGGCCTAAGTTTAGGTACCTCCCCGGCATTTGCCAGTTATGAAGACTGAGGAAAACCTGAAAAAAACCCCAGTCAGGGAGGACGGTCCTGGCGGGATTCGAACCGCAGACCTCCCGCTCACGAGTCCGTGCCTTAACGGTTGTTCTTCGTGCAGGACCCGATAATCGCAGGACTTGTTCGTTTTCATTGCCCTGGCAATTGCTCGGGTGCTGATGGAAAGTTCCGCTCAAACCATGGTTTAGTACCTCTTTTTCAAAGGCTGGAGTGCGGCGCCTTTGGTTTTTATCGGGTCTGTGCAGCATTAGAGATTCAGTTTCCCGCAAATGCTGTTGGGCATTTTGGAAAGTCGAACGATAAGGATGATGATCTGTCTGGAAATCTATCCCTCTACAGCTGTGCAGCTACAGACGCATATCCTCTTGCTTCCCCATAAATCAAATACATATCAGACAGCTCGGCAAATGAAAATTCGTTTGCCTCAGAGCAACTGTAAAAGTCCGTTGCATTTTACACGCAAAGGAGAAAATGGCCCAATAGCCATTCAAATGATTTTACCTTACGCGGCCACAGTCCCGAACGGTAGAGAAAGCGGCTAGTGATTATTTTAGGCGGATAATTTCCTTGATGAGCGTATAGACCTATTAATTCAGTTGGTTAGTGTGTCATGTTAATAATGCAAAAGTAGTGGGCTCGTACCTCTTAGTGCAATCTTTTTTCCCCCTCACTTGTTTTTTTTTAGTAGTGTTTAACGCCCGTTTTACTACTGAGGCACCACAGGCGGTGGACACTGATGATACACGAGATGAAATGATAAATTGGGAAAGGATTTTTTTTTAAGGAGGGAAGCGTTCCAGGCCTAAGTTTAGGTACCTCCCCGGCATTTGCCAGTTATGAAGACTGAGGAAAACCTGGAAAAAACCCCAGTCAGGGAGGACGGTCCTGGCGGGATTCGAACCGCAGACCTTCCGCTCATGAGTCCGTGCCTTAACGACCTCGGCCACCCGTGGCGGTACCCCCCCTCACTTGTGGTCTGTTTAATAGAATAACATTGACTTTTTATAGGCTAGGTTAGGTTAATTTAGTTTAGTTTTAACAAAACAAGTTGAGGTATAACAAATAATAATAACAGAATCCGACACTAACATTTTCTAACTCACTTGCTGTTCAGGCGGAATTCGGCTTTCCGCTACCTTTCTGGATTTTGGCCTTAGGACAGGGTCAATTTGTAACGTCACGTCTCAGCTGCGATATAATAGGTACTTTGCGCATGCGCAATCAACTTCGGAAGACTTCTGAACTGGCGTGTATACCCTCCAGAACGAACAATTTTACCAAAGTAGCAAAGCCAATAATTTTCAACTTCCCTGTGTATTAACACCACCTTTTCCGACTACTTGGGCAAGACGTGAGCATTCTGAATGAAAATATAATTCACACACTTATGTTATATTTACGTATCAGCTCCAATATCCGATTTCGAAAAAGCATTCGTAACTTTGAAAGTTTACAAAAGGGATCGATCATAAGTTCCCTATCTTAAAACGCTTATCTAGGACCCTTTCACAACCCTTACAATTTGTGTGGCTGAATTCTGGGACACCTGTATGTAACCCCCTGTGGTACCTCAGTAGTAAACAGGTGGTTAAATACCATTAAAAAGTGTGTGTGTGTGTGTGTGTGTGTGTGTGTGCGCGCGCGCGCGCGCGCGCTTCTGCTCTGAAATATCCACTCATCTTTGGGCAAAAATTTAAAATTCATTGACAATTGCTGTAGTGTAATATATTGAATTGAATGAAATGAATGGTGCAAATGAGGCCATTAAGCTAATTGCTTTAACTTTTAGAAAAACTGCCTAGGCATGATTAGAACGAGCATCCTCTGCTTTTGCAATTTATTTCGGAGTAATAAGCTGCTGGCTGTGCCCAATTATGCACAAGCAATACAACCTAACAACTGTGCTATTTCCTTAGTTGCAAAGTTATTTGTATCATAGCCAATTGAATCAGTAGAGCGAAGAAGTGTAATTTTTGCTTAGCTACTAAAGATTTATCTTTAGAAATTTCCATGTACATCAGCTAGATTACTGCTTCAGTTTACCAACCTGGAACAGCTGAAATATTTTGCAATAATTATCATTCAGTAGTCTGAACATCTAATTTACCAGTAAAAATCTAGTTAATATATAAAACAGAACTATGCTGTTTTGTAGTAATCTATTGAGAAAACTTTCTTAGCCAAGCATGTAGGGGTTGAGATGTCAAGTAACGTAACTTTCAAGTGCTTTACCCTGTGAGTAATCTTAAAGATTATAGCCTATAAGCAGCAGAGTTATTAACTAATACTTATTAAGGCTTACATTTGATATACTAATGACAATCTGAAGAGTAATTAGATTTTCGGAATCATGATACACAGGTCATAATATGGTTTACTAATTTATTGTTTAGTTTAAGATTTAATACCATTAATTATGTTAATGTTTTAGAGAACATTTTTGAAATTATTATATAAATTATTTATATTTATTTTTGCTTACTTGTAATCTACAACATTCTGTATCTATATGAAGTAGGACTTCATTTTTACTGGATTAACCCCATGCCAAGTACGATAAGGCCAAGATATTGAATAGTATGATACAACTTGATCAGGCAGAATTCAATTCTCTTATGTTACTTTTGCAGCTCACTAGTATGAATGTCCTAGCCATATGCGTCATGGTGATGGTCAAAAATTACATCTTCTATACTTAATATGAAATCACTATGTAAATATTAAATAATGAAAGAATTATTTAGAAAGTGTCCTGACAATACAATCATTAAGCATGGTCTGGTCAAACTTAATCGTAAAATGTAGACCCAGTACTTCGGCAGTATAGCAACAGTGTACAGATAAAATTTAACTTTCCTCATATCCATGTCAAAGTATTACACTGCATGTAACACTTACACTGTTGTGTCATGTGTGAAATAGTTTATAATGCATGAATTTGTATGTGAGCATTATATATTATTACATGGCTACCTTTAAAGTGCTTCTCATTTAAAACCATAGAAAACAATATAAATGCTATCTGGAGAGTAGGATATTATTTTTGGACAGTATAGCCTTCACTATACCACCTTATATTGGTATCTCTGTTGCTTTAAGTAATATTACATGTATTGTTATTTGTTGTACATATTAGTATATCATAATTGAGTTTTATTTACTTACATTTTTACCTGTTCATTTATAGGATGACAGTTTACATTTTAGGTTATGTACAGGACGTGCATTAAAAATAATATTACATTTTACTTTATATGCCCTTCTTAATTTCCCATCTGCTTAGAATTAGTCTAAGAAGATGAGTTACTGTCAGATTTTAAAAATGAACTTTCTAGTATATGATATAATGGATCGGCAGCATAAGAAATCATGTCTGTGGGTATTTCACAGGAATACCTCAATATTTATATAATTTGTTTCACTTATAGTTTCCTTTCTTTTCGGATGAAACTAAGTTATTTTTAAGCTTTCACCTAACTCAGAGGCAAAAATTCGATCTGCAATAGCAGCTCAGAATATGCTAGCCAGATTTTTGCGTCTTGTATTTGATTCTAGATTGTCTACAGTCCTGCAATTGGTTGTCCGGAGTTCGGTGAAAGCTTAACAATGACTTAAGTTTCCCTGAGAAACAAAGGAAAATATAAAACAGAAGAAATAAACAAATAAACCTAAGGCCTGCTTTGCCAAACCTTCCATGGCTGGATTATCGATTCACTCTTTAGTTCCAGGGTCGCAGAAAGAGAGCTACAAAATTGGAGCTCGATGCTGTCACCGGTTATTACCATTGAGTTTATCTGCAGGTAATCTGCGGTTGCCAATGATTTGTCACCAAAAATAAGAGCATAGTCAGTTCCGACGTTCTAAAATCTGTTATTACTCAGTAGTTTAGTTTAGTTCCAGCTAGTGATGGGTATATCCAACGTTTTTTTACTACCGGTTGTTAAACGATAGTGAGCAATTACAACCGAATGTTTTCATTCGCTTTCAATATTATTTCTTAGTGCATCATCGGTAATCTTACCTCTGAAATAGAACGTCGTATATTCAAATATTAAAAGGTAAAGATAACCTACTGTGTCCCATAAGGACAAAGGACTCTTAACAAGCAAGGAAAGCTTGCCTTTTCCTTACATGGTGAGCTACCGCACGCTAGTTTTTTTGTATGCTGTTTAAGACACTGATTGATTTGTTCTTTGGTTAACCATTTATCACTGCACTAGTTGCTTCTCGAGAGATTTACATTTTTCTCTTCCTTTTGCTACTCTTGACCAATCTGTACCTGCATGTTCCTTGTCTGTCCATCTTCTTCTGGGTCTGCCTTGTTACCTTTTTCCTATCTGGGGTCCCACATGGAGATCTTGCAGATCCATCTATTGTCCTGCATTCTTGCAACATAACCGCCCAATTGTCATTTGCTTCTGGTAGCTATTTTTGGAATGTCTGTTGTCTGAGATAACCGATTTATTAATACTATAGGTAATTTGTCCTTCAAAGTTATTCCTAGGATATTGCATTGCATTTTCTTTGGCATATATAATTTTTTTTGTTTTTCTGTTAGTGACCATGTCTGGCACCCATATATTAATACACAGAGTATGCACCAATTTCGAGTGTCTGGAATCTGATTTTCTTAGTTAGCGTTTGGTCTAACAAATAAAAACTTAAGGGCCCAAAATGCTCTCCAGGTTAATGAGATCCTTCTTTGTACTTCTATTTCCATTTTATCGTGGAAGGAAATCTGTTGTCAGGTGTATATTCGCTCACATATGTGAGAACTGTTCCATCTACTTTTATTGGGGTTTCAGGCACATTTGAAATTAACAGCATTTTCGGTTTGTTTACTGACAGCCCACATTTTTGCTATACTCACAAAATTGTTCCAGCGTAGTTTTTAGTGCTTTCAGTGTTTTGGCAATTAAGGCCACATCATCCGCAAATCTTAGATTTGTTAGTCCATTGCAGTTTATGTTGATTCCGAAATTATTATGCCAGTTCATTTGCCTAAATGTATGCTTGGAAGAGATTGGATCGCCTCTTTCTAGTCGGAATGGTTGTCCTTTTTCTTATGTTTGTACTTTCTCAAAACTTTGAGCATAGATTTTGGGTAAGATACGAATGTACTTTGCCTCTTATCCTTGAGGTTCCAGAGCAAGTAATATGCTTTGTATGTGTATGTTCGACCTAGTCAAAGGCCTTACTATAATATTGCAAAACTGAGAATGTTGAAGTTCACAGGCAATGGAGCATGTGTACAGAACAGAACCGCCAATACGAGTAACAACTTCACGCATTCGAGACAAATTGGAGACTCGTGGTTTCGAATGCGATGTTTACAATGGCATTTCTGGGAGACCTCGTACAGCTTAAAGCCCCATGTCCTCAGCTATGGTTTTGGAATGTTTTGAGCACTCACTGCAGAAATCTACCAAACAATGTGCACGTGAGACTGGGATTAACAGAACAAGCGTAGGTCGTATTATTAAAAGATCAAAGTTGAAAATTTTCATCTCAATACTTTTGCATGCAATAAATGAAGACCCTGACCGGAGAATGCAGCACTGCGAGTGGTTTCGGAACATGGTGCAAGAGGATGAGGCCTCGTAGGGAAAGGTGTTAGTATTATAGATACCACTTAATCCCATCCCATATATTAAGGTCAAGTCCCAATCTAGGGGTTAAAACTATCCCTATTTAAAGGCCAAATAGGCCGTCCCCTATTTAAGGATTGGAAAAACTACCCCTATTTAACGGTCAAATGAGAGGTCTTTTGGCCTGGTCCTTCATACTTAACATGGACTGTTAGGAGGGTGTATTTTAGCCGATTCCTTCATACTTAACGAAACAATATATGGGGTAAATATTTGGAAGTACAGCCGAATTCTAGAGTGACAATATATGGGAGTGTATTTTTAGCTGGTTTCTTCATACTTACCATGGGGCTATTAGGTAATACTTTTAGCATGACAATATATGGGCTGTTAGGAGGGTGCATTTTTAGCCGGTTCCTTCATACTTAACGAAACAATACATGTGATTACAGCCGGTCTCTACATACTTAGCGTGACAATATATAGGCTGTTAAGAGGGTGTATTTTTGGCCTGGTCCTTCATACTTAACATGAACTGTTAGGAGGGTGTATATTTAGCTGATTCCTTCATACTTAACAAAACAATAGATAGGGGTGTATTTTCAGCCGATTCCTAGCGTAACAATATATGGGAGTGTATTTTTAGCCAGTTTCTTCATACTAATTGTGGGGCTATTAGGGTATATTTTTACTTGACAATATATGGGCTCTTAGGAGGGTGAGTTTTTAGCCGGTTCCTTCATATGGACTGTTAGAATTAGCCGATTCCTTCATACTTAGGAGTAACACCGAGTAAAAGTGACAATACCGCACTGTTAGGGGGGGGGGGGTCAGAGATACATAGCCAAACTAGAAGAAGTAAACTTCGTCACAAAAATATAGCTTTACGTGCCTCGCTTTTGCAGACATTTTTGATGTTGAATTAATCTCATCACCTAATAAATAAGTGCATTTTTTTTTACTTTCCAATCATCAGAGGGGAGAGTAATGCATGCTAAATATATGATAGTAGCACTTTATGAGGAACATGTTTTTACAATAAGTGATTCAGCCAATCAGAGAGGAATTCTGTCATACTGACAAATTCACTTTGCCAGACTCTTTAAACCTGGTAGCATTAATTTATTTTCCGCATAAACACACTAAGCAATGTAACATTAATTTTTTCCCAAATACACTTGTTTTCCAATCGTCTGATGTTAAACCTCCACAAGCAAATAAGTATCTATTTATGCATATTAACTTGATAAAAAGTGCCTGGACACTTTTGGAGACTGCTTCACATTTTGTCTAGCAGTGTTCACATGGAATGTAAACAAATGAGGAAATAGTTTCTTTTGAAAAAGTGGAAAAATTTACCAAATGAAATAACAGGTAGAAGAATTCTAAATTGGTAAATAATAGTGATTTTTTGTGTTTGCATACATTTATAAATACTGTATATGGTTGAACCTGAGTCTTCTGGAAATTCCAGTGAATAATCACTGATGAGCTAAAGGCCAAGTTATGGTAGATAGTAACTGTGAACTGTTTATGTAGAGATATTGTTGGTAAATAATGCAATAGAATGAAGATTTACATTTACAATAGAGAAATCGTGGTGCAGCTGTGAGCTTTGAGACCTTCGCCAGATAAGGCAAACACATGTAACCTTGGGCAAAGCCACTTTTTTGTCACTGTAATTAAAAATATATTGCATGATAGTAAATAATATTGATCAATGCAGGAAACAGAAAGTCATAAAATTGCTATTAGAGAGGCAAGAAATAATTTTGGAAAAGCTTAATGCCACATTTGAATTTTCCTCCAGGAGGATTCTAATTGGCTGGGTAGGTCACGTGACCAGAATGGAGCCATCTGATCAGTGGACTCAAGTATCCAAATTCAAATAGATTTTTAAAATGTAAATAAATTAGCAGCAGCCCAAAGGGGTTGGGGCTGGGAGTTTTAGGACCTCTCATTCGACTTTGAAATAGGGGTAGTTTTTCAACCTCTAGCTAGGGATGTGACCTTGAAATAGGGGATGGGATCAAGTGGTAGCTATACTACTGGTGTTTGGTCCGATGAAGCATAATTTAAGTTGAACGGAACTGTTAACAGGCGTGTCTATGTCTACTGGTGTGCAAACAATGCACAACTTATTTTAGAAAAGGCAGTTAATTTACCTAGAATCAATGTTTGGATTGGGTTGTCATCTAGGGGTGTAATTAGACCATTCTTTTTTGAAGGAACAGTAACTGGCCCAATGTACCTGAACATGATACGCACATCCGCCTTACCCGCCATTCAACGCTCTATAGAAATGAGGAGTTTTACTTCCAACAGGATGGTCATCACCACATTACCACCGAGATGTAGGTGCATACTTGGTGACAATCTTCCAAGGTACTGGATAGGATGATGAGGCCTGATTGAGTTTCCACCGCGTTCTCCGGATCTAACTCCATTGTACTTCTACCTATGGAGAACAGGATGTTGTATATTATAAAAAACCAGCTACACTGCCAGCACTTTGGGCAAAGATTGATATGGCACGTGCTGCAACGGCTGAGGACACTTTCGCAAATGTTGCTCAGTCAGTAGTTCAACATACTTAGAAGTGTATCGATGCTGATGGTGGGCATTTTGAGCAACTGTTTTAACTGTAAAAGTCTGAGATGAATAGTACTCAACATTTTCTGTTTGTGTGAATTCAGTTTTGTTATGTTAACACTGATTGATTTTGATTGATCGATAAAAATGTGATAGTGTTTATATTAACAAATTGAATATGTGCTCACAGTTTTATATAAAGATGTAATTTAATGTTAAGTTATTCTTATGCTAAGAGTATGGAAGCAGGAGTTTATAAGCTTGAAATAAATACAATAAATGTGTTCCGAGTTAAAAGTTGTAATATATTAATGATAATATAGCTATATGAATGAAGTTTAGTAATAGTATGAAATAGTTTGCTCATTTGAAGAAATGCATTTTCTATTCATAGCAAATATATTACATCTTAGGCTTTCACAGCCAGTTTTATAATAATTAAAAAGAGTTTGGTTTTAATTAAGCAAATATATTAGTAAATTATGTCCTAAGATGATCTGAAATTGGTATTCATAATTTTTTAAATTAAGAATATCACCATTTTTACTACATTTGGAATACTGCTGATATAGAATCCAAGAGATGATGACTGCCAGGGATAGCCGGTGTCATTAAAGTGTGGACTTGTGAGGGGAAGTATAAAAAATGGGATCTTTAATTCTGCTCTATTATTCCCAACATTTCATTGTACAAAATTACAAAAATATGTAGTTAGAATATTATGTTAAGTATTCTTAACATTTGTATAACTGTAGGAAAATGAACAGTACAAGTAAACTAAAATACATATGCTATGATTTAAGGAACTTAAAAGTATACATATAATATCATAAATGTTCCTTACAAGACATTTTCATTACACAGCAAGTCCAGGAGATTAAAATCTTCTTTAATAAAGCACTTTGAAGTTTTCTTTGGCCACACTGTTTAAAAACTATGCAGGTAGCGCATAACCTGAAAACAAGAAATATCGTTATAAATATGCAAAATCAAAGAATTTTTATTAAGCATAGTTTTAAATGACAATAAAATTATCCACTTGCAGCACATTAAACTTTGGAAGGGGGACATGGAACTCTTGCCTACACCAGTAACTGCTACCACATGCTACACCAGCAGTTTTTTTATATTCAAGGTAGCTATTTTCTCCAAATTTAACAGCTAAAATTGACCAGTTCAATTTGTGGGAAAGGAGCCAAACTTGATGTTACTGAAATAGGTGAGTTTAAAAGAGAGAGGGGGAAAAAAAAGGGGGGGATCTTGATTCTACTTGTTTCATCATGCTTTGAAATTAAATTTTTTGAATATGCGCATAAAGTAGCTCCGACTATCCTATCCTATTGACTTCATGTTGAACAGGAAGTGATTTTATACTTTTTAAGCATGTGGGTTTTGCTTGACTTTCTCAAATCGAATGGAGGGAGCTAATTTATTCTATCTAAACTGTTAGCCTCTCTGTATTCTTTTGTTTCCTAAGGCAAGGTGCACCTATTGTTTTAAGAGCTACCTGTGTTAGGAGGTTAAAGAGAAAGTATGTTCATCATAATTATATATGCCAGAAGGGTTGAAATTCTCTACCATTTTAGAAAGTCCTTTCCAGTGATGGGTGGTTCCCTCACCAATGCTGTTTGTCCCTCCACAAATCTTGTACCCTTTTATATCATATTTCCTTTTAAAGGTCTGTGACAAAGTTTAATGTGCTGTTTTAAAGTTATCAGTCTGTTAAGCTATTTTCCAAATTTCAAATCTTTCTTGCAATATATTTCTATAGATGAAATTAGTTTTTTTTCACATTGTTAGTTGAACCAATTACAAGACGTTTGTTGTTATCAGTTAAAGGTCCTGCCTCCTTTTAATAGTTTCTCAATTTTCTCCAGACTTTGATACATTTTGACATATTTCTTTTCATTCTTTGCTGTGGTATGCTGTATTTTAAAACATTACTGAAAAACAAGTGGATTATATTGTGAAACGAAGATACAGGAAGAGTCTATAGGCTGCCAGAGAAATAATTGTTGCTTACTCATAAAGAATTATGCACTGCAGTGCAGTTTCTGAATAAAAACCTGAGATCAATTCATGTAATTTCAAATAAATACAAAAATTCACATGATTGTGATATATTCATATAGCCTCTTCCCACTCAAAATTAATGGAAAAGAGGTGTATATATGCATACATTTTGTATGGGGGCTGGACAATTTATTGTATAAATGAGAAAATGCAAAACTGAAATATGTATTACTAAGCTAAATTCTAATAGCTTTAACATGTAGCACATACATAAGAGAAATGCAGAAGTGGGTAAGATATAACTGCGGTTCTATTGCATTTAATATTACAAATGTAATATTTGTGTATTTAGATAGACAGATTTCCTTCTGCATAGTCTTTGCACTTAGCACTGACAGAAGTAAAGTAAATGTGCAACATTCCATTTCAAATTGGACAGGATGTTAAAGAAAATAATCTAATATGTTTTAAAGTCCATTAATTTTTTTTAATACATCAAGGGGCAAGAGAAAAAAGTATCTGAAAAATATGGGACTCATTTCCTTACATTCTGTCATAATAAATATATCTGAAACTATGCACTGGACAAATATAAATTATTATTTATACATTACCAAATTTTGGAAGCTTCCTTAATGATTTAAAACAAATATTTAATTTTTTAATCAAGGAATTGTATTTTAAATAATATATTTTATTGAGCTGCAGTCACAGACGTTAAAATACATGTTAAAATAGGTGTAACTGTAGTATTCTTCTGGGCTGTTTTGCCGTGGTCTGCTGGAGATGAAGATTCCAGACGTTTCGTCTGCAACTACGGCAGACATCTTTGGTGGCGTGGACAGGTTCTCCTCTGTGTTAACATTACATCTGAAGCATCGGCTCTCAAGAGTTCGTTTTATTTGTATCGCCAGCGCTCCCCGTTGATTGGGCGAACCGGGCGGCGGCCTGTCCGCTGGTGGGAGCAGCCTGGCCTCCCCTTTGCTGCTGCTCTCTTGTGATGGGCTCGCTACGTTTTTATGTGTTATATGTAGTACTTTGTTGTCGATTGCTGGAAACCAGTTATTATTTAGTTTTTGAGCTGCTTCTTTCTGGTTGAAATTGTTCGGGTATTTGAGGATTTCGATAACTTCTCACTGTAGCCTTGCATGGTAATGTATCATAGATGAAAGATTGCTGATGTCCTGAAACTTGTAGCATGTTCTGCTACCGCTGACTTATCTATCTCACCTAGACAACAGTTCCTTATGTGTTCTTTGAGTCTGGTGTTAATGCTGCATTGTGTCTGCCGATATAGACCGAACCGCAAGAACAGAGAATATGGTACACACTGTCCGACGACAAACTGTCCCGTGGATCTTTGACTGAGCGTAGTACATTCCATAACTGCTTAATTAGGCTTATAGACAACAAAGTAGTACATACAACACATGAAAACATAGCGAGCCTATCAGAAGAGAGCAACAGCCAGGGTCATCCCACCAGTCGACAGGCCGCTGTCCGGTCCGGAACAATCAGCGGGGAGAGCTGGCAGTATAAATAAAGCGACTCCAACAACCAACGCTTCAGGCGCGATGTAAAACAGAGGAGAACCCGTACAGGCCACCGAATATGTCTGCCGTAGTTGCAGACGAAACGTCTGGAATCTTCATCTCCAGCAAACCACGACAAAACAGCCTGGAAGAATATCACAGTTACACCTATGACTCCGGCCGTGAAAGCCTACGTTCTATTATATTAAAATATTTTCTAAAATATTTTATTCATTCTATATTGTGTTTAAGATTGAATGTACAGTTCACTGGGCAACAGAGTACAACTCATTTATACAAATGACAGATATACCATTATTTTACTTATGCTGTATATTTATACATATATGTATATGTATTAGGTTCACTTTGTCTATTTCTCCCTATGCTGCTATATTCCTAAATATTGATAGATCTTTTCTAACGTTCATGCAGATTAGGTTCACTAATTTACAGCAGTAGCTTCATTTTGATTCCTGTCATCCCCTGCATACCAAAATATCAATTCTATTTACTCTTTCAATCCAAGGTCATCTTTGTAAATAGTTTTCGTCGCGTGACACCTATATTAAAAATCTAGCTCTAAAGTTCCAAGACCAAAAATATCCTATCTAATGTTTACAATCTCATATCATCCCACAACAAAAGAAATTCCAATGCAAATGTGGAACCATCCAATAAGAGCTTCACTAGCCTTATTACTACTTATGTGCCTGGAATTGAAAGCATCAAACCTATTTTGAAACAATGCCATGACACTTTATTAATGCATTAATCTTTAAGCGAGATTTATAAATTTGTACCTTGCATTACTTTTTTGAACACCTCATAACCTTAAAAATATATTTCGCCTCATCCTTTCTCCTTCCAAATTACCTCATCCGCTCGCAGGCTCATATCCTCATTCGTTCCATAACCCCCACTTAAACAGAGAATTTAAGAATGCTTAATTAGCTACATAAGAATACACACACACACACACACACACACACATTATATATATTATCCTATATTTGCAAAGTATTTTATATTGGTTAAACTTTTACTGTTATTTCGCTCTGTACGAATATCATAGGCACTCTGTTTAATCCAAGTCTCCCTTAAAGGTTGCCTAGCATGCACCATCTTAATTTCAGGATTTTGATTATGCTTTTAATATAACACTAAAAGATGCATTACGAACTCATGCCTGTGAAAGTTTTGTCAGAGAGAGGGAGATGACAGCTATATTTTTGCATAAAGTGCGTACACCACCAAATTTAAATCTTACGTATTAATATAATTTTTTTTATCTTCCACCTTGTTGCGGGTTATCGTTTCCATGCATTGTGTTACTTTATTCATTATGTTACTATGAAAATTCAATATACTGAGGGTGCCAAAAAATGTACACACAATTTTACAGTGCATATATATTTAATATATTTCAAAGTTGAACCAGGGAGAGAGAGAAAAAAACAAACCAGGAATGTTTAGTATAATGTTGTGTAAACAGAAGTGACTGATATACATTATGATAGCGTTGCTGCATGACAGGTATATCTACAATGAGCAAATGGAGCCAAAATTATCATATGATGTTTATAAACAGATGTGACTCACATGTTAAGCTAGCATTGCTACAACATAATGGAGCCAAGATTATCGTTTGAACAGCGGAAAGTAATTTGTAGTGGTATTGGAAAACCGGGAATGTTGAAGTTCAAAGGCAATGGAGATGTGTGCACAGAGCAGAACCGCCAACGCGAGTAACAATAGCACTCGTTCGAGACAAATTAGAGATTGATGGTACCAAATGCAATGTTCACAAGGGCAGATCTGGGAGACCTCGCACAGCTATAAGCCCCACGCAATAAAGGTCTAAGACAAGGATGTAAATTAAGTCCAGTTATCTTCAATCTGTTTATTGATAATGTTTTAGAAGAAATTACCAAAGGTAATGTACATTTGCCAACTATAAATAATATAGAGATACCGGGTCTGCTCTTTGCAGATGATTTGGTAACAGGTTCTCTAACAAGTATAGGCTTAAAACGATCATTAGAAATCGTAGGCACTTTTTGTAGAGAGTGAGGGCTCAAGATAAATAAAAACAAATCTAAGATTATGGTGATGAAAAAAGGTTTCAAATTAAAAAAATGGGAAAAATGGTGGTGGGAGGACATGGAGATTGAAGTTGTTAAGAAAATTGATTATTTAGGTGTTAGATTGTCTAGTAATGGGAAATGGAGTGATCACAAAAGGAAAGCAGTAGCAGAAGGAAAAGTTAACAAAATACCAAATATACAAGTAAAATGGCTAGAGAGAATATATGGTTCAATCGTGGAGAGCAAAATGACGTATGGAATAGAAATCTGGGGGGCAGATGAAGGATGGAAAGGGATAAATATGATAAATAGATTATTTTGTAGAATTGTTCTGGGCTTACCTAGATCTTCACCTAACGAGGTTGCTCTAATGGAACTAGGAAGATTGGGCAAGGTCATGGAAAGAGTATTGAATATTGGTATAGAATAGGGAGACTAGAGGACGAGAATATTATTAATCAGTGCCTGGTAGCACAAAGTAAAATTAAAGGTAGAGAAACTTGGCTATCTAAAACCCAAAATATTGTACAAGAATTGGACATGGGACTAGTATGGTGCCAGGGAGAAAGGTTGGGTAAAGGATTTTGGAAAGAGATAATAAGAATCGAGGATATAGAAAAACAGGAAATAGGGGCAAATCTTAACACCAAGAAATCTCTGAGATTATATAGTACACTAAAAAATATGTGGAGAAGAGAAAGGTATGTTGAAATTTGTGATAAGATAGGAAGGGAAGGGTTGGCATGGTTTAGAACAGAGTAAAATATTTAAGTGGATTAAAATATGGACACACTAAAGGGAAATGTCCTATGTATACAGAACCAGATAGTACTTGGCATTGTATACTAGAATGTAAGCAAACTAAGTTTTGGAGGGAACGGTTCTTATTAAGAAAATGGGAAAACCTAACAGATGAAATAAGAGGTAGAAGAATTTTAAATTTAAAGTCGGATGAAAACATTAAGGAACTAGGAAAATACACAGGCAAATAAGACAAAAATGGTTATGGGTATAAAATACATGAAATAAACTTGAGAGTAAAATTGCTGGATAGTAAAAGGAGGATGGAATGAGATGGGGAAGGTATGGGGCTAGTTTTTTAATGTTAGTTTACTTTTAATGTTGTGTTTTGTTGTGGTTGGATCTAAGCCAGGTCCCCTGGATATTCCAGTAAGTAGCTGCTGATGAACTGGGGACTGGGAGGGCTGAGCCAATCAATTTAAAATAAATTTTGAATGGAGCCAGTGCCTTCTGGAATTGCCGAAGGCCCGTTTCTAATTGTTATGTTTAAAGGTAAAGGTAGTATATCACGAAATATAGTAAATATTGTAATTGTGAGGGGTACATCTAAAAAAGATGGAGGTCCCTTATAGTTTGCATTTGCATGATTGATTGTAAAAGAGTACTGCTGTTGTAAAGGAGTAAATTTGTTGTATTATTAAATGGAAATAAATTCAATGCAAAATGTTAGTTAAACAGGATCCTTATATACCAATAACCAGGCGTTAGTGTGTATAAGGACCAAAGGAATAAGCAACTCTAAGGATATAAATATGGCCAAATGAATTTAAGCAATAAAAGAAGAAAATATAATTTAATATCGCATTGAATGTATAAGTTACTTTTAATGTTGAGTTTTGTTTTGGTTGGACCGATGCCCGTTCCCCTGGATATTCCAGCAGGTAGCTGCTGATGAACCGGGGACTGGGGGGCTGAGCCAATCAATTTGAAATAAATTTTGAATGGAGTCAGTGCCTTCTGGATTGCCGAAGGCACTGTTTTTAATTGTTATGTTTAAAGGTAAAGGTAGAATATCAAGAAATATAGTAAATATTGTAATTGTGAGGGGTACATCGAAAATAGATGGAGATCCCTTATAGTTTGTATTTGCATGATTGAGTGATTGTAAGAGTACTGTTGTTGTAAAGGAGTAAATTTGTTGTATTATTAATTGGAAATAAATTCAAATTCAAATACAAGCCCCGCGTCCTCGGCTATGGTTTTGGAACGTTTTGAATGCTCACCGCAGAATTTCACCAAACAATGTGCATGTGAGACTGGGATTAACCGAACCAGCATACGTCGTATTATTAAATCATCAAAGTTGAAAGTTTTCATCCGAATACTTTGGCATGCATTAAATGAAGATAACCCTGATTGAAGAATGCAGCACTGTGTGTGGTTTTGAAACATGGTGCAAGAGGATGAGGTCGACGGCAATGTACTCATGGCCGTGCATTTGTGTGCAGAAAAATTTCCCAACAGAAGACAGTCCCACAGCTGAACATAACGCCTACAGGAAAATGGGACATATGTAAACCAAGAATAACCCGATAGACCGAGATCCATAGCACTTGATGTACAAAAAATGGTTTTAGAATGTGTAGATATTACTCCAGAAATTTAAGACTGAGCGAATTAGCGCAAGCAGCACGTGGGGAACCTTACATTGGGAATTACTGTACCCATACCATATTCTCTAAGTCTCAAAAACACAGACTTCCTTTCCAGAGCAATATTCTGCCAGCGGAAGGAAATGTGTGCCCTAGATTTCAACTTTTAAACACATTATTTATGGACAAAGTCGGTTTTACCTCTGATGATATTTTTAATTTTCACAACTATCGCTTATGGGTCTATGTAAATCCTTATGCAGTGTAAGACAGACATCAACAACGTTTTGCATTCATGCCCGAGAAGAAATACTTTCAGACTATCTAATTGGACCACGTTTTCTCCCAAACATCTAACCAGAGAGCAGTACTGGAGTTTATTTTGCAAAATGAGTCCACAAATTTATTGCAAGATGTTCCATAGCAACAACAGCTGCAGGTGTGGCTTATGCACGATGGTGCACCAACACATTTCCTTTTACTGTGAGGCGTAATCTAAGCACACGATATGATGAATGATTGTTGGGTAGTGGTGGATCTGTACCATAGCCCGCCAGATCACCGGATTTAAATCCTTTTTTGGGTTTTTTATGTTTTGGGAGTATGGAAATTTTTTTAGTCTAAACAATAAATATCGCCACACCTGAAGGATTGCAGCAATCCTGCAATTAAAAAAAAAAAAAATTAGTAAGCTTTATCAAAAACCAAAGAAAACTCCAAACCCTAAGCAGAATTATGTAGAAAATCTATCTAATGAAAATTTCAAAACAGAAGAATTAGCATTTCTAAATAAAGGCTTAAAAACTTGTGTACAATACTCCACTAAAATAGAGGATTATTTGGTAGATTTGGAAGTGGCCATTGAAGGTTTGAAGAACAAAGAAAAAGAAATAGTTAGAATTAAATCAGAAAAAGTTTTTAAAGGCATTGTTAAAAAGAATACAGCAGTACACAACACTTATAAGAATACAATAAAATCCTTAAATGAAAAAGATGTTGTTTATACTAAAGCAGACAAAGGAAACAGAGTAGTAATTTTGGATAAAGAAGATTATAATAATAGAATGCAGAATTTATTAAATAAAAAAGAATATGTTCTGATCCCATCAGACCCATTGAAAAGGTGTGTTAATTCCATCAATGAGGTTCTGAAAACATGTACAGTCATTCCAAAAGAAACAATATTCAAAATAAAACAGAGCAACCCTAAAATAGCTAGGTTATATGGTTTACCAAAAATTCACAAGACTGGAAATGGTATGCGCCCCATCATTAACAACATCAATACTCCCTCTTACTATTTAGCAAAATGGTTAGCTAATAGATTCAAGGCATTACCAAAATTTCAAACCAGGAGCATAAATAATTCATATCAGTTAATAGAAAAAATTAAAGACATAAAATTGCACCCCTCTGACACTCTTATATCTTTCGATGTAGAATCTCTGTTTCCTAGCATACCAAAAGAAAAACTCCTGATTTATCTACATGATTGGCTAAAAACAAGTGGAATTAATGATATACACATAAAAGAATACATCAAACTGACAGAAATTTGCATAAACCAAGCCTTTTTCACTTTTAAAGGAAAATTTTATAAACAACAAGCAGGACTTACAATGAGCAGCCCCTTATCTCCATTTCTAGCTAACCTCTTCATGAGTAGATTTGAAACACACATCAACACAGCGTTTCCATTCATATTTAAGGTATGGTACAGATATGTGGATGATATATTTGCCATAGTTGACAAAAAACTCATTGACGATGCCTTAAAACTTCTAAATAATCAAGATAAAAACATTTTATTTACATACGAAATAGAAACAGATAACATGCTGCCATTCCTGGATATTAAAATAATGAAATGCCAAGAAAAACTTAAATTTGGAATATACAGAAAGAATACACATGCAGATAATCACATCAAAGCTGACAGTTTTAACCCTACAGCACACAAACATGCAGTAATTAACAGTTTAACACACCGGCTAGTTAACCTACAAATTAGCAAAGAAGAATATTTTAAAGAATACAAACAAATAGAAGAAACAGCAGTTAAAAATGGTTTTAAAAAAGAACTAGTACATAAAAAGGTGCAGAAATTCAAGAGACAAAAACATATCAAAGAAACCACAACACTTTCAGCAAAAAAAGATAAACTTATTTTTACAAAATTCACATATCATCCATGGGCCACAAAAAAATTTCAGAATATTCTTAAAGATTTTAATATCAGGTTGGCACCGATTAATAGATTTAATGTTAAAAATTTGCTGATAGATAATGTTAATGACAGTATTCCACAAGAAGAAAAATCAGGTATTTACAAAATAAACTGTGCAGAATGTGAAAAAATCTACATAGGGAAAACAAAGAGAAACATTGGCACACGGTTAAAGGAACATAAAGTACAAGCAAATAGAGAAATCAGCAGTAGCATATCATTTTTGGACACAAAATCACAACATAATAAATAAAACAAAATTATTAAAATCAGTACAAGGACCTACGGAATTAGCAACCTGGGAGAAAATCTACATCTACAAATACAAAGACAGCATAATGAACTTCGACATTGTCGGGGATGAAAACATAAACTACAAGTTTATCACACCGCCACCAGAGCAGAATATACATTCCCACAGCTCAACGAATGATCCGACAGTTGAACTTTAGCATGGCTGAAGATGGGAATAAAATGTTCTCGAAACCGGTTCCATACATTTATGAAAAGTAAGTGAAGCTTCAAGAGTGTGTAGTTCAACTGAATCATACAATGATATCCATTAATAATGCTTTCGTTCTCATTCTCTCTGAGACAGGCATTTACTTTTCTTCTTCTGTTTGTCATTCAAAATTTATTAGTGATTGGGTATTAATTTCTAACTTTTTAGGGCTCTGAATTTCCCTGCTGTTCAAGATTTGCATAATTTATATTTTCTTGAGCTCAATTTAAAAGCATAAGATAGTAATTAAATTGTATGTGGAAAATGCATTAGTTAATTACTAACAGTGTTTTAATCACCTACGTCCAATCACAGCTTCATGATACATATCCCTTCTTACTTCAAGGGGGCTGAAATAGTAAAGAAAAATAATTTTGGAAAAGTAGAAAAAATTAGTAATATACCTAAGAAATTCTACACATCTTTGAATTATTTCAGACATGACATATGTAATGAAAAGCATAATTACATCAGTAATAAATAATAACAATTTTAGTTTATGTGCAAAGCAATGAAAAATGCTTTTGAAAAAAAGGTAATGCAAAAAAATAATATTATACATATGAAGTACAAGGCGACCTGATATTCTTTACAATAGAGAAACATGGTATACAGAAATTGGAAAAAGGAAGAAAAAGGCTTAATACAGACTGTGGTGTGGGTATCAAAACTATGAATTTAGTGGTCAAAGTAAAATATATAAATTTGGAAATATAAAATAAAGAAAAAAATGAGTAATATGGAATTGGATTGAAGCATTACTGGCATTTCTTTTTATGTTAACATTTAAGGTAAACAGCAATTAGGAATTATAATTATCACATTCATGTAGCTATGTCATATAATGTCTAAGTGGATAGACAGTTGCTCATTAAGTTGAAGGTTTGATTACAAAATTTATTACATAAATTAGTCGCACAGTGAGGCAATTGAAGAGATAATCTCTGGGTATTCCAATTTTCCGACCATTGTTTTTACTGGTTTTTCAACAATATGGCCGAGGTTGATAAGTCAAAACTTATGAATCAGATATCTGTAGTTTGATTCTACCAGGAACAAAGTGTGACTAAGTGTTTTATCATGTTTCCCCTTGTATTATATTGGAAATGCTAGGGAAGTACGCTAGACTGTGGATTAGAAAATGTTATTTTTAAATAAAATAATTATTTCACTCAAATAACATTAAAGTTCACCATCTGCAAAGCCTCAGAAGTATAAACAGATGTTAAGCAAAAAAATTATCACCTTTATCTTATTATTCATTCTCATTACATAGTGAAATTTGGTTTTACAAGCCTCAAATAGTGACTTGACTATACTATGCCATTATTCTTTTTCACATTTGTACCCCCAATTAGCAACTTAGTTGCTATTAGCTTTTATTATTATAATGTGCATTGCCATTATTTTAAGTATAGCTTTGGAAGTTGCAAGAAGACAGAGTTATTTTCAATAATCTTTGAGATATACATTGGAAACTTGACTTTCACATGAATAATAGCTGATAAGCTGCAATAAATCTTGTGGTACGGATCATGCATCTTAGACCACTTCACAGTTGGATGTATTGCAGTAAAGGAATGCACATTTATGAACAAACACAGAGATATAACATTGCAGAATAGTAATTTACCTACATGAAATTTGATGCTCTCATTTGCCTTAACATCATCTTTTCACCTTCTGGTGAATGGTTTTACTATCATCATTTTCGGGAGTGGAAAGAAAAAAAAAATGTTAGGCATCATGCAGATTTATTTCTCAGTTATTGATAAAGGGCACATGCACTTGTTTCAAATGTCATATTGGGAGATAAGAAACTATTACTTATGATACAAAAAGTTCCTGGTGTAATACTACAGCAAAAAGTGATAATTGAACTCAACATTTAGGTGTTCTTTGATGAATATTGTTAAAAACCAGCTGACTTCCCTTAAGACAGATGTTGCAATTATCACAGGAGAGCTAACATTGATCTTACAACCTCTTGATGTGTTCTTTACTAAACCATGCATCAGCTGAAAAGGCTTTATTTACATGGATGGCTTCTTCTACACACAAATTCACACCATCTGACAGATTGGCAAAGGAAAGATGCACAATGAATCAATCTTAACCCCCCTCTACCTATGCCATTACATGCAATGTAATTTTAAATATTATAAATAAAGTTGTCGAGAACTCCAGGAGGCCAGCAGCAGTTGGTAAAAGATGGGAACCGATTATACTAACCTATCCAACAATCAGTCCAGCTAAGTGGCCATGGTCATCTTCAGAATGGCCCTACTTACAAAAACATTTGCACAGAATTAGCATAGTGGACTCTCGGATCTGCCCCCTCTGCCCAAAAGAAGGAACGGCTGATCATCTTCTACACTGTACAGCATTTTAGAGTGACTCAGGAGAAGACTCACTGGAAGGATGAGCATATGGATGTACTAGGTGGCAATGAGTGAAATGGCTGACTAGCCAAGAATGGGTGCTGGCTGAAGAGGAAGACCATTTGGGAGAATAAAGAAATTTTTCAAAGAACCATATATTAATGGATTCTCACTTCTTTACATGCTACAGGAAAAATACTATTATAAAGATATTTACAAGGCCAGAATCTCAATCACTATTGGTGATAGCAAAAGTGACATCATAGTGGATGACAAAAATGTAAACAAGGGAATGCTGGAGGCGCAGAGGGCAATGGTTTCAATTGAAAGCTGTGATAAGATAAATTATCACCATCATATGAATAATAAATTCTTAAAATTAAGGATGTTACATTAAGGCATTTTCTTTTTATACTATAAGTTGGTGGTCTGGATCAGAAGTTAATTCTCTGAGCATCATCATTTAACTTAATGATACAAATGACAGATATGAAAATCTCGCTGCCACAGGTGGCCAAGATCGTTAAGGTGTGGACTCATGTGGACTCATGAGGTGTGGTCTCGGTTTCAAATCCTACCAGGACAGTCCTTCCCAGGTTTTCCTGTCCTCATTAATGGCAAATGCTGGGGAAGTACCCTAAACTTAGGCCCGGTACATTTCCTCCCTTAAAAATTCCTTTCCCAATATATCGCTTCATCACATGTATCATCAGTGTCCACCAACTGTGGTGCCTCAGTATAAAAATGCATGTTAAACACTATTAAAAAAAATACGTATATAAATAAAATCTTTCCCTTGTAATTTTTTTTTGATTGATTTATTTATGGACACTCTTTAACATCTCAGGTCATCAGCATCCCATTCAATTCAGGGCGTGAAACGGCCGACAAATTTTGCTCAGAGGCCTCTCTTTCAGGTTTGAGGTTCTTTTTCGTGGCGTAAATGTATGACACGGGACCCACGGCTTTACTTCCCTTCCGAAGGAAGCCATACTTAGGATTTTTATGCCCAAAAAAAAGCCATCGGTCATGGCCAGGTTCGAACCCGCGTTCTTGGGTGTAGGAGTCCCTTGTAATACATTTTATATTTGTGTAAAACTAATAGGTATATATATATATATGACTGAATTATGTTTGCAACTTATATATCTGCAGTCCTAAAAGTGAAGTGTTCACCACATTTAATGAAAGGTTCCTGCAAATGGACTGACATACTTTTTGTTAACGAAATAATAGGGGTTAAGTATGTGAAAATATACAATAATATAAAGTTCTATAGATGTTCCAAATAATGTAATTGAAACATTTTCCGAAAAAAAATTTGCTCTTATAGCTATCATTATATTAGAGAAGATATCATATGAGCAAGGCCTTATATTCATTATTTTAGATATGGCATATATTATGAAAAACCTATGGTATCAATGATATATAATAAAAAATACAGTATAGGTGCATAGTCATGAAAAATTCTTTGGCAACATGGAAGGAGACTGGAAAAAAAAAATCATATTCCTATGAAATAAAATGTGGTCAACACATCTATACACTACTAAAACATAAATATAACAAAAAAATGTACAATACTGGCTGTAGGGATGATATGAAAGGTATATACTTGGTGGTCACAAAATATTTCATACATCGAAAGGTTGTAAGTATAAATTAAACAAAAAAAATTAGGAAAAATGTGCTAATAAACAGAATACTTCTTGGCATTGCTATTCACACTAAAATGTAAAGTAAGTTGGAATCTAGTAATTATAATAATCACATGCATATGATAATGCCATGTCACATCAGAGTGGCTAGACAGCTAACTCATGAAGTTAAGAAAGATTAGATTAAAGTATGTATTAGGGAAACTAGTGACACATGGTGAAACAATTGAGCTCATGAATTCTGCATACTCCATTTTCCATTCTATTCTATTTTTCCACTGTTTCATCATCACCATACTACATGGATGGCTCCAGGTTGATATGTAAAATTAATAAAAGGAATATCTGTAGTTTGACTTCACCAGAAATATGGTCTCTTGACTACATCTTGTTTTCCTCACTCACTCGCAGGGAAGTATATTAAACTGGACTGGAATGCCTAATTTCTATATAAAATATATACATCGAAATTATATAATTTCACTCAAGTAACATTAAAATCCACAACTTGTGAAACCTCAGTAGTAAAATCATATGTTAAAAGAGTATTAAAAAATCATTACCCTCTTCTTCATCTTCATTCTTAAATGCAGTTTGAACTTATAAACCTTCAATGGTGAATTGAAACAGTACTACACAACACCATTAAGCTCTGCCACATTTGTACTTCCAATTAGCAGCTGAATTGTAATTAGCATTTATTATAGTAATGTGCAATTCCCACATTTAATTATATCTGTAGAGTTTGAAGGGAACTTATTTTCAATAAACTTTAAGATATAAACATTACCCTTATCTTACATAACTGATAAAAACAAAAACCATAATGAAGCTTGTGCAGATTGCACATCTTAGATCACTTCAATGATGGATTTATTGCAATAAACGATTTTTAGGTGACAAAGAGGATATATTAACAGATTTGCATGTACTTGAGTCTCAATGTAAAAATTTACCTTTTTATACTGTTTCAAAACATGACCACCATATCATCAATTTCACACATTTACCACTTTTGCTTCACCTGCTGGTAAGTAGATTGTGATTTTTTTTTTAAAATAACAATTTACAATTTCTTACACATCATGCAGATTTACTTCTCAGTTACTGACAAAGCTAATGCAAGTCTTGTTGGCAATGATAGGAAATTAATTCTATGTATGATACAAAAACATTAAACTATACCAAAGAGAAAGTTTCCTAACAATATTCATCTTATAGTACATCCAAAATAGTAGATGGTGCCAAGTTTAGTTCAAGATTGGCTGAAGACTGTGAATAAAGTCCTGGAGTGATACTACAGCAAAGTGCCATAAGTGAACTAGACTATTTTAGGGGTTATACATTGGACCAACACCCTTAAGAATTTGCTGACATCCCTGGAGGACTAATTTTGATTTTTCAACTAGTTGATTCATCCATTAATAAACCATTGATGCTTTACCCAACAAGTTTTATTCACATGGTTGATTTTCCTCTTCATACAAATTCATACCATCCGAGAGAATACATACCATTGTTAGAAACCATATATAAATAAATTAATATTTTGCATGTCACAGGAATGACAGAAATGAAAAAAAAGTTCTAAAAGGCTGTTATCACACAACAATATCATGGTGGATGATGATGAGAATGTCAGCAAAAGGGAAGATAATAGCACAGAAAATGATTATTCAAGTGAAAGCTGTGATTAGGTAAATTATCATCATCATATGTCTGGATGAAATCTTATTAACAAGGCTATTACATAAAGATATTTTCTTCTTATATCATAAATTGGTGGTTCAGATCAAAATTTCACTGCATAATATTAACAGAATTATGGAAATTGTTCATTTGTTTGATTTATGGATGCTCTTGAACATCTCAGGTCAACAGTGTCCCATTCAATTCAGAGTGTAAAATGGCCAGTAAATTTTGCTCAGAGACCTCTTTGAGGTTCTTTCTTGTGCTGCAAATCTACAACATGGGACCCATGGTTTTACTTCCCTTCTGAAGAAAGCCATACTTAGGATTTTTATGGCCAAAAAATCCATCAACCCAGAGTGGGATTGAACCCATGATCTTGGGTTTCCGAGGCAAGTATGGTTACCACTAGACCACCAGAAGGAACAATTATGGAAATAGCAAATATAATTTTTTTTCCCTCATGATGCATTATATTTGTGCAATAATTAACAAGTATGCGTATATAACACATATATTATTATTAAATTATATTCATGGTTTATATCTCTGCAGCTCTAAAAGTCATAAGTTTACCATATTTAAAGAGAGGTTTTTGATAATTGGACTCCCTACCTTTTATGGTTGATATAATGGGGTTAAGTATTTGAATTTATACAGTAGGTAATGTGCAAATTGTATACATGTTCCAAATAATGTAAATGAATAATTACTTTCTGAAAAAATAAACACTTACTGTTATATCTACAACAACAACAACAATAATAATAATAACAACAATAATAATATTGGCCTTATTGCCAATAAGGTATTCTAGATCAGATATCAATAAGTCAGTGTCTATTTCTTTATTATTTTATATGTGACATACATAGAGGTTCTTTATTAAAGTTAACATCACATTAGCACCAAAAAATGGAATATTAGGGAGAAAAAAAAAAGGAAGAACAACATAATGAGTATAAGCAAAAAGAGAAATTCACTGTGCTAACAAATTTGTTTATAAATTATGAAAATAAACAAGAGTACAACTGTTAAAGGCAGTAGAAGGGCATACAGAATTCATTGTGTAGGAAAAAATTTGCATCCAAATATATAATAATTAATTGATATCATTGTATGATTCAGTTGAACTACAACCTCTTAAAGCTTCACTTACTTTTCATAAATGTATGGAACCGGTTTCGAGAACATTTAGTTCCCACATAACAATTAGTTAATGAACTTCAATATCTCAGGGGAAGAACATAATTTTCATTACATCATATGTCTACCAGCGCTAAAAAGTATATCCTCAGAAGATTGTAATAGTCATTCTGTCAAATGACAAACAGGAAATTATGTGCACAAAGATCGATGAAGCATACTCTAATAAAATGGTAAGCTAGTGAATGTGCATGAATGTTCAGTTTGGCTCATCACAATATATTAACAACTATAGTCTATGTTTCATATGACATTTCCAATTATATTGTATCATAAGGGATATTTTTAGTTCCAACAGGACAACATTCTTTGACCGAGTATTTTTACCTAAGTCATCTCAATTAAAAATACAAGGGAGATACGCTAAATTTATACTGGAAAGTTTCGCTTCTAAATAAAAGTAATATCCCACATTATCATTTTACTCAAGTAATAACTGCCTATAAAACTTAGTATTACAAACAGATGTTAAGCACTTTTAAAAAATCACCCTTACCTCTACATAAATTTTAATCGCAAAGAGAAATTTGGTTTGAGAAGCCTCATATGGTGACTTAAAATGGGACTACATGACATTATTATCCCTTTTTACATTTGTACCTCTAATTAGCAAGTTCATTGCTATTGGCATTTTTTTGTTATAATAATGTTCATTGCCCATCTTTAATGTATAGCTTTTGTAGTTGAAGAAAGCCCGTTATTTTTAACAATCTTTAGGATATAAATAGGAAATTGACCTTCACACGAATGATAGCTAAAACGCTATATTAAATATTGTGGTATGAGTCATTCATCTTAGGCCACTTCATCGATGGTATTACTGTAGTAAGGGATTCACATGTTTTAGCAACAAAGAGATATAACTAAACAGATTAGTACCTTACCTACTTGAATTTAAATGTTCACATTTACCTTACAAGGTCTTTTCAAAGACTCATCCTCATCTTCTGAGCGAAGACAAATTAATGGATATTGCTGGAAAAGAAAAGAAATTGATTTTAATAACAATTTACAATTTCTTATACATCATGCAAATTTATTTCTCAGTTACTGTCACAGCTAATATGCACTTGTTTTAACTGTCATGTTGGATGTGATAGGATATTATAGGCTAGGATATTCTACGTATGATACAAAAATTACAAACTTTATCAAAGTTTAGTCATTCATTTTCAGGACTTGGTGAAGACTGTGAGGCATTGTCACCCTGGAGTTACACCCCAGCAAAAAAGGCTAACTACTGGATATTTTTAAGAGTCCTTTGATCAGAACAACCATATTTATACAGATGTCTAAACATCACTGGAGTACTAACATTTATATATCAGACTCTTGATGTGTCCATTATTTAATCCAATCAAGCATCACCTGAAATGGCTTTATGACATGAATTGTTTTATTCTTCACACAGATTAATATAATCTGAGAGATTAAAGATATAATTTAGGAACCATAATGAATGGGTTCTGAATGCTTTTGGATGTCACAGGAACAACACTAATGTAAAAAGTTTTAAAAGGCTGGTATAACAATAGATTTTTCTGGCAATGAAAGTGACATCCTGATGGATGATGAGAATGTCAGAAGAAGGGAGGATGGTAACACAGAGTATGAAGGATCAATTAAAACTGTGATTAAGTCAATTATAATCTTATATCTGATGTAATTTTATAAAATAAGGATGTTACATCAATGCATATTCTTTTAATATTATAAATTTAAATTTCAGATCAAAAGGTAATTTCATTGCATAATAATGTTTAACAGCTTAACGTAAATTACAGATATTAAAATCTATTACTTGTTATACATATTATACTGTGTAACAAATAACACACACACAAATTCAATTCAATATATTTTCATCATTTTAAGAACATTTAAAGGACACGTCAGTATAACCTATTTACATTATATACAAAGTTTTACATAGCTTTTACAAATTTAAATTCTTCTATACTCTAAAATGCATTTTGAGTTTAGTATTTTTCAAAGGTTTTCATCATTTCCTTTGTTCGATTTTGTTCTTTATTTCATTTGATAGTTATTGAATGATTATGCAATGTCCCATTTAGTGTACCGCCACGGGTGGCTGAGGCCGTTAAATCTCGGACTCGTGAGCGCGAGGTCTGGGGTTCAAATCCCGCCAGGACCGTCCTCCTTGATTGAGGTTTTTTCCAGGTTTTCCTCAGTCCTCATAAATGGCAAATGCTGGGGAGGTACCCTAAATTTAGGCCTGGAACGTTTCCTTCCTTAAAAATAAATCCTTTCCCAATATATCATTTCATTTCATGTATCACCAATGTCCATCGCCTGTGGTGCCTCTGTAGCAAAAACAGGCGTTAAACACTATTCATTCATTCCGTTTAGTGTTATTCTAAAGTAGTCATTATTTCTAAATCCATAAGAATGTATATTATAATTCTTTTGATGTCTTTGATGTACAACAGTTCTTATACTCTCGTATGTATGTATGCACAGGGCAGTTAAAATTTACAAGTTCTTAAACAAGCTTCCACACATATGCGCGCGCATGAACACCCATGTACAAACACCTGCAAACACCCCATACACACACCCCCACCCACCCATCCACACTCTATGCAGCCTTAAAAGGGTTTCCCAAAATTTTAGAGGTTTTTTGAAAATTGGACTAGCTAATTTTTATGGCTGAGATACATGGGATAATTTTAAGTAAATTTATACAGTAGGTATTAAACAAAAATTTAGATACTTCGAACAATGCATTTGAAATATAAATTGTTGAAAATAAACATGGAAAATATCCTCTTTTATTTATAATATTAACAATGAAAATGATCATAATGATGATGAAAATATTTATCATTGGATTCATTATAAGTGTCTGACAATTTCAATAAGATTCAAATTGTACATTTGCAAAATTGTCAAAATAGCTAGTGCCATGTGTTTATTATATGTGGCATATGTTATGAAAACAAATAATAGCCACATTAATATATATTAAAAATTTCATTCCATGTGCATAACTTGAAAAATGATCATTAAAGAAAAAATGAGACCGAATAAACTAAATGTTATATATGAAATATAATGCAACATACTTTCTTAAAGGTGGAAAAGAATAACATTTAAAAATAAAAAATGAAACTGTACATTACAGGCTGTGGAGGTCATATGCAATGTACCAGTGCTTTTAGTGGTCATATTAATATATTTTTATACACAAAATTTTTAAATATTAAGCATAGAAATAAAACATTGGTTATGTGGAAATGTATAAATCATATGCAGACATTGCTTTTCACAGTAAAAAGTGATGATTAAAGTTTTCGGTAACTATAATTGTTCATGCATATGGTAATTACATGCCAGGTCTTACTGAATAGCTCAAATTGATACAGGTTTGATTACAGTAACTCTAAAGGAATTAGTGGCACCCAAAGAACAATTGAACAGTGTTCTGGTAATACCTAAATTTACCCCACATTCTCCTAGCTGACTTTTGAAACATTATACTACCATTAGTCTGGCAGAGGCTGCTAATTTGTAACTTCTGAATGAGATATCTATAATTAATAATTTGTTGCGATAATTCAAACTAAACACCCTTGCAGCATAACTTACTTGCTATTTCATAGCATGTTTTGCGGAACATTGTCCACCAGTTACTAGCTCAATGTTGGAAATATTCTTTTAATATAAATGATATTACTGTATGATTTAATTGAACTACACACGCTTACTGTTTCACTTACTTGTCATAATATATAGAACCAGTTTCAAGAACTTTTCGTTCTCATCATCAGCCAGGCTAAAATTCCAAATTCCAGTTGAATTTTAGCCTGGCTGATGATGAGAACGAAATGTTTTTGAAACTGCTCTATATATTATGACAAGTAAGTGAAACATTAAGTGTGTACCGCCACGGGTGGCCGAGGTCGTTAAGGCACGGACTCGTGAGTGGGAGGTCTGCGGTTTGAATCCCGCAAGGACCGTCCTCCCTGACTGGGGTTTAATCCAGGTTCTCCTATCTTCATAACTGGCAAATATGCCAGGGAGGTACCTAAACTTAGGCCTGTAACACTTCCTTCCTTTAAAAAAAAAAAAAAATCCTTTCCCAATTTATCATTTCATCCCATGTATCATTCATCAGTGTCCACCGCCTGTGGTGCCTTAGTAGTTAAAACGGGCATTAAAAAAAAAAAAAGTGTGTGTAGTTCAACTAAATCATACAATTATTATTTTAATATTTGGAGGATATACAGAACACCTTGGCAAACATCTGATGAATTTGAAATTTGCATTTTACGCCCCCAGGATATCAAGATACACTTGCCAATTTTAATTTGTGGTTCAACATTTTTTACCTCATGGTTAGATCTATATGTCTTACTACTATATTTAAATTTTTTTCCCCATTTCTTCTGTTTCGTAAATTCCAGTCACATTTATGAGTTGTAACTTTTGATTAAACTATTTCCATTTATATTTCCTCTGTGCTCTTTCCATCCAATACTTATGATATTTTTTAACAATACATAATTTATACAATCTGTGCAATTTATTTAAAAAATTTCTGACCACTTTTTATTGATATACTACCTAAATGATTGTTGTTTATAAAAATTCTTTTGTTAATCTTGCTGTTAATGTGATGTTACCTTTATTAAGAACCTTTAATGTATTTTAGCTACTTTGCTGGGTAATATAAATGTATGATGTATTGCATTGCCAGGTTTATGAAGTTTGGGATGCCACATTTCTTTCCTACTCCTCAGTTGCTCAGTTTAATTATGTACTGAAAAATTTTGATACAAAAAGACTAATTTTCAAATTATTATTGATGTTTTTTATACGTTGTTCAATGGATCTGACATTATTTTAAACATTTTTGCTTATAAGTAGATTCTGGAGATTACACTACTGTGATACAGGACCAAAAAAAAAGTTGCAGAATTAAGTGAGAATCTCTTAATGAGTGCAATAAATCTGCAAATAATAAATTTCAATTTAGTTGTATTATATCAAATGCACAACACATCTACATTAAACACAGCAATTCAAAATTTTTGCTATTATATGGCCTACTCATAATTTATAAATTTGGCAATGGTATGCAGCCTATTTAAAGAGTATACTTCCACATTACTTAGAAAGCAGACAAATACAGGTGAATTGGAAATATCAACATATTAAACATGTATAAAATAATTGGAACAAAAAATTAAACATCTAAATCACACCCTACTAGCTCTTTGGTTATATTTCACGAGAAATCCCAGTTTGCAAGTATACAAAAAAAGGGGGGGGGGTAAAGTATCTAACAGTATAGCTAAAATCAATTTATATTCACTATGGGTTCATACAGGATTATACAATACTAACAGAAATGTGGATAAATGTAGATTACTTTAAATTTGATGGAAAATTCTATAAGCAAAATCAGGCCTAATTATGGGCATTCCCTTCACCTATAACTGATATATTTTGAGCTCATTTAAAACCAACATAATAAATTCACTGTAACATATTTTCAAAACATAATACAGAGATGTTGATATTTTTGCAATATTAAACAGAAACATATTAATTAATGTTGCCAAGAAATCTTAGCATAAGAAAATCAAACTTAATAAGTGAATCATTTCTTTCACAGATGAGGATATGTGCTATCATTTCTGGATCTCACAACTATAAAAAGACAATGCAAGGTTGGATTTGTAATACAAAGAAAGGACACCCACATATGCAAAAATAAACAATAACTACAATCCAATACAAACATACATTAATTAATTCTTAGTTTAGCACATTAACTCTTGCATTTTCCATTAGAAATAATACAATATGAACAGAATTACAAACAAACAGCAAAACAACATGAAGAATGGCTTTTGTAACAAATATGTTTGAATGAAAGAACCACATTTCAATAAATTTATACAATGAAAGGAAATCTCAATGCTCTTGGCAGTATAAATCAAACAAACAAACAAAAAAACTTATCCTTCATAGGTTACATATAAATTTAAGAGTTTCTCTAAGGAAGTTAATTTACATTACCACCAAATAATGGAACAGTAGTACCAAAAAATATATATATATATATATATATATATATAAATAAATAGAGAAAGAAGAAAAAAATCACTGACTAATGTATTTTGGCTATAAAAAGGAAATTAAAGGAAATATAAAAATGTTAAAGCAGTACAAGTTCATATAAAATTGAACACGTTGGAAATAATATACACCCACAAATATAAAAATAAGCATAATAAACTTCAATATCTCAGGAGGAAAAAAAGATGAAGAAAAAAAATTCAAGTACATCATTTGTCTGCCAGAGTCAAAAATTGCATCCTTTGACGATTGTGAGTCATTCTGAGAAATGACAAGCAGATGACGTGAACAAACATCTGTGAAACATGCCCTTGTAAAATGTATTAAAATGAATGTGCATGAACGTTTAGTTACACTCATCACATCATGTTAATTATAGGATTTGTTTCACCATGACATTTCCAATTGTATCTTAAGGGATATTTGTAGCTTAATTCCCAACAGGATCATGGTTATTGATTTAATGATTTACCAGGTGTTCCCAGTCATCTTAAATTTGAAATACAAGGGAAATAAACTATATTTGAGTTGAAAAAATGTGTTTCTAAATAAAAATATTATTAAAAATTATCATTTCACTAAACTAATATTAAAGCACAATGCCTATTAAGCTTAGTAATACAAACATATGTCAAGCGTTATTAAAACATTTACCATTGTTATCTCCATTTAATTCTCATACCATGACGAAATTTTGTTTCAGAAACCTAATATGGTGACCTGAAACAGGACTACATGGCACCATTATACTTTTCTACATTTGTACCTCCAATTAACCACCTCATTGATATTAGCATTTGTTATTATAACAATATGCATTGTCCATCTTTAATGTATAGCTTTTGAAGTTGTAAGAGTAGTCATTGATAATCTTAAGGATATAATTAGGAAACTGACCTCCATATGAATGATAGCTAAAAAAATGTAATAAATCTTGTACTGTGATAAATTCATCTTAGCCCACTTCACTGATGGTATTATTGTAGTAAGATATTCACATTTTTTAGCAATATAAATGTAATTAAACAGTATAGTACCTTAAATACAAAATTAAAATGTTCACATTTACCTTTTCAGGAACTTCTGAAATCACAGCTTCATTTTCTGAGGAAGGATCTCTTAAAATATGTTGCTGGAAAAGAAAAGAAAAGAAAAGAAAGTTATTTAACATTTTACAATTTATAAGACATGATGCAGATTCATTTCTCAATTACTGACAAAGTAATATGCACTTTTAGTTTTAATACATTCAGGAATCAAACACAATAAAACAAGCATTAATTCTCTTCTACATAAAATAGTTACAATCTCTTTATGGCTTCATTCCTGTGGATAAAATCAGTCCGAGTTTAAACATTTCAAATAATCAAAACATTATTAGTTACACTCTCAACAATTAAAAAAACCAGGACTGGTTTCATTCTCAAAAATAAAAATCCAGGACCTGTTTCGTTAAACATTTGTTTACATCGTGAACTGTTACACGACTGATGGATTACCAGTTGAAGCTGGAAAGGTATCTGGTAGGACTCTGGAGGTATAGTGATGAATCTAAACTGCTGGTGTATATGTCCAGAATATCAAAATTCACGGGGTTATGCATGTATTTCTTTATAAAAACCTTTTCCCATATCTAAGTTCCTTGGGTTGTTCAACAGCTTTTGATAACTTTATGCCTTTTTCTATTTCATGACGTACATTCAAGAAATATGCTACCACAGCCGATTTGCCTATCTGTTTATAACATGCTGATGTTTCTCCAATAATTTTTCAACCTGATGCCTATATTCCCCTTGTTCTTGCCTATGTATATTTTGTCACAATCTTTGCAATTAATCTGGTATATACCTGATTTTCTCTCTTTGGTTCTAGAATCTATATTATTTAACTTCAATAATTTGTTAAAACTATATCTGTTTTGAGGTGTTAATATTATATTATATTATACAGTTTAAATTTTTTTTTGAAATTTAATATGGATAATGGGTGGTAAGTGAATATTTTTCGCCCCTGATAGTGCATTCAAAGTTGTGATTTGTTTAATTCTTTTTGTTTCTGTAAACTTATTATTTATTGGTTGATTATCTTTTTCTTTAACCTATAGGAAATGGCTACTTCTATTATGTGCAGATATTCTTTCATGTATTCATCTTTGTTGAGTGGCATATTTCTTAAATTATACATCATGCTGTTAAAACCTGCTTCCTTATGAGATTTAGGATTAAAACCATGGCCTTTATTATAATTATCTGTCTTATTTTCCCTTACTGTTTATTTCATTTCCTAAATTTGACAATTTAAGCTTAATAAACTCCATGGAACTTATCAATAAAATTAAAGATAACAAATAATCTCCTAATGACACTTTGGTTTCCTTTGAATTTAAAGCTTTGTTTCCCAGCATACCACAAAGTAAATTACTAATCTTTTTAAGAAAACGGTTACATTCTTCTGACGTAACAGAAGAACATATTAATTGATACACCCAACTTACCAAATAGTGCATATATCAAGCTTTTACACATTTGAGGAACCTTTTTAAAAAAATCAGGACCAGAAATGAGTTTATCACTATTCTTGTCAGACTTGTTTATAAGTTTTTTTAAACATACACATCACTAAGGATTTCCTGTACATTTTTAAGATCTAATATAGATATATATAGCTGATATTTTTCCCATTGTAAATAAAATACATGTGGAAGATGCACTAAAACTATTAAAACTGCAAGAATGTACCATAAAATTTACAATCCAAACTGAAACTAATAATATTTTGCCATTTTTGGATGTGAAGATTATAAAATGTAATAACAAACCTGACTTTGGCATTTACAGATAGGACACATACAGATAATTATAATAAAGTTCATGGTTTTAATCCTAAATCTCATAAGGAAATAGGTTTTAACAGCATTATATATAGGTTAAGAAACATGCTATTCAACAAAGACAAATATGAGAAAGAATAACTGCACATAACAGAAGTAGCCATTTCCTATGGGTTAAAGAAACTGATAATCCACCAATAAATAAAAAGTTTACAGAAACAAAAACAAATTAAACAAATCAACACTTTGAATGCACTATCAGGGGCAAAAAAACCTTTATAAATGTTCACTCACCACCCATCATTTAATATAAAATTTCAAAAAAATATTAAACAGTATAACATCATATGAGCGCCTCAAAACAGATATAGTAATAACAAATTATTGAAGTTAAATAAGATAGTTTCCAGACCCAAAGAGAAAAAATCAGGTATATACCAGATTAACAGCAAAGATTGTGACAAAATATACATAGGCAGGGACAAGAGGGATATAGGCATCAGGTTGAAAAATTATTGGAGACACATCAGCATGTTATATACAGATATACAGATTGACTGTAGCAGCACATTTCTTGAATGAAAGTTATGAAATAGAAAAAGGCATAAAGTTATTAAAAGCTGTTTAATAACCCAAGGAACTTAGCACATATGAAAAGATTTTTATTTATAATATAACCATGACCCCATGATATTTGATGTTCCGAGAGTAGACCGCACCTGTTTAGGTTCATCACTAGACCACCAGATTCTGCACAGTTATTCACCTTTCCAGCTTTGACAATTGATTCTTCAGTCATTTACCAGTTGACAATGTGATCAAATGTTTCATGAAACATGTCCTGGTTTTTACTTAAATGTAAATTGGAACTTGCACAGTGAAGCTAAAATGTCCTGGTTTCTTTAATTCTTGAGAATGAAACCATTAAGTGATTTTAAACATTTTAACTAGAACAGATAATGCGCACTTGTTTTAACTATCTTGTTGGAAAATGATAGGACTCTTATTCTATGTATGATACAAAAATTAAAAACTTTACCAAATTAAGAGGATCCTAACATTTTAAACATTATGGTAAATGAAAAAAGATAAATTTCTGGATTTGTTGATGTCTGTCAGGAGTAGTAGTTATACCACAACTAAAAACAATTCCTGGATATATTTAGGAGTTGTTTCATCAATATGGTTAGGAACAGTTAAATTTTCTAAAGAGAGCTTTCACAATTATCACTGGAGAACTAACATTGATATTTTAGCCTCTGGATGTGTCCATTATTTAAACCAATCAAGCATCACCTGAATAGGCTTTATCAAATGAATGTTCTCTTTTTCACACAAATAACATCTGGGGAAATTCAGAAGTCTATTTTAGGATCCATAAGTAAATGGGATTCTTAATACTTTGCATGCCACAAGAACATCACGTAAAAATTTTGAAAAGGTTGGTGTCACAAATGGTTTTTCTAGCAGTGAAAGTGACATCTTGATGGATGATATGGATGTCAGTGGAATGGAAGATGGTAGTTCAGGGTTCCATGACTCAAATGAGGGCCTTGATTAGGTAAGTTAGCATTATATTTATGATCTAATCTTAAAAAACAAGAATGTTCAAATAAGTCATATTCTTTTATTATTACAAGTGTATGATTCAGATTAGCAGTTTATTTTGCTGCACTATACTGTTTAACAAGCATAATGTATATGATAGATATTAAAATCATATTCTTTTGATACATTTTATAATGTGTGATAACTAATATGTCGGTCCTGGTGGTGTAGTGGTTACCATACTTGTCTCCCACACCCAAGAACGTGGTTTCGAACCCGGTCAGGACCAATGGATTTTTTCGGGCCTAAAAATCATAAGTACGGCTTCCTTCTGAAGGGAAGTAAACCCATGGGTCCCACGTTGTACATTTACGGCACGAAAAAGAACCTCAAGCCTGAAAAAGAGGCCTCTGAGCAAAATTTGTCAGCCGTTTCACGCCCTGAGTTGAATGGGACACTGATGACCTGCGATGTGAAAGAGCGCCCTTAAATAAATCAATCCCCCCCCCCCAAAAGCCCGGGATGAAAACATAAACTACAAGTTTATCACACCGCCACCAGAGCAGAATATACATTCCCACAGCTCAACGAATGATCCGATAGTTGAACTTTAGCCTGGCTGAAGATGGGAACTAAATGTTCTCGAAACCAGTTCCATTCATTTATGAAAAGTAAGTGAAGCTTTAAGAGTGTGTAGTTCAACTGAATCATACAATGATATCAATCAATATGATTGGCTTCACTGTGTAAGTTCCAATTTACATTTAAGTAATAAATTTCTATTTAATATTGCAAAAATATCAACAACATCCCTGTACCCTGTTTTGAAAATATGTTGAAATGTATTTGGAATGTTGTAGGCCTGATTTAAAATTAATTCCGTGAGCTTGACAAATTCTTTTATATGTGTTTCTGTAATGTTTCATTTTCTTAACAGTGTGAGTGTTTTCTTTTTGTGGAATACTTGGGAACAGGGCTTTTACTTCAACGATACCAATCTTTACAAATAAAGATAAAAGTTTGTATCATTTGATGAAAAAGCCCTGTTCCCAAGTATTCCAAAAAAGAAAACCCTGACATTGTTAAGAAAATGGTAACTATCTATTAACATTACAGAAACACATATAAAAGAATTTGTCAAGCTCACGGAATTATGTTTAAATCAGGCCTACTTCACATTTGAAGGAAAAATTTACAAATGAAGTTCAGGTTTAGTAATGGGCAGTCCTCTTTCTCCGTTGTTGGCAGATCTATTTATCAGTTTTTTTGAAATGCACATAACTAAATCTTTCCCATATATATTCAATGTCTGCTACAGATATAAGTATGATGTTTTTGTCATCGTGCAAACCAGATACATACAAGATACTCTCAAACTCTTAAATTTACAAGAAACAACAATAGAATTAACTATGGAAATTGAAACTAATAATACTTTACATTCTTAGATTTGAAGATAGTAAAATAACAACAAATTAGAATTTTGCACATACAGAAAAGATACACACACAGATAATTACATAAAAGTATAAAGGCTTTAACCCTAGACCTCACAAAGAAGCAGCATTCAATAGTATGATTTATAAGTTGATTAATGTACCACTTAAAAAAGAATATGAAAATCAATGCTTTCCTATAATACACACAGCAAAAGTTAATGAGTGTAGCAAACAAATGATAGATCAAAGAATAAAAAGATTCAAAGGAAAAAAGAAAAACAAATCACCACACTCAGTAATTTATATAAAGAAAAAACTTATCAAAAGTCAACGTACAACCATTAATCAATCACAAATTTCAAAAAATATTCAAACAATACAACATCGTTTATGTTTACGGAATTTGGGAATCCACACAGTGAAACTTTTGTTAATCTTATTTTGATTTAAAGTAAAACACTAAAAATCATGTCGTAAAAATCATGAGTCGTCGTTTTGGTTGACAATGTGAGGAATGTACCTCACGAAACATGTACCAAAATTACTTTTATAAGTGTGTTTGTGAAACTTAAAGAGAGTTTTAATGTGACGACATGATTTTTAGTGTTTTACTTTAAATCAAAATAAGATTAATACAACATCGCTTTGGCACCCATAAATAGATACAGTGTAGGCAAATTACTGAATCTAAACAAAATTGAATCCAGATCAAAAGAAGATTGTTCAGGCATATATAGGATCAACTGTAAGGAGTGTGATAAAGTATATACACAGGCAATACCAAAAGAAGCCTGGGTATTAGATTGAAAGAGCACTGGAGAAATATCAGATACAAACAAATAGAAAAATCGGTATAGCAGCACATTTTTGCAGCAAATATCACGAAATTGAAAAAGATATAATAATGCTATGAGCGGTTCAGCACCCAAAGGCACTTAGTATATGGGAAAAGATTTATATAAAAAAACATGAACATAGACTTATGAATATAGTACTTACGAAGCTGTTGACAATGGAGTGGCAATATAACCTAAACTTAGGTATTCACTTTTTACACTAAAATCCCATTCACAAAGTAAGACGCATTTTGGGATAATCTCTCCCATCTTCAGTTGTTCACTGCACCACCATTACATTTAGTGTAAAAAATGAATACCCAAGTTTAGGTTATAGACATGAATTTTGATATACCAGAAGCATACAACATATTATAATGGTTCATCACAGGCCACCAGAGAGATCCTTAGTCGTCAATTGGTTGACAATGTGAGCAAGTGACTCAAGAAATCAGTCCCAACCTACTTTTATAAAAAAAGTTTTAATCTGAAACGTCAAGAGAGTTTTAATGTGTTGACATGATTTTAGTAATTTTACTCTTAATTCAACAAGATACATTAATTAATTCTTAGTTTAGCACATAAACTCTTGAATTTTCCAATAGAAATAACACAATATCAACAGAATTACAAAACAAATGCAAAACAACCAAGGAGAATAGGTTTTGTATCAAATATGTTTGAATGAAAGAACAGCATTTCAATATATTTATACAATTAAAGGAAATCTCAATGCTCTTGGCAGTAAATGAAATGAAGAATTATAAAATATTGCTCATGTTACATATAAATTTAAGAGGATCTCTAAGGAAGTTAATACACATTTGCACCAAAACTGGAACAGTAGTAGCAAAAAATTAAAGAGAAAGAAAAATTTACTACACAACCTACTTTGAGAGGCAATATAAAGGAAAATGAAGGATACGTAAAAATGTTACAGAAAGAAGAAAAGCATATAAAATTGAATATATGGGAAAGGATATACACTCAAAAATATAAAAATTAGCATAATGAACTTCAATATCTCATGAAAAAAATACAAACTTCAAGCACATCATATGTCTGTCAGTGTCAAAAATTGCATCCTTTGAAGAATGTGAGTCATTCTGAGAAATGACAAGTAGGAGATGATTGACACAAACATCTGTGAAATATGTTCTAGTAAAATGTACTAAAGTGAATGTGCATGAATGTTTAGTTACACTCATAACATCATGTTAACAATTATAGAATTTGTTTCCCAACCACATTTCCAATTGTATGATATCTTAAGGAATATTTCTAGCTTAATTCCGAACAGGATCATGGTCTTTGACCGAGTGATTTACCAGGTTTTTCAAGTCATCTTCAATTAGAAATACAAGGAAGATAAATTAATTTATGTTGGAAAAATATGTTTCTAAATAAACATAATATTAAAAATTATTATTATTTCAATCAACTAATATTAAAACCCAATGCCTATTAAGCTTAGTAATACAAACACATGTTAAGCTTTATCAAAAAAATCATCATAGTTATCTCCATATTAATTCTCATAGCATATTGAAATTTCATTTAAGAAGCCTCATATGGTGACCTGAAAAAGGACTACATGGAACCATTATATTTTTCTACATTTGTACTTCCGATTAGCAACTTCATTGTGATATTAATATTTGCTATTATAACAATGTGCATGCCCATCTTTAATATATAGCTTTTGAAGTTGTAGGAGTGGTCATGTATTTTCAATAATCTTAGAGATATAATTAGGAAACTGACCTCCACACAAATGATAGCTATTAAGATGTAATGAATCTTGTGGTGTGGGTAATTCATCTTGGCCCACTTCACTGATGTTATTACTGTAGTAAGGTATTTACAATTTTTAGCAATATAAATGTAAATAAACAGTATAGAACCTTAAATACTTCAATTAAAATGTTCACATTTACCTGTTCAGGAACTTCTAAAATCTGAATTTCATCTTCTGAGGAAGTATCTTCCAAAAAATATTGCTGGAAAAGAAAAGAAAGTTATTTAACATTTTACAATTTATAAGACATGATGCAGATTCATTTCTCAATTACTGACAAAGCAATATGCACTTTTAGTTTTTAATACATTCAGGAATCAAACACAATAAAAAAAAGCATAAAATCTCTTCTACATAAAATAGTAAACATCTCTTTATGGCTTCATTCCCATGGATAAAATTAGTCCGAGTTTAAACATTTCAAATAATGAAAACATTCTTATTGTTTTCACTCTCAAAAATTGAGAAATCCAGGACCTGTTTCGTTAAACATTTGTTCACATCATGAACTGCTAAACGATCCATTTATTACTCGTTGAAGCTGGAAAGGTATTTGGGAGGACTCTGGAGGTATAGTGATGAATCTAAACAGCTGGTGTGAACCTCCAGAATATCAAAATTCATGACGTTATGCTTGCACTTCTTTATAAAAATATTTTCCCATATCCAAGTTCCTTCGATTTAAAACCGCTTTTAATAACTTTAAGCCTTTTTCTAATTCATGTTGTATATCCAAGAAATGTGCTGCCACAGCCGATTTGTCTATCTGTTTATAACATGCTGAAGTTTCTCCAATAATTTTTCAACCTGATGCATATATTTCTCTTTGTTCTTGCCTATGTATTATTTTGTCACAATCTTTGCAGTTAATCTGGTATATACACGATTTTCTCTCTTTGGGTCTAGTATCGATCTTATTTAACTTCAATAATTTGTTAACACTATATCTGTTTTGAGATGTTAATATGATATTATACAGTTTAAAATTTTTTTGAAATTTAATATGGACTGATGGGTAGTAAGTGAACATTTTTGAAGGTTTTTTTGCCCCTGATAGTGCATTCAAAGTTGTGATTAGTTTAATTCTTTATTATTTCTATAAACTTTTTTTATTGGTCGATTATCTGTTTCTTTAACCCATAGGAAATGGTTACTTCTATTATGTGCAGATATTCTTTCATGCGTTCATCTTTGTTGAGGGGCATATTTCTTAACCTATATATCATGCTGTTAAAACCTGCCTCCTTATAAGATTTAGGATAAAATCCATGGACTTTATAATTAACTGTATGTGTCCTATCTGTAAATGCCGAATTCAAGTTTATTATTACATTTTATTATCTTGAGATCCAGAAATGGCAATATATTATTAGTTTCGGTTTCAAAATATTTTCAAAACATGTTACGGGGATGTTGATGATATTTTTGCAATACTAAACAGAAACTTATATCAATGACGCCAAGTAATCGTAACATAGGTAAACCAAGCTTAATAAGTAAACAATTTGTTTCACAGAAGAGGATAAATTGCTATCCTTTGTGGATCTCACAATTATAAAAAGATACCGCCAGGTTCGATTTTGAATACACAGAAAGGACACCCACATACAAAGTAAAAGTTAATTGCTACAATCCAACACAAATTAAACATATATTAATTACTTAAATGTAAACTGGAACTTGCACAGTGAAGCTAATCATATAAATGATATCATTGTATGATTCAGTTGAACTACACACTCTTAAAGCTTCACTTACTTTTCATAAGTGTATGGAACCGGTTTCGAGAACATTTAGTTCCCATCTTCAGCCAGGCTAAAGTTCAACTGTTGGATCATTTGTTGAGCTGTGGGAATGTGTATTCTGCTCTGGTGGCGGTGTGATAAACTTGATGAAAACATAAACTACAAATTTATCACACCGCCACCAGAGCAGAATATACATTCCCACAGCTCAACGAATGATCCGACAGTTGAATTTTAGCCTGTCTGAAGATGGGAACTAAATGTTCTGGAAACCAGTTCCATACATTTATGAAAAGTAAGTGAAGCTTTAAGAGTGTGTAGTTCAACTGAATCATACAATGATAACAATTAATATATTAATTAATTAAAATGTAAATTGGAACTTGCACAGTCAAGCTAATCATATTAATTGATATCATTGTATGATTTCTGGCTGAAGATGGAAACTAAATGTTCTTGAAACTGGTTCCATACATTTATGAAAAGTGAGTGAAGCTTTAAGAGAGTGCAGTTCAACTTCATACAAAGATATCAAAAATACATTAAATAATTTAGTTTAGCACATTAACTCTTGAATTTTCCATTAGAAATAATACATTTGAACAGAATTACAACAAACAGCAAAACAACCATGAAGAATGGATTTTGTAACAAATATGTTTGAAGAAAGCACATCATTTATATAAATTTATACAATTAAAGGAAATCTCAGTGCTCATGGCAGTAAAAGAAATGAAAAATTATAAAATTTTACTTATGTTACACATAAATTTAAGAGGTTCTCTAAGGAAGCTAATATGCATTTCCACCAAAAAAACAGAACAGTAGTAATCCCCCCCCCCAAAAAAAAATAAAAAATATAATAAACAAAAAGAAAAATTTACTAAACAACCTATTTTGGGCCAATATAAAGGAAAATAAAGGAAATGTAAAAATGGTAGAGGAAGAAGATCATATGAAATTTTGAACATGTGGGAAATAATATATATCCACACATATAAAAATTAGCATCATGAACTTCAATATCTCACGGCAAGAATATACAAATTTCAAGTACAGCATTTGTCTGTCAGAGCCAAAAATTGCATCCTTTGAAGATTGTGAGTCAATCTGAGAAATGATAAGCAGGAGATGATGCACACAAACCTCTGTGAAACATTTCTAGTAAATTTGTGGTACAGTTAATGAATGTTTAGTTACAATCAACACAACACGAACAATTATAGGATTTTATTTAAGAACTTTAAAAAAAATAAAAGAAATTTTTTCCCCACCATTTTTCAACAATTATGTAAAACAGATAGAAGTCGTTTAATTTCTCCTACCAGTCATGAAGTTGGCTAAAGATGGAGAAGGTGTCTCTTTGATAATGGTCCCAAGGTATTTAAAATTAAAGGAAGCATAAGAGTGTGTGACATGACCGATTAGATAGAATGTACAATTATGATTTGTTTCACTACGACATTTCCAATTGTAATCTCAACTCATGTATTCACATTTCTTATACTATACTCCATTCACTTACATAAAAGTAAGACACGTTTCCAGAGAATTTCTCCCATCTTCAGTTGCTCACTGAACCTCCGCTACTCGAAACTATGGCTGGACAAATGGATGTTTCTGTGGTGGCCTCTGTTGGTTGAAGTAGGAAGTCGCTGAGCTCATCTATGGGAGGAAACTTGAAATTCATTAGGTTTTTTTCTATTTTTTAATATGAAAATTTTTTCCCAAGTGGATAACTCCAATGGGCTGTGAAGATGTTTTAGCAGTTTTATTTCATGGTTTTTGGTCCAAAAGTGATCTGCTGCTGCTGATTTATCCACCTGTTTAAAGCGAATATTTCTAAAATGTTCCTTCCTCCAAATTTCCAAATTTCTTTTTGTTTTGCCTATGTAGCTCTGTTCACAATCTGCACATTTTATTTCGTAAATTCCTGATTTCTGTTCTGGCGGTATGGAGTCTTTTACTGTACAACCTAATATAGTCACACCTATATTTGTGGGGAAAACCGTTAAAACCAACAATAGCATCCACCAGAGGGCAGCAGAAACAAGGTTAATTGAAATTGAAAAGAACTTACAATATAAAAAACTACATGAAATAGACGTAAATATTTACGACCTGTATTTAAAACTAACGAAAAAACTAGGATTTCAGGTATGGGAAAATTTATAACACCACCCACATCAAAATTTAAGTGTACAAATGAACAGAATATCACACAGAGTAATCCAGTACTACCCAGGCTTTATGCATTACCTAAGTTACATAAAAATGATAACAGCATGAGACCTATAATAAACAATATCAATTCACCCACATACCAGGTAGGAAAAAAATTGATCCAAGTCTTCAATTCTTTTAAGAGATTCCAAAGTTTGAGCATTAAAAATTCAGTTGACCTAGTTAAAAAAACTTGAAAATAGCAGAGTTACAGCTGGAGATATAATGTTTTCATTTGATGTAAAAGCCTTATTCCCGAGCATACCTACAGAGAAACTCATGCTTATGCTAAAGAAATGGTTAACATCAGTAAATTTAAAAACAGAAGAAATAGAAGACCTATTAAAACTTACTAATATCTGCATTAAAAAAAAATACTTCAGCTTTAACAAAAAATATTACCAACAAGTTTCAGGCCTTGCTATGGGAAACCCTTTTGTCACCTTTTCTAGCAGTATTCATGAGCTCATTTGAAATACACATCACAAAAGCCTTCCCTTTAATTTTCAAGTCATGGTATAGGTATGTGGATGACATTTTTGCAATAACACCGAAGAAACTCTGAACAGATGCCCTGAAACTTCTTAATTTGCAACATAAATCCATACAATTTACTATAGAAGAATAAAGAAATGGGTGGCTACCATTTCTAGATTTAAAAATTATAAGAAATGGAGATGGTTTGAATTTTGGAATTTACAGAAAAGAAACACACACAGAAAACTACATAAAAAAAGAGAGTTATAACCCCATTCCACATAAATATGCAATTTTCCACAGTTTGTCACACAGATTGATGAATATTCCACTCACAGAAGCAGAGTGCAAAATGGAATACAAACAAATAATACAAACAACTATAATGAATGGTTTCAACAAGAGACACAGTAATAAAAATTATCAATAAATCAAAAAGAGATAAGGGAAGTTTCCACCACAAAAGAAGTATACAAATTCAAGTTTCACCTACCATCCAATTTACCACAACAAGTTCAAGAAAATCTTCAAAGAACATGGAATAATGTTAGCCCCAAAGAACAGATACAACATCAAGAATTTATTAGGTTGCACAGTAAAAGACTCCATACCACCAGAACAGGAATCAGGAATTTATGAAATAAAATGTGCAGAATGTGAACAGAGCTACATAGGCAAAACAAAAAGAAATTTGGAAATTCGGAAGAAGGAACATTTTAGAAATATTCGCTTTATACAGGTGGATAAATCAGCAGTAGCACCTCACTTTAGGACCAAAAACCATGAAATAAAACCGGGAATAAAACTGCTGAAACATTTTCACAGCCCATTGGAGTTATCCGCTTGGGAAAAAATTTTCATATTAAAAAATAGAAAAAAACCTTATGAATTTCAAGTTTCCTCCCATAGATGAGCTCAGCGACTTCCTACTTCAACCAACAGAGGCCACCACAGAAACATCAGTTTGTCCAACCATAGTTTCGAGTAGCGGAGGTTCAGTGAGCAACTGAAAATGGGAGAGATTCTCCCGAAACGCGCCTTACTTTTATGTAAGTGAATGGAGTATAGTGTAAGAAATGTGAATACATGAGTTGAGGTTAGATTGCCACTCCATTGTCAACAGCTTTGTAAGTACAATATTTATTTCCAATTGTATTGCATCTTAAGGGATATTTGCAGCTAAATTCCCAACAGGACCATATTTTTTGTTTGAGAGATTTACCAGGTTTTCCTACTCATCTTCAATTAGAAATACAAGGGTGATAAACTAAATTTGTGTCGGAAAAATTGTTTTTAAGTAAAAATATTACAAATTATCATTTAACTCCAGTAATATTAAAGTTTAATGACTATTAAGCTTAGTAATACAAACAGTTGTTAAGTATTATTAAACAAATCACATTTATCTCCATATTAATTCTCATAGCAGAGTGAAATTTGGTTTGAGAAGCCTCATATGTTGACTTAAAGCAGAACTACATGAAACCATTATCCTTTTCCACATTTGTACCTCCAATTAACAACTTCATTGATATTAGTATTTATTATAATAATGTGCATTGCCCATATTTAATGTATAGCTTTTGAAGTTTTAAAAGGAGTCATTTATTTTCAATAATCTTTAGGATATAATTGGGAAACTGATCTCCACATGAATGATAGCTAACATGATGTAATAAATCTTCTGATGTGGGTCATTCATCTTAGGCAACTTCACTTATGGTATTATTTTAATATGGTATTCACAATTTTTGGCAATATAGAGATATAACTAAACACTGAATTACGTTAAATATTTGAATTGAAATGATCACATTACCTTTACAGGTGCTTCTAAAATCATATCTTCATCTTTTGTCGAAGGACCTGCTAAAATACGTTGCTGGAAAAGAAAAGAAAGTGATTTTTAATAACATATTCCATTTACTTAGACACGATGCAAATTTATTTCTCAATTACTGACAAAGCTAATATGCACTTGCTTCAACTCTCCTGTTGGCAGATGATAGGACACATACTCTATGTATGATACAAAAATGAAAAACTTTACCAATTTGAGAGATCCAAACAATTTAAACATTATTGTGAATAAAAAGGATTGGATGATAGGAGTTCATTTATTGTATTTGTTAACGTCTTGTGAGGCATCATCACCTTGGAGTTAAAGCACAGCAAAAAAGAACAATTCCTTGATAAACTGAGGAGTCCTTTAATCAAAATGCTTACAATCCAGCTGAATTTCCTGAATACAAATGTCATAATTATCATTGGAGTGCTAACATTGATATTTAAGCCTTTTGATGTGTCCATTATTTAAACCAATCCAACATCACCTGAAAAGGCATTATCACATGAATCTTCTCTTTTTCACACAAATATCATCATCTGGGGAAATTCAGAGATATATTTTAGAAACCACATATCAACGGATTCTCAATGCTTTTGCATGCCACAGGCACAAAACCACTGTAAAATGTTTCAAAAGGATTTTCTGGCAGTGAAAGTGACATCTTGATGGATGATCAAAATGTGAGCAGAATGCAAAATGGTAGCATAGGGTTCAATGGTTAAACTGAAAGCCTTGATTAGGTAAATTAGCATATTCTTATGCCTGATCTAGTCTTAAAAAAACAAGGTGTTACATCAAGTCATGTTCTTTTATTATTACAATATATGCTTCAGATCTGAAGTTAATGACACTGCACAATACTGATTAACAAAATTATTTAAATGACAGATATTAAAATCATAGTCTGGTGATACAATTTTATGCTGTGTACTAACATATATATGCATATGTTTGGGTTATTTTCATGGTTGATATCTCTGCAGCTTTAAAATTGACATGATCCCAAAATTAAATGATGATTAAAATGAAAATATTTATTGTCAATTTGATTCATTATAAGCATCTGAAATTTTCAATAATGAGTCACAATGTACATTAGAGAAATTCCCAAAATAGCTAGTGCTATATGTTTATTATTTTACATGTGGCATATGTTATGAAAAGAAATAATGCCTACATTAACATATAATAAAACTATTACTCTATGTGCCTAACTTGAAAAATGGTTCAATATTAATTCAATTTGGAATCGAAAACAGTGAAACACATACTAATAGTCTCTGTGAGTCGTGAACAGCTGATGATGTGAAAAAAATGTCCACAAAACATATGGCCTGAGTAAAATCTCATTTAAGTGAAACCAGAAAGAGTGTTCTAATATTCTGACTCACAGATATTATTATTATTGAAAAATTGTGTTTAAATAAAGAATCAGATTAAATAAACTAAAAGTTACCTATGAAATACAATGCAATCTATTGTTCTTTATCTTGGAAATGGTTAAAATATAATATAATTAAACTGTATATTACTGACTGTACAGGTTATATAAAATTGTATGTTTTTAGGGGTCACATAATAAAATTTGGAAATATTAGGTATATACAAAAATTGACTGAGCTTGCGCTCTTGTAGAGTTGGCTATGTTGGCTGAGCTAACGCTCGTGGTAGTTACCCTGTAGCTTCGGACCTCCCCAATTTTCATATACAAAAATGTTGATGTGGAAATGTATAGAGCACATCCAGACATTGCTTTTTTACAGTAAAATGTGAAGAATAAAATTTTTAGCTAACTATAATTGTACATGCATATGGTAATTACATGCCATGCCTGAGTAACTAGCTCAAACTGATATACATTTGATTACAGCATATCGAATGGAATTAGTGGCACCAAAAGGACAATTCAACAGGTGTTATCCTAATACCTCAATTTCCCCTACATTCTTCTAGCCAACTTTTGAAATAATATACTACAAACAGTTCTGGCAGAGGTTGCTAATTTGTAACTTTTCAATGTGATATCTATAATTACTAATATGTTGCAATAGTTCAAACTAAACACTCTTGCAGCTTCACTTATTTGCTATTTAACTGGAACAGGTATTGCGGAAGATTGCACATATCATTAGTTATTAACTCATTGTCTAAAATACTGCCACCAGTGGCAGAAGTCGTTAAGGTGCAGACTTGTAAGCTGGAGGTCAAGGGTTTGAATCCCAAGACCCTCCTCCCTGATGGAGTTTTTTTTCCCTGGTTTTCCTCAGTCCTCATAAATGGCAAATGCTGGGGAAGTACCCTAAATTAGTCCTGGAACGTTTCCTTCCCTAAAAACAATAAAATCCATTACCAATTTATCATTTCAACTCATTCATCACCAGTGTCCACTGCCTATGGAGCCCCAGTAGTAAAACAGACATTAAAAACTAATAAAAAATGGTGAAATATAGTAATAATCTTTGGAGGATATTCTGTGCATTGTGCCAAATATCTGATGAATTTGAAAATTTCATTTTCTTTCCCCATAACATAAAAATAGATTAGCCAGTATTTTATTTTTGTTCGAATGTATTTTCCTCATATCTATATGACTTTCTGCTGTATTTATAAGTTTGCATTTATTCTATCATGATTTCCTGTCACCTTAATGGGCTGTCACTGTAATTTGCACTATTTCCTTATATTTATGTTCCCTCTATGCTCTTTCTTTTAAGTACTTATATTATTATCCAACACATATTTTAAAGAATCTGCCACTCTTTTAAAAAAATTCAGACTACATTTTAGGTGGTATACTATCTAAATGATAGTTTTTGTAAAAATTATGCTAATCTTGCTGTTAATGGATTCTACATTCATTTAGATCCTTTAATTCATTTTAGCTACTTTGCTGGGTAATATAAATGTATGATGTGTTGCACTGCATTGTCAGGTTTATGAAGTTTGGGAATGCCACATTTCTTTCCTAATCCTCATTATTCTGTTTAATTATGGAGTGAACACTTTTGCTACATAATTGCTTATTTTTAAATTTTTATAGGTGTTTTTTAAACTTTGTTCAATGGATCTGACATTATTTTAAACATTTTTGCTTATAAGTAGATTCTGGAGATTACACTACTGTGATGCAGGACCAAAAAAAAGTTGTAGAATTAAGTTAGAATCTCTTAATGAGTGCAATAAATCTGCAAATAATAAATTTCAATTTAGTTGTATTATATCAAATGCACAACACATCTACATTAAACACAGCAATTCAAAATTTTTGCTATTATATGGCCTATCATAATTTATAAATTTGGTAATGGTATGCAATCTATTTAAAAAGCATACTTCCATATTACCTAGAAAAGCAAATACAGGCATTTGGATCATTGGAACAATTGGAAATAACATAGTAAACATGTTTGAAATACTTAAATGTAAATTGGAACTTGCATAGTGAAGCCAATCATATTTATTGATATCATTGTATGATTCAGTTGAACTACACACTCTTAAAGCTTCACTTACTTTTCATAAATGTATGGAACCGATTTTGAGAACATTTAGTTCCCATCTTCAGCCAGGCTAAAGTTCAACAGTCGGGTCATTCGTTGAGCTGTGGGAATATATATTCTGCTCTGGTGGCGGTGTGATAAACTTGTAGTTTATGTTTTCATCCCCGGCAATGTTGAAGTTCATTATGCTGTCTTTATATTTGTAGATGTACATTTTCTCCCAGGTTGCTAATTCCGTACGTCTTTGTACTGATTTTAATAATTTTGCTTTATTTATTATGTCATGGTTGTGTGTCCAAAAATGATATGCTACTGCTGATTTCTCTATTTGCTTGTACTTTATGTTCCTGAAATGTTCTGGAAACCGATTCCATACATTTATGAAAAGTGAAGCTTTAAGAGCGTGTAGTTCAACTGAATCATACAATGATATCAATTAATGTTTGAAATAATTAAAAAAAAAAAGAACATATAAATAACACAGTTCTAACATTTTGGTTATATTTGATGAGAAATCCCAATTTCCAAGTAAATCATCCCCCTCAAGAAAACCCTGTTAAAGTATCTGAAGGAATAGCTAAAATCAATCTATAATAACTATGAAGTCATACAGGATTATACAACACAAACAGAAATGTGGATAAATGTAGATTACTTTATATTTGATGGAAAATTGTATAAGCAGAATCAGGCCTAATTATGGGCAGTCCCTTCACCCCTTGACTGATCTATTTTGATCTCATTTAAAACCAACATTACAAATTATTTTCAAAACAGGGTACAGGGATGTTGATATTTTTGCAATATTAAACAGAAACCTATTAATTAATGATGCCAAGAAATTTTAACATCGGAGAACCAAACTTAATAAGTGAACCATTTGTTTCCCAGAAAAAGATAATGTGCTATCATTTGTTGAACTCACAATTATAAAAAGACAATGCAAGGTTCGATTTGGAATACACAGAAAGAACACCCACATATGGGGGGGGGGGAACCAATAGCTACAATTTAACACAAATTAAACATACATTAATTATAAATTTGAATAGTTTGTGTTTTTCACAGTGAAATGTAGTTTCCTATAATAAATTACTTATGAGGAAGTCACTCAAATTTCACTAGTTTTATTCCACTTACTTGGACATGTTTCTAAGGCAAATTACCTTCATTGTCAGCATGGTTCCACTGTCAGTTTTCCAGCATGGTATTAAGATGTCGCTCTTTGGATTTGATAAGCTTTTTGTTGAGGTTGCTGTTGTTTGGAAGATCAAAATGAACTAAATTTTGATTGGAAATTATAATTAATCTGTCATCTAACACACTCTTATGCTTCACTTACTTTTAAATACGATGGGACTGGTTTCAAAGAGACATCCTCTCCATCTTCAACCAACTCTTTCGACTTCGTATTTTTGTTCCCAAATATTCCAAATGACAAGCTTTTATCGTTTTTGAGTGATTGGTTAAAGGAGATAGCAATTAATGAAACTCACAGGAGACAATACGCCCACATTAGTAACATTTGTATAAACCAGTGATATTTTACTTTTGCAGGATAGTTCTATAAACAGAAAACAGGACTCACAATTGTAAATCCTTTGTCCCCCTTTCTGGCAGATTTATTTATGAGTACATTTGAAACTCACATCATTTCTGCCATCCCACATTATTTTAAGTGCTGGTACAGGTATGTTTATGACATTTTTAGTACAGTGAAAAAAGAATTTGTTGATGATGCTTTGAAGCATTTAAATATACAACATACAAATATATCCTTCACACTGGAAACAGAAACAAAGGGAATGTTGCTGTTTTTAGATATAAAAATTAATAATAATCATGGAAATTGAGAATTTGGAATCTATAGAAAGGATATGCATGGAGATAAGTATATAAAATCAAGTGGGTTTAACCCCATAGCTCACAAGCACTCAGTTTTCAACAGCTTAACACATAGACTGGTAAATTTACCAATCATTAAGGAGGAGTACAAAAAGGAATTTGAGAAGATACAGGAGATTGCCATTATAAATGGTTTTAACAAAAATTTAGTAAACAAAAAGCTTAATAGATTCCTGAAGAAATTGATCAAGAATACCACCACACTATTAACTGAAAAAGAGACCGGTTTTTAAAAAATTCACCTACCATCCAGTAGCTATCAATAAATTCCCAATTTTTTTTTAAAGACATTAGCATTAAATTGGCACCTGTTAACAAATGCACTCTCAAAAATGCTTTAGTGGACAACAGTTTTAACAACATTCCACAAGATAAAAAGTCAGGCATCTACAAAATAACATGTACAGTATGTGATAAGATATATGTTGGAAAAACTAAAAGGAACATCTCAGGAACGGTAAGTACAAACAGATAGATAGGTCAGCACTGGCACACCATTTTTGGAAAGATAATCACCACATAAAAAGAGAAATAAAGCTACTTAAAGAAGCACACGGATGTACAGAATTGAACACTTGGGAGAAGATTTACATTCATAAACATAGAGATCTTATGAATTTTGACATTATAGGAGAATGTAATACCAATATCCGGTTTATAAAGCAGAAACACCACCAGGACGGAGCCACACGTCCTCATAGATGTTAGTTTCTCCTACTAGTCGTCAAGTTGGTTGACGATGAAGAAGATGTCTCTTCGAAACTGGTCCCACCACATTTAAAAGTAAGTGAAGCATAAGAGTCTGTTAGATGACAGATTAATTATAATTACATTCAACAAGCTTCACTTTGTAATTTCCAACAGAATTTTTAAAAATGTCTTATTTTTTAAAAGTTCTTAAATTTTTTTTGATTTCGTTCAAGAATATATTTTCCACACCGATAATTCTATCAGTTTTTAAGAGTTTTTCATTTTGGAACTCAGGTTTTATGTTTTTGTTTTTGCCAGAAATGGTATACTACTAATAATTTTTTGGTATTATGTTTGTATTTTACACTTTTCATCTGTTCCTTAACCTGTATTAAACTGTATGGTAATGTTCCTTTTTGTTTTACCAATATATTATTATTGCAGTCTTTGCAACTGATTTTGTAAATGCCTGGTTGTTTTCCTGGCTGAATTTTGTTCTTTGTGTTGGTTTTTAGGGACGTTTTTCAAATTATATTTATTCACTCGAACCAAAATAATGTTGCCATCTTTAAAAATCTTTTGAAATTTTTGGTGTGCCCATGGATGTATGTAAATTTTTTATATGTCTGCTCTCCTTTGTAACCTTTCAGTGTGGTGATTTCTTTTATTTTTTTATTTATTTATTTTTTTTAAATTTTCTATTTTTTTCTTGACCATATCTGTTCTGTAGCCATATTTCTGTGCTATATCCATGATTTTTGGTACTCCAATTTGTATTCTGTCTCATTTAATGGTAGGTTTATTAATCTGAATGTGAGGCTATTGATTATACCTAGTTTAAGCTATATTGGATTGTGGTTGTCGCTATTTACTTAATTATCCATGTGGATATCCTTCCTGAATATGCCAAATTCCAGTATGTTATCATTTTTTATAATTTTTATATCTAGGAAAGGAAGAACCATGTTATTCCCCATTTACATTGTGAATTTTAAGTTGCTGTGCTGTAGGTTTAGTAGATTTATTGCATCATCTTTCCATTGTTTATCTACTATTGGAAAGACATCAACATAACGATATCAACATTTGTATATATGTGGGAAAGCCTCTACTAATTTTGTTTTCAGGAAACACATGTATATGTCTGCTAAGAATGGTGAGAGCAGATTACCCATTACTAACCCATTCTTTCATGTATATATCTCGACTCTGAGTGTGAGGGAGGTTAGTTTGATGCAAATGCTGGAAAGCTGACAGTGGAACCATGCTGACGATGAAGGAAATTTGACTTTGAAACATGTCCAAGAATGTGGCATAAAACTAGTGAAATTTGAGTGACTTCTTCATAAATAATTTGCTACATGATACATTAATTAATTCTTAGTTTAGCACCTAAACTCTTGAAATTTCCATTAGAAATAATATATTTGAACAGAATTACAAATAAATGGCAAAACAATCATGAACAGTATATGTTTGAATGAAAGAACAGCATTTCAATAAATGTATACAATTAAAAGAAATCTCAATGTTCTTGGCAGTAAAAGAAAAGAATAATTATAAAATATTACTTATATTACATAGGTTACATATAAATTTAAGAGGTTCTCTAAGGAAGTTAATACACATTATACAAAATAATGGAACAATAGTACCAAGGGGGGGGGGGGGAATTAGACACACCTGAAAGAAAGAAAAACCAATTTGGGCTATAGGAAGGAAACTCAAAAATGCACAAATTTTAAAGGCAGAAGAAGTTCATATGAAAATGAACTTGTCGGAAATAATATATGCGGACAAATATAAAAATTAACATAATGAACTTCAATATCTTAGTGGAAGTAAATACAAATTTCAAGTACATCATATGTCTGCAAAAATTTCATCCTTTGAAGATTGTGAGTCATTCTGAGATATGACAAGTAGGAGATGATGGACACAAACATCTGTGAAACATGTGTTAGTAAAATGTACTTAAGTGAATGTGCATGAATGTTTAGTTAACACTCATAACAACAAGTTAACAATTATAGAATTTGTTTCCCTATCACATTTCCAATTATATGATATTTTAAGGGATATTTGAAACTTAATTCCCAACAGGACCATGGTCCTGTGTGTGTGAGTGATTTACCAGGTTTTTCAAGTCATCTTCAATTAGAAATACAAGGAAGATAAACTAAATTTACGTTTGAAAAATGTGTTTCTAAATAAAAACAACATTAAAAATAGTTATTATTTCATTCAACTAATTATAATACCAATACCTATTATGCTTAGTAATACAAACACATGTAAAGTGTTATTAAAAAATCATCATAATTATCTCCATATTAAATCTCATAGCATAATGAAATTTCATTTAAGAAGCCTCATATGGTGACCTGAAAAAGCACTACATGGAACCATTATATTTTTCTACATTTGTAATTCTAATTAACAACTTCATTGATATTAGCATTTGCTATTATAAAAATGTGCATTACCCATCTTTAATGTATAGCTTTTGAAGTTGTAAGGGTGGTCATGTATTTTCAATAATCTTAGAGATATAATTAGGAAACTGACCTCCACACAAATGATAGCTATTAAGATATAATAAATCTTGTGGAGTGGGTAATTCATCTTGGCCTACTTCATTGATGTTATTACTGTAGCAAGGTATTTACAATTTTTAGCAATATAAATGTAAATAAACAGTATAGTACCTTAAATACTTCAATTAAAATGTTCACATTTACCTGTTCAGGAACTTCTAAAATCTGAATTTCATCTTCTGAGGAAGTATCTTCTAAAAAATTGCGCTGGAAAAGAAATTTAACATTTTACAATTTATAAGACATGTTGCAGATTCATTTCTAAATTACTGACAAAGTAATATACACTTCCAGTTTTTCATACATTCAGGAATCAAACACAGTAAAACAAGCATAACATCTCTTCTAAATAAAATAGTCAATATCTCTTTATGATGTACATTATAATTAATTTGTCCTCTATCACACTATTATGCTTCACTTACTTTTAAATAAGGAGGGACCAGTTTTGATGAGACATCCTCTCCACCTTCAACCAACTTGATGAATGATATGAGAAACTAAAATCTATGAGGACCTGTGGCTCCGCCCTGGTGATGTTTTTTCTTTATAAACTGGAAATTGGTATTACATTCTCCTATAATGTTTAAATTCATAAGATGATCCCTTTGTTTATGAATGTAAATCTTCTCCTATGTGTTCAATTCTGTACATCAGTGTGCTTCTTTTAGTAAATTTATTTTTCTTTTTATGTCGTGATTATTGTTCCAAAAATGTGTCTCACTGGTGACCATCAATCTGTTTGTACAGATTGATAGTTCACACTAGGAGAAACTGACTCATTTATCAAATAAGAAAATGGAAGTTTTAGTCATGAAAATAATTTTCAACAAACATATTTAAGGTCAGCAGTGGCACACCATTTTTGGAAAGATAATCACAACATAAAAAGAGAAATAAAGTTACTTAAAGAAGCATACGGACGTACAGAATTGGGCACATCTGAGAAGATTTACTTTCATAAACATAGGGATCATCATGAATTTTAAAATTAGAGGCGAATGTAATACCAATTTTCAGTTTATAAAGCAAAAACACTACCAGGACGGAGCCACAGGTCCTCATCGATGTTAATTTCTCTTACCAGTCGTCAAGTTGGTTGATGATGGAGAGGATGTCTCTTCGAAAATGGTCCTACCATATTTAAAAATAAGTCAAGCATAAGAGAGTGTTACACGACAGATTAATTATAATTTACATTTAACAAGCTTCACTGTGTGAGTTCCAACAGAGTTTTTTTTTTTTTTAAAAAATCTTATTTTTCTAAAATTCTTAATGAATCTCTTTATGTCTACATTCCCGTGGATAAAATCAGTCTTGAGTTAAAACATTTCAAATATTCAAAACATTCTTATTGGTTTTACTCTCAAAAATTAAAAATGATGTCAATTCTAACTAATCTGATGTCTAACAAACTCTTATGCTTAACTTACTTTTAAATACGGTGGGACAGGTTTTGAAGAGATCCTTTTCATTTTCAATCAATTTGGCAGCTGGTAGCAGAAATGTATTCCTAAAGGAAAAATTGATTAAGAATACCACCACACTATTGACTGAAAAGGAGAGACCGGTTTTTAAAAAATTCACCTACCATCCAGTAGCTATGAGTAAATTCCAATTTTTTTTTAAAATATTAGCATTAAATTGTCACCTGTTAACAGATACACTCTGAAATATGCTACAGTACACAACACTTTTAATAACATTCCACAGGAGAAAAGTCATGCATCTACAAAATAACATGTAAAGAATGTAAGATATGCATTGGTAAAACTAAAAGGAACATCTCAGGAATGGTTAAGTACAAACAGATAGATAGGTCAGCAGTGGTGCACCAACTTTGGAAAGATAATCACGACATAAAAAGAGAAATAAAGTTACTTAAAGAAGCACACAGACGTACTGAATTGGACAGATCGGAGATGGTTTACATTCATAAACATAGGGATCATCTTATGAACTTCAACATTACAGGAGAATGTAATACAAATTTCCAGTTTTATATATAAATATATATATAAAAAAAAGCCACACACACAAACAAACTAACAAACACCACCAGGCCGGAGCCACAGGTCCTCATAGTTTCTGCTACCAGTCATCAAGTTGGTTGAAGATTCAGAGGATGTCTCTTTGAAAACGGTCCCAACGTATTTAAAAATAAGTGAAGCATAACAGTTTGTTACAAGACAGATTAGTTAGAATTTACATTTAAAAACCTTCACTGTTTGAATTCCAACAGTATTGTTAAACAATTTATTTTTCTTAAGTTCTTAAATGAATAAAAATGATGATTACAATGAAAATATTTATTGTCTATTTGATTCATTATAAGCATCAGAAATTTTCAATAATGATGCACAATGTATATTACAGATATCATCAAAATAGCTAGTGCCATATGCTTATAATTTTATATGTGGCACATATTATGACAAGTAATAACGTCTACATTAATATATAATAATACATCTCTCTATTTGAATATCATGAAAAAGAGTTTTTTTTTAAGAAAAAAATCAGGTTGAATGAACTAAGAGTTATCTATGAAATACAATCCAATGTACTGTTCTTTATAGTGGAATAGGTTAAAATATAACAATAAAATTAAACTATATATTACAGTATGTTTACGGAATTTTGGAATCCACACAGTGAAACTTTTGTTAATCTTATTTTGATTTAAAGTAAAACACGAAAAATCATGTTGTCACATTAAAACTCTCTTTAAGTTTCGCAAACACACTTATAAAAGTAATTTTGGTACATGTTTCGTAAGGTACATTCCTCACATTGTCAACCAAAATGACGACTGAGGAGTCAATTTCAGCAAAGTATGTATGTTACTATGCTTGCTCTGGTGGTTTGTTAATGAACTTAAACAATATGTTGTCTGCTTCCGGTATATCAAAATTCATAAGTTTGTATTCATATTTTTTTATGTAAATTTTTCCCCATATTTAAGTTCTTTTGGATGTTGAATTGTTTTTAGTAATGTTATGTCCTTCTCTATTTCATGATTCTCATTCCAAAAATGTGCAGCCACTGCTGATCTTTCTACTTGCTTGTGCCTAATATTTCTCCAATGTTCCTTTAATCTTATCCCCAGATTTCTCTTTGTTTTTCCTATGTATATTTTGTCACAATCCTTATAATTAATTCTATATATACCTGAATTTTTTTCTTTCTTCTTTTTTTGTTTAATTTTATTTAAATTTAATAGTTGACCAACACTATATCTGTTTATTGGTGCTAGAAAAATGTTGTACTTTTTGAAAATATTTTTAAACATATAACGAAAGCCTTCCCATACATATTCAAAACATGGTACAGATATGTTGATGATGTGTTTGCCAATGTAGAAGATATTCATAGAAGATTCATTGAAACTGTTGAACTTACAAGAAAAAACCATAAAATTCACTATGGAAACCGAGGTTAATAATACTTTACCTTTTCTGGACCTAAGGATAATAAAAAGGAATAAAAATATAGAATTTGGTATATACAGAAAGGACACACATACCGACAATTACATAAAAGCAAAAGGTTTCAACCCCAGACCCCACAAGGAAGCAGCATTGAATAGTATGACATATAGGCTAGTTAATACACCACTCAGTAAAGAAGAATGCAGGAAAGAATACGCACATATAATACACACAGCAGAAATAAATGGATTTAACAAACAAATGGTAGATAAAAAAATAAAAAGATTTAAAAAAAAAAAGGAAATTAAACTAATCACTACACTCAGTTCTTCACTTAAAGAAAATACTTATCAAAAATTTACATATCACCCTTATGTTAACCATAAATTCCAAAAAATTTTCAAAAAGTACAACATTACTCTAGCACCAATAAACAGATATAGTGTTGGTAAACTATTAAATCTAAATAAAATTAAACAAAAAAAGAAGAAAGAAGAAAATTAAGGTATACATAGAATTAATTGCAAGGATTGTGACAAAATATACATAGGAAAAACAAAGAGAAATCTGGGGATAAGATTAAAGGAACACTGGAGAAATATTAGGCACAAGCAAGTAGAAAAATCAGCAGTGGCTGCACATTTTTGGAATGAGAATCATGAAATAGAGAAGGACATAACATTACTAAAAACAATTCAACATCCGAAAGAACTTAATATATGGGAAAAAATTTACATAAAAAAATATGAATACAAACTTATGAATTTTGATATACCGGAAGCAGACAACATATTGTTTAAGTTCATTAACAAGCCACCAGAGCAAGCATAGTAACATACATACTTTGCTGAAATTGACTCCTCAGTCGTCGTTTTGGTTGACAATGTGAGGAATGTACCTTACGAAACATGTACCAAAATTACTTTTATAAGTGTGTTTGTGAAACTTAAAGAGAGTTTTAATGTGACAACATGATTTTTCGTGTTTTACTTTAAATCAAAATAAGATTATATATTACAGACTGTACAGGTTATATGAAATGTATGTTTTTAGGGGTCACATAAAATTTGGAAATATATAAAAAAATGTTGGCGATGTGGAAATGTATAGAGTACATCCAAAAATTGCTTTTAATGTAAAATGTCAAGATTAACATTTTTAGCTAACTACAATTTTACATGCATATGGTAATTACATGCCATGTCTGAGTGACAAGCTCAAATTTATACACTTTTGATAACAGCAACTCTTAACGGAATTAGTGCCACCAAAAATGCAATGCAACAGGTGTTCTCCTAATACCTCAATTTCCCATGCATTCTTCTGGCCAACATTATGTACTACCAACATGTCTGGCAAAGGTTGCTAATTTCTAACCTTTGAATGTGATATCTACAATTACTAATATGTTGCAATAATTCAAACTCAACACTCTTACAGCTTCACTTACTTGCTATTTAACTGGAAAATGTATTGCTGAAGATTGTCCATATTATTAGTTATTAATTCACTGTCTAAAATACTGCAGTAAATTTATACAATTTAAGGAAATCTAACTCTCTTGGCAGTAAAAGTAAAGCAGCATTATAAAATATTACTTATCTTACGCACGCTACATATAAATTTTACAGGTTCTCTACGCATGTTAATATACTTTTGCACCAAAAATGAAATAGTACACACACACAAAAATAAGATAAGGAAACACAGATAAAGAAAAATTTACTAAACAACCTATTTTGGGACAATATAAAGAAAAATGAAGGAATTGTAAAAATGTTAGTGGAAGTTCTTATGAAATTCAACATTTGGGAAATAATATACACAAACAAATGTAAAAATTAGCTTTAGGAACTTCAATATCTCAGGAGAAGAAAATACAAATTTCAAGTACATTTTATGTCTGTCAGGGTCAAAAATTGCATTCTTTCAAGATTGTCAGTAATTCTGAGAAATGATAAGTAGGAGATGATGGACACAAACATCTAAGAAACATGTTTTAGTAAAATGTAGTAAAGTGAATGTGCATAAATGTTTAGTTATAATCATCACAACATGTTAACAATTATAGGATTTGTTTCTCTACGACATTTCCAATGCTATTGTATCTTAAGGAATATATGCAGCTAAATTTCCAACAGGACAATAGCCTTTGACTGAGTGATTTACCAGGTTTTCCCGGTCATCTTCAATTATAAATACAAGGGAGATGAACTAAATTTATGTAGGAAAAACATGTTTCTAAATAAAAATAATATTACAAATTATCATTTAACTCGAGAAATATTAAAGTCAAATGCTTATTAAGTTTAGTAAATCAAACAGATGTTAAGCATCATAAAAAATCATCACAGTTATCTCCACATTAATTCTCATAGCAGAGTGAAATTTCGTTTGAGAAGCCCCATATGGTCAATTGAAACAGGACTATATGACACCATTTTCCTTCTCTATATTTGTACCTCCAATCAACAAATTCATTGATTGATATTACTGTACAATTATTTGATATAAACATTCTTAGAACCAGTTTCCAGAACATTTTGTTATCATCAGCCAGGCTAAATTTCAACTGTCGGATAATTTGTTTAGCTTTGGAAATGTGTATTCAGCTCTGGTGGCAGTGTAATAAACTTGTAGTTTAAGTTTTTATCCCCGGCAGTGTCGAAGTTCATTAGACTGTCATTGTAACAATAGATGTAGATTTTCTCCCAAGTTATTAGTTCCATAGGTCCTTGTGCTGATTTTAATAATTTTGCTTTATGCACTATGTCTTGGTTTTGTGTCCAAAAATGATATGCTATTGCTGATTTCTATATTTGCTTGTACTATGTGTTCCTTTAATGTGCCTATGTTACTCTTTGTTTTTCCAATATAGAATTTTTCACATTCTGCAAAATTTATTTGCTATATACCTGCTTTGTTCTCTTGTGGAATACTGTCATTAGTATTGTCTATCAGTAAGTTTTAACTGGAGCCATCCTAACATTAAACTCTTTGAGAATATTCGGAAATTATTTTATAGCCCATGGATGATATGCAAATTTTTTAAAAATTAGCACATCTTTTCTTGCTGAAAGTGTTGTGGTTTGTTTATACATTTTTGTCTCTTAAATTTCCATACTATTTGTGTGTACTACTTTTTTCAAACCATTTTTAACAGTTGTTTCTCCTATTTGTTTCAATTCATTAAAATGTTTTTTTTTTGTGCTAATTTTTGGTTAATTAGCCGGTATGTTAAACTGCTGAAAACTGCATGTTTGTGCGCTGTAAGATTAAATCTGCCAACTTTGATGTGATTACTGTTTCGGTTTCTTATGTAAACGATATGTTGCTATCTTGTATATTTAAAGATATAAAGAGAGCATCAATGAGTTTTTTGTTAACTATGGCAAATATATCCCCTACATTCCTGTACTATACCTTAAATATGTATGCAAAATTCATTTAATGTGTGGTTCAAATCAGCTCATGAACAGGTTAGCTAAAAATTCAGATAAGGGGATGCCCATAGTAAGTCCTGCTTGTTATTTATAAAATTTTCCTTTGAAAGAAAAACAGGCTTGGTTTATGCAAATTTCTGTCAGTTTGATGTATTCTTTTATGTGTGAATCATTAATTGCACTTGTTTTAAGCCAATCATGTAGCTAAATTAGGAATTTTTCTTTTGGTATGCTTGGAAACAATAATTTTGCGTAGAAAGATATTAAGAATGCCAGGGGGATGTAATTTTTATTTTTAATTTTTTTTTATTAATTGACCTGAATTATTTATATTATTGCTTTGAAATTTACGCAATGTCTTGAATCCATTAACTACCCATTTTGGTAAATAGTATGAAGGAGTATGGACATTGTTAATGATGGGATGCTTACTATTTCCAGTCCTGTGAATTTTTGATAAACCTTATATGTTTGCTATCGTAGGGTTGCTCTCTTTTATTTTGTATATTGTTTCCTTTTGGATAATTGTGGATGTTTTTAGAGCCTCATTTATTGAATTAATACATCCCTTGAATGGGCCTAATGGATCTGAACATATACTTTTTTGTATAAAATATAGTGAACTTTTGTAACAGTGGTGTAAATTATTAACATTTAAGAGAAATTGAGTCGAAATAGTAACATACACACCACTAAAATTGAATTAAATGGAAGAGCCATCGCTCCTACCATCAGTTCCTGGTCGACTGCTGGCCTCGCTGTTTGTGATAGATCGATTCGTCTCTGGAAGAGGTTTGATGAACTTTTGTATTAGTACATCACTTGGCGGGATTTCGAAATTAAAAACTTTCTCCTTATTCTTCCAAATATAGATATTTTCCCAGACTGTAAGTTCAGTTTTTCCTTTAATATATTTAAGTAATTTGGGGTTTTTATTAATGTTATGTTGTTCTTTCCAAAAGTGCCAAGCTACCGCCGATTTTTCTTCTTGTTTTTCATTTATATTCCTAATGTGTTCTTTGGCTCTTGTTTTTATGTTTCTTTTGGTCTTTCCAATATAAACTTTATCACAATCATTGCAGTTCATCTGATATATTCCTGATTTATCTTCATCTTGTAGGCTATCTTCTTTTTGTTTTGAGTTAAGGATATTTTTAATGGAATAATTATTTTTTGGAGCCAGAACAATGTTGTATCTTTTAAAATTTTTTTGAAATTTATGAAAGGTTGATGGATGGTATGTGAACTTTTTGTATGTCCTGTTTTTTTCTTTGATAGGAGTAAGTGTAGTGTTGTCTCTAATTTTCTTTTTCTTCTTCTCTCTGTCTATTTTCTTGTGTACAACTTCTTGTTTGAAGCCATTCTCTGTAGCTATATGTATTATATTATTCATTTCTAGTTTATATTCCTCCTTGTTCATTGGAATATTAACCAGTCTGTATGCAAGACTATTTAAAACTGCATGTTTATGGGGAATTGGATTAAAACTGTTACATTTAATGTAGTTATCTGTGTGTGTAGGTTTTCTGTATATGCCAAAATTTAGATGATTTTCTTTTCTAATTATCTTAATATCCAAGAAAGGTAACTGTTCATTGCATTCTCTCTCCATGGTGAATTTAACTGTTTTTTCCTGTAAGTTAAGCAACTTTAGTGCATCATCCAAGTGTCTTTCTGGTACTATTGCAAAAATATCATCAACATAACGGTACCAAGTCTTAAATATCCAAGGGAAACTATTTACTATTCTAGTTTCCAATGCACTCATGAAAATGTCTGCCAATATTGGTGATAGTGGGCTACCCATTGTCAGACCAAAATTTTGTTTGTAATATTTGTTATTGAATGTAAAGTAATTTTGTTCTAGACATAAGCTGATTAATATGATGTATTCTTGGATATCTTTTGTGGTTATTCCTACTTTTTGTAACCACTTTTTTATCAGGGAGTATAAATTTAGTGTAGGAATACTTGGAAACAGTGCTGTTACATCAAACGAAACTAAGGTATCTGTTTTTTCTATTTTTATGCCTTTAATTTTTTGAATAAGATCTAATGAGTTTTTTATACTAAGAGATTCAAATCTTGGAAAAGTAGAAAGTTTGTAAGTCAACCATTTTGCTAGTTTATAGGTTGGAGCATCTATGTTATTTATGATAGGTCTCATAGTTTTCCCTGGCTTGTGTACTTTTGGGAGACCGTAGATTGTAGGTATTGCAGGGTTATCTACTTTAATTTTATAATGTTCCTTTTTATCTATTAATTTGCAATCAGTAATTGTTTTATTAAATGTGCTTTTGCATTGATTTAGGGGATTTTTTGTTATTATTGAATATTCAGTGTTTTTTAGTAATTGTTCCATTCTGTCTATATAGTCATTCTTATCTAGAATTACAACATTATTTCCTTTGTCTGCTCTTGTGTAAATAACAGGTTTGTCTTTTAGTGTCTTTATTATCTTTGTGTAAGGGTTGGTATTGTTTTTATTTCCAATTTGTTCGATAATATTACAACACTGGCTTTGAATTGTATTCCTATCTATTTCTGTAAGGTTTTTGGTGGTTATCTGTATACCTTAGTTTCGTTTGATGTTACAGCACTGTTTCCAAGTATTCCTACACTAAATTTATACTCTCTGATAAAAAAGTGGTTACAAAAAGTAGGAATAACCACAAAAGATATCCAAGAATACATCATATTAATCAACTTATGTCTAGAACAAAATTACTTTACATTCAATAACAAATATTACAAACAAAATTTTGGTCTGACAATGGGTAGCCCACTATCACCAATATTGGCAGACATTTTCATGAGTGCATTGGAAACTAGAATAGTAAATAGTTTCCCTTGGATATTTAAGACTTGGTACCGTTATGTTGATGATATTTTTGCAATAGTACCAGAAAGACACTTGGATGATGCACTAAAGTTGCTTAACTTACAGGAAAAAACAGTTAAATTCACCATGGAGAGAGAATGCAATGAACAGTTACCTTTCTTGGATATTAAGATAATTAGAAAAGAAAATCACCTAAATTTTGGCATATACAGAAAACCTACACACACAGATAACTACATTAAATGTAACGGTTTTAATCCAGTTCCCCATAAACATGCAGTTTTAAATAGTCTTGCATACAGACTGGTTAATATTCCAATGAACATGGAGGAATATAAACTAGAAATGAATAATATAATAGATATAGCTACAGAGAATGGCTTCAAACAAGAAGTTGTACACAAGAAAATAGACAGAGAGAAGAAGAAAAAGAAAATTAGAGACAACACTACACTTACTCCTATCAAAGAAAAAAACAGGACATACAAAAAGTTCACATACCATCCATCAACCTTTCATAAATTTCAAAAAAATTTTAAAAGATACAACATTGTTCTGGCTCCAAAAAATAATTATTCCATTAAAAATATCCTTAACTCAAAACAAAAAGAAGATAGCCTACAAGATGAAGATAAATCAGGAATATATCAGATGAACTGCAATGATTGTGATAAAGTTTATATTGGAAAGACCAAAAGAAACATAAAAACAAGAGCCAAAGAACACATTAGGAATATAAATCAAAAACAAGAAGAAAAATCGGCGGTAGCTTGGCACTTTTGGAAAGAACAACATAACATTAATAAAAACCCCAAATTACTTAAATATATTAAAGGAAAAACTGAACTTACAGTCTGGGAAAATATCTATATCTGGAAGAATAAGGAGAAAGTTTTTAATTTCGAAATCCCGCCAAGTGATGTACTAATACAAAAGTTCATCAAACCTCTTCCAGAGACGAATCGATCTATCACAAACAGCAAGGCCAGCAGTCGACCAGGAACTGATGATAGGAGCGATGGCTCTTCCATTTAATTCAATTTTAGTGGTGTGTATGTTACTATTTCGACTCAATTTCTCTTAAATGTTAATATACTTTTTTATTTATCATATTTTGCATTCTATTATTTTAATCTTTTTTATCTAATATTACTATTCTGTTTCCTTTGTCCGCTTTAGAATAAACAACATCTTTATCATTTAAGCTTAACTAATTATCAGAGTTGAATTTTTGCAGAGCTGATGATATGAACGAAATTTCCTAGAAATAGGTTCTATATACTGTGACAAGCAAGTGAAGCATTAAGAGTGTTTATTTCATCTAAATTATACAATAATATCAATATGAATGGCTTCACAGTGCAAGAACCAATTAACTTTTTAACTTAAAATATAGTAATATTTATATAATAACAATAACAAAAAATATTTTGCCCATCTCTAATGTATATCTTTTAAAGTTTTACGAGTAGTCATTTATTTTCAAAAATATTAAGGATATAATTAGGAAACTGACCTCCACATGAATGATGGCTAATAAGGTGGTAAATCTTGTGGTGTGGGTCATTCATCTTAGACCACTTCACTAATGGTATTATTGCATTAAGATATTCACAATTTTTAGCAATAGAGATATAATTAAACAGTATAATACCTTAAGTATTTTAATTGAAATGTTAATATTTACCATTTGAGGGACTTCTGAAATCACAACTTCATTATCTAAGGAATCATCCTGGAAAGGAAAAAAATTATTTAAATTTTACAATTTATAAGACATGATGCAGATTCATTTCTCAAATACTAACAAAGCAATATGCACTTGCAGTTTTTAATACATTCAGGAATCAAACACAGTAAAATAAGCATAAAAACTCTTCTACATAAAATAGTTAAAATCGCTATGGCTTCATTCCCATGGATAATATCATTCTTGAGTTAAAAGATTTCAAATATTCAAAACATTCTTATTGGTTTCACCCTCAAAAATTAAAAAAACCAGTACCTGTTTTGTTACATATTTGTTCACATCATGAACTGTTAAACAACTCGTGGATTATTTGTTGAAGCTAGTAAGGTATCTGGGAGGACTCTGTAGGTCTAGTGATGAATCTAAACAGCTGGTGTATACATCCAGAATATCAATAATCCTGAGGTTATGCTCGCATTGCTTTATAAGAATCTTTTCACTGTTTTTAATATCTGTAAGCCTTTTTTTAATTCATGGTGTACATTCCCGAAATGTGCTGTCACAGCCGATTTGCCTATCCATTCATAACTTGCTGGTGTGTTTCTACAATAATTTTTGAACCTGATGCCTATATTTCTCTTGTTCTCACCTATGTATATTTTGTCACAATCTTTGCAGTTAATCTGGTATATACCTGATTTTCTCTCTTTCGGTCTAGAATCTATCTTATTTAACTTCAATAATTTGTTAACACTATATCTGTTTTGAGGTGCTAATATGACATTATTTATTTATTTTTTAAACTTAATATGAACTGATGGGTGGTAAGTGAACGTTTTTAAAGGATTTTTGCCCCTGATAGTCATTCAACGTTGTGATTGGTTTAATTCTGTTTTGTTTCTGTAAACTTTTTTTATTGGTTGATCATCTGTTTGTTTAACCCATAGGTAATAGTAACTTCTATTATGTGCAGATATTCTTTCTTGTATTCATCTTTGTTGAGTGGCATATTTCTTAACCTATATACACGCTGTTAACCTGTTTCCTTATGAAATTTAGAATTAAAATCATGGAATTTACTATAATTATCTGTATGTGTGTTCTATCTGAAAATGCCAAATTCAAGTTTGTTATTACATTTTATTATCTTCAGATCCAGAAATGATAATTTATTATTAGTTTCAGTTTGGATAGTAAATTTTATTGTAGGTTCTTGCTGGTTTAATAGTTTTAGTGCATCTTCCACATGTTTTTATGTACAATGGCAAATACATCATCTACATATCTGTACAAGGCATTAAAAAGGTAAGAGGAAATGCTTACTGATGTATATTTTAAAATAACTCATAATCAAATCTGACAGTAATTGTGATAGAGGTCTACCCAATTTTAGTCCTGATTTTTTTTTAATAATTTTCCTCAAGTTTGAAAAAAGATTGATTTATGAACAGTTTGGCAAGTTCAATATATTCATTAATATGTCCTTCTGTTATGTTAGAAGAAAGTAACCATTTTCTTAAAATGATTAGTAATCTATTTTGTGGTATGCTGGGAAACAAGGCTTTAACATCAAAGGATACCAAAATGTTATTTGGAGTTAATTTATCTTTTATTAAAAACTGTTGAACAACCCAAGGAACTAGCTATGGGAAAAGATTTTTATAAGAAATGCAAGCATAAGCACATTAATTTTGATATTCTGGACGTATACACCAGCTGTTTAGATTAATTACTAGACCTCCAGACTCCTCCCAGATACCTTTCCAGCTTCAACTATTAATCCATTAGTCACTTAACAGTTCACGATTTCAACAAATGTTTAAAGAAACAGGTCCTGGATCATTTTTAATTCTTGAAAATGAAACCATAAGACTTGTTTGGAATATATTAACTGAAATGATTTGATCTTGTGGGAATTAGGCCATAAGAGATATTAAATATTTTAACTAGAACAGAAAAAGTGCACTTGTTTTAACTCTCTTATTGGGAGATGATAGGACACTTATTCTATGCATGATACAAAAATTAAAAAATTATACCAAATTCAGAGGTTCCTAACATTTTAAACATTATCGTAAATGAAAAGGTTCGGATGACAAAAGATCGTTTTCTGAATTTGCTGATGTTACACATTCTAGTTACTTCACAACTAAAAACAATTCCTGGATATATTTAGGAGTACTTTTATCAATATGGTTAGGAACCAGTTAAATTTCCTAAAAAGAATTTTTGCAATTATCACTGTAGAGCTAACATTGATATTTTAGCTGCTTGATGTATCCATTATTTAAACCAATCAAGCATCACTTGAAAAGGCTTTATCACATAAATGTTCTCTTTTTCACACAAATATCATCATCTGGGGAAATTCAGAAATTTATTTTACAATCCATAGGTGAATGGATTCTCAATACTTTGTATGCCTCAGGAACAACACAATGTAAAATTTTGGAAAAGCCTGGTGTCACAAATGGTTTTTCCAGTAGTCAAAGTGACATCTTGATGGATGATGTGAATGTTAGCTGAATGGAAGATGGTACAGTTCAGGGTTTCATGACTCAACTGAGGGCCTTCATTACTAAATTAGCACAATCATATGTTTGATCTTCTTAAAAGTCAAGAATTTTACATAAAGTCATATTCTTCTTTTAATATTACAAATGTATGATTCAGAGCAAAAGTGGAGTTCGCTGCACAATGTTGTTTAACAGCATAATGTAAATTACAGATACTAAAATGATATTCTTGCAATATATTTTATAATGTATAATAACTAACATGCATATTTATTGTATAAAATATATTGAACTTTTGTAACAGTGGTGTCAAATATCAACATTTTTAAAAAACTGAGTCTAAATTGTAACATACACACCACTAAAATTCAATAAAATGGAAGACTAGTTTCGGGAGCCATCGCTCCTATCATCAGTTCCTGGTCAACTCAGGACCAGTCGACCAGGAACTGATGATAGGAACGATGGCTCCCGAAACTAGTCTTCCATTTTATTGAATTTTAGTGGTGTGTATGTTACAATTTCGACTCAATTTTTTAAAAATGTTAATGCATATTTATGTTTGAATTTTGTGGGATAATATATACAGTAGGTAATTAATAAAAATTATAGTTATCCCTTATAATGTATTGGGAAATTAAATTTCTGAAATAAAGCATGCAACATTTCCTCTTTTATCTATAATATTAACAATAAACATTCTGACTACAATGAAAATATTTATATTGAATTGGATAACTTTTAAATAAATATCATAAAGTATATAGCAAAATTGTAAAAATAATTATTGCCATGTGTTTATTACTTTATATGTGGCATTTGCTACAAAAAGAAATAATCACTAAATTAATATATAATAAAAATGTCACTATGTGCATAACTTGAAAAATGATGCTTAAGGAAAGAATGAGATTGAACAAACTAAAAGATATATATGATATACAATGCAATCTACTGTTGGTTATTCTTGAAAAGGTTAAAATATAATCATAAATTTAAACTAAATTAAAGGCTGTAGAAGTTATATGAAATATATGTTTTTAGTGATCAGATCATGAAATTTGGATATATTAAGTATATAAACAAATATTTGTAATGTGGAAATGTATAGAGCATATCCAGATATTGCTTTTCACAGTATAAGGTAAAAACTGAAGTTATTACTAATGACTATAATTGTGCATGCATATGGTAATTGTATGCCATGTCTGAGTGAATAGCTCAAATAGATGCAGGTTTGATTACAGCAACTCTAATGGAATTTGTGGCACCGTAAGGGCAATTAACAGTTGATCTCTTATTACCTCAATTTCCCCTACATTCTCCTTGCTAACTTTTGAAACATTATATGACAAACAAACTGGCAGAGATTGCTAATTTGTAACTTTTGAATGAGATATCTATAATTAATAATATGTTCAGATAATTCTAACAAAACACTTTTGCAGCCCCACTTACATGCTATTTAACTAGAACATGTTTTGCTGAACATTGTATACATCATCAGTTATTATTTCACTTTCTGAAATATTGTTATAATCTTTGGAGGATATACCATGCACTATGACAAATATTTGATGAAGTTGAAATTTGCCTTTTCTGCCCCAAGGATATCAAAACATGCCAATTTTTTATTTAAAAGTTTTGTATTCCTTGTATTTCATGATTTCTTTTATTTAAAAGTTTTGTATTCCTTGTATTTCATGATTTCCTATCACCTTAATGAGTTGTCACTGTGGATTACATTATTTGCTTATATTTGATTTGTCTGTGCTCTTTCATTCCAGTACCTATGATATCTTTTTCAATATATTTTTTAAAATATCTGTCCATTTATTTAAAAGTTTCAAATGATTGTAGTTTATAAAATTTCTTAAGTTAATCTTGCTGTTAATGTGATTCTACATTCATTAAAATCCTTTGATGTATTTTAGCTACTTTGGTGGGTAATTAAAATATATGATGTGTTGCACTGCATTGCCAGGTTTGTGGATTTTGGGAATGCCACATATCTTTCCCAATCCTGAATTACTCTGTTTAATTATGCAGTGAACACTTTTGGTACATAATTGCTCATTTTTAAATTACTATAGATGTTTTTATACTTTGTTCAATGAATCTGACATTATTTTAAACATTTTTGATATAAGTAGATTCTGGAGAATACACTACTATGATACAGGACCAAAAAATTTGTAGAATTAATTGAGAATCTCTTAATGAGTGCAATAAATTTGCAAATAATAAATTTCTATTTAGTTGTATTATATCAAAAGCACAACACATCTACATTAAACAGAGCAATACAAAATTTTTGCTACTATATGGCCTACTCATAATTTATGAATTTGGCAATGGTATGCCACCTATTTAAAGAGTATATTTCCACATTACCTACACAAGTAGACATATACAGGTGTTTGGATCATTGCAACAATTGGAAATATCAAAATATTAAACATGTTTGAAATAATTGGAAAAAAATTGAACATATAAATAACATACTACTAAAAAATTGGTTATATTTAATGAGAAATCTAACTTCTAAGCATAACCACCCCCCAAAAAAAACATCAAAATATTTAAAGAATAGCTAACACGATCTGTAGTAAATCTGAATTCATACAGGATTATACAATACTTCAGAAATGTGTAAAAATGTAGATTATTTTATATTTGATGGAAAACTGTATAAGCAGAATTAGGCCTAATTACGGGCAGTCGCATCACCCCTTTGCTTACAACTCATTTAAACCAACATTACAAATTCATTTCAACATATTTTCAAAATATGGTGCAGGGATGTTGGTGATATTTTTGCAATATTAAACAGAAACTAATTAATTAATGATGCCAAAAAATGTTAACATTAGAGAACCAAACTTAATAAGTCAACCATTGGCTTGACAGAAGAAAATGAGCATCATTTCTGGATCTCTCAAATATAAAAAGACAATGGAAGGTTTGATTTGGAATATATAAAAAGGACACCCACACATGGAAAAGTACTTAAAGCCAATAGCTACAATCCAACACAAATTAAACATACATTAATTTATTCTTCATTTAGCATATTAACTCTTGCATTTTCCATTAGAAATAATACAATATCAACAGAATTACAAACATAGAGAAAAACAACCATGAAGAATGGATTTTGTAACAAATTTATTTGAATGAAAGAACGGCTTTTCAATATATTTATACAGTTAACGTAAATGTCAATGCTCTTGGCAGTAAAACAAAAGAAGAACGAAAAAATATTAACTTATCATACATACGTTACATTTAATTTAAGAGGTACTCCTAAGGAAGTTAACACACATTAGCACCATAAAACGGAACAGTAGTACCTAACAAATGAAATAAAGAAAAAGAAAAATTACTGAACGACCTATTTTGGGACAATAAAAAGGAAAATGAAGGAAATGTAAAAATGTTACATGAAGAATTTCATATGAAATTAAACACATGGAAAATAATATACAGAAACAAATTTAAAAATTAGCTTTATGAACTTCAATATCTCAAGAGAAGAAAATACAAATTTCAAGTACATTATATGTCTGTAAGAGTCAAAATTTGATTCCTTTGAAGATTGTGAATAATTCTGAGAAATAATAAGTAGAAGATGATGGACACAAACATCTATGAAACATGTTCTAGTAAAATGTAGTAAAGTGAAAACGCATGAATGTTTAGTTACAATCATCAGAATATGTTAACAATTATAGGATTTGTTTCACTAAGACATTTCCAATTGTATTATATCTTAAGGTATATATATGCAGCTAAATTTCCAACAGGACCATAGTCTTTGAGTGATTTACCAGGTTTTCCCAGTCATCTTCAATTATAAATACAAGGGAGAATAACTAAATTTATGTTGGAAAAATATGTTTTTCAATAAATATAATATTACAAATTATCATTTAACTCTAATATTAAAGTCCAATGCCTATTAAGTTTAATAATACAAACAGATGTTAAGCATTATTAAAAACATCATAGTTATCTCCCCTGTATTTCTCATAGCAGAGTGAAATTTGGTTTGAGATGCCTTATATGGTGACTTGAAACAACTACATTACACCATTTCCACATTTGTACCTCCAATTAACATCTTCATTAACATCAGTATTCATTATTGTGATAATGTGCATTGCCCGTCTTTAATGTATAGCTTTTCAAGTTGTAAGAGCATCATTTACTTTCAATAATCTTAAGGATATAATTAGGAAACTGACCTCCCCATGAATGATAGCTAAAAAGCATAATAAATCCTGTAATGTGGGTTATCATCTTTGGCCAATTCACTTATGGTATTATTGTAACACGATGTTCACAACTTTTAGCAATATTAAGGGATATAACTAAACATTCTATTACCTTAAATATTTGAAATGAAATGCTAACATTATCGTTTTCAGTGACTTCTAATTTCACATTTTCCTTTACAGGGATTTCTACATTTTTTTTTTCATGGACTTCTAAATTCACAGTGAAATATAATTTCTTAAAACAAATTATTTATGAGGAAGTCATTCAAATTTCACTAGTTTTATTCCACTTACTTGGACATGTTTCAAAGGCAAATTTCCTTTATCGTCAGCATGGTTCCACTATCAACTTTCTAGCATGCTATTAAGATGTTGCTCTTTGGATTTTATAAACTTTTTTGTTGAGGTTGCTGTCTTTTGGAAGATCAAAATCAAATAAATTTTCTTTTTTTTTCATTCAAGAATATATGATCCAACACCGATAATTGTATCAGTTTTTAACAGTTTTGGCTCATTTTGGAACTCTTTTTTTTTTTTTTTTTTTTTTTTTTTGCCAGAAATGATATACTACTAATAATTTTTTTGTATTCTTGTATTTTACACTTTTCATCTGTTCCTTAAACTGTATGGTAATGTTCCTTTTTATTTTACAGATATATATTTATTATTGCAGTCTTTGCAACTGATTTTGTAAATGCTTGATTGTTTTCCTTGTGGAATTTTGTCCTTTATGTTGGTTTTTAGGACCTTTCTCAAATTGCATTTATTCACTTGAACCAAAATAATGTTGCCATCTTTAAAAATCTTTTGAAATTTTTGGTGTGCCCATGGATGTATGTAAATTTTTTATATCTGCTCTCCTTTGTTACCTTTCAGTGTGGTGATTTCTTTTATTTGCTTTTGTTTTTTGAATTTTTCTATCTTTTTCTTGACCATATCTGTTGTGTAGCCTTTTTCTGTGCTATATCCATGATTTTTTGGTACTCCAATTTGTATTCTGTCTCATTTACTGGTAGGTTTGTTAATCTGAATGAGTGGCTATTGATTATAGCTAGTTTATGCTTTTTTGGATTGTGGTTGTCGCTATTTACTTAATTATCCGTGTGGGTATCCTTACTGAATATGACAAATTTCAGTATGTTATCATTTTTTATAATTTTTATATCTAGGAAAGGAAGAACCATGTTATCCCCCATTTCCATTGTGAATTTTATGTTGCTGTCTAGTAGGTTTAGTAGTTTTATTGCGTCATCTTTCCATTGTTCAACTAATATTGGAAAGACATCAACATTTGTACATGTGAGGGAAAGCCTATACTAATATTTGTTTCCAGGAAACACATGCATATGTCTGCTAAGAATGGTGACAGCAGATTACCCAGTGCTAAACCCTTCTTTTGTGTATATATTTTGCCTCTGAATGTGATGTAGGTTTGATTGATGCAAACGCTGGAAAGCTGACAGTGGAACCATGCTGACGATGAAGGTAATTTGACTTTGAAACATGTCCAAGAATGTGGAATAAAACTAGTGAAATTTGAGTGACTTCCTCATAAATAATTTGCTACATGATACATTAATTAATTCTTAGTTTAGCACCTAAACTCTTGAATTTTCCATTACAAATAATATATTTGAACAGAATTACAAACAAACAGCAAAACAACTATGAACTATACATGTTTGAATGAAAGAACAGCATTTATATAAATTTATACATTAAAGGAAATCTCAATGCTCTTCGCAGTAAAAGAAAAGAATAATTATAAAATATTACTTATATTACATAGGTTACATATAAATTTAAGAGGTTGCCTAAGGAAGTTAACACACATTACACAAAAAAATAAAAAACAGAACAATAGTACCAAGAGAAGGAAGAAAAGAAGAAAAAATCCACCTTAAAGAGAGAAAAACAAATTTGGGCTATAAGAAGGAAATTGAAAAATGTACAAATGTTAAAGGCAGAAGTTCATATAAAATGGAACATGTAGGAAATAATATACATGCACAAATATAAAATATAGCATAATCAACTTCCAATATCTTAGGGTAAGTAAATACAAATTTCAAGTACATCATATGTCTGCAAAAATTGCATCCTTTGAAGACTGTCAGTCTTTCCAAGAAATGACAAGTAGGAGATGATGGGCACAAACATCTGTGAAACATGTTCCAGTAAAACGTAGTAAAGTGAATGTGCATGAATGTTTAGTTACACTCATCACAACATGTTAACAATTGTAGAATTTGTTTCACTACCATATTACCAATTATATGACATCTTAAGGGATATTTCTAGATTAATTCCGAACAGGACCATGGTCTTTGACTGAGTGATTTACCAGGTTTTTCCAGTCGTGTTCAATTAGAAATACAAGGGAGACAAAATAAATTTACGTTTGAAAAATATGTTTCTAAATAAAAATAATATTAAAAATTATTACTATTTCAGTCAACTGATATTAAACCCCAATGCCTATTAAGCTTAGTAATACAAACAGAAGTTAGGCATTATTAAAAATATCAGCATAGTTATCTTCATATTAATTCCCATTGCAGAATGAAATTTCTTTTCAAAAGCCTCATATGGTGACCTGAAACAGGACTATATGGAACTATTATATTTTTCTACATTTGTACCTCCTATTAACAAATTAATTCATGTTAGTACTTGTTATTATAACAATGTGCATTGCCCATCCTAAAGAATAAAGAAGTTACAACAGTAGTCAGTAATTGATTTTCAATAATATTAAGGATATAATTACAAAACTGACCTTCACATGAATGATAGCTAATAAGATGTAATAAATCTTGTGGTGTCAGTAATTGATCTTAGCCCTTTTAGCAATAGAGATGCAATTTAACAGCATAGTACCATAAATTAAAATGTTCACATTTACCTGATCTACTGACATCTTAAGTTCATCTTCTGAGCAAGTAGCTTCCATAAAATGTTGCTGGAAAAGAAAAGAAAGTTATTTAACTCTTTACAATTTATAAGACATTTTACAGATACATTTCTCAATTACTGACGGAGCAACATGCACTACCACTTTTTAATACATTCAGGAATCAAACACGGTAAAACAAGCATTACATCTCTTCTAAATAAAATAGTTAAAAATCTCTTTCTGACTTCATTCCCATGGATAAAATCAGTCTTGAGTTAAAACATTTCAAATATTCAAAACATTATTATTGATTTCACTCTCAAAATTTAAAAACGATGTAAATTCTACCTAATCTATCGTCTATCACGCTCTTATGCTTTACTTACTTTTAAATACCGTGGGACAGGTTTCAAAGAGACATCCTTTCCATTATCAACCAACTTCACAGCAAGTAGGAGAAATGGATTCCTAAAGGAGAAATTGATCAAGAACACCACCACACTATTGACCGAAAAGGATGGATAATTTTTTTACAAAATTCACCTACAATCCAGTAGCTATGAGTAAATTCCAAAAAAATTTAAAGATATTAGCATTATATTGGCATCTGTTAAGATACAATCTGAAATATGCTATATTGGACAACACATTTATTAACATTCCACAGGAGAAAAATCATGCATCTACAAAATAACATGTAAAGAACATTAGAAGATATGCATTGATAAAACTAAAACTAAAAGGAAGATAGGAACACGCTTAAAGGAACATCTCAGGAACGTTAAGTACATACAGATAGATAGGTCAGCAGTGGTGCACCAACTTTGGAAAGATAATCACGACATAAAAAGAGAAATAAAGTTACTTAAAGAAGCAAACGAACATAAAGAATTTGACACATGGGAAAAGATTTACATTCATAAACATACAGATAATCATATGAACTTCAACATTACAGCAGAATGTAATACAAATTTCCAGTTTATAAAATAAATAAATAATAAAAAAAAACACCAGGCCTGAGCCACAGGTCCTTATAGTTTCTGCTACCAGTCATCAAGTTGGTTGAAGATTCAGAGGATGTCTCTTTGAAAACGGTCCCAATGTATTTAAAAATAAGTGAAGCATAACAGTTTGTTACAAGACAGATTAGTTAGAATTTACATTTAAAAACCTTCACTGTTTGAATTCCAACAGTATTGTTAAACAATTTATTTTTCTTAAGTTCTTAAATGAATAAAAATGATGATTACAATGAAAATATTTATTGTCTATTTGATTCATTATAAGCATCAGAAATTTTCAATAATGATGCACAATGTATATTACAGATATCATCAAAATAGCTAGTGCCATATGCTTATAATTTTATATGTGGCACATATTATGACAAGCAATGACATCTACATTAATATATAATAAAACACCTCTCTATTTGAATATCATGAAAAAGTATTTTTTTAAGAAAAAAATCAGGTCGAATGAACTAAGAGTTATCTATGAAATACAATCCAATGTACTGTTCTTTATAGTGGAATAGGTTAAAATATAACAATAAAATTAAACTATATATTACAGACTGTACAGGATGTATGAAATGTATGTTTTTAGAGGTCACATAAAATTTGGAAATATATAAAAAAAATGTTGGCAATGTGGAAACATATAGAGTACATACAGATATTGCTTTTAATGTAAAATGTCAAGATTAAGATTTTTAGCTAACTACAATTTTACATGCATATGGTAATTATATGCCATGTCTGAGCGACTAGCTCAAATTTATACACTTTTGATAACAGCAACTCTTAACGGAATTAGTGCCACCAAAAACGCAGTACAACAGGTGTTCTCCTAATACCTCAATTTCCTATGCATTTTCCTGGCCAACTTTTGAAGTATTATACTGCCAACATGTCTGGCAAAGGTTGCTAATTTCTAACCTTTGAATGTGATATCTACAATTACTAATATGTTGCAATAATTCAAACTCAACACTCTTGCAACTTCACTTACTTGCTATTTAACTGGAAAATGTATTGTGGAAGAATGTCCATATTATTAGTTATTAGCTCACCATCTAAAATACTGCAGTAAATTTATACAATTAAAGGAAATCTCAACTCTCTTGGCAGTAAATGAAAAGAAGCAATATAAAATATTACTGATCTTACATACGCTACATATAAATTTTATAGGTTCTCTAGGCAAGGTAATATACATTTTAACAAAACAAAACAAAACAAAAACAAAAAAAAACAAACAAAAACAAAAACAAAAAAAAGAAAGAAAGAAAAGAAAAGAAAGAAAGAAAAAAGAAAAGATAAGGAAAGAAAGAAAGATTATGAAAAATTTACTAAATAACCTATTTTGGGACAATATAAAGAAAAACAAAGGAATTGTTAAAATGTTACTGGAAGAAGTTCTTATGAAATTTAACATTTGGGAAATAATATACACAAACAAATGTAAAAATTAGCTTTAGGAACTTCAATATCTCAGGAGAAGAAAATACAAATTAAAGTACATTATATGTCTGCCAGGGTCAAAAATTGCATCCTTTCAAGATTATCAGTAATTCTGAGAAATGATAAGTAGGAGATGGACACAAACATCTATGATATATGTTCTAATAAAATGTAGTAAAGTGAATGTGCATAAATGTTTAGTTACAATCATCACAACATGATAACAATTATAGGATTTGTTTCACTACCACATTTCCTATTGTATTGTATCTTAAGGTATATATGCAGCTAAATTTGCAACAGGACCATAGTCTTTGACTGAGTGATTTACCAGGTTTTCCCGGTCATCTTCAATTATAAATACAAGGGAGATGAACTAAATTTATGTAGGAAAAACATGTTTCTAAATAAAAATAATATTACAAATTATCATTTAACTCGAGAAATATTAAATTTGAATGCCTATTAAGTTTAGTAATACAAACAGATGTTAAGCATTATTAAAAAAATTATCATAGTTATCTCCATATTAATTCCCATAGCAGAGTGAAATTTCGTTTGAGAAGCCCCATATGGTCAATTGAAACAGGACTACATGACACCATTTTCCTTCTCTATATTTGTACCTCCAATCAACAAATTCATTGATTGATATTACTGTACGATTATTTGATATAAACATTCTTAGAACCAGTTTCCAGAACATTTTGTTATCATCAGTCAGGCTAAATTTCAACTGTCGGATAATTTGTTAAGCTTTGGGAATGTGTATTCAGCTCTGGTGGCAGTGTGATAAACTTATAGTTTTAAGTTTTTATCCCTGGCAGTGTCGAAGTTCATTAGACTGTCATTGTAACAATAGATGTAGATTTTCTCTCACGTTGATAGTTCCATAGTTCCTTGTGCTGATTTTAATAATTTTGCTTTATGCACTATGTCTTGGTTTTGTGTCCAAAAATGATATGCTATTGCTGATTTCTATATTTGCTTGTACTTTGTGTTCCTTTAATGTGCCTATGTTACTCTTTGATTTTCCAATTGAAGCAGGAAATAAGGCTGCCTTTATTAGTTTGTATAACTAAAGGCTGCAAAGCTATATTTATAAAGGCATTAGATTTGATAAGGATAATTATTATGTATAGGTATAAGAAATATTTTAGAGATAGGTATCAGAAATAGAAATAATTTGTAACTCGTAAATTACAAAAGGGTTTTGTATACATTTTGTGTAAAATATGTGAGAAAGAGACAGATGTATACCTAACGACTCGTCCGCGGACTGCTCCTTAGACAAGGCTGAGGAAAGGGTAAACTATCTTTTGTTAGGTCATGAACCTTCCGCCCAGGAAATACTTAGGAGTTGACAATAAGAGAAACATGTGGCCGTAACGGGACTGTATTTAACAAAGTCAGAGATAGCAATAATTTAAGAGAAAATGAAAATGTCAGAACGGAGACGAAAATGTTTTATTACAGGAAAGCCGAAAAACAGCCCATCAACACGTGCTTAATCTCTAGGAACATTTAGGAATCTACAAACTTAAGGAAGGCAAAAGATTTTCAATAGAAATCAGAATATAACGAAAGTGCCGAAATTTACGACAGGTTGTTCTGGGAAAATTCAAGTTCGTGGGTAGACATTAGATTAAGGGGGAAAGAATAATTCTAGCCAATGGTCTTCGGATAAAAGTTAACAAATCAGAAGAACTTAGATACAAATAAATAATTTTAGGATAGCCAATGACGAACATGTAACACAGAAACAGATAAAATACGAGGGAATTTAATTTAGCGAGAGGCGTGGCGATGTAGTAGAAAAACTGGAGTACAGAAGTCAGAGAGTTATTCATAGATTCAGATTCGGGCACTCAGTAGGCACATAGTCATACATTCAGACATTCACGGAGACATTCTCTCGCACATTCAGACCTTCGCAGATTGAGATTCAGACATTCAAGAGAAACAGGGACATCATACGAGAGACGCAAAAGAAATATACGGAATCAGGCAGTCTGAGTCATCCGAAAGTAATCAGTCTAGATCATTTCTAAAGTTCAGTTGAGGGCAGTGTAAATCATTTTCTAAAGTCAGTCTAAGTGTGTAGTTAGGTCAGTTACGAGCTGTCAGGAAGTAACCTGCTAAGTTATTAAATAAATCAAATGTTCAAACAGTGCCGGACTTATTAATACAGCGAACAATCTCCTTCCCCCCCTAACGACTTTCAAGTCATTAAAAACAGTTCAAATTTACCCTGAGAACCCATCAACCCCCCCTATAGTGGAACCCTCAAAATAATAACCGTTCCACAATATAGAATTTTTCACATTCTGCAAAATTTATTTGGTAAATACCTGCTTTGTTCTCTTGTGGAATACTGTCATTAGTATTATCTATCAGTAAGTTTTAACTGGTGCCATCCTAACATTAATTTCTTTGAGAATATTCGGAAATTATTTTGTAGCCCATGGATGATATGCAAATTTTTTAAAAATTAGCACATCTTTTCTTGCTGAAAGTGTTGTGGTTTCTTTTTTAAGTTTTTGCCTCTTAAATTTCTGTACTTTTTGTTTGTACTAGTACTTTTATAAAACCATTTTTAACAGTTGTTTCTTCTTTTTGTTTCAAGTTATTAAAATGTTCTTCTTAGCTAATTTACAGGTTAATTAGCCGGTGTGTTAAACTGCCGAAAACTGCATGTTTGTGCACTTTGGGATTAAATCTGTCAGCTTTGATGTGATTATCTGCTTGTGTTTTCTTTCTATATATTCCAAATTCCAAGTTTCGTTGACGTTTCATTATTTTAATATCTAAGAATGGTAACATGTTATCTGTTTCTGCTTTGTATGTAAACGATATGTTTCTATCTTGTATATTCAATTGATATAAAGAGAGCATCAATGTGTTTTTTTGTTAACTATGGCAATTATATTGCCAACATTCCTGTACTATACCTTAAATATGTATGCAAAATTCATTTAATGTGTGGTTCAAATCAGCTCATGAACAGGTTAGCTAAAAATTCAGATAAGGGGATGCCCATAGTAAGTCCTGCTTGTTATTTATAAAATTTTCCTTTGAAAGAAAAATAGGCTTGGTTTATGCAAATTTCTGTCAGTTTGATGTATTCTTTTATGTGTGAATCATTAATTCCACTTGTTTTAAGCAAATCATGTAGATAAATTAGGAATTTTTTTGTTGGTATGCTTGGAAACAATAATTTTGCATAGAAAGATATTAAGAGTGCCAGGGAGATGTAATTTTATATTTTTACTTTTTTTTATTCACTGACATGAATTACTTACATTCTTGCTTTGAAATTTATGTAATGTCTTGAATTTTTTCTACCCATTTTGGTAAATAGTATGGAGGAGTATTGATATTGTTAATGATGGGACGCATACCATTTCCAGTCCTGTGAATTATTGATAAACCTTATATTTTTGCTATTGTAAGGTTGCTCTCTTTTATTTTGTATATTGTTTCCTTTAGGATAACTGTGCACGTTTTTAGAGCCTCATGTATTGAATTAATACATCCCTTGAATGGGTCTGAATGGATCTGAACATAAACTTTTTTATTTAACATATTCTGCATTCTATTATTTTAATCTTTTTTATCTAATATTACTATTCTGTTTCCTTTGTCCGGTTTAGTATAAACAACATCTTTATCACTAATCTTAACTAATTATTAGAGTTGAATTTTAGCAGAGCTGATGATATGAACGAAATTTCCTAGAAATAGGTTCTATATACTGTGACAAGCAATTGAAGCATAAAGAGTGTTTATTTCATCTAAATCATACAATAATATCAATATGAATGGCTTCACTGTGCAAGAACAATTAACTTTTAAACTTAAAATATATTAATATTTATATAACAATAATAATAACAACAAAAATATGTTGCCCATCTATTATGTATATCTTTTGAAGTTTTACGAATAGTCATTTATTTTCAATAATATTAAGGATATAATTAGGAAACTGACCTCCACATGAATGATGGCTAATAAGGTGGTAAATCTTGTGGTGTGGGTCATTCATCTTAGACCACTTCACTGATGTTATTTTTGCATTATGGTATTTACAATTTTTAGCAATAGAGATATAATTAAATAGTATAATACCTTAAATATTTTAATTAAAATGTTCATATTTACCATTTCAGGGACTTCTGAATTCATAACTTCATTATCTGAGGAATGACGCTGGAAAGAAAAAAGTTATTTAAATTTATAATATCTTAAGACATGATGCAGATTTATATCTCAATTACTGACAAAGCAATATGCACTTGTAGTTTTTAATACATTCAGGAATCAAACACAGTAAAACGGGCATAAAATCTCTTCTACTTAAAATAGTTAAAATCTCTTTATGGCTTCATTCTGATGAATAAAATCTGTCTTGAGTTAAAACATTTCATATAATCAATACATTCTTATTGGTTTCACCCTCAAAAATTAAAAAAAACTAGGACCTGTTTTGTTAAACATTTGTTCACATCGTGAACTGTTAAACGACTCATGGTTTACTGGAAGCTACAAAGGCAAGTCATAACATCCGCACGTTATGAATGGATAGACAAATCGGCCATGGCAGCACATTTCTGGAATGTACACCATGAATTAAAAAAAGGCTTAAAGTTATTAAAATTTGTTGAACAACCCAAGTAACTTAGCTATGGGAAAAGGTTTTATAAAGAAATGCGAGCATAACCTGATAAATTTTGATATTGTGGACATATACACCAGCTGTTTAGATTAATCACTAGACTTCCAGAGTCCTTCCAGATACCTTTCCAGCTTCAACAAGTAATCCATCAGTCGCTTAACAGTTCATGATGTGAACAAATGTTTAAAGACACAGGCCCTGGTTTTTATTTAATTCTTGAAAATGAAACCATAAAGCATTTGGAATATTTTAACCCAAATGATTTGATCTTGTGGGAATTAGGCCATAAGAGATTTTAAATATTTTAACTAGAACAGAAAATGTGCATTTGTTCTAACTCTCTTATTGGGAGATGATAGGAAACTTATTCTATGCATGATACAAAAATTAAAAACTTTATACCAAATTGAGAAGTTCCTAACATTTTAAACATTATCGTGAATGAAAAGGTGTGGATAACAAAAAATCATTTTCAGAATTTGCTGATGTCTGTGAATCATCATCACCTTGTAGTTACATCGCAACTAAAAACAATTCCTGGATATGTTTTGGAGTTCTTTCATCAATATGGTTAGAAACCAGTTGAATTTCCTAAAGAGAATTTTCGCAATTATCACTGTAGAACTAACACTGATATTTTAGCTGCTTGATGTATCCATTATTTAAACCAATCAAGCATCACTTGAAAAGGCTTTATCACATAAATGTTCTCTTTTTCACCCCAATATCATCTGGGGAAATTCAGAAATCTATTTTAAGATTCATAGGTGAATGGATTCTCAATGCTTTGCATGCCTCAGGAACAACACCATGTAAAATGTTCGAAAAGCCTTGGGTCACAAATAATTTTTGTAGTAGCCACAGTAACATCTTGATGGATGATGTGAATGTTAGCTGAATGGAAGATGGTACAGTTCAGGTTTTCATCACTCAACTGAGGGCCTTCATTATGTAAATTAGCACAAATGTTTGATCTAATTTTAAAAATCAAGAATTTACATAAAGTCATATTCTTCTTTTAATATTACAAGTGTATGGATTCAGAGCAAAGGTGGAGTTCGCTGCACAATGCTCTTTAACAGCACAATGTAAATGACAGATGCTAAAATGATATTCTTGCGATACATTTTATAATGTGTAATAACTAACATGTATATATATGTTTGTATTATGTGGGATAAGTAGTCAGATTGAATAAACTAAAAGTTATATATGACATACAATGCAATCTACTGTTGGTTATTCTTGAAAAGGTTAAAATATAATCATAAATTTAAACTAAATTAAAGGCTGTAGAAGTTATATGAAATATATGTTTTTAGTGATCAGATCATGAAATTTGGATATATTAAGTATATAAACAAATATTTGTAATGTGGAAATGTATAGAGCATATCCAGATATTGCTTTTCACAGTATAAGTTATTACTAATGACTATAATTGTGCATGCATATGGTAATTGTATGCCATGTCTGAGTGAATAGCTCAAATAGATGCAGGTTTGATTACAGCAACTCTAATGGAATTTGTGGCACCGTAAGGGCAATTAACAGTTGATCTCTTATTACCTCAATTTCCCCTACATTCTCCTTGCTAACTTTTGAAACATTATATGACAAACAAACTGGCAGAGATTGCTAATTTGTAACTTTTGAATGAGATATCTATAATTAATAATATGTTCAGATAATTCTAACAAAACACTTTTGCAGCCCCACTTACATGCTATTTAACTAGAACATGTTTTGCTGAACATTGTATACATCATCAGTTATTATTTCACTTTCTGAAATATTGTTATAATCTTTGGAGGATATACCATGCACTATGACAAATATTTGATGAAGTTGAAATTTGCCTTTTCTGCCCCAAGGATATCAAAACATGCCAATTTTTTATTTAAAAGTTTTGTATTCCTTGTATTTCATGATTTCTTTTATTTAAAAGTTTTGTATTCCTTGTATTTCATGATTTCCTATCACCTTAATGAGTTGTCACTGTGGATTACATTATTTGCTTATATTTGATTTGTCTGTGCTCTTTCATTCCAGTACCTATGATATCTTTTTCAATATATTTTTTAAAATATCTGTCCATTTATTTAAAAGTTTCAAATGATTGTAGTTTATAAAATTTCTTAAGTTAATCTTGCTGTTAATGTGATTCTACATTCATTAAAATCCTTTGATGTATTTTAGCTACTTTGGTGGGTAATTAAAATATATGATGTGTTGCACTGCATTGCCAGGTTTGTGAATTTTGGGAATGCCACATATCTTTCCCAATCCTGAATTACTCTGTTTAATTATGCAGTGAACACTTTTGGTACATAATTGCTCATTTTTAAATTACTATAGATGTTTTTATACTTTGTTCAATGAATCTGACATTATTTTAAACATTTTTGATATAAGTAGATTCTGGAGAATACACTACTATGATACAGGACCAAAAAATTTGTAGAATTAATTGAGAATCTCTTAATGAGTGCAATAAATTTGCAAATAATAAATTTCTATTTAGTTGTATTATATCAAAAGCACAACACATCTACATTAAACAGAGCAATACAAAATTTTTATACTTGATTCCTCTCTGCTCTTTCTTTCAAGTACATGTGATATCTTTTTTCAATATGTATTTTAAAATATCTACTAGTTTATTTAAAAATGTCTGACTACGTTTTGGTGAGATACTATCTAAATGATTTTAGTTTATAAAATTTCTTATGTTAATCTTGCTGTTAATGTGATTCTACATTCATTAAGATCCTTTAATGTATTTTAACTACTTTGGTGGGTAATTAAAATATATGTGTTGCTTTGCATTAACAGGTTTGTGAAGTTTGGGAATGCCACATATCATTCAATATGGCTGCCGGGACTAGGTGTGTGCTATATTAAAGTAATGAAATATAAGAATAATTGAATTGACAGCACAAGTAGTGAATATTCTATTATTGTAAAGTTAGATGGTACTTCTAATATTAGTACAAAGAAAGAATGCATAAAAACACATAATATGCGCAAAAAATATAAGAGACCTAGCCACGTGGTGATGTTTCATCACGAGAATCAGGAACGGATGCAACGATAGCATCGCTTCACAAAATAATTCAAATCCTAAACAAGGAACTTCAGGAATCAAGAGCACAAATAGACAGACTAAAAAATAAGAACGCATCACTAAAAAACCAAAATAACAATGATGGTGAATGGCTGCAAGTAGGGGAAAAAGGGAGAAATGTAACCTCACCTGCAGTGCTATTACTGGAAGTAAGAAAAAGGACAATTATTCCGGAGATGCAGTCAAAACAGATTTGGTGTATTGGCATCCTGTAATGAAAAAAATAGTGATTGTACTGGCGAGGAGTCCCAAACAAGTGATAAGAATTTAAGAGAACAAAGGCCTGTAATACTTCGTGACTCTTTGAAATTTTATGGTGAAGTATTAAGAAAACCGGGATATAATATGAGATGTTACCCGGGTATTTAAATTAATATACTGAAACAAAAGGTGGAACAAACTGATTTATTAAAGGAAAATCCTGAATTGGTAGGGCTTTATGTAGATACAAATTATGTTAAGAAAGGGGTTATGGCAGAAGAAATAATGGGGGAGACACTGGACTTAGTAGCGAGTATAAAATGCAAAGTTCGGAATTCTAAAATAGTGATAAGTGGCATTTTTACGAAATATGATGTCACTATGAGAAAATCTGATAGGATAAACAGTGAGTTAGATTGGATGTGTGCCAGAAGGGGCTTAATGCTAGATGGCAACTGTTGGGTAGATAGACGGGACTTAGGAAGGGATGGCATACATTTAAATTATAAGGGTGTTTACAAATTTGGGAAATTGCTATGTATTGTTATAAAATCTTTTCAGGGAAACATGTAAATAACATGGTGGATGAAACTTTGTTGTTTACAGACATTAACAAAAAGGGTCCATGTAAAACTATTTCAGTTAAAAATCTAATGCCGAAAATTTGGGTGAAATATTTAAAGTAGTTCACCTTAAAATTTAATATATTAATAATAAAATATTGGCTCTTGAAAGTTTCATAAATGAGTTAAGCCCACAGATTGCAATTATAACTGAGCATGGTTTAAAAGATGATCAAATAATGCTGTACACAATTAAAAATTATAATATTGTGGTCCCCTACTGCAGATCTACTTGCAAGGGTGGTGGTGTAAATGTATTTGCTAGAAATGAATTATATGTCAGTGGCTTGAGTTTAAACAAATACTGTACGGAAAAAGTTTTTGAAGTATCAGGGTTTAAAGTAAATACACTTGAGGGTGATATTCTAATCTTTGGGGTATACAGATCACCAAAATCTCTAGTGGATAACTTTCTTAACTATCTAAATAGATTGTTAAATGCATATGTTACAAGAAGTACAAAAGTCATCCTTGCAGGTGATTTAAATGTTGATCTAATGGATGAAAATGTATATAAAAGACTGAAAAATTTACTTGATAACTATAACTTAGTTGAACTATTTATGAACCAACGAGAGTTACTCCCTTTAAAGTTATAACTTTTTATCATATAGCTACTAATATAATAGATAGAATAGTAGACACTGGGGTAATAAAGTCTTGATTATCAGATCATTATGCACAGTATCTAAATATAAGTAGTATGTATTAAAAATTAACAAGGGTGTTACTAAAACATTTAGAAAACTAAAAGATATTAATTTAATAAAATTAACAAATGTACTAGGAAATGAGGATTGGGAGGAGGTTTATAATACCAATAAAGTTGAGGACAAATGGAATGTATTTTATAAGTTATTTAAAATCTACTATAATACTACATGTCCTATAACAACAAAAAGAATAATTAAAAACAGTTCTAAAATAAGTCTTCCAAACTATATCATCAAACTAAAAGAAAAAGCAAAGGATTATTATGAATTTTATAAATCATTGCCTTGGAATTTTATAAAACTAAATATAAACAATATAGGAAAGAATATCTAGAACACTTAAAAGAGCGAATACGAACAGCATTCATACAGAAAATCCATTACTCTAAAACTGCATCTAAATACTTTTGGAAAATTGTAAATCAAAAAAGGGGTAGTACCACTGAACCAGAGACTTAAAAATAAACATTGATGGGGAATTTGAAAAAGATCCAATTAAAATCTGTGAATACATTAACAACCATTATCTGAATACTATACCTAACCTACCAGACAACAGGCAGAATTATTTTAATAAAGATACCGTAAATACAACTATGTATGTAAAACCCACAAATATGGAGGAAATTATTAAAATAATAACTAGCCTACCAGATAAAGCTCATCCAGTTGGGATGAAATTAGTCCTAGGCTGTTAAAATACTGTAAAAATGAAATAGCAAACCCCTTGGAACTTCTCATAAACTTCTCAATTGAAAAAGGAATATTTCCAGACTGTTTAAAAATGAGTGTTGTAAGACCTGTATTTAAGAAGGGTGACAAATTTAATATGAATAACTATAGGCCAATCACATTAACATCTGAGATTGGTAAAATTTATGAAAGAATTGTTCTATCTAGGTTTAAAAGTTTTTTAATAATAGAAAGGTTCTCTAATTTTCAACATGGATTTAGAAAAGGCTTCTCAACCATAATTGCAGTTAGTGGCTATGTTCATCAAGTGTTGAATTTATTACAACAGAATAAAAAAGTGGGCACGGTATATTTTGATTTATCAAAAGCATTTGATAGTGTCAGGCATGATCTTACATTAAGTAAGTTGGAATCTTACAGGATCAGAGGAATTTCCCATGAAATATGCAAATCCTACAAAACAAAAAACTGAAATTAATATTAAAAAAGATGATCACCATGATATAAAGTAAGGTCTCAATATGGAATAGTAAGATATGGAGTCGCACAAGGATCTGTCTTGGGCCCATTAATGATTCTAATATATCTGAATGATATTGTACAGCCGCGCAATTCTATTATTACTTCTTATGCAGATGATACCACAGTAAATTCTTGGGGTGAGTATAATAAGTCTCTAATGGACACCATCTCTGAGTTCAGAGCAACTTATAAAATACTTCAAAAACAATAATCTTATATGCAATGTGGATAAAACGAAATTTATGAATAATCTCTGTGAGGAGTCGTGAAGAGCTGATGATGTGGAAAAAATGTCCACGAAACATATGTCCTGAATAAAATCTCATTTAAGTGAAACGAGAAAGTGTGTGCTAATATTCCAAATCACAAAGATTATTAGAGCATGTTTCACAGTGTTCGATTCCAAATTGAATTAATGTTGAAATTTATGAAATTTGATCTATTTAAAAGTAATGATCTAGAGGATATATGTATGAATAAAGATAAAATCTGTGAGAGGATACACACACATAATTTCTTACGTGTATGGATTGACAGTAAATTAACATGGGCAAAGCATATAGATGTAATATGTAGAAAAATAAGTAAATCAACCTATTTATTGAGATTTTTTAAAGATGTGTTTGGCTCAAATGAGTTAAAAAAATTATCTATTATGGTATAATATACCCTCATTTATACTATGGTATTCAGGTTTGGGGGGCTGCAGCAAAAGTGCATATGGATAGATTATTTATATTACAGAAAAAATGTATTAGGCTAATTTTAAATTGGAATATAGACAGTCGTGTAAGAATGCATTTCTAAAGCATGGAATGCTGTTTACTCTCTCTATGTGTATAAGTCTATATTATGAAGTGAATCAAGATTTTTATAAAAAATAATGAGATTCAAAGCTATGAAACTAGAAATATTAAAGATTATCATAGGTATGCTTGTAATAAACTAATAGTATGTAAATGTATGAGGTACCTTTTTGTACAATAAATTGCCACCAGAGATTAAATCTGTAAAAAATTCAAAATTTAAGTATTAGTTGAAAAAAATACCTTGTATAAGGAAATTTATATTCATTGGATGAATTGTAATCAATCATAATCTTAACAGTATTTATAGGTAAACATTTTTAACTATCTCAAACATGTACTAAAACCTTGTTCTAAGAATAAGTTAAGCTTTGTTACTCTAGTATTTTGACAATGTCTGAAACTTATGTAAAGGAGTCTATTCATAGCAATAAGGTATTATTATTATCACTATTATTATTATTATTTCCTAATCCTCAATTGCTCTGGTTAATTATGCAATTAACACTTTTGGCACATCATTGCTCATTTTAAAATTATTATAGATGTTTTTTATACTTTGTTCGTTGGATCTGACATTATTTTAAACATTTTTACTTATAAGTACATTCTAAAGATTACACTATTGTGATACAGGACCAAAAAATAGTTGTAGAATTAAGTGAGAATCTCTTAATGAGTTTAATAAATCTGCAAATAATAAATTTCAATTTAGTTGCATTTTATCAAAAGCACAACACATCCACATTAAACAGAGCAATCCAAAATTTTTGCTAATATTTGGCCTGCTCATAATTTATAAATTTGATAATTTTATGCAACCTATTTAAAGAGCATACTTCCACATTACCTAGAAAAGCAGACAAATACAGGTGTTGGATCACTGCAACAATTGGAAATATCAAAATATTAAACATGTTTCAAATAATTGGACAAAAAATTGATTATATAACATACTACTAAAACTTTGGTTATATTTGATGAGAAATCTAATTTCTAAGCATAAATCTCCCCCAAACCCAAATGTTAAAGTATCTAAAAGAATAGCTAAAACAATCTGTAATAAATGTGAATTCATACAGGATTATACAATACATCAGAAATGTGGATAAATGTAGATTATTTTATATTTGATGGAAAACTGTATAAGCAGAATCAGGCCTAATTATGGCCAGTCCCATCACCCCTTGGCTGATCTATTTTGAACTCATTCAAACCAACATTACAAATTCATTTCAACATATTTTCAAAACACGGTACAGGGATGTTGGTGATATTTTTGCAATATTAAACAGAAACTTATTAATTAATGATGCCAAAAAATGTTAACATAGGAAAACCAAACCTAATAAGTCAACCATTGGCTTGAAAGAAGAAAATGAGATCTCATTTGTGGATCTCACAAATATAAAAAGACAATGGAAGGTTTGATTTGGAATATATAGAAAGGACACCCACATATGGAAAAGTACTTAAAGCCAATAGCTACAATCGAACACAAATTAAACGTACATTAATTTATTCTTAATTTAGCACACTAACTCTTGAATTTTCCATTAGAAATAATACATTTGATCAGAATTACAAACAAACAGCAAAACAATCATGAAGAATGGGTTTTGTAACAAATATGTTTGAATGAAAGAACAGCATTTCAATAAATTTATACAATTGAAGGAAATCTCAATGCTCTTGGCAGTAAAAGAAAAGAAGAATGATAAAATAATAGTTATCTTATATACGTTACATTTAAATTTAAGAGGTTCTCAAAGGAAGTTAACACACATTAGCACCAAAAAAAAGGAAAAGTAGTACCAAAAATATTAAATACACAAAGAAAAAGAAAAATTACTGCACATCCTATTTTGGGACAATAAATTGGAAAAAGAAGGAAATGTAAAAATGATACAGGAAGAAGTTCATATCCAATTGAACATGTGCGAAATAATATACACCTACAAATATAAAAATTAGCTTTATGAACTTCAATATCTCAGGGGAAGAAAATACAAATTTCAAGTTCATCATATACCTGTCAGAGCCAAAAATTGCATTCTTTGAAGATTGTCAGTCATTCTCAGAATTGATAAGTAGATGATGGACACAAACATGTGTAAAACATAAATATTTTACTTGTGAAGCTGTTGACAATGGAGTGGTAATTTATCCTAAACTTACGTATTCGTTTTTTTACACTAAACTCCATTTACTTACATTACATCTGTGACACATGTTCTAGTCAAATGTAGTAAAGTGAATGCGCATGAATGTTTAGTTACAATCATTGCAACATGTTAATTATAGGATGTGTTTCACTACGACATTTCCAATTTTATTGTATCTTAAGGTATATTTGCATCTATATTCCCAACAGTATCATAGGCTTTGACTGAGTGATTTACCAGGTTTTTCCAGTCATCTACAATTAGAAATACAAGGGAGAAAAATTAAATTGTTCGAAAAATATGTTTCTAAATAAAAATAATATTAAAAATTATAATTTAACTCAAGTAATATTAAATTTCAATGACTATTAAGCTTAGCAATACAAAACACTTGTTAAGCAATATTAAACAGATAACACTTATCTCCATATTAATTCTCATAGCAGAGTGAAACTTGGTTTGAGAAGCATTATATGGGGACTTTAAACAGAACTACATGACACCATTATTCTTTTCCACATTTGTACCTCCAATTAGCATCTTCATTAACATCAGTATTTATTATTATGATAATGTGCATTGCCCGTCTTTAATGTATAGCTTTTGAAGTTGTAAGAGCATCATTTACTTTCAATAATCTTAAGGATATAATTAGGAAACTGACCTCCCCAAGAATGGTAGCTAAAAGATGTAATAAATCCTGTGATGTGGGTCATTCATCTTAGGCCAATTCACTTATGGTATTATTGTAGCATGGTGTTCCCAATTTTTACCAATATTAAGAGATATAACTAAACATTATATTACCTTAAATATATTAATTGAAATGTTCACATTTTCCGTTTCAGTGAGCTCTAAATTCATACTTTCCCTTACACAGACTTCTGCATTTTTCTTTTCAGGGACATCTTTATTTTCACGGACTTCTAAATTCACATTTTCCTTTTCAGGGACTTCTGCATTCACATCTTCATCTTTTGAAGATGGATCTTCTGAAATAGGTTTCTGGAAAAGAAAAGAAAGCAATTTTTAACAACATATTTCATTTTCTTAGACATGATGCAAATTTATTTCTGCATTAATGACAATTCTAATATGCACTTGTTTTAACTCTCCTGCTGGAAGATGATAGGACACTTACTCATGTATGATACAAAAATTAAAAATTTTACCAATTTGAGAGGTCCAAACAATTTAAAGGTTATCGTATATGAAAAGGATTGGATGATCACCGAGGCTCTAAAAACTTGCACAGTTATCCCAAAAGTAACAAAATACAAAATTAAACAAAACAACCCTACATTAGCAAAAATATATGGTCTACCAAAAATTCACAAACCTGGAAATGGTATGCGACCAATTATTAACAATATAAATACTCCTACATACCACCTGGCAAAATGGCTAGTTGACAGATTCAAGATACTACCAAAATTTCATAGCAGAAGCATAAGCAGTTCATTTGAATTAATAGAAAAAATCAAAGACACACAATTGCAACCTTCAGACACATTAATATCTTTTGACGTAGTATCGTTGTTTCCAAGCATACCAAAAGAAAAACTCCTGATTTATTTACACGATTGGCTAAAAACAAGTGGAATTAATGATGCTCACATAAAAGAATACATGAAACTGACCAAAATTTGCATAAACCAATCATATTTTTCTTTCAAGGACAAATTTTATAAACAAGAAACAGGACTCACTATGGGCAGCCCCTTATCTCCATTTTTAGCCAACCTTTTCATGAGCAGATTTGAAACACACATCACTACAGCTTTCCCATACATATTTAAGACATGGTACAGATATGTCGACGACATATTTGCCATTGTTAGCAATAAGCTCATTGAGGATGCCATAAAACTTTTGAATTTACAAGACAAAAATATATCGTTCACATACGAAACAGAAATTGATAACATATTACCATTCTTGGACATAAAAATAATGAAAAATCAAGGAAGTCTAGAATTTGGAATTTACAGAAAAGATACACATGCAGACAATCACATAAAAGCTGACAGTTTTAACCCCACTTCTCACAAACATGCAGTTATCAATAGTTTAACACACAGGCTAGTTAACCTACAAATTAGCAAGGATGAATTCTTTAAAGAATACAAACATATAGAAAAAACAGCAATTAAAAATGGTTTTAAGAAAGAACTAGTATACAAAAAGGTACAGAAATTCAAGAGGCAAAAGCTTATAAAAGAAACCACAACACTTTCAGCAAAGAAAGATAAACAAATTTTTAAAAAATTTACATATCATCCATGGGCTACAAAAAAATTTCAGAAAATTCTTAAAGATTTTAATATCAGGTTGGCACCGATTAACAAGTTTAATGTTAAACATCTTCTCACAGACAATGTTAATGACAGTATTCCACAGGAGAAAAAACCAGGCATTTACAAAATAAGTTGTGAAGAATGTGGAAAAATATACATAGGAAAAACAAAGAGAAACATAGGCACAAGGTTAAAAGAACATTTCAGGAACATAAAATACAAGCAAATTGAGAAATCAGCAGTGGCATTTCATTTTTGGACAGAAAACCACGATATAGTGAATAAAGCAAAATTATTAAAATCAGTGCAAGGACCTACAGAATTGGCAACATGGGAGAAAATATACATTTACAAATACAGAGACAGTTTAATGAACTTTGACACTTCCGGCGAGGAAAATATAAACTTTAAGTTCATCACACCTCCTCCAGAGCAGAATACCCACAACACAATGAATTATCCAGCAGTCGGAGATTTGAACTGATGATGAGAACAACTGTTCTCGAAACCGGTCTACAATAGTGACAAGTAAGTGAAGCATAAGAGTGTGTAGTTCGACTATATCATAAAATGATTTCAATTATATGATTGGCTTCACTGTGAATGTTCCAATTAACATTTTTAGTTAATTCATTTTTATACTTAACTTTTTTGTGTAAGTGAATGGAGTTTAGTTTAAAAAATGAATACGTAACTTTAGGTTATCTTTTCTTACTGGAAGTGTTGTGGGTTGTTTGATATAAATGGTTTTATAAAAGAACTAGTACACAGAAAGGTGTAGAAATTCAACAGACAAAAATGTATAAAAGAAACCATAACACTTTCAGCAAGAAAATATAAGCTAATTTTTAAAAAAAATTCACATATCTTCCATGGGTTACAAAAAATTTTAGAATATTCTTACAGATTTTAATATCAGGTTGGCACCGGTTAATATATTTAATGTTAAAAACCTACTGATAGACAGTGTTAATGAAAGTATTACACAAGAGAAAACAGCAGGTATTTACAAAATAAATTGTGCAGAATGTAAAAAAATTTACATTAGAAAAACAAAGAGTAACATAGGCACACGGTTAAAGGATCATTTCAAGAACTTGGCACCAGTTAATAGATTTAATGTTAAAAACTTACCGATAGACAATGTTGTTGTTGTGTTGATCTAATGTGCAGGATTTTGATCCATCAATTTATCCCTGGCCAGCCAATATAATTTGTGTATTTTCCTGTCAGGTGCACCTTTCCTCAGTTCTGTGCATTCCAATAGATGTTCTCCGTTTAGAATGTTGTCAATATTGCAGTTCTTACATGTGTTATCATTCATAAAACCAAATCTGTGTAGATGTTTCGCCAGATAATCATGTCCAGTGGCCAGTCTAAAATCAGCAACTGCTTCCTTCCCGGATAGATTTTTTATTTTTTGTACTGTTTTTTTTATATTAGAATAATTTTTATTAGATATTTCCACTTGAATATTATGTTCATATTTTTGTTTTATGGTCATTTTGATATTTTTTAATTTTACTAATCCACAGGGTTATATTGGTTTTGAATATGCCCCCTGCCCCCTTTTGGGCCAGAAAGTCTGCATTCTCATTACCTATCACTCCTACATGTGCTGGTATCCACAGTAGTATTATTTGTTGAAATTTTGTTTGGAGTAATCTATAATAAGATCTCACGTCCCTAACATTGTAAGATTCATAATAACTATCATATCACTCTATAGCTTGTATAGCTGAATCTAGGGCTGTAAGAATCACTGCTTTATTTTCTTTTATATCAGTCCTATAGTATATCTGTTCCAACGCTCATATTACCACCATTTCACCCTCATAACTTGTGGATTGTCTAGGCAGTGTGAAATAATGCAAGAAATATTTACAATATATACCACCTCCAACATTATTTCTCTCTTTGTCTGCAGATCCATCTGTATAAATTCTAAGCCACTTTGTTCAGGGAATTGATTGTGTAAATGTTCAAGTGCTATAGTTCTCCATACCCCTGTTGAATCTTGTTTAATTAATTGTTCTGTCAATTTTTCATTTGTTACTATCTTAATATAATCCATTGGATTAGTTCTTGAGGGATACGGGATGTTCTTCTCTGCCAGGTTTAAATAATTGTAATTCTTCTCTAAGTAAGCTTTATTTGTGATCTGTATTTTTAGTTTGTGTTCTTTGGGTAGTTGATGAAACCATTGATGTTTACTTGGGTTTGTTTTGAATTTTATGCATAATTGTGCCGCTTGTGTTTCAATGCTGGTTTTCATTGGATTATTGTTCGTTGCGGCCAGAAGTGCATTTATTGGTGGTGTTTTTACGGCACCTGTTATCAGTCTTAAACACTGATTTTGGCATTTATCAAACTTATTAATTTTTTCTTCTGTTGCTGTTAATAGTAGCTCACATTCATGTTTTAGTAATGGTTTTATATATCTGTTATTTGATTTATTTAAAACTTTCATTGAGCTGCCCCATTTAGATCCTAATCTTTTCAACATGTTACTTGGTTTTATGGCTTTTTGTGTGATATTTTGTACATGGTCTTTCATTTTTAATTTCCTGTCCAGTGCTATTCCCAAATATTTGATTTCTTCTGCAAATTCTATTTGACTTCCATTAATTTCAAGTTTTAAGTTTTTTCCCTTTCACCAAAGTGTTTCATACTGTAGACTTGATATTTAATTTTGGCTGCATTAATGATCATATTTAATTTTGCCCAATTTGCTAGTTTATCCAAGACATTTTTAATTTTTTTTCTACTCTGATGTACACAGTCATAATTTTTTCCAGCTGACCATATAACTATATCATCTGCATACACTACACTGTTTATTCCGGTTTGTTTTATAGTCTTCCACATACGTTAATATATATATTAAATAATAACAGACTGGATACTGCACCCTGTGCCACTCCGGTTTTGAGTTGGGTGTATTTGGATAATGTATTCTTCCATTTAACTGCAATCCATCTTTGCTGTAGGAATCTTCTATACCATCTAATTATATTTTTTAGGCAATTCATTTGTATTCATTTTTTAATTAACATCTCTTTCCATACTAGATCAAATGCTGTTTCAAAATCTATGAATACTGCAGCTACTGACATATTGTTAGCTAGGTTACTTTTCACATCCCCTATTAATCTTTACGTTTGCTGAACTGTTGAATACTGTCTTCTAAATCCAGCCTGTTTGTATGTTAATAAGTTGTTTGTTTCAAGGTAATATATTAATGTATTAACTACCCTATTATCTGATATTATAGCCAGAATTGAGGTCAATGATATAGGTCTGTAACTCTGTGTTTCATTTGTAGTTTTTCCTGGTTTTAAAATTGGTATTACTAATGCTTTGCACTGATAGACAATGTTAATGACCATATTCTACAAGAGAAAAAAGCAGGTATTTACAAAACAAATTGTGCAGAATGTTAAAAAACCATATTGAAAAAAGCAGAGAGAACAGAGGCACATGGTTAAAGGAACATTTCTGGAACATAAGAGTACAAGCAAATACAGAAATCAGTAGTAGCATACAATATTTGGACCCAAAATCGCCACTAGTGCATAAAGAAAAAATATTAAATTCCTTACAAGTACCTACAGAACTAGCAACCTGGGAGAAAATGTACATCTACAAATATAAAGACAGTCTAACTAGCTTCGACACTGCCGGGGATAAAAACATCAACTACAAGTTTATCACACTGCTACCAGAGATGAATATACATTCCCACTGCTGATAAAATAATCGGGACAGTTGAATTTTAGATGATGATAAGAATTAAATGATCTCAAAACCCGTTCTATGCGTTATGACAAGTGAAGCATTGTTCAACTAAATCATACAATAATATCAATTAAATAAAAATTATGATTAAAATGAAAATGTTTGTCAATTTGATTCATTATAAGATCTGAAATTTTCAATAATTAATCATAATGTACCTTAGAGAAATTGTCAAAATACCTAGTGCCATATGTTTATTTATATATATGTAACATATGCACAGAAATGAAATAACGCCTACATTAATATATATTAAAACTATAACCCTGCATGCCTAACTTGAAAAATGGTGCTTAAGGAAAGAATGAGATTTAATAAACTAAAAGTTATCTATGAAATACAATGTAATCTACTGTCCTTTATAGTGGAAAAGGCTAAAATATAGAAATAAATTTAACCTATATATAAAGACTGTAGAAGTTATATGAAATGCATGCTTTTAGGGGCGACATCACAAAATTTGGAAATATTAGGTACATAAAAATTGTTGCTGATGTGGATATGTATACACCAAATCCAGACATTGGCTTTTACGGTGAAAAGCAAGGATTAAAATTTATAGTTACCTATAATAGTGTATGCACATGGCAATTACATGCCATGTCTAGGTAATTAGCTAAAATTGATACACATTTGATTACAGAATTAGTGGCACAAAAGGGCAATTCAACAGGTGTTATCATAATACCTCAATTGCAAATTCTTTGAAGATTGTGAGTCATTCTGAGAATTGAAAAGTATGGGATGATGGACACAAACATCTGTAAAACATGTTCTAGTCAAATGTAATAAAATGAATATGCATGAATGTTTCGTTACAATCATCACAACATGTTAACAACTATACGATTTGTTTCAATACGATATATCCAATTGTATTATATCTTAAGATATATTTGCAGCAAAATTCCGAACAGGGCCATAGTCTTTGATTGAATGATTTACCAGGTTTTCCCAGTCATCTTCAATTAGAAATACAAGGGAGAAAAACTAAATTGTTCGAAAAATATGTTTCTAAATAAAAATAATATTAAAAATTATAATTTAACTCAAGTAAAATTAAATTTCAATGACTATTAAGTTTAGTAATACAAATCACATGTTCAGCAATATTAAATAGATAACACTTATCTCCATATTAATTCTCATAGCAGAGTGAAATTTGGTTTGAGAAGCATCATACGGGGACTTTCAACAGAGCTACATGACACCATTATTCTTTTCCACATTTGTACCTCCAATTAGCATCTTCATTAATATCAGTATTTATTATTATGATAATGTGCATTGCCCGTCTTTAATGTATAGCTCTTGAAGTTGTAAGAGCATCATTTACTTTCAATAATCTTAAGGATATAATTAGGAAACTGACCTCCCCATGAATGGTAGCTAAAAGATGTAATAAATCCTGTGATGTGGGTCATTCATCTTAGGCCAATTCACTTATGGTATTATTGTAGTATGGTGTTCCCAATTTTTACCAATATTAAGAGATATAACTAAACATTATATTACCTTAAATATATTAATTGAAATGTTCACATTTTCCTTTTCAGTGAGCTCTAAATTCACACTTTCCCTTACACAGACTTCTGCATTTTTCTTTTCAGGGACATCTTTATTTTCATGGACTTCTAAATTCACATTTTCCTTTTCAGGGACTTCTGCATTCACATCTTCATCTTTTGAGGATGGATCTTTTGAAATAGGTTTCTGGAAAAGAAAAGAAAGCGATTTTTAACAACATATTTCATTTTCTTAGACATGATGCAAATTTATTTCTGCATTAATGACAATTCTAATATGCACTTGTTTTAACTCTCCTGCTGGAAGATGATAGGACACTTACTCATGTATGATACAAAAATTAAAAATTTTACCAATTTGAGAGGTCCAAACGATTTAAAGTTTATCATAAATGAAAAGGATTGGATGATAGGAGTCCATTTATTGTATTTGTTGACGTTGCGAGGCATCATCACCATGGAGTTAAACCTCAGGGAAATGGGGTACTAACATTGATATTTCAGTCTCTTGATGTGTCCATTATTAAAACCAATCAAACATCACCTGCAAAGGCTTTATCACATGAATATTCTCTTTTTCACACAAACAATATATGGGGAAATTCAGAGATATATTTTAGGAACCATCTATGAATGGAGACGGAATGCTTTTGCATGCCACAGGAACAACACCATGTAAAATGTTTGAAAAGACTGGTATCACAAATGGTTTTACTGGATGTGAAAGTAACATCTTGATGGAGGATGAGAATGTGAGAATAATGTGATTGAAAAATATATTTCTGAAATAAAACATGAGACATTTCCTCTTTTGTCTATAATATTAACAATTAAAAGGATTCAAATGTAAATTGGAATTTGCAAAGTAAAGCCAATCTTAACATCGTGCCTATGTTTCTCTTTGTTTTTCCAATGTAGAATTTTTTTCAGAAGCTGTATAATTTATTTTGTACATACCTTCCTTTTTCTCTGGTGGAATACTGTCAAGTTTTTAACATAAAATCTATTAACTGGTGCTAATCTGATATTAAAATATTTAAGAATATTCTGAAATTATTTGTAGCCCATGGATGATATTGGAATTTTTTAAAAATTAGCTTATCTTTTCTTGCTAAAGTGTTGTGGGTTGTTTGATAAAATAACAAGTACACAGAAAGTGTACAAATTCAAGAGACAAAAACATATAAAAAGAAACCGCAAATCTTTCAGCAAGAAAAGATTAGCTAATTTTTAAAAATTTCACATATCATCCATGGGCTATAAAAAAATTTCAGAATATTCTTAAAAGATTTTAATATCAGGTTGCCTCCAGTTAATAGATTTAATGTTAAAAACTTACCGATAGACAATGTTAATTACCATATTCCACAATAGAAAAAAGCAGGTATTTACAAAACAAATTGTCCAGAATGTGAAAAAACCATATTGGAAAAACAAACAGACACATAGGCACATGGTTAAAGGAACATAAATATTAAAATCAGTACAAGGACCTACGGAACTCTTCATCTACAAATATAAAGACAGTCTAATGAACTTCGACACTGCCAGGGATAAAAATATCAACTACAAGTTTATCACACCGCTACCAGAGCAGAATACACATTCCCACAGCTCAACAAATTATCGGACAGTTGAATTTTAACTGATCATGAGAATTAAATGTTCTTAAAACCCGTTCTATACATTATGACAAGTAAATCATACAATAATATCAATTAAATAAAAATGATGATTAAAATGAAAATGTTTATTGTCAATATGATTCATTATTAGCATCTGAAATTTTCAATAATGAGTCATAATGTACATTAGATAAATTGTCAAACTAGCTAGTGTCGGTCCTGGTGGTGTAGTGGTTACCATACTTGCCTCCTAAACCCAAGATCGCGGGTCCGAACCCGGCCAGGACCGATGGATTTTTTTGGGGCGTAAAAATCCTAAGTATGGCTTCCTTTGGAAGGGAAGTAAAGCTGTGGGTCCCGTGTCGTACATTTACGGCATGAAAAAGAACCTCAAGCCTGAAAGAGAGGCCTCTGAGCAAAATTTGTAGGCCGTTTCACGCCCTGAGTTGAATGGGACGCTGATGACCTGAGCTGTTAAAGAGCGTCAACAATGAGATCGCAATGTAATCTACTGTTCTTTATATTGGAAAAGGTTAAAATATAGCAATAAATTTAACCTGTATATTAAAGACTAGAAGTTATATGAAATGTATGTTTTTAGGGGTCACATCATAAAATTTGGAAATATTAGGGATATAAAAATTGCTGGTGATGTGGAAATGTATAGATCACATTCAGACATTGGTTTTTATGGTAAAATGCAAGGATTAAAGGTTTTAGCTAACTATAATAGTACATGCACAGGGAAATTACATGCCATGTCTGAGTGAATAGCTAAAATTGATGCACATATGATTACAGAATTACAATGGCCCAAAAGGGCAATTCAACAGGTGTTATCCTAATATCTCAATTTTCCCCTACATACTCCTAGCCAACTTTTGAAATATTATACTACCAACATGTCTGGCAGAGGTTGCTAATTTGTAACTTTTGAATCAGATATCTATAATTACTAATATGTTGCAATAATTCAAACTAAACACTCTTGTAGATTCACTTACTTGCTATTTGACTGAACCTGTATTGCGGAAGATTGCACATAACATTAGTTATTAACTTACTGTGTAAAATACCGCCACCTGAGGCGGAGTTTGTTATGGTGTAGACTCACAAGCTGGGGGTCAAGAGTTCGAATCCCACCAGACCGTTCTCCTAATTGAGGCTATTCTGGATTTTTCTCAGTCCTTATAACTCATAAATGGGTAATTCTGGGGAGGTACCCTAAACTCAGGCCTGAAAGTTTTCCTTCCTTAAAAAAAAAAATCCCTTAGAATTTAGCATTTCATCTCATGCAGTTCAAAATTTCATTTTCTACCCAGAATTTCAAAGTAGATTAGGCAGTATTTTATTTTTGGTTGAATGTATTTTTCTCATATATACATGACTTTCTGCTATATTTAAAAGTGTGCATTTCTTGTATCATGATTTCCTATCACCTTAATAAGCTGTCACTGTAGATTATACTATTTGCTTATTTTTATGTTACCGCCCATTGTTTTCTTTTTAGAATTTATGATATTTTCCAACACAATTTAAAGATTCTGTCATTTTTAAAAAAAAATTATGACTACATTTTTGGTGATATACCATCTAATTGATTGTTATAAAAATTCTTAGACTAATATTGCTGTTAATGTGATGCTACATTAATTAAGATCCTTTAATTTATTTTAGCTACTTTGGTGGGTAATTAAAATATATGTGGTTTTCCAATGCATTGCCAGGTTTGTGAATTTTGGGAATCCCACATATTTTCCCAATCCTCAATTGCTCTGGTTAATTATGCAATTAACACTTTTGGCACATCATTGCTCATTTTAAAATTATTATAGATGTTTTTTATACTTTGTTCAATGAATATGACTTTATTTTAAACATTTTTGCTTATAAATAGATTCTGGAGATTACACTACTGTGATACAGGACCAAAAAAAATTCTAGAATTAAGTGAGAATCTCTTAAGGAGTGCAACAAATCTGCAAATAATAAATTTCAATTTAGTTGCATTATATCAAAAGCACAACACATCTACATTAAACAGAGCAATCCAAAATTTTTGCTACTATATGGCCCACTCATAGTTTATAAATTTGACAATGGTATGCAACTTATTTAAAACGCATACTTCCACATTACCTAGAAAAGCAGATAAATACAGGTGTTTGGATAATTGCAACAATTGGAAATATAAAATATTATACATGTTTGTAATAATTAGGAAAAAATGGAACATATAAATAACATATTACTAAAACTTTGGTTATATTTAATGAGAAATCTCAATTTCTAAGCATAAACCCCCCCCCCCAAAAAAAAAAAACTTGTTGAAGTATCTAAAAGGCCTAATTATGGGCAGTCCTATCAACCTTGGCTGATCTATTTTGAACTCATTTAAACCAACATTACAAATGCATTTCCACATTATTTCAAAACATGGTCTAGGGATGTTTATATTTTTGCAACATTATACAGAAACTTATTAATTAATGATGCCATAAAATGTTAACATAGGAGAACCAAACTTAATAAGTCAACCATTGGCTTGACAGAAGAAGATAATGAGCTATCATTTCTGGATCTCACAAATATAAAAAACAATGGAAGGTTTAATTTGGAATATATAGAAAGGACACCCACATAGGAAAAGTATTTAGAGCCAATAGCTACAATCTAACACAAATTCAACATACATTAATTTACTCTTATTTTAGCATATTAATTCTTGAATTTTCCATTAGAAATAATACAACATCAACAGAATTAAAAACAGAGAGTAAAACAACTGTGAAAAATGGATTTTGTAACAAATATATTTGAATGAAAGAACAGCATTTCAATAAATTTATATAATCAAAGGAAATTTCAATGCTCTTGGCAGTAAAAGAAGAGAAGAATTATAAAATATTACTTATCTTACATACAAATTTAAGAGGTTCTCTAAGGAAGTAAACACACATTAGCACCAAAAAGCGGAACAATAGCAGAAAAAAAAAGAGAGAGAGAGAGAGAAATTACTGAACAACCTATTTTGGGACTATAAAAGGAAAATGAAGGAAATGTAAAAACATTACAGGAAGAAAAAGTTCATTTGAAATGAAACATGTGGGAAATAATATACACCCACAAATATAAAAATTAGCTAAATGAACCTTTATGTCTCGGGGGAAGAAAACACAAATTTGAGGTACATCATATGCCTGTTAGAGCCAAAAATTTCATCCTTTAAAGCTTGTGAGTCATTCTGAGAATTGATAAGTGGGAGATGATGGACACAAACATCTGTGAAACATGATTCTAGTAAAACATAGTTAGGCGAATGTGCAGGAATGTTTAGTTACAACCATCACAACATGTTAACAATTATAGGATTTGCTTCACTACAATATATTCAATTGTATTATATCTTAAGATATGTTTGCAGCAAAATTCCCAACAGGACCATAGTCGTTGACTGAGTGATTTACCAGGTTTTCCCAGTCATCTTCAATTATAAATACAAGGGAGATGAACTAAATTTATGTCGGAAAAACATGTTTCTTAATAAAAATAATATTACAAATTATCATTTAACTCCAGTAATATTAAATTTCAATGACTATTAAGCTTAGTAATACAAAACACTTGTTAAGCAATATTAAACAGATAACACTTATCTCCATATTAATTCTCATAGCAGAGTGAAATTTGGTTTGAGAAGCCTCATATGGGGACTTTAAACAGAACTACATGACACCATTATCCTTTTCCACATTTGTACCTCCAATTAATATATTCATTAACATCAGTATTTATTATTATGATAATGTGCATTGCCCGTCTTTAATGTATAGCTTTTGAAGTTGTAAGAGCATCATTTACTTTCAACAATCTTAAGGATATAATTAGGAAACTGACCTCCCCATGAATGATAGCTAAAAGATGTAATAAATCCTGTGATGTGGGTCATTCATCTTAGGCCAATTCACTTATGGTATTATTGTAGCATGGTGTTCCCAATTTTTACCAATATTAAGAAATATAATTAAACATTATATTACCTTAAATATTTTAATTGAAATGTTCACATTTTCCTTTTCAGTGAGCTCTAAATTCACACTTTCCTTTACACAGACTTCTGCATTCACATCTTCATCTTTTGAGGATGGATCTTCTGAAATAGGTTTCTAGAAAAGAAAAGAAAGCGATTTTTAATAACATATTTCATTTTCTTAGACATGATCAAATTTATTTCTCCATTAATGACAATTCTAATATGCACTTGTTTTAACTCTCCTGCTGGTAGATGATAGGACACTTACTCTATATATGATACAAAAATTAAAAACTTTACCAATTTGAGAGGTCCAAACAATTTAAAGTTTATCGTAAATGAAAAGGATTGATGATAGGAGTCCATTTATTATATTTGTTGACGTCTGTGAGGCATCATCACCCTCGAGTTAAACTACAGCAAATATATATATATATATATATATATATATATATATATATATATATATATATATATAATTGCTAGATATATTGAGGAGTACTAATATTGATATTTCAGCCTCTTGATGTGTCCATTATTTAAACCAATCAAACATCACCTGAAAAGACTTTATCACATGAATATTCTCTTTTTCACACAAATAATATCTGGGGAAATTCAGAGACCTATTTTAGGAACCATATTTGAATGGATTCTGAGTGCTTTAGCATGCCACAGGAACAACACCATGTAAAATAGTTGAAAAGACTGGTGTCAAAAATGGTTTTTCTGGCAGTGAAAGTGACATCTTGATGGTAATGGGAATGTGAGCAGAATACAAGATGGTAGCACAGGGTTTGATGATTAAACTGAAACCTTTGATTAGGTAAATTTGCATAATTATACGTTAGATCTAATCTTAAAAACAAAAATGCTCAATTAATTCATATTCTTTTAATATTACTAGTGTATGATTCAGAATAGCAGTTTATTTTGCTGCAATATACTGTTTAATAACTAATATGCATATATATGTTTGCATTTTATTATTATTATTATAGTTGATATTTCTGCAGCTTTAAAATTCACGTGATCCCAACATATAAAGAATATATTTTTGGAAATTGGACTCCTTACTTTTTATGGCTGTGATAATGGGGGATAAGTAGTCAAAATATATATTAGGTAATTAATAAAAATTATAGAAATTCAGAATAATGTAATTGGAAAATAAATTTCTGAAATAATACACGGAACATTTCTGCTTTTATCTATACTATTAGCAATAAAAATTACTAAAATATAAAGTGGATCTTGGACAGTGAAGCCAATCATATAATTGATATTATTATATGCTTTAGTTGAACTTAAAGCAATAAGAATGAGGAGTTCAACTAAATCATACAATAAAAACTATAATTATACTGAAAATATTTTTAATAAATTTGATTCATTATAAGTGTCCGAAATTTTCAATAATGATTCATAAAGTACATTAGCAAAATTGTGAAAATAGCTAGTGCCATATGTTTATTATTTTATATGCGGCACATGTTATGGAAAGAAATGATGGCTAAATTAATATATAATAAAAATGTCAATCTATGTGCATAACTTGAAAAATGGTGCTTAAGGAAAGAATGAGATTGAATAAACTAAAAGTTATCTGTGAAATACAATGCAATGTACTGTTCTTTATAATGGAAAAGGTTAAAATATAGCAATAAATTTAAGGTGTATATTAAAGACTGTAGAAGTTATATGAAATGTATGTTTTTAGGGGTCACATCATAAAATTTGGAAATATTAGGTATATAAAAATTGCTGGTGATGTGGAAATGTATAGAGCACATCCAGACATTGCTTTTTACAGCAAAATGTGAGGTTTACAGTTTTCAGTTAACCGTAATTGTACATGCATATAGTAATTACATGCCATGTCTGGGTGAATAGCTAAAATTGACACACATTTGATTACAGAATTAGTGGCACCAAAACGTCAATTCAACAAGTGTTATCCTAATACCTCAATTTCCCCTACATTCTCCTAGGCAACTTTTGAAGTATTACCAACATGCCTGGCAGAGGTTGCTAATTTGTAACTTTTTAATGAGATATCCATAATCACTAATATGTTGCATATAATTCAAACTAAACACTCTTGCAGCTTTATTTACTTGCTATTTAACTGGAACATGTATTGCAGAAGATTGCACATATCATTAGTTTATTAGCTCACTGTCTAAAATACTGCCACAGGTGGCAGAGGTCATTAAGGCCTAACTCGTAAGCTAGGGCTCAAGGGTTTGAACCCCACCAGAACCGTCCTCCCTGATTGAAGTTTTTCCCAGTCCTCATAACTCATAAATGGCAAATCCTGAAGAGGTATTAAAAAAAAAAAACAACAACAACAACAATGCTTTCCCAATTTATCATTTCATCACATGCATCATCAGTGTCAACTGCCTATGGTGCCTCAGTAGTAAAGACAGGCAATAAAGAGAGAAAGAGAAAAGAAAAAAAAAGAAGGTTAAATATACATTAATAATCTTGTGGAGGATATTTTGAAATTTCATTTTCTTCCCCAGGATATCATATTAGATTAGCAAGGATTTTATTTATTGTTGACTGTAATTTCCTCATATCTATATAACTTTCTACTGTATTTAAAAGTGTGTATTTCTATCATGATTTCCTGTCACTTTAATGAACTGTCACGTGGATTACACTATTTGCTTATATTTATGTTCCCACTGTGCTCTTTCTTTTTAGTATTTATGATACTATTTTCCAACACATAAATTAAAGAATCTGTCATTTTTAATACAAATTCTCACAACTTTCTTGGTGATAAACTTCTGAATGTTCATTTTTCATAAAAATTCTTACACTAATCTTGCTGTTAATGTGATGGTACCTTCATTAAGATCCTTTGATTTATTTTAGCTACTTTGCTGGGTAATATAAATATATGATGTGTTTATTGCATTGCCAGTTTTATGAATTTTGGGAATGCCATTTATCTTTCCTAATTCTCAGCTGCTCTATTTAATTATGCAGTGAACACTTTTGGTACATAACTGCAAATTTTTAAATTAGTATTGATGTTTTTTATACTTTGTTCAATGGATCCGATATTATTTTAAATATTTTTGCTTATAATTAGATTCCGGAGACTACACCACTATGATACAAAAAAAGTAAAATTATGTGAGAATCTCTTAATGAGTGCAATAAATTTGCAAATAATAAATTTAAATTTAGTTAAAATGTATCTTTAAAAAAGAAAATGGTTACAGTATGTGAAACTGAGCAACAAGGAGATTGAGGAATACAAGCAACTAACCAAAGTATGTATTAGTCAAAAGTTCAGTGGTGAATTTTTCAAACAAGAAGCAGGTTTAGCTATGGGGAATCCATTATCGCCTTTTCAGGCTGATTTGTATATGAGTAGTTTAGAAATTCACATCACCAAATCATTTCCATACATTTTCAAAGTATGGCGCAACTATGTGCATGACATATTTGTAGTGGTCAACAAGAAACTCTTTGATGATGCTTTGAAATTGCTAAACCAATAAGATAAAGGAATTAAATTCACTTTCGAAACAGAACAAACAGACTTGATTTCCTTTCTCGACTTAAAGATTATAAGAACAGGCAACAGTTTGGAATTTGGAATATACAGAAAGGGCACGCAGACTGAGAATTACATAAAGGCAACTGGATTCAATCCCACAGCACACAAACATGCAGTTCTCAATAGCTTAGCACATAGACATAACATACCTACGAATGAGTTTGAATACAACATAGAATATTATCATATTATATAAACAGCAAAATTTAATGGTTATGACCAAGAAATTGAAGATAAGAAAATCAAGAAATTCACACAAAAGAACAGATTACAACAATGACAGCAATAAAAGAATCTACCATCCACATGAAATTCACTTATCATCCTTTGGCCACCAAAAAATTCCAAAAAAATACTCAAGAGAGTTTGGGATTACTTTGTCCCTAGTGAACGAGTTTAGCCTAAAAAATCTGCTAAATTGTGGTGATGATAGAATACCGGAGGAAAGAAACAGAAAGGAACATAATAGTCGCTTCGCTGTATTGGTTCTGACACGAAATTACATGTTATATTTAATATATCTCATGATTTTATTTAAATTTAATTGTATTATACCAAAAGCACAACACATCTACATCAAATAAAGCAATCCAAAATTTTTACTATTATATGGCCTACTCATCATTTATAACTTTGGCAATGATATGCAACATGTTTAAAGAGCATATTTCCACATTACCTAGAAATGTAGACAAACACAGGTGTTTGGATCATTGCAACAATGGAATTTTATAAAAATATTAAACATGTTTGAAATAAATGGAAAAAAATTGAACATATAAATAATATACTAGTAACATTTTTGTTATATTTGATGAGTAATCCCAATTTCCCTGTATAAATTCCCACAAAAAAAAAAGTTAAGGTATCTAAAACAGAAATGTAGATAAATGTAGATTACTTCATATTTTATGGAAATGTCTATAAGCAGAATCAGGTCTAATTATGGGCAGTCCCTTCATCCCTTGGCTGATCTATTTTGAACTCTAATATTAAACAGAAATATATTATTTAAATATAAATTGGAAGTTGAACAGTGAAGCTAATCATATTAATTGATATATTCTGCTCTGGTGGCGGTGTGATGAACTTGTAGTTTATGTTTTCATTGTATGATTCAGTTGAACTACACACTCTTAAAGTTACAAGTTTATCACACCACCACCAGAGCAGAATATATCAAGAGACATATTAATTAATGATGCCAAAAAAATGTTACATAGGAGAACCTAACTTAATAACTGAACCAATTGTTTCACAGATGAAGATAATGCGATATCGTTTCTGGATCTCACAATTATAAAAAGAGGATGCAAGGTTGGATTTGCAATACACAGAAAGGACACTCGCACATGGAAAAGTATTAAAGCCAATAGCTACAATCCAACACAAATAAACATACATTAATTTATTCTTAGTTCTGCATATTATCTCGATTTCCCCATTAAAAATAATACAATATGAACAGAATTGCAAACTAAGAGGTTAGAATTGACACAATACCACAGAATTACAAACAAAGAGTAAAACAACTGCGAAAAATGGATTATATAATGAATATATTTGGATGAAAAACAGCATTTCAATAAATTTAAATAATTAAAGAAAATCTTAATGCACTTGGCAGTAAAAGAAAAGAATTAATTATAAAATATTACTTATCTTACATAAGTTATATATAAATTTAACAGGTTCTCTAAAGAAGTTAATACCTATTTGCATCAAAAATGGAACAGTAGTACCAAAAAAAATTAAAATAAAATAATAACGAAAAAAATAAATTTAATAAAAACAGCCTATTTTGGGAAAATAAAAAGGAAAATAAAAGAATTAAAGAAAATGTTACAGGAATAAGTTCATATGAAATTGAACATGCCGGAAACAATATACACCAACAAATAAAAAAGTTAGCTTAATAAACTTCAATATCCCAGGGGAAGATAATATAAATTTCAAGGACATCATTAGCTGTCAGAGCCAAAAATTGCATTCATTGAAGATTGTGAGTCATTCTGAGAAATGATTAGTAGGAGATGATGGACACAAACATCTGTGAAACATGTTCTAGTAAAATGTAGTAAGGTGAATGTGCATGAATTTTAGTTACATTCATCACAACATGTTAAAAATTATAAGATTTGTTTCACTACATTTTAATTTTATTATATCTTAAGGTATATTTGCACCTAAATTCCCAACAGGACCATAGCCTTTGAGTGGTTTACCAGGTTTTCCCAGTCATCTTCAATTAGAAATACAACGGAGATAAACAAAATTTGTGTTGGAAAAATATGATTCTAAATAAAAATATTATTACAAATTATTCTCTAACTCCAGTAATATTAAAGTCCAAATACTATTAACCTTAGTAATACAAACAGATGTTAAGCATTATTAAACAAATCACACTTATTCCTATATTAATTCTCATAGTAGAGTGAAATTTCTTTTGAGAAGCCTAATATGGTGACTTGAAACTGTACATGACACCATTTTCCTTTTCCACATTTGTACCTCCAATTAAGAAATTCATTGATTAATATTACTGTATGATTTAGTTGAAATAAACACTCTTAACGCTTCACTTACTTGTGGAGCAGTATTTCCTGGCTCCAGGGATTAGGGAGAATATAAAATAGTATATATAAATTCATGAACCCTAATCATTAATCAGTCACTACCAGTAAACTTAAGCAAAAGCCTCAGAGAATATGTATCATGCATTTTATGCAGTAATTCTGCAAAATCATGTCAGGACCTCGCAACCTTGTATCCCCCATATACAAAGAACAGCCAAGTCATAAAAATTCTGATTCCAATGCAGTTAGCTAGGGCAATATTGTAGCAGGAAGACCTTGAAGAGATGCTACTTGAACAAAGCCTAACGGGACATGTTCCTAACACAAGTAAAACTTGAGGGGGAGATCTGAGGGGAGAAATGAGATAAACAAGCCCAGGAGTTCATTAGTAGGAGGACTCTTACAGAAATCGGAGCCAAATAGCAGCCTATAGGGAATGAACCGGGAACCATGTGATTCTCTGTAGCCAACCTAGGAGTAGGACCTAAACAGACGCTACCAGAATTTGAACACAAAATGCACATGAGACTGACGAACTAGTAAAAGTTATGGGAAAACAGAAAAGGCCCACAGTTTTTATGAAGAATCTTGACGCAGTTTCGTAGCAGTTTTCGAAGAATCTTGACACAGCTTTCGATGCAGCCCTTGATCAGTTTTGTAGCAGTTCGGGGAGGAGCAGTTTTCAAGCAGTCTGATGAGATTTTAGTCAAGCCCCGCAGTTAAAGACAGGAGCAGTGTGATCTAGTTTTTAGTTAGGCAGTTAGATCAGAGAAGTGTGATGAGTTTTAATCAGTTTTGATGAGTTTTGAGGTAGTTCAGACAGTTCGCAGTTAGCTCAGGTCAAGTGACGTACCTAATCCCTTATAGACAAACAGTCCAAGATTCTCTTCTGGCTAGAAATTAAAACTTATGTAAATAAAAGCGGTTCATCGTCTCTGTAACTGTAAATAAACAATTCTCAAAAGGAATTTACATGTGTCTTGAAGTGAAGGAGTGTGGATCCCCCATTCCCATCCTGTCTCCCTGGTAATGTGTATACGTTCCAAAAACTAAAAAACAAATATAAACCATGAGATTTCAAAAAAACTATAAATTAGTAATTCATTCTCATGCGCCGGAGCATTGGTTCTGACATGGTGAACGACACTTCACAGCAGCGGAGCGTTCATCATTCTCAGCAGCACGATGGACATCCAGTCAACACCCTCCTACCGCTGCACTTGTTGTAATGTACAGAACCTGTTTCCACATTTCATTCTCGTCATCAGCTAAAATTCCAACTGTCGGATAATTTGTTGAGCCATGGGAATGTGTATTCTGCTCTGGTGGTGGTGTGATAAACTTATAGTTTATGTTTTCATCTCTGTTAATGTTGAAGTTCATTAGACTGTCTTTACATTTATATATGTAGATTTTCTCCCAGGTTGCTGGTTCTGTAGGTCCTTGTACTGATTTTAATAATTTTGCTTTATCCACTGTGTCATAATTTTGTGTCCAAAAATGATATGTTACAGCTGATTTCTCTACTTTATGTTCCTGAAATGTTCCTTTCACATTCTGCAAAATTTATTTTGTACCTACCTGCTTTTTTCCCTTGTGGTATATTGTCATTAACATTGTCTATCAGTAAGTTTTTAACATTCAATCTATTAACTGGTGCCAACCTGATATTAAAATCTATTAAGAATATTCTAAGTTTTTTTATAGCCCATGGATGATATGTGAATTTTTTAAAAATTAGCTTATCTTTTCTTCCTGAAAGTGCTCTGGTTTCTTTGATACTATTTGTTCTATTAAATTTCCATACTTTTTGTGTGTGTACAAGTAATTTTTAAAACCAATTTTAACAGCTGTTTCTTCTATTTTTTTGTATCCATTAAAATGTTGTTCTTTGCTAATTTGTAGGTTAACTAGTCGGTGTGTTAAACTGTTGATAACTGCATGTTTGTGCACTGTGGAATTAACACTGTCAGCTTGGATGTGATTATCTGCATGTGTATTCTTTGTATTCCAAATTCATTTCACCTTAACGAAGTATCTGACAGTTGAATTTAAACAAGCTGATGAGAAAGAAATGTTCTTGAAACTGGTTCTATATATTATGACAAGTGAAGCATTAAGAGTGTATAGTTCAACTAAATATCAATATGACTGGCTTCAATGTGCAACCTGCAATTAGCGTGTTAACTTCATTGATATTAATATTTTTTATTATAATAATGTGCACTGTCCATCTTTAATATATAGCTTTTGAAGTTTTAAGAGTAGTCATTTATTTTCAATAATATTAAGGATATAATTAGGAAACTGACTTGCACATAAATGATGGCTAATAAGTTGTAGTAAATCTTGTAGTGAGGGTCATTGATCTTATGCACTGATGGTGTTATTGTAACAGGTGTTCACAATTTTTAGAAATAGAGATATAATTAAACAGTATAATACCTTAAATATTTGAATTAAAATGTTCACATTTACCTTTTCAGAGACTTCTGAAATCACAACTTCATTTACTGAGGAAGGATGCTGGAAAGGAAAAAAAGTTATTTAAATTTTACAATTTATAAGACATGATGCAGATTCATTTCTTAATTACTGACAAAGCAATATGCACTTCCAATTTTTAATACATTCAGGAATCAAACACAGTAAAACGAGCACAACGTCTCTTCAAATTAAAATAGTTAAAATCCATTTATGGATTCATTCCCGCGGATAAAATCAGTCTGAGTTAAGTACCTGGGAGCATTCTGGAGGTTTAGTGATGAATCTAAACAGCTGGTGTATACGTCCAGAATATCAAAATTCATGAGATTATGCTCGTATTTCATTATAACAATCTTTTCCCACATGCTAAGTTTCTTGGGTTTTTGAACAGCTTTTAATAATTTTAAGTCTTTTTCTAATTCATGGTGTACATACTACAAATATGCTGCCACAGCCGATTTGTCTATCTGTTTATAACATGCTGGTGTTTCTACAATAATTTTTCAACCTGATGCCTATATTCCTCTTGTTCTTACCTATGTATATTTTGTCACAATCTTTGCAGTTAATCTGATATACACCTGATTTTCGCTCTTTGGGTCTAGAATCGATCTTATTTAACTTCAATAATATGTTAACACTATACCTGTTTTGGGGTGCTAATATGCTATTATACATTTTAAAATCTTTATGAAATTTAATATGGACTGATGGGTGGTAAGTGAACATTTTTAAAGTTTTTTTGCCTGTGATTGTGCATTCAAAGTTGTGATTTGTTTAATTCATTTTTGTTTTTGTAGACTTTTTTCATTGGTTGATCATCTGTTTCTTTAACCCATTGGAAAGGGTTACTTCTATTATGTGCAGATATTCTTTCTTGTATTCATCTTTGTTGAGTGGCATATTTCTTAGCCCATATATCATGCTGTTATCCTGTTTCCTTATGAGATTTAGGATTAAAACTGTGGAATTTATTATAATTATCTGTATGTGTGTTCTATCTGTAAATGCCAAATTCAAGTTTGTTATTACATTTTATTATCTTCAGATCCAGAAATGACAATATTTTATTGTAGGTTCTTGCAATTTTAATAGTTTTTGTGCATCTTCCACATGTTTTTTATGTACAATGGCAAATACATAATCTACATATCTATACTAGATGTTAAAAATGTAAGGGGAAATCCTTAGTGATGCATATTTTAAAACATTCATTAACAAATATGACGGGAATGGTGATAGAGCTTACGTTTTTATTAGTCGTGAATTTTTTTTTTTAAATTTTTCCTCAAATTTGAAAAAAGATTGATTTATGAACAGTTTGATAAGTTCAATATATTCATTAATATGTCCTTCTGTTACGTCAGAACAAAGTAACCATTTTCTTAAAAAGATTAGCAATTTATTTTGTGGTATACTGGGAAACAAGGCTTTAACATCAAAGGAAACCAAAGTGTCATTAGGAGATAATTTATCATCTTTAATTCTATTGATAAGGTACATGGAGTTTATTTAGCTTAAATTGTCAAATTTAGGAAGTGAATTAAACTGTGGAAATAACCAGTTTGCTATGCAATAGCAGGGAGTGTTAATGTTGTTGATGATTGGTCTTATACTTTCTCCAGGTTTATGAATCTTCGTGATGCCAAAAATCTTGACGAAGGATGAATTGTGAACTTCAGTTTTTGAGATGTCTGTTTTTGAGAGAAAAGAACTATTTTTCAACATCTCCTCCATTGATTTTTATGTATTTGTTTAACAGAACTGGTTTGATTTTGACAAATTTGTCATTCTTTAGTAGCTCCTCCATTCTTTGCTTGTTCATTCCTATTCAAAAGGAAAATCTTGTTTCCTTTATCAGCTTTAGCTTAAATCACTTCTTTATTATTTACAGATTTTATAAGTTTCTGGTAAACTCTCCAGCCTAAGCTAATGTTTTTTGATTTTCTTTAATAAATTAGCCGATATTTTTCTAAAAAAAAAATTTGATCTCTTAGGTTGAAGTTCTATATGGCAGGCTCTGTGTGTGCTATATATTGTTCTAGATTAGGTGAGAAGTTAAAAAGAAGTGTTAGTCCCTTTTTTCAATAATTCTAATTACTTTGTGTTAAAACTTTAATTGGAGTTCAACAACATTGAGATTAGGTATTGAAATGATACATGCTTTATCCACGGAGTCCTTATGGAACATTTTAAATTTTTTATTCCTGCAAGTGGCTTTTTGTTTTACCCCAAAACTGAAAAATAAAATGAATTTTTTTCTCTATATTCATTAATATGTCCTTCTGTTACGTCAGAACAAAGTAACCATTTTCTTAAAAAGATTAGCAATTTATTTTGTGGTATACTGGGAAACAAGGCTTTAACATCAAAGGAAACCAAAGTGTCATTAGGAGATAATTTATCATCTTTAATTCTATTGATAAGGTACATGGAGTTTATTTAGCTTAAATTGTCAAATTTAGGAAGTGAATTAAACTGTGGAAATAACCAGTTTGCTATGCAATAGCAGGGAGTGTTAATGTTGTTGATGATTGGTCTTATACTTTCTCCAGGTTTATGAATCTTCGTGATGCCAAAAATCTTGACGAAGGATGAATTGTGAACTTCAGTTTTTGAGATGTCTGTTTTTGAGAGAAAAGAACTATTTTTCAACATCTCCTCCATTGATTTTTATGTATTTGTTTAACAGAACTGGTTTGATTTTGACAAATTTGTCATTCTTTAGTAGCTCCTCCATTCTTTGCTTGTTCATTCCTATTCAAAAGGAAAATCTTGTTTCCTTTATCAGCTTTAGCTTAAATCACTTCTTTATTATTTACAGATTTTATAAGTTTCTGGTAAACTCTCCAGCCTAAGCTAATGTTTTTTGATTTTCTTTAATAAATTAGCCGATATTTTTCTAAAAAAAAAATTTGATCTCTTAGGTTGAAGTTCTATATGGCAGGCTCTGTGTGTGCTATATATTGTTCTAGATTAGGTGAGAAGTTAAAAAGAAGTGTTAGTCCCTTTTTTCAATAATTCTAATTACTTTGTGTTAAAACTTTAATTGGAGTTCAACAACATTGAGATTAGGTATTGAAATGATACATGCTTTATCCACGGAGTCCTTATGGAACATTTTAAATTTTTTATTCCTGCAAGTGGCTTTTTGTTTTACCCCAAAACTGAAAAATAAAATGAATTTTTTTCTCTATCTCTCTCAGATAATAGTACCTAAAGATTTTGATTATTTTAAATTTAAGTCATACAGCTTCAAATATACCACTGCAATGTTTCCTAATATTTGCATTTTTTCAACTAAACCTGGGGGAAGTGTGAGACCAATTATCAACAATAAAACTCCATGCTATTGCTTAGCAAAATGGTTATGTTCACAGTTTAGGTCACATCTTAAATTTGCGAATTTAAGCTTAATAAACTCCATGGACCTTATCAATAGAATTGAAGATTACATATTTCCTAATGACACTTTGGTTTCCTTTCATGTTAAAGCCTTGCTTCCCAGCATACTACAAAGTAAATTACCAATATATTATCATTTCTGGAACTGAAGATAATAAAATGTAATAACAAACTTGAATTGGCATTTACAGATAATTATAATAAAGTCAATGGTTTAATCCTATCTCATAAGGAAACAGGTTAACAGTCTGATATATAGGTTAAGAAATATGCCATTCAACAAACATGAATACAAAAAAAATATATATATGACAAAATATACATAGGCAAGAACAAGGGGAATATAGGCATCTGGTTGACAAATTAGTGGAGAAACATCAGCACGTTATAAACAGATAGGCAAATCGGCTGTGATAGCACATTTCTGGAATGTATATCATGAATTAGAAAAAGGCTTAAAGTTATTAAAAGCTGTTGAACAACCCAAGGAACTTAGCTATGGGAAAAGATTTTTATAAAGAAATGTGAGCATAACCTCATGAATTTTGATATTCCAGAAATAGACAGCACCTGTTTAGGCTCATCACTAGACCACCAGAGTCCTCACAGTTATCTATCTTTCCAGCTTTGACGAGTGATCCATCAGTCCTTTACCAGTTGACAATGTGAGCAAATGTTTCATGAAACATGGTCCTTGTTTCTTTAATTCTTGAGAATGAAACCATATGGAGTGTTTTGAATATGTTAAATTTTTTATCTTATCTAATTTTATCTCATGGGAATGAAGCCGTAAAGAGATTTTAACTAGGACAGATGTGTTCCTGTTTTAGCTCTCCCATTAGGACATGATAATACACTTATTCTGTATATGATACAAAAATTAAAAACTTTACCAAAATGACAGGTTCGAAATAACTTAAACAGAGTCGTAAATGAAAAGGTTTGGTTGAGAGAAAATCATTTTCTGGATTTGCTGATGTCTGTGAGGCATCATCATCTTATAGTTACACCATAGCAAAAAAGAATAATTCCTGGATATATTTAGGGAGTTCCTTTAAAAATATGGTTAGGAACCAGTTGAATTTCCTACAGACTGATTTCACAATTGTCACTGGAGAACTAACATTGATATTTTAGCCTCTTGGTGTGTTCATTTTTTAAACCAATCAAGCATCATCTGAAAAGGCTTTATCACATAAATGTTCACTTTTTCACACAAATAATATCATCTGGGGAAATTCAGAGATCTATTTTTGGATCCATAAGTGAATGGATTCTCAATGCTTTGAATACCACAGGAACACCACCATGTAAGAAGTTTGAAAAGACTGGTGTCACAAATAGATTTTCTAGCATTGAAAGTGACATCTTGTTAGGTGATGTGAATATCAGCACAAATTAAGATAGTAGCTCAGGATTTTACAACTCAACTAAGGACCTTGTTTAGGTAAAATAGCATAATCATGTCTGATCAAATCTTAAAATTCGTGAATGTTACATAAAGTCATACTCTTTTAATATTACAAGTGTATGATTCAAAGCAAAAGTGAATTTCACTGCACAATACTGTTTTAACAGCATATAAAGAATTTTTTTTTTTTGAAAATTGGACCCTAACTTTTTATGGCTGTGATAACGGGGGTTAAGTAGTCAATATATACACCAGGTAATTAATAAAACATATAGACATTTTGAATAATGTGATTAAAAAATAAATTTATGAAATAAAACATGAAACATTTCCTATTTTATCTACAATATTAACAATAAAAATTATTAAGTAAAAAATGTAATTATGAATCTGTAGACAATGAAGTGGTAATATATCCTACATTAATGTGTCAAGTAGTTAACACTAAATCCACTTACTGTTTTAAAACTTTGGACTTGTTTCGGGAGAGGTTCCTCCCATCATCGGCTGCTGTTGACTGAATGCCGTTGTTCGAAACAGGGGATGGACACCTGTTCGCTCCTGTGGTGGTATTTTGTGGTTGTAGTAGAAACTTGCCGAGTTCATCCAGTGGCGGAAAATCAAAATTCATTAAGTTCTTCTTATTTTTTAAAATGAAAATTCTCTCCCATGTGGATAGTTCTATAGGGTTGTGAAGTTGTTTCAGTAATTTAATTTCTGGTTTTATTTCATGATTTTTGTTCCAAAAATGAGCTGCTATTGCTGATTTGTCTATCTGTTTCAACCTAATGTTCCTAAAGTGTTCTTTTCTTCAAATTTCTAAATTTCTTTTCATTTTCTCAATGTAGTTCTGCTCACAATCTGCACATTTAATCTCATATATTCCTGATTATTGCTTTGGAGCTTTGGAACTCACAGGAAACACACACAGAAAATTACATAAAAAATGACAGTTATAACCCCATCCCAAATAAATATGCAGTGTTTCACAGTTTAGCACACAGACTAATCAATATCCCATTGACTGAAACCGAGTACAAAATGGAACACCAACACATAATGAAGACGGCGATAACCAACAATATCAACACAGACTCAGTAACAAAAATCATCAATAAATCTAAAAGACAAAAATCGATTAAGGAAGTTTCCACACTTAAGAACACCAAAAAAAAGATATAGATTCAAAAGTTTCACATACCACCCAACTTACCACAACAAAATTAAGAAGATATTCAAAGAACATGGAATTATATTAGCCTCAAAGAACAAATATAATATAAAAATTTAGTACCATGCACAATTAAAGATACCATCCCTACAGAGCAAAAATCAGGAATATATGAGATTAAATGTGCACATTGCAAACAGAGCTACATTGGAAAAATGAAAAGAAATTTAGAAATTCGAAGAAAAGAACAGTTTAAGAACATTAGGTTGAAACAGATAGACAAATCAGCAATAGCAGCTCATTTTTGGAACAAAAATCATGAAATAAAACCAGAAATTAAATTATATGAAACAACTTCACAACCCAATAGAACTATCCACATGGGAGAGAATTTTCATTTTAATAAATAAAAACTTAATGAATTTTGATTTTCCACTGCTGGATGAACTCAGCAAGTTTCTAATACAACCACAAGATACCACCACAGGAGCAAATGGGCATCCATTCCCTGTTTCGAACAAAGACATTCAGTCAACAGCAGCCAATGATGGGAGGAACCTCTCCCGGAACTAGTCCAAAGTTTTAAAAAAGTAAGTGGAGTTAGTGTGAACAACTTGACACATTAATGTAGGCTAATTATACTGAAAATATTTATATTGAATTGGATAATTTTTCAATAATGATTCATAAAGTACATTAGCAAAATTGCCAAAATAGCTAGTGCCGTGTGTTTATTATTTTATGTGCGGCATATGTTACAAAAAGAAATAAGGCTAGATTAATATATAATAAAAATGTTACTCTATGTGCATTAACATGAAAAATGGTGCTTAAGTAAAGAATGAGACTGAATAAACTAAAAAGTTATACATGAAATACAATGCCACCTACTGTTCTTTATGCTGGAAAAGCATAAAATATAGCATTAAAATTAAAATATATATTATAGATTATAGAGGTTATATGAAATAAATGTATGTTTTTAGTGGTCACATCATAAAATTTGGAAATATTAAGTATATAAAAAAAATATTGGTAATCTGGAAAGGTGCACAGCACATCCAGATTTCGCTTTTCAAAGTAAAATGTGAAAATCAAAGCTATTAGTAACTATAATTCTACATGCATATGGTAATTACATGCCATGTCTGATTGAATAGCTGAAATAGATGCCGGTTTGATTACAGCAACTCTAATGGAATTAGTGACACCAAAAGGGCAATTGAACAGGTGATCTCTTAATACCTCAATTTCATGTACATTCTCCTAGCCAACTTTTGAAACATTATAATACCAACATATCTGGGAGAGGTTGCTAATTTGTTACTTTTGAATGAGATATCTATAATAACTAATATGTTGCGATAATTCTAACTAAACACTTTTGCAGCTTTGAACCATTTGTTTTACAGAAGAAGATAATGTTCTATCATTTCTGGATTTCACAATTATAAAAAGACAATGGGAAGTTTGATTTGGAATACAAGAGAAAGGACACCCACATACGGAAAAAAAGTCAATAAGTAAAATACAACACAAAATAATCATACATTAATTAATTCTTAGTTTAGTACATTAACTTTTGAATTTTCCATTAGAAATAATACAATATCAACAGAATTACAAACATCAAACTAACCATAAACAATGAATTTTGTAACAAATATGTTTGAATGAAACAATAGAATTTCAATAAATTTATACAATTAAAGTAAAAGTAAAAGAAAAGAATTATAAAATATTATTTATCGTATATAGGTTAAATAAAAATTTAAGAGGTTCCATAAGGAAGTTAATACACATTAGCACCAAAAATTGGAACAGTACTACCAAAAAAAAGGGGAGGGGGAAGAAAGAAAAAAAAATCACTGAGCAACATATTTGGGCTATAAAAAGGAAAATGAAGGAAATGTAAAAATGTTAAAGGAAGAGGTTCATGTGAAATTTATCATGTGGGAAATAATATAGACCCACAAATATATAAATAAGCTTAATGAACTTCAATATCTCAGGTAATAAAAATACAAATTTCAAGTGCAGCATATATCTGTCAGAGTCAAAAATTGTAACCTTTGAACATTGTGAGTCATTCTGAGAAATGACATGTAGGAGATGGACACACACATCTACGGCATATGCTCTATTAAAAGGTAGTAAAATGAATGTACATGAATATTTAGTTACACTTATCACAACATGTTAACAATTATAGGATTTGTTTCACTATGATATTTCCAATTGTATTGTATCTTAAGGGATATTTGTAGCATAATTTCCAACAGGACCATAGTCTTTGACTGAGTAATTTACCAAATTTTCCCAGTCATCTTGCATTAGAAATAAAAGGGAGATAAACTAAAATTGTGTTGGAAAAATATATTTCCAAATAAAAATAATATTACAAATTATAATTTTGCTCAAGTAATATTAAAATCTAATGCCTATTAAACTTAGTAATACACACAGATGTTAAGCACTATTAAACAAATCACACTTATCTCTATATTAATTCTCATAGCAGAGTGAAATTTGGTTTGAGAAGTCTCATATGGTGACTTGAAACAGGACTACTTGACGCCGTTATCCTTTTCTACATTTGTACCTCAAATTAACAACATTGATATTAGTATTTGCTATTATAATAATGTGCATTTCCCGTCTTTAATGTATAGCTTTTGAAGTTGTAAGAGTAGTCACTTATTTTCAGTAATATTTAGGATATAATTACGAAACTGACCTCCAATTGAATGATAGTTAATAAGATGTAATAAACCCTGTGAGGTGGGTTGTCCAGTTTAGGGCACTTCACTGATTGTACTATTGTAGTATGGTATTCACAATTTTAGCAGTATAGAGATATAACTAAACAGTATAGTACCTGAAATACTTGAATTGAAACGTTCACATTTACCTTTTCAGGGACTTCTAAATTCATAACATTTTCTGAGGTAGGATCTTCTAAAATATGTTGCTGGAAAAGAAAAGAAAGTGATTTATAACAACATTTTTCATTTAATTAGATATGATTCTGATTTATTTCTCCATTACTGTCAAAGCTAATATACACTTGTTTTAACTTTCCCGTTGGGAGATGATAGGACACTTATTCTATACATGATACAAAAATTAAAAATTTGATCATACTGAGAGGTTCTTAACAATTTAAACATTATTGTAAATGAATAGGATTGGATGACAAGATATTTTTCTGCATTTCCTGATGTCTGTGAATTATCACTACTGGAGTTATACAACAGCAAAAAAGAATAATTCCTGGATATATTTATGAGTCCTTTGATTGATATGGTTAGAAAACAGCTGAATTTCCTTAAGGTAGATATCACTGACAAACTAACATTGATATTTCAGGCTCTTATGTTTCCATTATTTAAAGCAATGAAGCATCACCTGAAAAGGCTTTATCACATGAATGTTCTCTTTTTCACACAAATAACATCTAGGGAAATTCATAGATCTATTTTAGGAAACATATGTGAATGGATTCTCAATGCTTTTGCATGGCAAAGGGATAAAACCATTGTAAAAATGTTAAAAGGTTTTTCTGGCACAAATGGTTATTCTGGCAGTGAAAGTTACATGTTGATGGATAATGAAGATGTCACCAGAATGGACATCAGGCTTTGATGGTTCAAGTGAAAGCTGTGATTAGGAAAATTAGCATAATCACGTGTCAGATTTATCTTAAAAAGCAAGGTGTTACATTAAGCCACATTCTTTTAATTTTGCATGTATATGCTTCAGATCAGAAGTTATTTCGCTGCACAATACTGATTAACAGCATAATGTAAATGACAAATATTAAAATCATATTCTTGTGATATATTTTATACTGTGTAATAACTAACATATATATATAATTCATAAAAAAGTTCATATAGAAGTTCAGTTTTACAGTTTTTAGTGTGAACTATTTATATTGGTTTTTTTAATGAATTTTATGCTTTTAAGAAGCTTTTATTATTCCGTGAATAGTATATATATATATTTATTATTTTTTTTTTTTTAATAGTACTTAATGCCTATTTTTCTACTGAGGCACAAGTGGTCAACATGATACATTACATAAATGATAAATTGGTAAAGGATTATTTTTTTAAAGCAAGGAAATGTTCCAGGCCTAAGTTAAGGGTACCTACCTGGCATATGCATTTATGAGGATTGAAAACTCCTGGAAAAAACCTGGGTTATGGAGGACAGTACTGGCGAGTATTAAACCCCAGTACTCACGAGTCCATGCTTAAATGATATGAGCCATCTATGACTCTGTGTGTGTGTGCGCGCGCGCGCGTTTTTTTGGGGGGGGGGGATCATTTTCATAGTTGATATCTCTGCAGCTTTAAAATTCACATGATACCAATATTTAAAGGAAGTTCCTTGATAACAGAACGTAATAATGGGCATTAAGCAGTCAATATATACAGTATGTAATTAATAAAAAATATAGATATTCTGAATGTAACTGAAAAAAAAATTGCCGAAAAAATATTAGGGACATTTTCTCTTTATCTATAATATTAAAATAAAAATGTTGATTACAATGAAAATATTTATGGTCAAATGGATTTGTTATAAGTGTCTGAAATTTTCAATAATGATTCATAATGTACATTAGAGAAATTTTCAAAATAGCTAGAGCCATATGTTTATTATTTTATTTGTGGCACATGTTATGAAAAGAAATAACGCCTACAATTAATATACCATAAAAATGTTACTTCATGTGCATAAAATGAAAAATTGTGTTTAAAGAAAGTATCAGAATAAATTAAAAGTTGTCTATGAAATACAATGCAATCTACTGTTCATGATGGAAAAGCATAAAATATAAAAAATAAAATTAACACTGTATATTACACAGACTGTAGAAGCTATATGAAATATATGTTTTAGTGGGCACATCATAAAATTTGGAAATATTAATTGAATTTGTCGTCTTAACACTCTTCATGCTTCACTAACTTTAAAATTATACGGAACCAGTTTCAAAAGATATGTTATCTCCATCTTCGGCCATGGACGACTGGTGTGAACGGTTGTTGTTGCGTAGTATCAGAAGCAATGTTCCGCTCTGGTGAAACTTTTATGAACTTAAAATTTATATTTTCTTCTTTCGGAATGTCAAAATTCATCAAATGCTCCTTATGTTTGTAGATGTAAATCTTTTCCCAAGTATCCAATTCTACTGCTCCCTGTACAGCTCTCAATAATTCAACTTTTTTCTTTATATCATGATTTTCGGTCCAAAAGCGATATGCCACCGCTGATTTTTCTATTTGTTTGTATTTTAAATTCCTCACATGTTCATTAAGACGTATTCCCACATTCCTCTTAGTTTTTCCTATGTAGATCTTGTCACATTCAGCACATGAAATCTTGTAAATTCCTGATTTTTTTCTCCTTTGGAGTATTATCTGTAGTATTGTCTTTCAAAATGTTGTTTAGACTAAATTTATTAGTGGGAGCCAATTTTATATCAACATCTTTAAATATTTTTTGAAATTTATACATCACTGTTGGGTTATATGTGAATTTTTTAAAGGACATTTTTTCTTTAACTGTTGATAATGTAGTGCAATTTTCAATTCTTGTCTTCTTCTGGAATTTTTTAATCTTATTACGTATTAAGTCTTCATTAAAACCATTTAAATTTGCCATTTCTTTAATTTTCTTATATTCCATGTTATATTCTTCTTTACTGATTGGCAAATTGATCATTCTGCATATCAGACTATTAAAAATTGCATGTTTGTGAGCCATAGGATTAAAACCATTTTCTTTGATATAATTATCTACGTGTGTGTCCTTTCTATATATGCCAAATTTAAGGTTTTCTTTACTTTTTATAATTTTTATATCCAAAAAAGGCAGCATATTGTCTGTTTCTATTTCATGTGTGAATTTTATATCTTTATCTTGAATATTCAAAATCTTTAGTGCATCTTCAATTAACTTTTCATTAACCATGGCAAAAACATCATCAACATATCTGTACCAATACTTAAAGAAGTGTGGAAAGGCTGAAGTAATGTGTGTTTCAAAATTACTAATGTAAAGATTTGCCAGAAAAGGAGATAGAGGACTGCCCATGGTCAAGCCTGTTTGTTGTTTATAAAAATGTTTATCAAATGTAAAATATGACTGATTAATACAAATGTTTGTCAGATGTATGTACTCTTTTCTGTGTGTTTCATTGATTCCTATTTCTTTTAACCATTTTTGTAAAATGATTAAAAGCTTTTCTCTGGGTATACTGGGGAACAATGAAACCACATCAAATGACACTAGTGTATCTGTAGGTAATAATCTAATATTTTTTATTTCTTCAATTAATTGAATAGAATTATTTATGCTTCTGCTTTTGAACTGTGGTAATTCATTGAATCTGTCTGATAGCCATTTTGCTAGGAAATATGTGGGGGTGTTAATATTGTTTATGATTGGTCTCATGCTTATTATTGGTTTGTGAATTTTTGGTAAGTAATATATACTTGCTATTTTTGGATTATTTGTGATTAAGTTATATTTACTTGTGTCTGGAATAATTGTACTTTTTCTTATGGCTTCATTAACTATTTTCAAGCATTTATTTAATGGATCTGATTTGACTTTGGTAAATTTCTTTTTGTTCAATAAGTTTAACATGCTGGTGGTATATTGCTCTTTGTCTAGGATTACTATTGTATTTCCCTTATCTGCTTTTTTATACACTACTCCTTTTGAGTTAAGGCTCTTGATAATATTTTTGTAATAGAAAATTTAATAAAAATTAAAGAAATAGCAATTTTAAATGGTTTTAATGAAGACTTAATACGTAATAAGATTAAAAAATTCCAGAAGAAGACAAGAATTGAAAATTGCACTACATTATCAAGAGTTAAAGAAAAAAATGTCCTTTAAAAAATTCACATATAACCCAATAGTGATGTATAAATTTCAAAAAATATTTAACGATGTTGATATAAAATTGGCTCCCACTAATAAATTTAGTCTAAACAACATTTTGAAAGACAATACTACAGATAATACTCCAAAGGAGAAAAAATCATGGAATTTACAAGATTTCGTGTGCTGAATGTGACAAGATCTACATAGGAAAAACTAAGAGGAATGTGGGAATACGTCTTAATGAACATGTGAGGAATTTAAAATACAAACAAATAGAAAAATCAGCGGTGGCATATCACTTTTGGACCGAAAATCATAAAGAAAAAAGTTGAATTATTGAGAGCTGTACAGGGACCAGTAGAATTGGATACTTGGGAAAAGATTTACATCTACAAACATAAGGAGCATTTGATGAATTTTGACATTCCGAAAGAAGAAAATATAAATTTTAAGTTCATAAAAGTTTCACCAGAGCGGAACATTGCTTCTGATACTACGCAACAACAACCGTTCACACCAGTCGTCCATAGCCGAAGATGGAGATAACATATCTTTGAAACCGGTTCCATATAATTTTAAGGTTAGTGAAGCATGAAGAGTGTTAAGACGACAGATTCAATTCACATGAGCTTCACTGTGTTAGTTCCATATGAAAACTTTTTTAAAGATTTACAATTTTTAAAAAATTTTGGTTTGGAAATATTAATTATATAAAAAAATATTGGTGATGTGGAAATATACAGAGCACATCCAGACATTGATTTTCAAAGTAAAATGTGAAGATTAAAGTTGTTAGTAACTATAATTGTACATGCATATAGTAATTACACGCCATATCTGAGTGACTAGCTCAAATTGATACATATTTAATTACAGCAATTCTAATGGAATTTGTGGCACCAAAAGGACAATTGAACAAGTGCTCTCTTAATACCTCAATTTCCCCTACATACTTCTAGCTGTCTTTTGAAGCATTATAATACCAACATGTATGGCAAAAGTTGCTAATTTGTATCTATTGAATGAGATATTTGTAATTACTAATATGTTGCAATAATTCTAACTAAATACATTTGAAGCTTACATTACTTGCTATTCCAGTAGAACATGTTTTAAGAAACATTGTCCACAACACATTAGTTCACTGTTTGAAATATTGTTGTAATCTTTGGAGGATATACTGCGCACTCTGGCAAACATGTGATGAATTTGAAATTTGCATTTTCGGCCCCCAAGATATCAAATTGCATTAGCTAATTTTTTTAATTCTGGTTGAATGTATTTTCATGTTCATATCTATATGAATATCTGCTGTATTTAATAGTTTGCATTTCTTCTATTATGTTTTCCTGCACCTTAATGAATTGTCACTGTGGATTACACTATTTGCTTACATTTGTGTTTCCTCTGTGCTCTTTCTGTTGTGTACTTGTGATATTTTTCACCAATACATATTTTAAAGAGTCTGCACAATTTATTTTGAAATTTTCTTACTATTTTTTTGGTGATATACTATCTAAATGCTTGTTGTTTCTAATACTTATGTTAATCTTGTTAATATGATGATCCCTTCATTAAGATTGTTTAATGCTTTTTAGCTACTTTGTTGGGTAATATTAAAGTGATGCAATGTTTATGTGTTGCATTGCCAGGTTTATGAATTTTTGGAATGCCATATATCTTTCCTAAAGTTGGATTGCTGTGTTTAAGTATCTAGTGAATACTTTTGGTGCAAAAGTGTTAATATTTAAATTAATATTGATGTATTTCATGCTTTATTAAATGGATCTGACTTAATTTTTAAATATTTTTGCTGTAGGTTCTTCACATTACAACACTGGAATGTGACCCAAAATGAGGAAAAAACACTGTAGAATTAAAGTCAGAATCACTTATTGAGTGTATAAAATCAGCGAATAATAAATTTAAATTTACTTTTATTAATCAAAAGCAGAATACAACTAAATTAAATTGAGCAATTCACATTTTTTCAGATATATGGCCCACTCAAAATTTATAAATTTCAGAACAGAACGCAACCTACTATAAGCAGCATACTTCCATATTACCTAGAAAAGTAGACAAATAACAGGTGTGTCAATCATTGCAAAAATTAGAAAATATCAGTATAACCAACATGATTAAATATTTGGAAAAAAAAATTAAATATGTAAATAACATCCTACTAATCTTTAGTTTCATTTGATGAGGCTGCAAATTAAAAAAAAAATAAATAAATAAATATGGGTAAATCCAGATTACTTTATAGTTCATGAAGAATTCTCTATACAAGGATCAGAAGCCCCTTCCCCCCCTGGCTAATCCATTTATGAGCACATTTAAAACCACCATGACAAATTCATTGTAACACCTTTTCAAAACAGGTGCGGGTGTGTTGATAATATTTTTGCAATATTAAACAAAAACACATTAAATAATGATGCCAAAAAATCTTAACATTGGAGAACCAAACTTATCTCACAATAGCTATGATTCAACACAAATTAAGCATACATTAATAATTCTTAGTTTAGCGCATTAACTATTGAATTTCTCATTAGAAATAACACAAATCAGCAGAATTACCAACAAACAGTAAAAACAACTGTGAAGAATGGATTTAGTAGAAATATGTTGAATGAAGGTACAGCATTTCAAAAAACTTATGTTAAGCATTATTAAAAATATCACCACTCTTATCTCCATATTAATTCTATTTCACAGAGTGAAATTTGGTTTAAGAATTCTCATTTGGTGACTTGAAACTGAACTGCACAGTACCATTATCCTTTTTTACATTTATACCTCCAATTAGCAACTTCATTGCATATTAATTATTATAATAATGTGCATTGCTCATCTTTAATGTATAGCTTTTGTAGTTCTAAGAATAGGGAGTTATTTTCAATAATATTTAGGATATAATTAGGATACTGACCTCCACATGAATGATAGCTAATAAGACGTAATAAATCTTGTAGTGTGGGTCATTCATCTTGTACCATTTCACTGATGGTATTATTGTAGTATGGTATTCACAATTTTTAGCCATATAGAGTTATAACTAAACAGTACAGTACCTTGAATACTTCAATTTAAATGTCCATATTTACCTGCTCAGGAACTTCTAAAATCACAACTTCATCTTCTGAGGATGGATGTTCTAAAATATGCTGCTGTAAAGAAAAGAAAGTGATTTATAACAACATTTTATAATTTCTTATATATGCAGATTTATTTCTCCATTACTGACAAAGCTGCACTTTTTTTTACTCTCATGTTAGGGGATGACAGGACACTTATTCAATGTACGATAGAAAAATTAAAAAATATACCAAATCGAGATTTCCAACAATTTAAAACGTTATTGAAAATGAACAGGATTGGATGACAGAAGATCATTTTCTGTGTTTGCTGATGTCTGTGAGGCATCATCACCCTGGAGTTATACCACAGCAAAAAAGAATAATTACAAGATATATTTAGGAGTCCTTTGATCAATATGGTTAGGAATCAGCTGAATTTATTAAGACAAACATCACAATTTTCACTGGAGATCTACCTTTGATATTTCAGCCTCTTGATGTGTCCATCATTATAAACCATTCAAGCATCACTTGAAAAGGCTTTATTGCATTAATGTTATATTCTTCACACAAATAACATCTGGAGAAACACAGAGATACTTATGCATGCTACAGGAACAAAACTTTTTTAAAAATTTTAAAAGGTTGGCATCACAATTGTTTATTCTGGTAGTGAAAGTGACATCCTGATGGACGATGAGAATTGTCAACAGAATGGAAGATACTAGCATAAGTTTTGATGGTTCAATTCAAAGCTGTGATTAGGTAAAAAATCATAATCATATGTCTGATGTAATCTCATAAAACAAGGATGTTACATCAAGGTATATTCCTTTAATACCACAAGTATATATTTCATATCAGAAGCTAATTTTGCTGCACATACTGTTAAACTGCATAATGTAAATGCACAATATTAAAATTTTTTTCTTACAATATATGTTTCTTATATATATTTGTATTCTATTCAAGGGTTCATACCTTTGCAGCTCTAATATTGTGTTCCCTACATTTAAAGAGCGTTTTTTGAAAATTGGAATCCCTAGTATTTATGACTGAGATAATGGGGGTTAATATTACAAATAATGTAATTGAAAAATAGATTGCTGAAAAAAATTGAGAATTTCTCGTATATCTATCATAATATTAGAGAAGATATAAAATGAACTAGTGCAATGTCCTCATTGCATATGTTATAAATAGAAATAATGGCAATCATTAACATGCAATAAAAATCACAGTCTACAAGCATTGTTTAAAAAATATTTTAGAAATAAATGAAAATGCAACTAATGCTAATTTCTTTGAAATGCAAACTGAGTTTACACTAGAAAAAACTAGATATATGGAACCAAAATGTGCAGTATAGGCTGTGGAGATATATGAAAATTGTATATTTATTGGTCACAATATATTACTTTTTTATTGAAAGTTTGTAATTATAAAGATCAGAAGCAAAATAAGAGTAAAGTGGAAATATATAAAATATTTATTAGCATTGCATTTTACACTAAAATGCAACTATAATTATCACATACATGTGGTTTTGTCATACTATATATGAGGGTCTAGACAGCTTGTTCATAAGTTGAGAAAGATTTAATTACAGTAATTAGTAGCACACTGTTAGGCATTTGAGCAGGTTCTCTCTTATTTCCCTTCCATTACTTTTATTGACTGAATCAACATTGCCATATCAACATCGATGTATTAAAAGAGTGTTTTATGTATCTAAGAGATGTATTGGGAAGAGGGAGTTGGTATGGGGAGGTAGGGAAACTATTAGAAGAAAACGGTATGAAGGATATATGGCATTTGGGTGAAAATAATGTTTGTGGATTTTGGAAAGAAGTGAAACAGAGGGCAGAAGATATAGAGAGGTAAGAGATTTGGACTAGCTTAGAGGATAAAAGTTCTTTAGATTTATATAAAGTAGTTAACAGAAATTGGGGATGGGAGAAATATATACATAATTGTGATCATTTTGGAAGAATGGGCCTTGCATAAATGTGTACAGGGGTAATATTTTTAAAAGAATTAAGAATACATTTTAAAAAAGAATGTATTATATGTTGGAAAGTGGATAGAGTGTTTCTTTGTCTAATTGAATTTGAAGCATAAAAAGGTGGCAGGAGAGTATCTAGGATGGAAAACTGAACAATATACAAGATATAGTGGCAATAAAAATGTAATCAGACATGATAGAGAAAATCAACAAAATAGGGGAATTCCTAGGAAAAGTAAGGGATAGGTGGAGAAGTATAAGGAATGAGCTAGAGGACATACACAGTGGTGAAAATAGTAATTTATGTTAGGGATTCTTTGCCATATATATAGCCAGGCAGTAAAAGTATGGGAGAACCTTAGTTTTGTGTTTTTCTTTTGAATGGATCAGAGTCTGTTCCCCTGAATATTCCAGTAGGTAGCTGCTGATGAACCAGAGACTGGAGGGGTTGAGCCAATCAAATTTGAACTTTGATTGGATTTAGTGTCTTCTGGAATTACCGTAGGTGCTGATCCTATTTGTTATATTTTAATATTCATTGTTTTTTTGTGTTTATTTTGTTATAAATATTTTGTATGTTGATGTATGTGAGAAATAAAAATTCATTAATTCAAGTATACACCCATGATTGAATTATAGTCCACTGTCATTCAGGACTGAGGAGTTCGGATCTCTCTGCTGTCGCTAGGGACTGGAGCTCTAGCAGCTCTGAGCTGCGAAAATTTCTCCATGGATAAGGGTAGGTAATAAATGTAACCTTAAGCGGGTCATTCGCCACTAGTGCCTTATTGGAATAATACCGAGGTCACTGTAGTGCAAGCGAACTATGCATATTCATGATCTATGGCCTGGCTGTAAATGTAATGCAAGTTATATGGTAGCATTCAATTCTATGCTTAAATCTAAATTGTAACTTGCACAGTGAAGCTAATCATATTAATTGATATCATTGTATGATTTAGTTGAACTACACACTCTTAAAGCTTCTCTTACTTTTCATAAATGTTCTCAAAACCGGTTCCATACATTAATGAAAAGTAAGTGAAGCTTTAAGAGTGTGTAGTTCAACTGAATCATACAATGATATCAATTAATTCTATGCTTGTTCAAAAAAATGAAATTGTAAAACTTATTGATGAAAAAATGTTCTATCACCTTTAATTTATATTTGAGTAGGTATCAAATGAACTACTGCCAAGTCTTCATTGTGTTATTTATGACACATATTATGAAAAATATAATGCCATTAATAATGAATAATAGAACTTTCTGTCTATGTACATAACTATGACATGATTTTATCTGCTCTTTTTCATTTGAATAGTGTATAACAGCTCTTTTAACTACTGAGGCATCACAGGCAGTAGACATTGATCATACATGAGATAAAATGATAAACTGGAAAAGGAATTTTTTTAAGGAAGAAAGCATTCCAGGCCCACATTTAGGGTACTTCTCATGCATTTGCCATTTATGATAGAGGAAAACCTGGAAAAACCCTCAGTAAGGGAGGACGGTTCTGGTGGGAATCGAACCCCAGACCTCTGGCTCATAATTCTGCCTTAACGACCTTGGCCACCTGTGGCAGTGCTCTTTTTCATTGCAGAGAAACAGCTCATAGCAATAAGGGAAAATACATATAACACTGGCTTTGGAAATGACACAAAAATTACATATTTAATAGACACAATAATATATGTGTATATTAAAGCTTGTAAGTTATAAGTAAAAAAATATGAGCAAAAATGATATGGATTCAAGACCTGCTGATATTATTTTTCACACTAAGATAAACAGTAAACAAAATTTATGTAATTTTAATTATTACAAGCATGTGGTAATGCCATGCAATATCTGATTGGAGAAACAGCTCATAGCAATAAGGAAAAATACATATAACACTGTCTTTGGAAATGACACAAAAATTATATATTTAATAGACATAATAATATATGTGTATATTAAAGCTTGTGAGTTATAAAAAATATGAGCAAAAATGATATGGATTCAAGACTTGCTGATATTATTTTTCACACTAAGATAAACGGTAAACATTTATGTAATTGTAATTATTACATGCACGTGGTAATGCCATGCAATATCTGATTGGATGACTGGACAGCTAGCTCATCAAGTTGAGACAGGTTTGATTACAGCAACCTTATAGGAATTAGTGGCACACAGTCAGGTAATTGAGTAGGTGATCTCTGGTTACTCCATTTTGCTGACATTGTTCTATTATCATGTGTGGCCAAGGGTACTAATTAAAGACCCATGAATTTGATTCCCACCAAGACCATGGTCTATGAGGTTTTTACCAGGCTTTCCTCAATCCTTTTCAATTAGAAATTGCAGCATAATACACTAAACTTGGGCCTGGAATGCTTCATTTCTAAATAAAACAAATATATCCCAATTGTACATTTGACTCAAGTAACATTAAAGTCCACTGCAGAGTTATTTCATGTCAAATCAACACGCTTATTTAAATGCACATCTCACATTTTAATGTAATTTGGTCTCCATGTACACTAAGAGAATAAAAAAATATTATTAAAATATTTTAACTTGTTTGAAAATCATACACACACAAAATATCTAAAAAGAAGCAAAATAACTGCATGATAAACATTATTTAAAATTAAAACATATCTTTTAAAAAAATTATTTTAAAAAATGAAGCCAAGTCATATGAATAAATTCATGTGATGTCATACTAAACACTCTTATTGATTCACTTATGTGGTATTTGGAACCGGTTTCGAAGACCTTTGTCCCTTTGTCTTTATCTTCGGCCAAGGGTACGACTGATAGGAGAATGCAACTGCTCTGTACAGACAAAGCGCTGCCCTGGTGGTGTTTTGATACTTAAAATTGGTGTTTTCTACCTTTGGAATATCAAAGTTTATTAGTCAATCTCTGTATTTATGAATGTAAATTTTTTCCCAAGTATTCAGTTCATATATGTCCTTGAGTCTCTCTTAATAAATTCACTTTATTCACAATTTCATGGTTATCACACGAGTAAGTGAAGCAATAAGAATGTTTGGTATGACATATATTATATGAATTTATTCATATTATTTAAAATGCTATCTATAGCTGCTCTTCTAATTAGACTACAGGGTTGGAAGAGGTATTACCTTTTGAAATTTTCATGGAAGTTTTTTATAAGTGTTGCAATGAGTTTTGATTTTCAAATTTTAAAGTAAAATTTTTAACTTGTAATAAGTACATCTTAAAATTCTTAAAAAAAACTTTAAGCAAATATTTTATGTTGATGTTAAATGGTTTCCTAATTTTAAAAGTAGAATGGGAATGGGTTCATTGGTAAAATAATTTATAATAATAATTTTTTTTTTTAATTCCAGACTATGGAAAGTGACATTTAAAAAATTATAGTATGTCACATTTGGTATATTTATACATATATTTTCAATTTAGGTTTGTGGCAGTTCAATTTTGAAAACAACAACATATACATAAATTTTCAATTTAGGTTTGTGGCAGTTCAATTTTGAAAACAACCACCACCACCACCACCACCACCACCACCACAGGGATGGTTGGCAAAACTAACAGGTGCAATTTTTTAATAGACAGTAAAATGAAGCAATTTATTAAAGATAATCCCTCTATTGTGCATTCAAGCTTCAGACAATTTCAAAAAGGCATCTTGCCAATGACCTCACACTGCAGTACTTTGATTTGGGCAATTGACAACTGGAGTCGGTGTTGCTTGCATATAAATTCTTGTCCTGAAGTGGCATAATTAGTAATGTATTGAAATGCTGTACATTTATACTACACAGCTACTTTCTAATATCAATAAAATTTTATGCATTTTGAAGTAAGAACATTTATAAATATTTCTTTAGTGTGTTACATTATGTTCAAAAGTTAGTATGCAGGTGAGTGAGCACTCATTTTCAAATTAAGTATTATGAAAAGTGTACTTTGGATACTTTTTGAGCTTATTTTGTTCATGATCTAAAAACAATTAAAAGGTTGTAGTTTACAGTACAAAATGATCCACAGTGAACAATTCGTTTTCTGCACCATCAGAGGTGACTTCACTGCAAGAGCTAGAGGAATATCTTATTGATAGAAAGAATATCATAGTTAAATATTATGCAGTCAATAAAGTATACTCAGCAGATCAATCACTTTTATAAAATCTCAAAGCGCCCCTTTCTATTTATTTATTTTGTTTAAGCTTAGTAAAACTAAGCAGCTCTTGATTTTAACCTTTCTACCAGAAAAATGAATAAAAAAATATCATGCACCAGGTAAACTCTACAAATTACATGGTATGATAAACTAAAAGTTTCTGAGAGAAAAAGAGATCTTAAAAAGTCTGAACATAAAGCCAGGCAACAGCCTATCAGAAGAAGTAGTTAAAACTGTTCATTTATTTAAGGAAAATGACAATGTCAATAGAGTGACACCAAGTGGTAAAGATTGCACAACGGTAATTAAACCGAAATGGAACATAAGTAATAACTTAAAATATACTTATTTTGAGCAACTTAAAATGGGTATACATGTTATCCAAGAATAAATATACAAATATTAAAATAAGTTTTTGAAAATTTGCTCAGTTTTGACCAAAACATTATATTTTATCTGTTAAACATGACATGTGCATTGTATATGTATGCATAATCCATCAAAATGTAAAATTTATGATTGGAAAATTCTAAATTGGGAGTATTGACACATGGCAAATTAAAAATCCACAAACATTACTTATCAGTATTGTTATGGAAGAAGTTGGATAGTGCATCATTAGTTTGTGAAGTGTCATTTTAAGATAGCACATAAATTCCTCCAGTTGGTGTCAGAGTACTTTCTGTAGATAATACACCTGTGAACGGCATAAATAACACAATGGCTTCCTTGGATAAGATGTCATGTGTGTGAGTGTAATGTTTCTTATTTCAATTTGTTTTTAATTTAAAATAATTAAATTGAGTTTGTATTTGCTAAATATAAGTTAAAATACTTTGAATTATGATGAAAAGGGATTTTAATTTCAATTACTTAAACTACACTTGCAAAGATGCAGAGTGAGAGCTATTGCTCACCAATTAAATTAAATAGTAAATCACCTGAATTCAAGGTTGTGCCAAGGAACACTCGCAAGAGGAGGAGAGTATTCTCTGCTAATGATGCTACCACTATTCCTCTGGTGAACAGATTCAATGTACTTGGGACATTGGAAGCTCACCAGAGCACAAGTCCTCCTCCAGTAGAAGATGCTAAGCCTAAGGGGAAGAGCAAGATTTTGTTACTAGGTAGTAGTCATGGGAGGGGCATAGCATTCCTACTGAAGGACGACTTGGGTAGCGATTATGATGTTGTGAGCATTTTTAAGCCAAGTGCTGAACTCGCTGATGTCACTAAAGACTTGGGAATACTAACTGCTGATTTAGGTAAGAAGGATCATGTTGTAATTGTTGGTGGTGCAGGTAATAGCCTTGATGTAGATAATACCTATGAAATTGAGCAAGATCTTGGTGACATCAGCACCAAAAGCAGGCATACCAATGTGAAGTTTCTGGGACTGTTAGATAGGCATGATAGGCCTCAGCTTCATAGGAGGGTGCGTAGTATGAATCTGAGGCTTGAGCGTGCATTGATGACACCCAGAAACTCCCACATTTGTTTGACAGATGTAAATCACCTAGGTAGAGATAATTTTACTGTACATGGCCTGCACTTGAATTCTAGAGGCAAAAAGCAGCTTTCGCTCCTTATTGCTGACAGAATCAAGGGTAAGATTCCTGTTGTTATAAATAGTTCAAGGTCCCGTTTTTTAGTATAAAGACACCTGGTCCTGGCCAGAAATTCATCAAATCAAACTTAATAATAGTTAATGTTAAATCAAATGACAATTATATCAATGATCATGATAGCAAGAAAATAAAGTAAAATTGAAGAGTATTCAACAAACAACAAAAAATCTCTGTATATTTCATCAAAATATTAGAGGACTTAGAAGCAAAACAGATGAATTATTAAACAGCCTAACTAGTGACAATAGAAAACAACATATCTGCCTATCTGAACATCATTTGAAACAACAGGAATTATCACAATTGTCATTACATGGTTATTGTTTGGGAGCAGGAGCTTCAAGAAAAAAACTAAATAACGGAGGAGTTTGCATTTATGTCACACAGGATGTACCATATAAAACATTAGATGTATCAAAATTTAATTCAGAACAGGACATTGAATTATGCACAATCCAATTAGATAGCAACAATACAAAAATAATTTTAATTGCTATTTATCGCTCGCCGTTAGGAAACTTTGAAACTTTCTTGATGAAGTTTGAAGATACCTTAAACTTTTTATTTAAGCCTAAACATGAAATAATTATATGTGGAGACATAAACATTGATTACTTAATGCCAAGTGTAAGAATGAATCGACTGAATTCCCTTCTAACTGCATATAATATGGTTCATACAATTAACTTTCCCACCAGGACTGATAAAAACTCTAGCACAGTAATTGATAATATATTTGTAAATTTAGACAAACTGTCATTATATTCTGTGTCTTCATTGATCAATGGTCTCTCTGACCATGATGCTCAAGTAATAATGAAAAAAAATTCTACAATAAAACTCAAAGAATGTTATAGATATATAAAATATAGAGATATTAATGATGCTAACCTCAATATAATGGTGGTGACTCTTCGACAAGAATCATGGAATGGTGTTTACAGTGCAAATGATGTTAATAGTAAATTCAAAATTTTTTTTTACATATTTTTAAATTGCATTTTGAAGCATATTTCCCACTAAAAATAAAAAAAATGAAGTTATAATATGAGCAGGGAATGGTTAACCCAAAGAATTAAAAAATCTTGTCAACATAAAAGACAATTATATAATGCAAAAGCTCAGTAAAGACCCTAAATTAAAAATACATTTTAGAAAGTATTGTAAAATACTTAGGAAAGTCATAAAAGCAGCGAAAGGCCTCCATTACCAAACACTTATCAATCAGTCAAAAAACAAAATAAAAACTACTTGGAATATATAATAAAACAAGAAACAGGCAAAAATCTGCAACAAGACAATGCAATAATCTTAAATATTAACAATCAAGAGATACAATAGCCTGCAGACGTAGCAAATGAGTTTAATGATTACTTTCTTAAAGTAACAAAAAAAATTAAATTTATATTCTGGTGATAAAAGAGATGCTTTAAAAATTTTACAATCATCAACTCCCCCTCATAATGAATTCAAACCAGGTATCACTACCCCACTAGAAATAAGTAATATCATTAGGAAACTAAAATCAAAAAACTCTTCTGGCTATGATGAGATCAACAGCAAAGTCATAAAGGCCTGTGCAAAGGAAATTAGTACCCCCCTTAGTCACTTGTGCAATGAATCTTTAGCATTTGGTGTATTTCCTGACAGGCTAAAATATTCAATAGCGAGACCTCTGTACAAAAAGGGAGAAAGGATAAATGTCTCTAATTATAGACCTATAGCTATTTCACCTACATTTTCTAAGCTGTTTGAGAAAGTAATGTACAATAGGCTTCACCATTACCTTGAAAGTAACAATATTCTAGTTAGTGATCAATTTGGCTTTAGAAAAGGAATTTCAACAGAAAATGCAATCTATAAACTCATTAATGAAATTTTAACTGCATTTAATGAAAGAGCACATGTAGGAGGAATATTTTGTGCCTTAGCTAAGGCTTTTGACTGTGTCAATCATGAAATTCTGATAGATAAATTAGCTTTCTATGGAATAAAAAACCAATATTTAAAATGGTTTATATCCTACCTTGACAAAAGGAAACAAAAAGTAGTGATAAATTGTCCCTGCAATGAAAAAAACAATGCATCGGAGTGAGGAATGATTAACCATGGAGTGCCTCAAGGATCTGTTCTGCATCCTCTTCTTTTTCTAATATATATAAATGACCTCTCCTTATCTATCCAAGATGAGGAAATACGGTTCTATTTGCAGATGGCACAAGCATATTGATAAATGGAAAGAGCCTTAATGATTGTGCCATTAAATTAAATTTGATTCTTGGTTCATTGTGCGTATGGTTCAAAGCAAACAAATTGTCTCTAAATCTAGATAAAACAAATATTATGAAATTCATTACTCACAGATTTCCAGATCCACAATTACAGATAGGATATTATAAGTGTACTTTCACAAACCAAATATATTAAATTCCTTGGTTTAATAATTGATATCCATCTGAATTGGAAAGATCACATTCATCTTATTACACCTAAACTAAGCAGTGCATGCTATGCAATACGTGCATTAGTAATTTTGGAGTCGATTAAGACTTTAAAACTAGTTTATTATGCTTATTTCAACTCAATAATGAAGTACAGTCTAATATTTTGAGTAAATTCAGTTAAAAGTGAACGTGTCTTCATGTTAAAGAAAAAAAGAGTCATACGAATAATCGCTGGTACACACTGCAGACATTCATGCAGAAACCTCTTTAGGAAATTTGAAATTTTAACTCTTCCTTGAGAATGTATTTATCCCTCATGAACTTTTATATAAGAAATAAACAAAAATTTGTTCAAAATCAAAATATACATGACAAAAATACTAGACAAAAAGCAAATCTACATCGCCCAATTTCAGTACTTTCATGCCATCAAAAAGGCGTTTAAGCAAATCTACATCGCCCAATTTCAGCATTTTCATGCCATCAAAAAGGCGTTTATCATGAGTGCATTTTAGTATACAATGCTCTTCCCTCTAGCCTAAAAGCCTTAATAAACAATGACAATTCCTTTAAATGTGCTCTTAGAAAATACCTATGTAAAAAGGCCTATTATTCTGTAAAGGAATATATGAGTGACAATAATATACTGCACAACATATCAATGTATATGTAAATATGAATAATAAAAGTTGTATGATTGATTTGTCTATTTTTGGTGTTGGTTGAGTTGTTCTTTTTATTTTTATTGTAATTATTTATGTAGATGTAAACAAATTTGTAAATACAGATTGAAAACTACTGTGGTATTTGTATATGACAAGTTCAATGTTCGTAGGTCTCTGTGGCTGCTTCACGAACTCACTGAATGCTCCGAGAACTAAACTAAACTATGAACCCATTATCATTCAACTTTCAATTTTGTAAATCACTTAACATCAGTACAAACTATTTTCCACAATTTTTTGCTTCAAATTGAGAAACGAAGATCATTAAAACCACTTTAGTGTTCCATAACATATGAAAGTTCATAAAAATTGCTGAAAAATATTTACCCTGCCTCTGTAGATTAATTACGATAGCTGCCAGGCAATTAAAAAATATGCTTATCCTTTGATATTTAAGAATATATTTTGTATGACTGTATTTTTAAATTGGGTTAAATATTTTAATAAAATATTGTATTTCTCTTAGTACAATGGAGGCTATTTCTGTTTAAAATTTTGATCAAACTCTGGGTGAATTAAAATTGTGTTGCTTTGGCAAGAAATGAATATGCCAGTGAAGTCTCAATAGTAAAAACAGATGTTAAACGCCATTAAAATAAATATCACACTAATATTCATATTCATCTCACATTTAGTGCAATTTGGTTTGGAAAACTTCCTATGGAGTCTTGAAACAGGATTGCACTACACCATTATCCTGTCACTTTTGAACCTCCATTTTGCAAGCGAATTACTACTGGCATTTATTATCATTATCATTTCCATTCCTTTAATTATAGTTTTAGAATTTGCAAGAACAAATTTTTTCAATAACCTATAAGATATAAATTGTAAACTGATTCCTAAATACATGATAGCCAATTAGCTGAAATAAAGCTTGTGGTTGGGGATTACAACCCTCACATTACTTTACTGATGGATTTACTGCAGGGAAGAAGCGTACATTTTTTAGGAGGTATAGAAACATTTCTTAACAGATTTGTACCTACTTGAGTCTCTATGTTCCCATTTACCTTTTGTTTTTGTTCCATCGTCACGTTTTCCTTAATTCCTCCTGAAGATTACTTCAATCAGTTTATTTGCTGGAAAAAATATTTTAGGCAGCCTGCAGATTTACTTCACAGTTATTGACAAAATAACCATGTATTTGCTAAAACTGTGATGCTGGGAAAGGATACGAAACTTTTATATACAATCCAAAAATGTAAAAATCCAACAAATGAAAAGTTCCGTAATATTATTCACGTATGAGGCACATAAGGAGCCGATGATTACTGATCCAGTTCATTACTAACCGAATACTATCTTAAGAGCGCTAAGTAGCAAAAGTCGCATTTAGACTATACCATAAAAAAACACAACGGAAATGTCAATAACTGCAATAAGACTACCCGCAGGGCATCCGTAATTTACAAAACTCCAAGATCTACGTAAAAGCACCGTGTTTTTTTTTACACTCGAGTGATAGTTTTCACATTTAACTAACGTAGTAATGGCGAAGGCGTCGAATCCCACTTATGAGCAGCGGCAGAAAACGAAATTGCCAACGTTTGAAAGTAATGGTTAAATAGTCAGTTAGTTCTCGGAGCATTCAATGAGTTCGTGGAGCAGCCTCAGAGACCTACGAACATTGAACTTTTCATATACAATTACCGCAGTAGCTATCAATCTGTATTTACAAACATTTGTCTGCATCTACATAAATAATTACAGTAAAAATAAAAAAGGAACACTCAGAACAATTCAACCAACAACAAAAACAGACAAGTCACTTAATCATACAACTTTTATTATATACATCTATACATATACATTGATATGTTGTGCAGTATAATATTGTCATTCATATATTCCTTTACAGAATAATAGGCCTTTTTACATAGGTATTTTCTAAGAATAGATTTAAAGGAATTGTCATTGTTTATTAAGGCATTTAGGATAGAGGGAAGAGCATTGTATACTAAAATGTACTCAATATAAACGCCTCTTTGATGGCATGAAAGTACTGAAATTGGGCGATGTAGATTTGTTTGTTGTCTAGTATTCTTGGCATGTATAGTTTGATTTTGAACAAATTTTTGTTTATTTCTTACATAAAAGTTCGTGAGGGTTAAATACATTCTCAAGGAAGAGTTAAAATTTCAAATTTCCTAAAGAGGTTTCTGCATGAATGTCTGCAGTGTGTACCAGCGATTATTCGTATGACTCTTTTTTCTTTAACATGAAGACACGTTCACTTTTAACTGAATTTACTCAAAATATTATACTGTACTTCATTATTGAGTTGAAATAAGCATAATAAACTAGTTTTAAAGTCTTAATCGACTCCAACATTACTAATGCACGTATTGCATAGCATGCACTGCTTAGTTTAGGTGTAATAAGATGAATGTGATCTTTCCAATTCAGATGGTTATCAATCATTAAACCAAGGAATTTAGTATATTTGGTTTGTGAAAGAAAACTTATAATATCCTATCTGTAATTGTGGATCTGGAGATCTGTGAGTAATGAATTTCATAACATTTGTTTTTAACTAGATTTAGAGACAATTTGTTTGCTTTGAACTATACGCACAATGAACCAAGAATCAAATTTAATTTAATGGCACAATCATTAAGGCTCTTTCCATGTATCAATATGCTTATGTCATCTGCAAATAGAACAGTATTTCTACATCTTGGATAGATAAGGAGAGGTCATTTATATATATTAGAAAAAGAAGAGGACCCAGAACAGATTCTTAAGGCACTCCATGGTTAATAATTCCCCACTCTGATGCATTGTTTTTATTACTGAAAGGCCAATTTACCACTACTTTTTGTTTGCTTTTGTCAAGATGGGATACAAAGCATTTTAAATATTTGTTTTTTATTCGATAGAAAGCTAATTTATCTATCAGAATTTCATGATTGACACAATCAATAGCCTTAGCTAAGTCACAAAGTATTCCTCATATATGTGCTCTTTCATTAAATGCAGTTAAAATTTCATTAGTGAGTTTATAGATTGCATTTTCTGTTGAAATTCCTTTTCTAAGGCCAAACTGATCACCAACTAGAAGTTAGTGTTAAAACTTTGTTTAACAAAAGAAGTTTTGGACATAGTTAATCTGTACATATAACATACCAAGTAGATTTAAGAATCAGCTACCGCCGTGAAAATACATCTGCATTGTTATGTTGTTTAACTGATGGTATAAATATAAAAGAAATATAAAAAAGATAATATATAAAAGAAATAAACCAGCATTTACAGATGAACTATGTCCAAAACTTCTTTTTTTTTCTTTTCTTTTTTTAACAAAGTTCATATTGAACCACATGCAAATTATATTTTGCATTACATTTCCTTTTCCAATAGTTTTGTTAAAATTGTTTCTTCCACTTTTAATTGTAATTATATATACATATATTATTAATGGAGTAATAAAAACTTCCAAAAACCATAAAAATATATAGAAAAACACTCAGAGAGCAAAATAAAAAAGTTCACATAAAATTTCACACTAAAAACCGTCAAAAATAATAAATAAAAAAAAACGTGTGGTTTTAGTGTTCAATTTTACGGTTTTTAGTGTGAAATTTTATGTGAACTTTTTTATATTGCACTCTGAGTGTTTATATATATAGTGTGTGTGTGTTTAAATGATCCATAATTTTTATTGCAGTATATTTGCTTAAAATAATAATTTTTATCAAGATACAATAATGAAAAATACTTGATTAAGTCATCGTTATATTTCCATGCTGTTTATGTTATAATTATTGTTCTTGTTATTTCATTACTTATTGCACTGTAATAAACGATAATGGGCAGAAGTTAATTAAATATTTTTGTATGTGAATTATTTTATGTAAGCTGAACTCATTTTATTTTATATTTCGTTTACGAATGAGAAATTTTGTTTATCAACAACTTCATATTCTTAAAAACAAACGAAAGCTTTTCTACTGATAAATAAGATAATCGTGTAAAATTTTTCGTGTTTGTTATTCCCAGTAGCTAGGCGTCTACGGCCGTCATTTTCTATGAATTGGGGTCTGGGCAATGGGGTCTTGGTTGGGTATGTCGTATATAATAAACTGTTCACAAAAGCATCATTAATTACAAAATATAACTATTATTTCCTTAATTTCTTTGAGGATCTCCCAATTCCATTGTATTTCCTTCTTTGGTCAGCAATGTCTATCCCAATATTGCTAGTATATAATAGCATTTGGATAAGGTAGACATCTTAATTTGCTCTTTACCCCCCTTACACTTTTCCTTTTTACCACTCCATTTGTCCTCATTGTTGATTTGTTTTACTTACGGGCGCTCTTTCACATCTTAGGTCTTCAGCGTCCCATTCAATTCACGGCGTGAAACGGCCCATAGATCTTGCTCAGAGGCCTCTTTATTCAGCCTCGTGGTTCTTGTCGTAATTGTACGATACGGGACCCACGGCTTTATATCATTTCCGAAGGAAGCCACTATCCCGCGTATTTTTCGCACTTATCTAGTACGATCTGTTCACCCGAGAGAAGACTGCTGATTCTCAACTGTTTTTATATATTTATTTGTTTTATTAAGATAAATTATAATTCAATAAATGTCCAATCTTACTATCTACAATTATACCACATTTTGTTGACTTAGCAGACACATATTACTTTAGAATGAAGCGCCCTTCGAAGCCTATCATCCCATCATCTACGGACGGACCAAGACCTGGTTTACAGATATCGGCAATCTTATTGATTATATATAAAGATAGTAATAAGAATCGTCTCTGAATTTCGGACTTACAGCTTAGTCTTTGATATGAAATTACTGACATTTTTTTAAAGCAAAAGCATTCCTAGCCTTAAAATTGGGCACTCACACAAATTTGCCCCCAAAATAATCTCTAATTTCAGGTAAATCAATTATCCCCATATATATCATAACACACAAGCACATCTGAATTTCCCTTGAACTTGTATATTCCCATTTTGGATATGCGATTCTTGCTTTTATTTGAGCAATATATCTATTTGTTTCTTTTGCGATTAAAGGACACACTTTTCTATTTGGTAAAAGACCAAAATAAGCATTTTCAGGACTTCCTGCAGAAATATAATGAATTGTCCTCTAAGGGATGAAAAATATCTCACTTATTGAAAGTGAAACTGGAAATTTTACAGGAAATTCTTTAGTAGTAGCCTGTTGCGAATTATAATACATGTTCCTCAACCTGTCATTGTCAGTTTATTCCCCATCCCTGTTTCCCGCTAACTCAATGAATCGGAGCTACCTTCTTTCCTTAATTTCTTGTAAATTGCTGTAAGTATTTCCTCTCTTGTTACTATCTCCGTTCGCTACGATTTTTTCTAGCCCCTGAAGCACTTGCATCGGCCTCCATTGTGCTAATCTAACTTTAAATCTGGCATGAAAATGCATATATACTAAGACTCCGCACGCAGCTGTGAACTGCATCATTCAAAGGATGAAATAACACCTTGATGTGATAAAACCACCTCCTGAGTAGAGTTGGAATGCTCGCATTTACAGAACTCATAAGAGTTGAGATAAAATAAACAGATCCGTAGAGGATGCATATGAAAACTTGTTACTTTCTACTACGTTCTGTATAGCAAGCCATTTATCATTTCAGTACGTTATGTGCATCAATGTTTGTGATTTCTTGCCACTTAAGTAAACATTTGAATAGCCGTTTCTAAATGAGTTGGCAAATCATTTGTTCCCCCGCAATATGGGTTTGTAATGCCTAGTTAACTTTGTAGACTTTGTTTATTCTTACGATAACTGCTCTGCCCGTGAATACCAAAAACGGTTGGGTGATCCACCATGATGCTTAACTTTACAGAACAAAATAACTTCTTAATGAAACGTTGACCACAGAGGTTGGTCATAAAGACACATTTCTCGTAAAACTTCAGTTTACATTATGTTAATGATAGGATCTAAACATCATCGACTGGCAAGGAGTTGATATATAAAAAAAAAAAAAAATACTTGCATGTCTTTCCTCGCCCCGAATATCACTCCAGAAAATACTTATCTAAATATTTTAAGTTGCACTCCCTATATTAAATATGTTATGTATTATCGTATTATCCATTGCTGACAACGTAGATATTCTAAACGCTATCTGGAATGTGATTATTTTGTTACTTATTCCATTTTTGTTTGGGACTTTATTTATAAATTTTACTCTTCTCAATTTTCATAGCTGCTATTAGTTTTAATGATTAGTATTTAATAATTAGAACCTTTCCCTACAAAACACATATTGATTAGTTTTTTACTGCTTGTAAAACCTGAAAGGCGTAATCATGCTAAGTATGCCCTTACACTATCATTTAATGCCAATACTACTTAAATTTCTTAAAGTAAATTTGCAATTAAGCATTAAGAATATGTATATGTATGTGTTTTGTTATTTGAATGTGTTTAACACCCGTTTTAACTATTTAGGCATCACAGGCAGTGGACACTGAAGAACCATAAAATGAATTGAAAAATTGGAGAAGAATTTTTTTAAATGAGGCTAGAGTTCCAGGCCTAATTTTAGGGTAACTATCCAGCATTTGCCATTTATGAGGACCGAAGAAAACCTCAGTCAGGGAGGATGTTCCTGGTGGGAATCGAACTCCAGACCTTCTCCTCACGAGTCTGCGCCTTAACGACCCTGCTCACCGTGGCGATGTTGTATGTATTGTATTGCGGTATCACCCACAATGGGCGAGTCTCAGGCTCTAAGTTCTGCAGTTCACAAACCATCCGTATGGTACCGCTATGTGGATGATGCATTTGTTGTATGGAATCACGGAAAATGAACCCTTGATGGTTTCCTACAGCATCTCAAGAGGATCAATCCACGTATCCATTTCACAATTGAGAAGGAGAAAGATTGTCAACTAGCTTTCTTAGACGTTCTGGTCACTAGAAAACCAGACTGAAAACTTGACTGCAATATCACCAATACACCCATACTGACCGATATCTAAACAAAAATTCTAACCACCACCCAAAGCAGAAACGCGCTTTGATTAAGACTTTCATTGACCGCGCTGCCCGCATTTGTGGACCTGGATCTTTACAACAGAAACTCCGACATCTTGAACATGATTTATATTACAATGGTTACACAGTACAAGAAGTCCGCAGAGTGATACGTCCACCCACAATCAACCTGCCAACCTTAAGCAGGATTCGCTCAAAAATGGCATTGGTATTGCTTTCCTGTCAAACTTTAAAAATGCTACGGACAGAATTGGACGTTTACTTGAGCGCCATAACGTTAAAATCATCTTAAAGCCAACAAGACAGATCAATACTTTGTTACTCTCAGCCAAAGATCCTAGGAACCCGTTTGTTTCGGCCGGCGTATACCGGATTCCTTGTTTCAGTGGTGCGGTATATATGGGCACCACTCAATGAAGTGTTAACACCCGGCCCTCAGAACACAAAAGATGCTGCCGTCTGGGTCAGCCGAACAAGCGCGCAGTCACAGAACATGCAATGTGGGCAGATGGTGAACACATTATTCAGTATAATGAGACAGCTGTTCTTTCTTCGATTCCTAATACCTTGCAAGACTACAACGTGAAGTAATAGAAATCTATAAACACCGTAATAAATTTAATAGAAAGGGAGAGACTCTCAAACTGAGTAAAACCTGGTATCCGATACTTGAGCACATAAAACAAGCCCCCAAAACGCGCCAACCAATAAGTTATTGCCAGTCCGCTATGACACCCCCAGCCAGCGATTCAGCCGTGCCTGAACCTTCACCTAAAAGACTTAGACCGCGCCACTGATGTAGTCCTCCGTAGACGGGGACGAAACGTTTGCACCACGGCTTCTAAGCCCGGAAAAACTTTTAGTTACAATGAAGAGCACAGTCATAAAGTTAGTATTATCATATTGCAACATAAAGTGTAATGTCTCAGAGTACTATTTATTGAAACCATCACTCCAAAGCAACAGTTACTTCACTTCCAGGACTAAAAAGTGCCTATCTCACATTGTTGATAGGGATGAAAACTCGGATAGAAAATTGCATAGTTATGCTATCTAATTAAAGAGACACAAAAAGAACCCTTCCTATTTTTACTCATTCTTTGCCAGGAAATGTTTGTTTTCACAGTTTACTGTACAATGTGCTTCATGCAAAATGCACATTAAATAATATTTGTAACTGTGATTGCAAATCTAAATTGACAAACTGCTGAGGACTGCAAAAAGCAGCTAAGGCACTGAATTACCAGGCAAGATAAAAATTATTTATCACGCTCAAGATTCTACATTTTGAAGATTTTCATTTTTAGCTACTTAAGGAAAACTTTTTTCCAATCATAAAACACCCTTTCCATCATATTAGTACATTAACAAAAAGCGTCCCATCTTTTCTGTGTAGAGCTTCAAAATTAATTCATAAGAGAAATGCTCAGATAAAAAAGCATGTTCCTGCAGAGTGGTTGTTGATGTATTTTTTGGACAGTAATCTGGAATAAAATCTACTAAGAAACAGAATGACTTAAAAGATTGACTTTTACATCCCCTTGAGGTGCATTTACTGAGAGGGTTATGAATATATTTAAAAAAAAAGACTTAAGATTTTTTTAGAAACTAAATAACAAATTTTAGATTAAATCACTTCGTAACCTTAATGCTAAGATTTTGGAATTGAAGCTGTTCCTGGCTCCCTGTCAATTATAGAGTAATTGAAATAATCAATATTTATAATTTTGGAATCAGCAACTCTGTAACTAGGTGCAAATATGCTTTGCATTTTCTTTCAGCGGAGGAGGGAGTTTAATGACATATGACGTATGTAGAATTAATATTGTATAATATTTAAATGCATTCATTAAGTGTGATTTTCGCAATATTTAAGGAATAACGTGTATAAAATGTAACCAGGTAAGGGAAAGCTCTCGTCTCTCTATGAATGCAGAAAAGTTTGGCAATGGAAGTAATCCCTTCTGGTATGCGGCTCGGTTTGACAATGCCCCTGCCTCAGGGCATAAACCGGCCTGTTGCTGAGAAAGTTGCACGTGTCCGAGTTTTTTTTTTTTTTTTTTTTTGAGTAGTGTTTAACGCCCGTTTTTACTACTGAGGCACCACAGGCGGTTGTGTCCGAGTAGAATTAGTCGTTTTTAAATTCATCTTACTGACGAACAGGGAAGCATTTGGTTTAAATAAAATTTTCCAGCGAATAAAATTGAAATTCAGTGAGATAAGCACTCACCTATCAGACACGTTAAGTTAGCGGGAATATCTTGCGCCTTTGCTCACGGATGGCGTTGTTTGATATTGTGTATAAAAGGGCTAGATTTTTCTCAAAACGGGGCAGTCTCAGAATTTTTCAGGCCCAGATACGTGTGGTTGCCGTAGTGCGGAGATGAGCGGAAGAGGGGCCTAAGTACCAAGTAACGTCGCCGTTTGGTCAGCGCTATAAATATACACCTTTGCCAAGATTACCTTGTAGTGGTTCGAAGAGAGATGTGAGTTCACCCAGATTGCGTTAGAAGAATAAAATATATCAGGAAAGTAAATAACGAAGAGTCGTTGTTGTCATTTTCGGAATCCCGCTCCACTCAAACCCGGCGGCTAGCCCAGAGTTCCCAAAATACAGAGAAAAGCCCTCGAGAGAGTCTAATTGAAGAAGAGTAGGGGTGATGTGCAACAGTCGTGGTGAAACCTGCGATCAACGGGCGCAAAGTATTTCCCACCCCCCAACATTCCTTTTTCATAGTCAAAATTTATATTACCAGTGATCCCGAGTGAAAGGCTTATTGATCGTCACCTACCACACCAGGTTACAGAATGTTCTTTCCCGATATGACAGTTTCAAATAATTGGTTACTAGAATGTTCGCTGTGCAGAAAACGTGACAAAGGGAATATAAAAATGAATAAATATATTAAAGAAATGAATTATCATGTTAAGCATATAGTCCTAAAAGGTTAGCTTCATCACTTCAGATGTCCATAGACACCAATCACATCTGAATCAAAATAATTTATTATCCATTCATTTCTATAATGAGCTCAATATTATATAGAGGGTGCCAAAATTGTATAAACACTTCAAGCAAAGAAAAAACTGTGTTAGCACAATAAAACTGATTTCGCACAAACAGAAAATGATGAGCACTAATCATCTTAACTTTTACAGTTACAACAGTTACTCAAAATGCCCACTATCGGCAATACACTTCCGAATACTTTGAACTATTGAATGAGCAACGTTTGCGAAACTGTCCTCAGCGATCGCAGCACGTGCCGTTTCAATTTTTTCCCGGAGTGATGCCAGGGTAGCTGATTTTCTACGGTATACAACGTCCTTAAGAGTTCCCCATAGGTAGAAGTCCAACGGAGTTAGATCCAGAGAACGTGGTTTAAACTCAATCGGACCTCTTTGTCCTATCCGGTGCCTTGGAAGATTGCCATCAAGTACGTACGAACATCTCAGTGATAATGTGATGGTGCACCATCCTGTTGCATGTGGTACCACGAGTCTCAAATGCGTGCAATTGTTATTCGTGTAGGTGGTTCTATTCTGTACATACGTCTCCATTGCTTTTGAACTCGATAACGGTTTTCCAGTACTAATAAATTGCTTTCAGCTGTTGAAACGATACTCTTGGCTTCATTTTGTTGTAGCAACGCTAGACGATTAGTCTGAGTCCGCTCTGGTTACCAAGCGAGTATGAGAGAGCAGAAGCTCCCAGGTAAAAAGAAGTGAGTTTATTAAAAATGTGATTGTATCAATATCTGGAGAATTGTAAGTATAATTGTTTTATTTACATTGTAGACTTAGTGGTGCAAAGGGTACGAAGGAATTAGTGAAAGATTGTACGACAAATTTTATATCTCTGTGGCAGTACGGTTATTTGAGAGGAGGCAAGCCGGCGTTGCTTGGGCAGCTTTCGTGGCGGCCTCGCTCAAGGTTATTTTGACGTCACGCACACGAGCCGTCAGCCAGCTGGAGGGAAGTAGTAATAATTCGTGCTGGTTATTGCGGATATATAATTATTTTCGTTAATAGGCAGAGAAAAGTAACCTTACGCCTATGGAGCTTTATTTAGTTACAGGGGCTATTCCCCTCGCATATATATAAAAGAGAGAAGTGATAATCCATTCAAGTCCAGACAATCCCTATCAAGATTACCGGTCAAAGATGAGAACGATAGAGCATGCAGTAAAGAGTTAATTACGTCTGAAAAAGGTGTTATAGTGAACCCACAAAATAGACCTAATATAGAGCCGAAAAATAATTTTGAAAAAATAATGAACGAACTAAACACCACAATCTCCAAAGGAACTAGATCAGGCGAGAAAGGGAAAATGTACACTCTTGTTTCAAGAGTACAGAAAATTTATGATCATGTAAAAATAGAAAAAGAGAAGTATAAATTCCAATCTGAGGATGTGAGAATATTGTATGATAGAAAATCTCAAGAGATGCCAAGGAGAACTTTTGCCCAAGTGACTGCAGCGCCTGTAATTTAACACCAAAAATAAAATTTACAATGAACCATGGAACCCCCCCCCCCCAAAAAATACAGTATTCATTACACTATCCTAAAACGCTGAGGTGAAGGAACTCCAGAAAGTTGTGACCCAGAACTTAAAACCTGCAGAGGAAAAATTCAAGATTAGAAGTTTAAGAACAACCGGGGAAAATCTCATAATGGAAGCAGATACAGAAGAGGATATATATAAAAAGATGAGTAGTCAGAACCCAAAAAATAAGGACATAAAGATAGAACTACCAGGAAGAAGAAATCCTTTGGTCATTCAGTACGATGTATTAACCGGAACTAAAAAGTGGAAATTTACAACCAAAACTTTGAAGGTTTAATGAACATAGAGGACTTTGAGAGGAAGTTTAAAGTAAGATTCAAGACAGTACTCGGAAATAGAGCTATTGTGCACCATGTCGTTGAGGTTTCCCCTATCTTAAGCAAATTAATAATCTCGAGAGGAAGGATTTATTTAGAATTTCAATTGGTCACGATTAAAGATTTTATTTCAGTTGCAAGATGCCTCAAGTGTTTTGACTTTGGGCACGTAGCTAAATTTTGTATTAGAGAGATTATTATGGCGAGGAGGACCACGGCCGTAAAGATTGTGCAAAAAAAAAAAAATCAAATACAAATATGTGTTCTGTGTTCAATAAGAAAGAAAAAATGTGGAGGCAAACAGGACTGTCCCACCAACAAAATGTTTTGGGAATGAACCATTTCTAGAACTAATTGTGATTAACATGCATAATAATTGTACAAAGTAAGAAACCTAAAAGTAGAATAAGGAGAAACTTGTAATATCCTTCGATTATAATGCAATTATAGAGGGTATAAGTACATAAGAAGCAGAAAAAGAAGAGGAAAAGGAAGAAGAGAGCATTGTGCTAATCAAAACATACCGCGTAGTAATAGCCGTTTTTTAAGTTTTCTGTGGAAGAGGAGGAAAATTTATAAACCCACCACGGTGTGGTATCAAATACAAGACAATACTCCATCCGGGGAGGAATAAAAAGAAGTAGCAGATGTTAATAAGAACTTTGAAAACATATGCATTCATAATAACTTTGGTCGCAGCTCTGAGGCACGTCATAAGAACAGTTCATAAAAATGGCGAATCAATACTTTTCACAGAGCCCGATGCTACTGACAGAATGGACCTAAAAGTACAAAATATAACAAAACCCGGTGATCTGTTAAACCCACTCGAAGCAGCTTGTGAAAGCAGAAACGAAATATTAGACCTAGAAGACGTATATAAACACTTTGTCTTCTGTTATCGACGTATAGCTTTCGACAGCAGTCAAAAGTGGTCACATAGTTATACACAAATTAGACACGACAGAGTCAATCAACCCAAATGTAAAATTGATACAAGGCATCACATGTTAGCTAATTGAGGCTACATTTGTTTCTGAGGTAAAATGAACGATTACGGAGACTGGAATTACCAAGGACTTACAATTGTACAAATTAGTGCTCAACGTAGCAAACTAGTGATGTGTGAAATTAAAAGTTTGTTAGACGAACTAAATTTAGATATTATCTGTATTCAGGAGCCATATTATTTTAGAGAAAAATTAACTCATACTCCTGTAAAGGCATGGGTTATAAGTACCGGAGAAAATCCCATGGCAGCCATAATTATAAACAACCCGAAGCTCCAAATAGCATCACAACACTAAATGACTCTCATGCAAACGGCATGGAAATTACACACGATAGTGGAAAATTTATACTAGTTAACTAGTACTTTCAACACTGTCGTACTATAGAACCTTATTTAGATACAATTGGAAACATTAATAGATCCTTTTTTGACACAGAAATACTACACACGTGTAATGCTAATGCCAAATGCGATTTGTGGTATAATGAATTAAAAGACGAACGAAGAGAAAAATTGGAAAAATTAATTTGTGAACTAAATAACTACATATAATTGTTACAAACCAGGCCAACTATCCGCCAACGTTTGAAAATCGCACAGGGGCAACATCCAACATTGACATTACACATGTAATTCCAAAATAGAAAACAAAATTACCAATTGAAAATTTGGATAGGATTGTACTTCTAGTGACCACCGATTAATTTATTTTGAATACTGTATTAAAAGAGCACGTAGAAGTGAATCTATACAAAAAAAAATATATATATAATCATTCAAATTTGTCTCAAATGCATGCAACTGTTATTCGTGTTGGAGGTTCTGTTCTGTACACACGTCTCCATTGATTTAGAACTTCAACAACATTCTCGGTTTTCCAGTACCACTAAATTGCTTTCAGCTGTTGAAACGATAATCTTGACTCCATTTTGTTGTAGCAACGCTAGACGAGTAGTCTTGAGTCCGCTCTGGTAACCGAGCGGGTATGAGAGAGCAGAAGCTCCTATTTATGGTGAAATTATATAGGTAAAAAGAAGTGGCTATTCACTTGCCAAATGGACAAAAATGAGAAAAGTTTTTAACAATCTACAATTAAATTATACTGAGCACTCTGTTGACCAAGAAGCAGAAAGGTTAGCCAAAGCTGTTAAAATTGCCATTTCTGGTTCTGTACCAATTTCAAAACCTATAAAATATACAGATAAAGTTTAGACTGATGCATTACAAAAAGCCAGAAGAAGAATGAGGAAGACTAGAAGAATATATCAGAAAACAATAATGCTTGAGAAGCTACAGAGAAGCAAAAGAAAGATTTAAACGTTTATTAAATGAAACTAGAAATAACTCCTGGCATAAATTTGTAGAAAATAATCTAGATACTAACATCTGGGGTACTTCATACAAAAGGATTATGGAAAAAAATGTAAAAAAAAAAAAAAAACCCAGACATTTTAACTACTCTCAAAAAAAATGATGGAACAATGACAACTACTTGGAGAGATTCAATTTACCTCTTATTGAACAAACTGCTGCCGGATGATGAAACTCATATGGATGAAGTATTTAACACAATAAAATGGACCAGTATGAATCATACATTTGGCCAATAGATTTATTAATACTTTTAAGCAGCGCAATATAGTGGTTTAAGAAAAGATATTATGATAAAGTTACTGAAATAGTTGGAAAAGATTATATTTCGACATGTGATATAAAATACAAACTTCATTTAACCTGACAAGAGTGGGATGAAATCAATATAGGGAGAAGAACACATAATCTGTTTAGTAATATTTCAGAAAGGTTTAAACAAAGGCATATAAAACCAACAAAAGGTCTAATTCACTAACTGGACATGGTCCATATAGCACTTAATGGTGCAAAATTAAAAAATTAAATAACAGCTGTAAATATTGTCCTATGCAAGATACTCAAGAAAATGTCCTGTTTGAGCATAAGAGATATCATGACAGAACACAGGTGGAGAGAAAGGCATTAACAGATAAAATACATCCTAAGAACATAAGAACTATACTATCTTGAAACCTTAGCTCACAAAATAAGCTAAATTGCCTGGGAGGAGAGTGTTGAGCTGGAGGAGATACAAGTGCCAGTACAAGAAGAATTAATAGAATATCAGAAAGGTTATGCACCATTAATTTAACAAATATGCCAACAATCAACTTACTTACAGATGACAATAAAAAAACAGAACAAATTACACATATAGGAGGTGGTGCGGAAGGGGAAGAAGATGAAGATGAGGATTAGACGGAACGTTCAACAATACAACTTGGAGGCCAGAGGACAGATGAAGAAAAGTGGAAGGGGGAGATTAAAATAAGGTCGAAAATCCAGAGGTGGAGGAAAACCGCAGTCACCAAGGGAGCAGTTCGAGAGAAGGAGGAGGAGGAGGAGGAGGAGGAGGAGGAGGAGAAGAAGAAGAAGAAGAAGAAGAAGAAGAAGAAGAAGAAGAAGAAGAAGGGAAAGAGGATCTGGCATAGGAGAATTCAAAGAGAAGAATGAGGACAACAACACAGAGGAAGGAACTGCAGCTACCAAAGGAAGAGACTGAAAAGAAGAGGTAGTGAGGTGAAGGGAGAGGAGCTGGGAAGGAAGATAATATATGTTAATTGCTAAGGGAGTATTTTGTTATAGATGCATAGTTTCCAAATATAACATGCAAAACTCTAGTTAAATGTTCAGAGAAAAATAACACAAGTTAATGGTTAAAAATAAGTGACAATATTAAACTTGAAATTATTATTATGATTATGATTATCATTAATAATAATAATAATGCATACTTTAACATAAGAGAAGCTAAATTATAGAATAAGTTAGGTATTATGGTAGAAATTGTATAGTATATAGTTAAATTTGTTTTATACATAACTAACAAGAACTGGATTAAAGTTAAGTAATTTATTTGCAACACAGAAGAAGGAAATTTAAGGTAAATTATAATTGTACAGGATACCAGTACACATTTTTGCTGGAAACTGGTGGAACAATTTTTGTTTGAATTTAGTACGTAAATAATAGTGTTAATTTGCAAATTGTCCTTTTGTTTTAACAGCTGGCTACCAGTTGTAGTATGAAGATTTATAATTAGTTTAGTTATGTACATGCTTTGTTGTATATGTTAAAGTAGTTATTCTTATAATACTTTTTCTTTTGTTCTCCATCTATTTTATTATGATAATTATTATTAAATTGCTTTTTGTTTTTAGTTATTCTTTAGATTTAGATAAATCTGAACAATAATAATATCATAAATGTTGACATGTACTTTTTCAAATAAAGAATAAAAGTTCTGAAATATATGTTCCGGTGTAGGGAACAAGGTACTGAGATGTAGCATTATAGATTTTTTATTTTATTTATTGTGTAGCAATGCTAGCATAATATAATGTGAGTCACATCTGTTTACAGGACATCATATGATAATCTTGGCTTCATTTGTTCATTGTTGATTTACCTATCAGTAGCAATGCTATTATAATGTATGTGAGTTACATCTGTTTACAGAACATCATACTACCCATTACTGTTGTTTTTCGGTCCAACTTTAAAATATATTAAATAGATATCTACTGTGAAAGTATGTATAATTTTTTTGGCACTCTCGGTATATTAAAATTTCCAAGGGGAAAGGGGAGAGGAATAAAAGGTAGTAAATTACTGCAATAAATTACATGTAACACATTAATATAAGGCTTGTGTAGGGAAATACAAGAAGCAAAGCAAGCTTCATAATAAATATTATTTATTTTGATTCCTATTGCATAAAGTGTTACTGATCAGAGCAACAATCTAAAGAAAAGAAGTAAACAGAGGATGATGCATTGCCTCAGTTGTTATACAGTAACAGTTCATTTGTCATGATTGTTTTAAATGTAACCATTATTCAAACGTAATATGTTCAAAGTCAATTTTCCCTGCTCCAAAATTTACTTCTAACCATATTCATGACATTACAATGCTGATATCTCAGATAATAATACATATAAATTGAATCCTTATAAAAATGTTCCAACTTAAACTGTTAAGTGTATTGTACAGTTTAATAAAATTGTTATGTTATTGAAAGTAATTATATCTTATTGCATATAGAATGGAAATGAATCTAGACCTGAAAAAAAGTCATGTTTTCTAATGCAGAAAGCATAAATACATTTGTGCAAATTCACAGCAGAATTCTGGTAATCCTAGGTGCCAACAGCAGCAGTTATTCACCATAAAAAATTATTTCTACACTAGTATCAAAGGTAACTGGAAATATGCCACACTCTTATTCCTATGCACAATACAAAAGTCTGAGGGGCATTCAATACACAATTACAAAAACAGGCACTTTTCACTTGTGTGCAGAAACCTAAGTGGTGCATAGTATAAAAACAATTTACAACACATAATGCTAAATAATGTACATGAAATTATAACATATTTTAATACAACTCTGTTAACGTAACTCAATAAAGTAACTCCTATCATCTATAAATTTTATCAAAATCAATTTCATGTCATTATGAATGGCATCCAAATTATATTTTAATGCATATGTAGTACGTCTTTGTTATCTTAAGATTATTAGTTCAAATTATAAACAAAAGAACATAGTAATGAACTGGAAATTTAAAATATAGTACATAAATATAGGAGTGTTCAATGTTATGTTAAATTTATGTTAAGAAATATTGTCAGTGGTACCAATCATCATGCTTACGCCAGTTCTTCAAATAATTTTTAAAATTTAAGCATTAAATTTTTGATCCTTGTGGATTATTCCATTTGTAAACTCATGCTGATATTAAGATACACATCTTTCTGCATTGGTTTCACTATTAAGATAATTCGGCAAACAGGTATGGTAGTTGAGAAGTACATTTTAGTCGCCTTTAATATGACTTGTAACTCTTAGAAACATATAAAAAAAAATTGGTCACATATTTCTAATTTAAGTGATGATGTATTCTCCACATAGAGGCTTCTGTTGATACAATGAAGTTTATTAAATTATATGTCTGATTATAAGAACTTTATTTAGACAAATAATAATTAGAAAGCAGCAGAGCTACATGTTAATGTTAATATATGAGTAAAAGCAATCTCATAGAATATGTTAATTCTTTAAAATGCTTTGCAAATTTTCAAATAAAATATGATTATCAAAACTTACAGTCTTATTTAGAAATGCAAAATGAACACAGAAGAAACATACACTTATATAATCATTGGGGAACAATAAATAGTACATTTGATTTTATTCAGCAATCTACAGTTAGAAAAAAGGATTTTGGAATTTCCAGCTTATGCCACGGCACGTGAAAATTTATTAATGTATGGTGAACACAACCAAAGTGAGCAATTAACAATTATTATGTTGGACCCTCCTGGCTCTCAAAAGGAGAATTCTATAGTTGATGAATTCTGAGCCAGTCATACTTTACTGGAATTAATTCCAAAGCACAAAAGCTTACAAAAACACTACAAGGAAATACAAGAAGTCCACCTATATACAATGGAAATAAAAATGTTGCTTAGAACACTTTTGCAAGTTGACATAGTTTTACTGTTAGCAGTATTCCTTTGGAAACCAAAATTACTAATTAGAACTGCCAAAAATTATTAAAAAGTTAGTTATTGATCTTGAAGTTAAAAAATAAACAACACATGCTTAGCATTACCTGCTGAAAACATACTACCATTTCTAGACAACAGCATAAGTAAAGTATGCAGAACAGCCGTTAGTTGCAACATAACAACAATACCTTTTGCTCATTAAGTACAATAACTTCTGCTCTGCATAACTTGTTACTGTCTGTTCCTTGCCTTTCTTAAAAATTTCACAGATTGCTTACTGCACTATACAGTGCAGGGCTGAGGCACAGTTTGAGCCATAGACAATTTAAATATGCCCCATGTTCTTTCACTAAACATTTCTGTTATCTGTAATGTTCAGAATTAACAAAAATGTTTTAAGCATTTTGTAGTATAATAATGATTGCAATATTTTGTTGTTGTGGATATGACATCTTACCCACTCTAAACCCCAAGACTAATATTATTATAGTCTAAGAAACTTCATTAATACTGTAATATGAGAATGGTGCATATACAGATCTCTTCAAAGTGTTAAAGGGTTTTGCTTAGATTCTGTCAGATCCAACAAAGAAAATATTTGCAACAGATAATCAGATTTCTATAATGAGATGCACAACATTTTCATTTACCTCTGTGTACACATATACAAGTAATGAAATCAATTAGTTTTTGAGCTAATATATACAAAGCAAAGAACACTTATTCAATAACCATGGGGTCTTGTAGCAGTTTTACATTTTAACCACTCGAAGTTAGAGAAAAACTTAAATAATCCTAACACACTGTTACAATTAAGACTGGTCACTGAATAAAGTATACAGGATCTCTTGGCCAGAAACAGTTAAAATATTATAACAGCTATAGAGAATTCACCAGAGACAAAAATGTTAACATAACACATAACCATATTGCTTTTGATAAATGTGATGCAGGTCATCTAAAATAGGAACACTGTTATTTCTGGAACAGCAAATTAACTAATTCTCTTCCACCCATTTTGCTGTAAACCCATTTTTAATTTTTACTATAGTGTGCTTAGTATTAACTAAATTTGTACTAAAGAGCAGATGCAATGCAACATTTGTATACAGTGATCACTCCTGTTTGGGAGGCAAAAAAGAATTTCCTGAAATCTGTACATGAGCCTTTAATAAAACACAGATGCATCTCTTAGCCTACCAGTATACAATGGTATTTCACATATGAAAATTGTTTTTTCATTATAGTGATGTGTAGGACATTAGCTGGGAAGGGGGACTCAGACCTGAGAAATTTGGGCCATGGTTCAAAGATCTGTGGTTTGAATTCTGGCTGTAACCTAACATTTTCAAGCCTGATTCTTCCTTTTCAACTAATGTCCTACAAACAGCTTGTATAAAACAACAATTTCCATATCTAAATTAACCACTATATATTTGATAGTTTAACTAGATGCCTAAGTGAAAAGTATTCATAGTATTATGACTCTGCTCTTAAGCAATAAATTTCTTATGCCACAGAAAACCTTAGGGAGGTCTCTGGGGCATATTGAATCAGATCAGATAGGTTTTGTGGTTCCATGCTTAGAGGATAAGATAGCTCAGTAGGTTAGAGCATTAACATATAAAGTTGGGATCCATGGTTCAAATCCCAGCGTGATCCAAAATTTTCAAGTCTCATTCTTTCTTTTGAACTAATAGTATTTCATGTTTGATAAAAAGATAATATAAAATAAATATTTATTAAATATTTTACTTATTACTTGTAACAATTAAAAAAATATGATTAGCTTCTCATGATGAATGACAATGAACCCATAACCAAAACTATGGACCTTACAGCAAATGGCAAGAGATGTTCCTGCCTATGCGAAAATACTGGGAAGAGAAAAAATCAGAGAGCTAGCAAGTCCAGGACCAAAAGGATGTTGTAAATAAAATATTGTTTAGAATTCCTTTACCATTTATATTATAAGTTTTCTAAATATATATTAAAGAACTTGTCATTTGCTGTAGGCATTATAAGCATTCACTGTTTGTAAATCCCACTCTAATGATTTAGAGAAAATTTCACTTTCTTCAGTCTTCCATCTAAGGCCTAAGACACAATTTCAGATAGTCTTTTGTTAGCAAAAAAGAAAAGGTGAATATAAGAAAGCACAAGCAAGGCAAAGCAAACTTATTTTGTTACATAACTCCAGAAGTGTGTATTTGATATGTTTATAATATTGTCATGAATCTGGCTCCTTTGCCTATAAATATCACGTTGTATAACATATTAATATATGGTTACATAACCCTATGGAGTTCACCTAACAGTCTACATAATTCTTTTGCATTTGCTTAACTATGTATATGAGAGAATTTTGTTACATTAAATGCTCTTGTTATTTATTAAATCACATTATGAAATTTATTATAAATTTTTCAAAAATAATCAACTAGTTGAGATACTTTTTAATTAATGGTTACTTCTTACCACCCTGCAATAATTATCTGGTCATCAGAATGGCAGACTCCACCTCGTGGACAGCAGGTCTCACAAGCACCTCAGGTTCTCAAATATTGCAGATTTCATAATAAACAGATGAACAGAGAGAAGGGAGACAGGATCAGAGGAATAACAGATAAAATGCTGAAGTGCTCATCAATGAAGCTCGCATAAGAAAAGGTGTTAGAAATTTGCTGTGTTCTAGCAAGATGCTAACTGATGAACAAAAAAGAAGGAAGAGGATGCAGCAAAGACAAGCTGATAAAAGTTGAAGGCAGCAGAGACAGTGGATGCAGCTGAGAAAAGGTATTGAAGAGGAACAGGAGAGATATGGCACTCTCACACTTTCTTGTACGGCCATCCCCCAACTCAAGCTTTCCTGACTGCTTCCCAAACCAATATCATGGTGGGAGAACTCAAACCATCATTCATATTAATATTTTTAAGTAACAATATCCAACTGCTATTTTTAACAAAATTTTCACTTAATGATTATTTCTTCCTGTCCAGCAATAATTGAAGACACAATGACAAAGCATATTTCACAATATCAGTGCTCATAAAACAATAGAATATTGTGCAATACAACTGCTTCACTTAATGTTAATTGAAAATTAATTTATATGACAGATTTGAATATTTTCATCATATTTGGCCTTTATTATCAGAAAACTGTTTAATAAGCAATATCTGACATGCCAGACATAGGCAAGCAGAAAATTTATTTTTAAAACTACAAGTTCAATTGGTTAGCTAGTTGTAAAATATTATTTCAATGATAACATTTATTTTAATTTTAGCTTTTCATGAATTATGCTAATACTATAGGTAATAAAAACAGTAATTAAATCAAAGGCATGCTAGCATGAGGACTGGAAAGATAATAGTGGAAATAATGTTGTCACTCTGCTAATGAACATGTAAGGATGCTGGTTCAAAGCACTCTGGAGGAAGTGCTGGCTGTTCAGCATACTGACTCATTAGTGTACTGTATGTAGACAGATAAATTTAAGCTGTCAAGTAATGGTGTACCGTCTAAAGCAATGCTTTCTAAAAGTGAGCAGTATATATAGATTAAATTGAGGTGGCATGTGGCAGGAATGTGAGGGAACGTCTTGCAGGTCTTCCAGAAGCATATGCAATGAAACCTCTCCATATCGGATGGTGGCCTTTTGGATGTCAGTCTCTCTAAAAGGACATGGTATGTGGAAGAGATGCCCATGAAGCACATTATAAGTTTGATTGAATCACTGCTGGTGGTGGATTGGTGATGAACAGCAAGGGAGTTAGCTGCAAATGCTGAAATAAGTCATATTATAGTGTTGCAATGGGACATTCCACAGAAAACAAGTTTTATCCAGTATCTTCCACAGGTTTGTCACTGGGTGATAAATGTGACAGGGAATTACAATGATGTATTGTAAAAGTCTCCAGGCTCTAGAATAAATGGTTTGTTACTTATGAATATGTTGTCAATACTTTCATTTCAACAGATACCATAAATCATGGAATTAGTGGATATTTAATGAATGAAGAATGCAGTAAAAGCTCTAATGAAGACCTAAAACTTGCCTGGATATTACAATATATTCTGATTACTTTTTTGTTACACAAAGAAACCCTGTGTTCAAATTTATTCCTAAACTCTAACTTGTACCAAAATAAGAGTTGCAACTATTTTTAAAATGTATGTTAAGACATTTTAGTGCATTTCATGAGTAATTTGTACAAATTTGGTTTCACACTATATTGAAACTATATTAAAAACTTCAAAGCTACCCATGTTAAGATTTAAATTGAAAGAATATGCTAATTAGCAATAAATGGCAAATGAACTCACAAATTATGGAGTAAAACCTTATTAAATGTCCATAATGTTCACATGACTTTGTTGCAAGAATGTGCAAATAACAGTAATACACATATATAAACATAAAAAAATAAATAAATTCAATTAATAGCCTATACCATCACTCAGCAAATATATTTGATAGAACTATACAAAATGATTTTTAAACAAAGCTTTCATGTCAACATGGGAAATATGAAATACATTCCTGGTTTCTTCCTTATTAATACATTAAATAATACTCAATTTAATAAAATGTTTTGCATTTCAACATGCACATGTAAACCACAATTAATGGGGAGGGGAAAAAAAAACCCAGACCATATCAGACAATGGAGGGAATATTACATAAATATATTAATAGTGGTCAGGTATCAGCTATAATTACATTTTTGAACTGGGGGAAAAAGGGGGGGGGAAGTCAATGCTAATAAGATGCTTTACTATGAGAAACAAGACATAGTATGAATATCTGTATGCAAGTACAAAAAAGAGGCATTGCATATATAGTTCAAACACAAATTTAGGTCCCAATTAAATGTACTTACGAAGCTGTTGACAATGATATATATATATAAACAATGTAATAAAATTTTATTCACACTAATTTCATTCACTTACATAAAAATTGGACATATGTTTCGGAAGTGGTCCCTCCCATCTTCAGCCTGTAGACAAACTGCTGTTAGATGTGGTGGTTGGGTTTCTTGATGTTCTTGTGGTGGCATCTGTTGGTTCTATTAGGAACTTGCTGAGTTCATCCACTGGAGGGAAATCAAAATTCATCAAGTTACCATTATTTTTTGTAATGAAAATGTTTTCCCAAGTGGAAAGTTCTATTGCATTATGAAGTTGTTTCAGTAGTTTTATCTCTGGTTTAATTTCATGATTTTTATTCCAAAAGTGTGCTGCTATCGCTGATTTATCAATCAGTTTTAAGCAAATATTTCTAAAGTGCTCTTTTTTCCGGATTTCCAAATTCCTCTTCGTTTTTCCAATGTATTTTTTATCGCACACTGCACATTTTATTTCATAAATACCTGACTTTTGTTCTGTTGGCAAGTTGTCCTTTACTCTGCAACCTAATAAGTTCTTTATATTAAAAAAGTTCTTTGGGGCTAACATAATTCCTTGTTCTTGGAATATATTTTTGAATTTATTGTGGTAAATTGGGTGGTATGGAAACTTTTGAATTTGTACCTTTCTTTTGCACTTTTAAGTGTGGAAACATCTCTTATTGTTTTTTGGTTTTATTGATGATTTTTATTACTGTGTCTTTGCTGTATCCATTAGTTTCTGCTATCTTTATGATTTGTTGATATTCCAATTTGTACTGTGTTTCTGTGAGTGGGATGTTAATTAATCTGTGTGCCAAACTATAAAACACGGCATATTTATGTGGAATAGGGTTAAAACTGTCATTTTTATGTAATTTTCTGTGTGAGTATCCTTTCTATGAATTCCAAATGTAAGATAGTTTTCATTTGAAATGCATAGTACCAAAGCCTTCCCTCTAATCTTCAAAACATGGTATAGGTATGTGGATAACATATTTGCAATAATTCCCAAAAAACATATAACAGATGCACTAAAACTTCTGAATTTGCAGCACAAATCTATAAATTTCACCATTGAGGAAGAAAGAAGTGGATATCTCCCCTTTCCTAGATGTAAAAATCATGAGAAATGAAAACTGTCTTACATTTGGAATTCATAGAAAGGATACTCACACAGAAAATTACATAAAAATGACAGTTTTAACCCTATTCCACATAAATATGCCGTGTTTTATAGTTTGGCACACAGATTAATTAACATCCCACTCACAGAAACACAGTACAAATTGGAATATCAACAAATCATAAAGATAGCAGAAACTAATGGATACAGCAAAGACACAGTAATAAAAATCATCAATAAAACCAAAAAACAATAAGAGATGTTTCCACACTTAAAAGTGCAAAAGAAAGGTACAAATTCAAAAGTTTCACATACCACCCAATTTACCACAATAAATTCAAAAATATATTCCAAGAACAAGGAATTATGTTAGCCCCAAAGAACTTTTTTAATATAAAGAACTTATTAGGTTGCAGAGTAAAGGACAACTTGCCAACAGAACAAAAGTCAGGTATTTATGAAATAAAATGTGCAGTGTGCGATAAAAAATACATTGGAAAAACGAAGAGGAATTTGGAAATCCGGAAAAAAGAGCACTTTAGAAATATTTGCTTAAAACTGATTGATAAATCAGCGATAGCAGCACACTTTTGGAATAAAAATCATGAAATTAAACCAGAGATAAAACTACTGAAACAACTTCATAACGCAATAGAACTTTCCACTTGGGAAAACATTTTCATTACAAAAAATAATGGTAACTTGATGAATTTCGATTTCCCTCCAATGGATGAACTCAGCAAATTCCTAATAGAACCAACAGATGCCACCACAAGAACATCAAGAGATCCAACCACCACGTATAACAGCAGTTTGTCTACAGGCTGAAGATGGGAGGGATCACTCCCAAAACATATGTCCAGTTTTTATGTAAGTGAATGGAGTTAGTGTGAACAAAATTTTATTACATTGTTTATATTTATAATTACAAAGTTAGGTATTAAATGTGATTTTATTCAAACTAGGCATGTGTTGAGCTAAGGTTTGGAAACAACGAAAAACTCAAAAGTGATGATTTAAGAAAACAACTATCTTTTTTATATCAAGGTTTACTGCTTCTGAATAATATAAACACATATCATCCATAGTATAAAACATACAGAAATTAGAAAAAACTATAGCTGTCACAAAATGCTGGCTCTCAAAATGTAAGAAAGAATGTGTTAAGAATTAGAATGACAACTTATAGTGAGGAATAGTTTTAAGCATCAAAAATAGAATGCACATGCTGGGACTAGAACATGGACATGAAAGAACTACATATATGTCTGTTTAAAGTTACCTTGCAGCATTACATGTTCATATTCTTCAATGACCCTTCTAAAGTTACATACACAACAGCAACAAAAAATTTACATCTATTAATTTTATTACACTCTTAATTTTTCCAATTTTTTCATTTCTAAATATTATTTTACATACCTAATTTGGGTTAGTCATCATATGTTTAGAAATTATTTTTAAAAAGAATGAAAGGGTAATTCTTTTATATGATAACTCTTCATTAGCTATCTTATGTGTTCAATGAAGCATTTATCACATTTTGATTTATAGACAGAAATTACCAAATCATATCTACTGAGCCTTCACACATGAATTTGGCTGGTAGCCAGTGATGAAAGCGTGGCTTGCATGCCATCTGGATCCTCAGTTAAATCTGACTAGTATCGCCCGAGACCCTAGCTATCTTTTAAATTACATTGTCAAAGCACAAAGTTACATTTAAAGTCACAATAGGTATATATCTTATTACAGATATACCATATACCAATTTTCTCATCATGCAAAGGAATTTTGTTCGTAAACTTGGGTTTCTCTGTACTCCATTACCTGTTGCTCTGTGATGCAACATGACCATTTACCTAAAACCATGCTTAGCCTATGAAGTATACAAAATATGAATCTAGTACACCATCCTTAATACTTCCCAAATCCAATTACCCATTGCCTGGTTGAGCATACATCCTGTTTGTTTAAATTTGTTTACATATAACCATGTAGCTTCTCTGGAGGGAGAAGGTACACCAGGGAGTTTTAATGAAAACTTCCTTATACTCTTCTTGCAAAAAACTGGAATGACATATGTGTCCTACATAAAAATTATTTTTTGTAATGTGCTTTCATCATTAACATTAAGAAAGCACTAATAATACAATTTAGAACACTTTTACATGCATACACAAAAAAACAAGTTTTTCCTTGTACTGGCACAAGCTCTGACAGAATGAACGCTGGAGAAACAAAGTCAGAAGAAGTGAGAGACAATATGTGCCTTGGCCATCTTAGTACAGCAACATGAACAGCCTAGCTCGTGTGTAAAGGCTCTGAGGAATAATTTGATGCATGAAGAAAAGAACTGCAAAACTGCATATCTAAATATATTTTCCTTATTATTAAAGGTAGGATTTCCGATCATCTTATTTTTCCTGGGACAGTCCCACTTTTTGTGAGCCTTTCCTAATAAATTAATAGTAGTACTCCTAGTGGCTAAACTTGAAGTGATATTACTATTACAACATTGGCAATACTTATAGTGATGCTCTCTTTTTTCTCTCTCTCTTTCCATGCCCAAATTGGTTGCATACTGCATTACTTATCAATTTCCAATTTTGGTTACCCTTGTGCTGGTATTGCTGATGTGGTAGCTACTCGTAGTGTTTGTTTGTATATAAAATATTTTGATTGTGTTTTTTTTTTTTTCACATTGCCAAAACATAAGAGCAGTATTATAACATCAGAAGAAAATTTTCTTTCATGAAAGGTGCAAATGTAAATGTGGAATGTACTTTATGCAGCACTAAATTTTATACTACACATAGTAGTCAGACACAGTTAACTACACAAATATGAAAAAACATAAAAGTGCTGTTGACAGCAAAGTTTCCAGTGGTGGTATAAGTTCTTAATTGCAAAAAGTGAAAATGAAATGGAAAAATGTCTCACTAGCAGCAACAGAAGCAACTTTTGCTTATCATATGATGATGCATAACTACAGTTTTATGTTCATGAGATGTGCAACAGCAATCATAACAAATGTTATTGCACCATTTTTGACAAATTCAGATGAAGAGCTGAAGGAAAGACACTTCATACTAGTGTTAATGATTTGTCAAACCATCTGGACAAAACGTTAGTGCTTCTGGTTGTGAGATATTTTCATTCAGAAAATGGTGCAAAGGTAAACGTGTCAGAGTTAGTAAAAGTAGGCAGTAAAATTTCAGAATTTTTATTTTCATATGTGCTTGGAGTGTTGTGGAAGTTAGATCTTGAAAAAGTTGCAGTATTCACAGATAACACAAATACAAAATTTTGTGGAAAGAAAGGAAAAGAATACATTGAACATATTCTAAACTTAGGTATTAATTTTTTACACTAAACTCCACTTATTTACATAAAAGTAAGATGCCTTTCTGGAGAATCTCTCCCATCTTCAGTTGCTGAATAAACCGCCATTACTCAAAACGATGGTTAGACAACTGGATGTTCCTGTGGTGGCCTCTGTTGGTTGAAGGAGGAAGTTGCTGAGTTCATCCATAGGAGGAAACTTGAAATTCATTAGGTTTTCTCTATTTTTTAATATAAAAACTTTGTCCCAAGTGGATAACTCCAATGGTTGTGAAGATGTTTCAGCAGTTCAATTCCTGGTTTTATTGAATTATTTTTGGTCTAAAAGTGAGCTACTATTGCTGATTCATCCACCTGTTTAAACCGAATATTCCTAAAATGAACTCGGCAACTTCCTACTTCAACCAACAGAGGCTGCCACAGGAACACCCGGTTGTCTAGCCATCATTTCGAGTAACGGCAGTTCAGTGAGCAACTGAAGATTGGAGAGCTTTTCCCAAAATGCGTCTTACTTTTATGTAAGTAAGTGGAGTTTAGTGTAAGAAAATGAATATCTAAGTTTAAGATATATTATCACTCCATTGTCAACAGCTTCATAAGTACAATATTTATACATTGAACAATTTAATTGTATTTGTTGTTCTGCACATATGATCCATAATGCGTGCAAGCTGCCTATTGATCTTCAACTGCTAATTAACAAGATTTACCAACATATCCAAATTTATTGCGTATGAGTTGAACTTAATTATTCTAAGAATTCACTAATACAGAGTATAAAACTGCTTTGTATAAAAGCAAACAAGTTGACTGTCTCTTCTACAGCAGTCCTGAGATTTAATGACATTTTGCATGTACCCTGAAGTCATATTTCCTTTACAATGACAAAATGTCCTTACAAGTCTTAAGAATTTATTTGACAATGCACATTCAATGACCATGCATTTTGTTGCCAGTCAGTTGAAAGCCTTCTCTAATACAATAAAATGTGTTGAAAAGCAAGATATAACAGTAATTCAAATGAAGGATGAAGTAAACAAACTGATGGATAAGCTAAATTATAGGAATACTTATCATTGCTATGGAAAATAAGTTGCAAAAAATATAAATTGAAGAACCTATAACAGCTGAAAAATTTCAAAATATGCAGTACATTTCTATGACACCTACACTGATATTCAAGCATGATGTACAGCATTTCTCAAGCCTCTTCAAATTATGGATTCGATCATTTGAAGAGAAAGGAGCCTATAACATGGAAAGCATACAAGAAAGCTAGTAATTGATGACAATATCCCAAATTTTACTAAGAATGAAGAGTTGTTTGATGAGTTTGCATGCATGAAAAACATATTCTGAAATTAAATTTAAATTGTGCAGTAAATTGAAAGATAGGTCATTGACAAATGATGCGAAAAGTTTGCTCATTTTAAAAAGCAAGATAAAAGTACTAAGAAATTGAAATGCCTAGTAAGTTTTTGTTTGGCACTGCCAGGATCCAATGTAGCAGTTGAGTATGTTATTCTATTAATAAATGCAATGCATTGGACAGATGGGAAAAACATACGTATAATTGAGATAGTGAAGGACTTGATAATTGTAAAAATGCATTTTAAGGATTTGCCTTGTGCTCAGTTTTACGCCCAAATATCAAAAGAAAAAAATAATTTCTTGAACATGTTCATAAATCTGATAAATAAATTTGGCCTTTGTTTTGGATATCTTAAAGTTGCATTTTTATTAGAGCATACTTATGATTTATGAAATGTGGTGAATTTATTTGTTCTTTTTATTTTTTGGTTTGTCCCATTTTTTACAAAATGTTCTAGATTTTTTAATGAAAAAGTTGAAAATGTCCTATTTATTTTTTAAATATAATTCAGGGTGAGATGATCAGAACATATATATACTTTTGTACACACACTCTCTCTCTGTATACATACATTCATATAAACCCTATGACATTTCAGTGATGTAAAAATATGAATACATAATACAGAGCAATTCATTTTTTGGAGGGGAGGAACAAAAAGCAAAACTTTGTGCATACAGGAGAGCATATTAAGTTTCATTTAAACAAGGCAAGAACTGTTGGAATTTTGTTTTTTAAGTTAGGTTTAATAGTATGTCTATGTAATAGTGCTAGGCGAAATAGTTTTTATACAACGGTTGTTGCCAAAACAGTTAAGAGCAGACAACCAACTTTTACTTTAGCTAGTATAGCTGCATACTGATGAGAAGTTCAGTGTCAAGCATGCACCCAAGCAATAAATGCAGGTGGTGGTTTTGTATATGTTCAGGTTGTGAAATGTCAGTTATTAGTTGCCAGTATAGTGTCAGGGAAGAGCAACAATAGAGCAGTGCTTCAAGTGCAACTTTCAGGTAACTGATTTATTTTACAACAGTTATGCTACTGAAATGGTTGTGATTTAACAGTTGCATTATATTAATTTGTCCCCGTCCTACTAAATAATTTCACCATTATAAGGGATGATTATTTTTCATCCCTTTTATTTAATGTTGGCTATAAGCAAATATGCTGTACACACTGCCACAGCATAAAAATTATTGGATATCAAACTCCTTTGTTGCTGTGCAAAGAGGATTCCAACAGGAGTATGGTGTGAAATATAATACTCTTCTTTGGGGGGAAAGTTAGAAACAACAGGATCTACAACAGGATGTGAAACAGAAACAGATAACATGCTATCATTCCTGACATTAAAATAATAAAAAATCAAGGAAATCTGGAATTTGCAATCTACAGAAAAAACACACACGCAGACAATCACATAAAACCTGATGGATTTAACCCCAAAACACATAAACATGCAATAACCAACAGCTTAATGTAGACTTATTAACCATCCCAGTAAAAAGGAAAAATATTCCAGAGAATACAAGCAAATAGAAAGAACAGTAATTGATATTATTGTATGATTTAGTTGAGCTACACTCTCTTAATACTTCACTTACTTCTCATAATACATAGATCTACATTTTAATTAGAAAGAACAGTGATTAAAAATGGATTTAGCAAAGAACTAATTCACAAAATAGTACAGAAGTTCAAGACGCAGAAACTTGTTGAAGAAACCACAACACTTCCAGCAGGAAAAGATAAGATAATTTTGAAAAAAATCACTTAAGATCCATGGGCTATGCACAAATTTCAAAATATTCTAAAAGATTTTAATATTAGATTGGCACCAATAATCATATTTAATGTTAAAACCTTCTGAATGACAATATTAATGATAGTATTACACATAAGAAAAAAGCAGCTGTTTACCAAATAAGATTGTAGAATGCAAAATAAGTAATATATAATGAAAACAAAAAGAAATATACACACACAGTTAAAAGAACATGTCAAGAGCATATAACACAAACAAATGGAGAAATCAGTGGTAGAATCTCACTTCTGGACAGTAAACCAAGACATAGTGAAAAAGGCAAAATTAGTAAACTCAGCACAGGGGCCTACAACATCGAAGAAAATATATATATAAAAAACACACACACACACACACACACAGAGTGATCACACTTCCGGGGATGAAAATATAAACTGTAAGTTCATCACACCTCCACCAGAGCAGATTATACATCCCCAAAGCAACACCATGAATTATCCAGCAGTTCAAAGTTAGCTGAGGATATGGATAATGGTCGATGAAACATGTTCTACATTTGAACAAGTGGAGCCAATAAGAATGTGTAGTTTGACTCAGTCATGCAACAATTTTAAACAGGACCTTTGTTGAATGAAAATAGTCAGCAATGCACTTCTTGTTTCAGGCAAATGTAGCAGAATACATACAGGCTCATTTGTAGCAATCTCCTCAAAAATTGTCGGTCCTGGTGGTGTAGTGGTTATCATACTTGCCTCCTAAACCTAAGATCGTGGGTTCGACCCCGACCAGGACCGATGGATTTTTTTGGGAGTAAAAATCCTAAGTATGGCTTCCTTCTGAAGGGAATTAAAGCCATGGGTCCCTTGTCGTACATTTATGGCATGCAAAGAACCTCAAGTCTGAAAGAAGAGACCTCTGAGCAAAATTTGTTGGCTGTTTCATGCCCTGAATAGAATGGGACCCTGATGACCTGAGATGTTAAAGAGCATCCGTAAATAAATCTAATAAAACAAATCCTCAAAAATTATTCAGTTGTTTGTCTCAGGAGAGACAAACAACTTAAAAAACTTCTATTCCACAAGTCAAAAGGCAACAAAGTTAGCAAAACTGGGCTATATATAATTATTGCTATTTACGAGGTGCAGGAGCCCCATTAGTAGAAATAAGTTCATTACTCCACATGGTTCTTGGGTTTCGCTGTGCAACTTCTTCACATTCTAAACATCATATGATTCACATACAAGGCCTGGTTCCAACTATGAGGACATGTGAATTTCGAAAATACATGCATCTGGATCTCAAATAACATATGCTAACCATGAATCAACTCTGCACTTGCAGAAAATTGGAGTTTCAATGCAAATTGGCAAGCCAAATAATGAATCTAATGACAGAAATGTATTTTTGAGGAATTTGTTGAGCATTTGGATGACCTTCGACTCGCTCAAGGCAATTTTCAAAAGCATAATGCAACTTGTCACACATCAGCAGTTTCTCATGAGTCTACAGGATAGAGCATTTCATCACCTAATGTGATGACAAGCAATTCTTCCATAGATACTATAAAATAGTTTCGTAACTACTATTAAACTAAATGGCCCAATATAAGAAACATTCATTAATATTATAGCTATGGTGAATTACAGAAGTACAGGCTATGGTGAATTACAGAAGCACAGATTTCTTTATCACATTTCAGTTAATATTTGTGAAAGCCATATAACACAATTTTTGTATCTTTCTTCAATTTACTCCATTCCCACGCCAAGATTGCATTATCTTGTTTTAAGCATAAACATAATTGGAATACATATTTACTACATAACAATAAATTTTTTTATTAACTGCAATGTAAGTTTATGGTGTTTTTACCTAAATTATTAACAATGCATTGCCAACAACAAACAGTATGTAGAAAAAATTCATATCTGGCATGTATTTAGATAATTTTTTAGGCATGTATTAATTGTTCACCTGAAAAAGTGATTTCAATTTAAAGAATATCTCTAAATTAATGTTCTTACTGAAATTCTAATCCTTATTAAAGAATAGTTTTCTTGCATGTGGTAGCACTAAAGAACAGCTTTAAATAAGGTTATGATTTGAGAAAACCTAGGCGAGTTGCTTATCTATGAAATATTTACTCCATTAGGAGTTTAGTGCGGTCTTAACCAACACTTATAATGGAAGGGGGTAACCCTTATAATATATTAATGATTTGTATACAGTGTGCTATGTAATGTCGTATGAAAAATAATAAGCATAATTAGTTAAAAGATTTAAAAACAAAAAAAATAAAGATGACAGAATACAGTACCTGAAGAAAAAAGTATGAAAGAGATTGGACATCATCTGGAGAAGTCTTCTACAAAGATTTTTGTCATTTTTCCTGCTAATGGGCATTTCCTATACTTCTGTTCAAATGCCTACAGAGTTATTCAAGTTAAAAATTCTATAAAATTACTGCAAATGATCTTGCTGCCAGGGGTAAATTTTATGAATGGATTTTGACTCAATAGGTATGATAGAGGAATTGACCTTAATATCATTGTTTTTTTGTAAAAACTTGGTTTCAATCACATGGATAACTGCAAAACTATTAATAGTGGAGTACTCTGAAATACCTAATCTGTCCCATGAGGAGCCCCTTTATGACTAAAAATATAGAAGTATGGTGCATAGTTAGTGGTGACTTGATGATATTTTTTTTAAAGAATGCATTAGTCATAACTATTTTGTAACTACTTTTTGCTGATTTAATGGCATGGGAATCTAATTTTGCATTCTTCCATTAGGACTCTGATGGCACACAGTCAATATTTCTATACAGGCAATTCAATAAAATGCATTTATCAGTAACAACACTCAATTCCCTAATCTAACACCCTATAATTTTTATTTCTGGTAAACATTAAATGATAAAATTGCAGAACAAATTCACACATCAAGATGAGTTGAAGTATAACATTTGTCAAAAGTTAATTAAATTTCTCAAAGAGAGCTATGAAACCTAATGGGTACTTTCTTAAGCAGATGCCTAAAATGTGTGGAAAATGAAGGTAGGCAGTTCCAGCATCTCCTTGCATGACATGGGCGAGTATAAGACATTAAAAATGGGACACTCCATCTCATATTGGACAAGACCTTTAAAAATATTCACTTCATATTTTTTAAAGTCAATTAATTTTTTAAATATATGAAGCATCAAGAGATAACAGCTTCTGCAAAATGTGAAACCCTTGTTCTCGGTGCATTTTCTTAAAATAAATGTTAAATATTTGGCATTAAAAATTTCATCTTTGAAAATAAATACATCTGAAACTATGTATGCACCCCAGAAACACAAATTAAAATTATACATAACTTTTTTTTGAAGCTTTCTTAATGGTATATAATAAATATTTATTTTTTTACCTAGTGAGTACATTTTAATAATCGTATGCTCCACTTACTGTTTAAATGTTATATTTAAATATTTATTTGTTTAACCAAGGGGTTATTTCATTATAGCATATTATAAAGGGCTGCAGGATTATTGCACAATTCTGTCACACCTTGGACTGTTTTTAAAATATAACAATTCCTATCATGATCTACGTCATTTAAGAGCAAAATCCTACATTTTTTGAGTTTAGCTCAATTTTTCATTTGAGATGAAAGAAAGCATCATAGATATAATCAAATGTTGCTAATCACAAAGGAAAGGATATTGCCAAGTTTTACTCTATTTTGGATGCATAAAAGTTCAATAAGGAAAAAAATAATTATTAAAATACACTCATCTCTTAATATTATGATAATTATAGTATGTATAAATGTCTTTTGAAGGAAGCTTGTGCTGTTAACAGTTAATTAAGGAACCATTGAATAATTGTCTATCATATTATGTTAGTCACAAAAACAGATAATTTTTAAATTTTTGAGAATAAATACGGAAAGAAAAACAAAACTTGTACAGAAGGATGAAACTAAATGTAACTGATAACTGCCCCCAATCACTGTATTTTGAAATTGTTCTGAAGTACCAATAAAAGCTCAGCAATAGTGCAAACATAAACAGTATATTATGTTTGTCACATTTCCTCCTATAATTGGAAAATGTGCTCATCTTTAATCTTATGTATATTAAGGTTAAAACTGAAAAATAACTTTTTCCATTTAACACTGTTCTACTAATATCAGCAATGGCACCTCTAAAGCAGTCTGGAAAGAAAGAAAGAAACAGAGAGAGAGAGAAAAGAAAAAGAAGGAAAGGTAGGTAGGTAGGTAGGTAGGTAGGTAGGTAGGTTTAAAAAGAGAAAATGCTAGAAAAAAGAATGCAAGCACTCAGGATAAAGAGAGTGATAAGAGAATTCAGAAGAAAAAAGGGATGCAAATTGGTTATGAATGCATGCAATGAAAACTAGAAGAAAAGAGGCTTTAGATAAAAAATATATACTGTCTGCAACCACAAAAACACATAAAAGTTTACGTTCACTGCAACGTGCATTGAAAAGAATAAAAAATGTATTTTAATTATGACAAACTTTATACCAAGCATTAGGCCAAATATTTAGATGTATGTGTTATTATTAACTCTTCTTTATAAGCCCTGATATACTGGTACAGTACTAGAATGTTATGTTTGTCATTATGGAATGACCCTATAGTCACTTTAAATTAATGAAATACATTTAATTAAATGTACTTACGAAGCTGTTGAAATACATATTAATATGGCTTCAACTTATGTATTCACTTACACCAAAGTAAGACGTGTTTTGGGAGAATCTCTCCCATCTTCAGTTGCTTACTGAACCGCTGTTATTCGAAACTATGGCTGGACAAATGGATGTTCCTGTGGTGACCTCTGTTGGTTGAAGTAGGAAGTTGCTGAGCTCGTCCATGGGAGGAAACTCGAAATTCATAAGGTTTTTTCTATTTTTTAATATGAAAATTTTTTCCCAAGTGGATAACTCCAATGGGCTGTGAAGATGTTTCAGCAGTTTTATTCCTGGTTTTATTTCATGGTTTTTGGTCCAAAAGTGAGCTGCTACTGCTGATTTATCCACCGGTTTTAAGTGAATATTTCTAAAATGTTCTTTCCTCTGAATTTCCAAATTTCTTTTTGTTTTGCCTATGTAGCTCTGTTCACAATCTGCACATTTTATTTCGTAAATTCCTGATTTTTGTTCTGGTGGTATGGAGTCTTTTACTGTGCAACCTAATAAATTCTTGATGTTGTATCTGTTCTTTGGGGCTAACATTATTCCATGTTCTTTGAAGATTTTCTTGAACTTGTTGTGGTAAATTGGATGGTAGGTGAAACTTTTGAACTTGCATTCTTCTTTTCTGTTTTTCAGTGTGGAAACTTCCCTTATCCCTTTTTGTCTTTTAGATTTATTGATAATTTTTGTCATTTTGTTGAAACCATTCATTATAGCTGTCGAGTTTCCTCCCATGGACGAGCTCAGCAACTTCCTACTTCAACCAACACAGGCCACCACAGGAACATCCATTTGTCCAGCCATAGTTTCGAGTAACGGCAGTTCAGTAAGCAACTGAAGATGGGAGAGATTCTCCCGAAACGCGTCTTACTTTCGTGTAAGTGAATGGAGTAAAGTGTAAAAAAGTGAATACATAAGTTGAAGTTATATTGCCACTCCATTGTCAACAGCTTCGTAAGTACAATATTTAGGTTACTATGGATTCATACAGCACTATCCTGGAAGTGATTTGAAATGACCTGTTTCATTTTGGATATCAATAATCTGAAAACTGTTATCTTATTTTATATAAATAAGGACTCAATGTGGATTGTACAAGTATTTTAAAGTGATGGCATAATAGTGAAAAAAATTGAATCAGCAAACAGCATTTCAGGAGCTGCCACTTAATGTTAATTTGGTTCATATAAACTGAAACATTTCAGAGTTATTTGTTTCAAGATTAAAAAAATACTCTAATAGAATGCCCTTCTAGCCTAGAAATTGTTAGTGATAAATTACTGTCTTTTGCATGAAGCTTACTTTCTCCTGTCTCTATAAATTCACAAAATTTTGGTTAAATATAAAAGAGGAGTTTTTGCTGTTTGATTTCACATGGAATAGTCCAAATGAAAAACATAGTGTTATATTCAAGTTATTTTAATGTCACAATTCTTGTTGCTGAATGGGAGAATAAGCTTCACAGTCCATAAATTTCCAACCATGCCCATGTTTAAAAAAATAATTAGCACACCCATATTCTTTTCCATAAGAGTGAATAGAAGCATACATCATTGTAGATTCAAACTGTTCTATGTTGTATTTTAAAAATCTGCACAACTAATCAAGTCATATATTCATGCAACATGAAGCATTCTATATTGCCATAAATTCATAAGTAGAGCACCTATACCTGTAAGATCAACTGCTTTTATCCCAAACAGCTCTTAAAGGATACAGTAATTGAGTACTTTTTAGAATACCATTGAAATACAAACATATAGATATGTGCTTAAAAATGAATAAAAATATTGCAGAGCAGCTGATGCAGCAAGAAGCATATTTAAAATAACACAATAGAAAAACATAAAATATTGTATAAAATATAGTGAACTGATGACCAGGAATTGATGATAGGAGTGATGGCTCCCAAAACTAGTCTTCCATTTTATTGAATTTTAGTGGTGTGTATGTTAAAATTTCAACTTAATTTTTTTTAAAAATGTTAATAAAATATTGTCTTTTTCTACCAAAAAGTGTTATCTAAAATAATACCAAGTAATTGCAGCTTCTTCTACTGATCAAAGGAACAGGATACTTAGATGCACATTACTGAATGTTGACCGGTAGGAGACTGCGTAGGAGACTGATGAAGGTATCAAACTAATAAATGATTCAGCGGGGAGTCTATGTCTAGCTCATTTCCCAGATTTTAGTAAGTACAATTTTTATTAATGGAGAAATATAAAATGAAATTTTACATAAGCAATCCATGGACTACTGATAGCCTGAAAAATAATATCAGGGGAGTAGTTATTAAAATAACACAAGCCAAGTTCCAATTAGTGTCAACAAACTTCTTGCAGATGTCAGGTGTGCTTAAATAATAAAGTACATCACTTTCAATATTTACAGTAAAATTCAGATGAGATAAGGGACAAAGCATTTATTCATATTTTCTAATTATTAATTTGTTTAAATAATAATTAATTTATTCCTGCACATTATTTATTTATTCCTCTAAGAATGAAGGAAATAAGATAAAATGAGTGCATTTGCTGCTATCACACTCCTATAAAACATGCATAAACTGTTGACTGGTTCATTCTCTATAAGATATTTTGCTTTGTATGGAAACGCACTATAAGCCTGAAATGAATATGCAGGGTGCGGCAGAAACAATAAGTGGGTTTTAAAGTGAAAAATATTTTAATTCCTTATAATTATTTATAATTCTATTTTTTACCTTAAAGTACAGCCCTTGGAGATTGGAGAACACTTTTAATTTTGTAAGATTTGCCTCCCACTTCGAACTGATATGTGTAAAGCAATGGCATGCTTCCTTGCGAACTGTTGTGCTTATGCAATGTTTTGTTCTGTGCCCAGGCAGTACTTTGTTTGTCAAGCTACCTTCTTCATTCCATTATTGCACCAATGATGAATAGCATCTTTAGATGGTGCATCAAATCGATTCACTCCCTGTCAAAATGCTTTTTGGGTTTCTGAGATGGAACTGTTTTTGATTTACAAAGTTATGGCACACACATGCTCTCTCACTGTCCAGCACTCATGATCATCGGAGAGACCAACTGGCAAACTCATTTCCAAGGTCAACTCTACACATTTGCAACAAACAACTTGCCAGATTTAAAATAGCTTTTAATTCAAACCCACTATTGTTTCTGCTGTACCTGTATATAAAACCAACCTGTGGTTTATACAATGTTACAGAAGCTCTTTTCAGGAGGAGAGAGAAAAAAAAAAACATGGGTACCATGAGCCTTAAACATATCATCTTGATGCCGATTTTAATAACATAAACAATTTGGGCAATAGTAAGCTGTGATACAATAAGCTTATGGTGTACTCCACGAAAACTTAAAAGTAAAGAGGTTTAACTGTTCAAACAGGCTAATGTTAAAATCTTATGAATACAAAAATATGCCATAACAAATAATATGTTGGTCTTGGTGATGTAGTGGTAAGCATACTTGCCTCTTATCCCCAAGATCACAGGTTCAATCCTGGCCAGGATCAGTGGATTTTTTCTGGCATAAAAATCATAAGTATGGCCTCCTTCGGAGGGAAAGTAAAGCCATGGGACCCATGTTGTAAATTTACGACATGTAAAAGAACCTCAAGCCTGAAAGAAGAGGCCTCTGAGCAACAATTATCGGCAGTTTCACACCCTGAATTGCATGGAAAACTGATGATCTCAGATGTTAAAGAGCATCCAGAAATAAATCAAATCAACACAGCAACAACAAATAATACCAATGATATGCTATAACAAACAGTAACTTTATATCAGAAATTTTGTAAATTTAAATACCATGAAGTATGTGTATACAGAGAGTCAATAAACACATCATCATCTCATCGCTGGTCAACTTATACAGCAAACTCTAAGAGATATAACCATGAAATTCCCCTTTAACCCTATGCAAAATACAGCCTTAGCTGCAAATAATTCATTAGAAATAAATTACAATGTTTTAAAAATTTAAAAATGTAAAAACTATTTCAGGGAATGATCTGTTCCGCATAAAGCAAAGCTGACTGGAATATTAATTCTTTTACTTCCATGTATTATCACAGTCAAGAATACCTCCATTTAAGTATAAAGGAATACATAAAACTAAGTTTTGAATAAAACATGATTTCGTGGAATAAAATATTATTAATGCACTTTAGAGAGCAGAAAATGACTTAGTTGTTCATTCACATCTTACACATGCACACCACACATATAGAACAAGAAATATACCTGGATTAAAAATAACACTTAGCATAAAATATTTTACTATAAAGAATACTAAGATGGTTAATATGTTCTTGCATTTCTCCAGATAATGCTATTTATATACAGTTGTGCTTGCGCATTTCAGCTACTTATTACATTTGAAACCACTACTTGAAATACTGGTAATTTCAATGCTTGCTTAGCCATTAAACATTGTTCACTTTCAGCATGTTATAAAATAGCATTTATTTTTATTATATTATTTATTTATTTACAAGACACATACACTGATTGTTTGAATCTTTAAGGTGCTGATTTTCATAATGATGAATAACTTAAGCCCTATTAAAGCTCAAGGAACAGTGACTCTGAAAATATACCCAACATTCACCTTTAAAGCCATGAAAATAACTCTATACAGAAACTTAAACCCAAGCAAAATTTAAGCCTGAGCCCTAAATTATTGCAACTGATGATGAACTGATTCCCTAATTAACTGAGAACATTAGGTACTAGGTGTTGCAATGTTCAAAACAAAAACAAATATTAGTGACCAACTCTAAAGCATATAAAGTTTAATGAATTTAAGAATATAAATAAGGGATAATTCAAGCCTTGAGAACCATATTGATCTAAGTAGCACTGGGATATGTTTTGAGAAATAAACACCTGCAAGTTTTCTAAGGGACAATAATAATTCTTCCAATGCTCTTAATCAAACTAATTTAGTTATTTTGAATTGCAAGCTATCAACTACTTTGGTTTAATGAATAACCAATATACACCCTGTGTAGTATTTGGCACAGTCAAAATTTAGTCAGTTATACCAGTGTGGCCCTGAAATTATGAACTCTTGCACTTATATCAGTATAATTCTGAATAATTTACATTTTGAATATGTTTGTGCTAACAATGAAATAAAAGTTTTAAATGCATAAAATATAAATGACCCTTTATTAAGCTGTTGAAAGTATGGAATTTTATTCTTTGAGGTATCAAAATTGAAAGTATTAATTATCACTTATTTCACCTAAACCAGGATATTAATCACAATTGGCATCCTTCAAGAAAGTCTTTCTTCCATGCCCTTTTTCTCTAATGTCACAGATTAAGGTAGAAGACATAGTTACTAAAGAAATAAAGTCAGGTAGAGAATGGAGATCTTTCATTTTGTTGCTTTCAATGGTAATACTGCTTCACTTAATGTTCCCAATGCCTTCGAAAATTATATGGGTCTTCTTACTGTGTGGTGACAGAGATCAAGATGTCATAAAGCCATGTCTCTTTGTTCATGGTGGTCTTAAATTGAATTACCAAAGGAGAGGTTTTCTGATATCTCATCCATCAAATTTTTAACCATTTAACATTTTGTCTTTCAGTAGTGTCTTCCTTTCTCATAACACATACTGAATTCAAATTGTCTCTTGAAATAAAGTCTTTCTTCTTTGTAGGTACCACATGAAATTTTGAAGGATGGCACTGTTGTACTAAATTTATCCCATCTTCTGGAACAAATATGGAGGTTGTTTTCTTTCTTATTTTCTTTGATTCCAAAAAACTATGTTCTGGATATATTTGTGAACTACAACTTCCATATTTTTGTTGTGAACAATATATGCCAAAATCTTTGCTATCTTGTAATTGCAATTCTGGCCACCTTAACTATAATTGTAAGCAAAGATGTTTCACATTAGTTGAAAGGGAATCACATGATGTAATTTTATCTTCTCCTTGCTATGCCACAGATTCATTCCACATGTGCATAAATGCATGGCCAGAAGCACGGTTGTGGATCTCAAGATTTAACGTCTAGTACTATTGCTTATATTATACTAAATATTGTACTTAAGCATTGAGTTGGAGTGTTTTTTAAAGAGAAAACAATATATACTTGGTGTCATCATTAAAACATGCTTGGACATCTTTAGATTTATAGGTTTTTGTTTTTCAGCTCTTCACAGATGCAATTCATACTCTAAAGTGAGTTTTTTCTCTTACATCTAATCTCTTCAACTTGTATTTCATTGTTTAGTTATAACACTTGAAGCATGTTATCAGTTTTAGGATGGTAAAAAGGCATTAAATGCTTTGTTGGAAACATCCATGTGTAGCCATTCTTTTATTGGTCCATACAATGTACACTTATATATGCTTATTTTGCAGTCATCACCACTATTTTACTGCCAGGACTGTCCTTCATGACTGAGGTTTTTTCCAGGTTTCCTCAGTCCTCACAAATGGCAAATGCCGGGGAGGTACCCTAAACTTAGGCCTGGAACGATTCCTTCCATAAAAATAAATCCTTTCCCAATATATCATTTCATTTCATGTATCATCAAGTGTCCATTGCCTGTGGTGCCTCTGTAGCAAAAACAGGCATTAAACACTATTCATTCAATTGAATCTGTGGTCTTAACACTCTTCATGCTTCACTAACCTTAAAAATATATGGAACTGGTTTCAAAGATATGTTATCTCCATCTTCGGCCGTGGACGACTGGTGTGAAAGGTTGTTGTTGCGTAGTATCAGAAGCAAAGTTCCGCTCTGGTGAAACTTTTATGAACTTAAAATTTATATTTTCTTCTTTCGGAATGTCAAAATTCATCAAATGATCCTTATGTTTGTAGATGTAAATCTTTTCCCAAATATCCAATTCTACTGGTCCCTGGTCACATAAGCTTCACTGTGTTAGTTTCATATGAAAACATTTTTAAATATTTACAATTTTTAAAAAAAAATTGACTATTCATTCATTTTATACCACTATTTTGTTGTTTATTTCTTAATAAACAAGCAGCATTATTCATATTTATTTGGAATCCATTTTATCTTATATCAGTATGGTTCTGAAGTAAAGCTTATTTCTTGTTCAAGTAGTTAACTTTTTACTCACTAGATAGCAGCAGATGATGTAAGTTACGTGTATCTCTATGACACTTAAAGCCTTTCAGATAGACTAAACTTTGGCACAATTATTTCATTACTTGTAAACATGGCTTACATTTCTATGGTTCTCTTAGACTCAATTTAACATTTCTATTCAGCTAATCATGACAGAAGAAAATTAAACCATTAAAAGAAAAACCTAGAACTTTGTAAACATTAAAATTGTACAAAACAATAACCCCCATTTCTCAATCATAAAAACATAGCTACAAAGTATATAATAACAACAGTCAATCATAACACAATTTCATGTCGGTCCTTGTGGTGTTACAGGTATTCATACTTTCCTTCTAATCCAAGATATCGGGTTCAAAAGTCAGGATTAATGGATTTTTTTGGGCACAAAAATCATAAGTAAGGCTTTCTTTGGAAGGGTCCCGCGTCATGCATTTATGGCATGAAAAAGAATCTCAAGCCTGAAAGAAGAGGCTTCTGAGCAAAATTTGTCTGCTGTTTCACACCCTGAATTGAATGGCATACTGATGACCTGAGATGTTAAAGAGCACCCATAAATAAACCAAATCAACAACAGATTTCCATCTCAACACATGTTAATTAACCCATAACTCCATAAGGTGTATCATAGACTGTACAAAAATTTTTGAAACTGAAGGTAATTTCTAGCAGAAAGCTGCTACCCTCCCTCTACCCTCCACAAATCACATCCAGCAATGACTAATGGTAACCGATGTTCTCACTTTCCTAAAGTTTGTATTAACAGAACAGGTTTGGGATTTCCTAGACTGCGCCTTGTGAAATACGTAAGTTTTCTTCAGTCTAGTACAAAATGAGTTTTCAAGAACATGTTAATAATAACAATCCAAAGTTTGATGAAGTAGTGGCACAGTGGATGGAGGAAGATGTTCAGTGATATAATAGGAGATATAGACAATGAATATGTGATCACTAGTGAACAAGAGTCTGGATCTAACTTGCAGAGATAATATTACTATGGTAAGAATTGTTTCAGATGGTCAAAAGAATGACTATGTGACAATACCATCTTGCAGCTTCCTGGACTTTGTCCTGCAGCCCAAGATTTAGGGCATCATGCTGATGCAGAAAAAATATGCAGATTGCTGATTGATGACTTGATATTTGAGATAATACATTTTACAAACTTAAAATTGCAATAAAAATGAGCACAGTGGAAAAATGCAAATACCACAGATATGAGGGATGAGGATATCACTGGACTCAAGGCATTCTTTGACTTCATCTATACTTCTGTTTTTTAAATCTAACCAGGAGAACATGACTGGTGGTGTACATAGGGCTCTTGGGACCATTAATGTTTTTAATAGATGTAAATGATATAGTCCAGCCTCGTAATTCCATTATTATTTCTTATGCAGATGATACTACTGTAAATTCTTGGGAGGATTGTAATAAGTTTCTAATGGACTTCATGTCTCTGAATTCAGAGAAAATCCTAAAATATTTTAAAATCAATAATCTTATGTGTAATGTGGATAATTTATAATAAAAAGGTATTCATAGTTATAATACCAGAAATAGTAAATATTATCATGGGTATGCTTATAATAAACAACAGTATATATGTAAATATAATGGGTATGCTTTTGTACAATAAATTACCAACAGAGATCAAATCTGAAGAAAAATAAAAATTTCAATATTAACTAAAGAAATATCTAATACATAAATATTTATATTCATTGGATGAATTTTGTATATAGTATTGTAGCCAAATACTTGACAATGTCAGAAATTTGTATTAAAAGTCTATTCACAGTAAATTATTATTATTATTATTATTATTATTATTATTATTATTATTATTATTTGGGCAATAAATGGTACAAGGAGGAACATTTTTCTGTGTTTTATGAGCCAAAACAGATTTGACATCCTTCTTTCAAACCTCCATTTCGATGACCTCTTCAAGATAGACCTGAACAACCCTTGGTTGAATCAAAAGCAGCTATATCTGAAAATTTTGCAAAATTAGTTGAAAAATGTCAAGCAGCTTATACTATTGGTCTATATGCTAGTCCCCTTCAGAGGGAAATGCAGATTCAAGGTCTGAAACCATTCAGATATAGCATAAAAATTCAGAGCCTAGTTGATTCTAAAATAATTCCTTTCTGAATGGCTATATTTACATATGAAAAAATTCTATGAAAGATATCTCCCAGCAAATGGTAAGTACTTTAGAGTACCCACTCAAGCATACATTTGACTGATTACACCAATTAAAGATACTCATCGAAATGTGACAATTGACAACTGGTATTCTGTGGGACTTGTTCAAGTGATGGAAAAAATGAATTTACACTAGTTATGACACTTAAGAAACCTAAAAGAGAAATACCTCCTGATTTTCTGCCTAACAGAAGACTACCTGTAGGCTTGTCAGTACAAGAAATATCTATTTTCATATGATCCTATAAAAAACAAATTGTACATGCTGGACACAAATGAGGAGTAGACAGCTTACATGAAAAGTGTGCCATTTACAGCTTAGGAAGGAGAACTCATTAATGACCCATGGCAATATTCTATAGAATCTTAGATATGAGTTGTATCAATGCATATATACTCTAATGTACAACAGTTCCCCAGAAAATGAGCCTGTAAAGCAACTGAACTTCAAGAAGAAACTTGCAAAGCAACTTGCTTCTCATAAGGAAAGAAGAATTCAGGACCTACAGCTTACACTTGAAATGAGGGCTTGTACTGGGAGAATTCTGGAAACTTGTATACAAGCTGCTCTGGATGATTGTCTTGACAAAAGAAGAAAGGCAAACTATGTGATTCAAGAAAAAAAGAGGAAAATTACATTCCTGTGTATAGTGTATTTCAGAGCTTCAGGTGTGAATAGCCACTTAAGTGTTTCCAAGTAAAATTTTCAATATTCTATTTCCTGAATACTTTAACAAAATAAGTGGAAGATTAGTACCAAATATACATGTGATTATATGTTCCAGAAAAGATATTTCTGAATGCAAAGTGCAAAAAGCTAGTGTAAACATAACATTTATAACCATCTTCAATTGCAAATTCCAGTATTGAATAGCAATGTTACCATTCTTATTTTTCCATACACAGTACCTTGTCATTTTATATGAAAATTGAAGCTGTGCAGATTTGCTTCCTAGGCAATGGAAGTTTTATACCTTCAACAAAGATATAATAATACTCTTAAATTCGAGAATTGAATATTTATTCCACTAATAATTAGCTATACAGTGCTTTTAAAGAAAAAAAATTCATAAATATATGATTCTGTGTGATAAAACATGAAATAAAGTAGAATCTATTTAGTAAAAGAAAATTAAAAATGCATCTGAACATATTCCTTAAACATGCATTGAAATACCTGGTGCATTATTTTTAATTGAAATTTTCATAACATTACCATTATATGATTTTAGGGGTCCCTCAAACAGCACCTCATGTTATACATTACAGTTAAGTCACCTCATGAGTTAAGGTTATTATAATAAGTTATAATTCTTCTATAATTTGTCAAAGGGCCACAGAGTAATCAGAGGCAACGTGTTACAAAATTTGTTCAGTTCCAACAACCTGAGATGGTACTATTAAAATAACTGTTTTGGTAGGATTTTCTGAGCTATATTTATGTAAGTAGCTGCAAATGGTAGCTAGATATGCAGGGAACATAATTTCTACTTATCTTACTTTTTCATTAAAGAATACATAAATGTACTAAAATTCCTGTATGTTCTTATAAGATATTCATTAACTACTTATGTACACATGTTCGATAATGGATGCATAGGATTAGATATTCTTATATGCATGGATCTGTGTTGTAGACAGCAGCCTATAATCAAAATTATTTCTGCATTTGGCCCTTTCCACCTGAGCAGAAATAAAAATATTATTAATGGCTATCAGTTAAATTATTATTATTGCGTTCATGCAGATTTAGATAATGACTGAGCATGGAAGAGAATTCAGAGTCATGAATAAAGCTGGTGATCGATCTTAAAAAAATGTCTAAACACCTTTCTCTCTCTTTTAAAATTTCCAAGAAAATATATACACTCCTTAATGTTCTACAGTGGCTGCCTCTTTATGAGAATGTTTTACTCTGATTAGCAAATAAAGTTATGTAAATGTTATATTTCTTGGTAGAGGGGGGAACAATGCAACATTGTATAAAGTGCATGAGCACCAGGCTTTCTTTAAATGGGTTGCATCAAATTTTCATTACAATATTCATTAAAACATAAAGGAAGTCCATTATTTTCAGGGGTTTCTGTTTTTACAAATCGATAATTAATACTATCCCTACCTTTATTCCACGTTAACATGGCATAATGACAAACTTGGCAAATTTACCACATAAAGATGATTAAAGGAACACAACAAGCAAATAATATTGCAAATGGAGACACATGAAACAAGAGATGCAAGTAAAGTTGGCTTGTTTGCATAACCTTGCTATAAAAACAAGTTCATAACTAGAACTGCTCAATACTAAACTTTGCTAATGTCAATGCCGTAATAACAATATTCAGCTCAGTGATGCAAAATCTAATTTTACAAATGTAAAATATTCACAAAAATCTTTTAAGTTAAATTTAAGTCAAAACTCAAGTTATGAAAAAGAGCAAAGGACTAATTTATTCTATTTCTGTTGCATTAACATATTACAGCACATGTATCATAACACAGAAATGAATTTTTTCAGTCTTAAATATTTAAAAAATTTTGTTTCATTAATAGAATGGAATAATACAATATGACAATGGCAATGTGTTCCTTTCCATTCTGTATATCCATACATAAGGAATTTATAAATAAAGTTAGCGATGTAGAAGTAAATAAAACACTGAAAATATTACAAATAGTGTTATATTTTGAACAACTTGTATTCTCCTTCAAAGGTAATAAACAAGTGAATGTAGTTAAATAAATATTGAATTTGAAAAAGTAGCATAATGCATGGAAGTAATTTAAATGAATCAAAATAACTAAGAATACTATATTAACACAAAAAATAATAGCTAAGTAAAAAGGATATTAACATGTAAACATTTAAACCAGGTGGTATACATGTTTTATGCAAAAAAATTACTTTCTATCTCTTAAGGCAAAGATCAGAAACATGAATCAGAAATGCATCAATATATTTTAAATTATTCACAAAAATATAAAAATTTCTACAATGGAATAGGGCATATTGGGCAACTGCTGAGACCATATGTAATGACAAAAGCTGTGAGAGGGAATTTAGCAAGCATAGTTTTAATGCAATTGCCAAATGGTTATCTGCATATATTGCAATGTATCTGTATCATGGGGTAAGATAGATTACTGCGTAAAATATATAGAATTGGAGAAACACAAGTGGCCATCCTTATTTAATGTCAGAGGAACTAAATGCAGACCATTTGTACCCATTCTTCTCCATACATATAAGATGAAGGATGTTTTTTTAATAAGTGTTTAATGCCCATTTTAATTACTGAGGCATCACAAATGATGATACACGAGATGAAATGATAAACTGGGAAAGGATTTTTTTTCCCTTTCTTTTTAGGAAGGAAGCATTCCAGACCCAAGGTGAAAAAGGATGAAGCCTACAAATTTGCCAGAGATACAACAGAAACATTTATAAAAACAAACACTTTATTTGATAAAGTGGATGATCCCAACATTCAGGCATGGATTGCAAAATGATTTCTGCTGAAAAATGTTTAAATTAACATCATTTTTAATGAAATAACATCTGTTTTAGAATAATAACATTCCTTTTTTAAGAAAAATAACTTCACTTTTGCAAATTCATAGTAATAAAAAATAAATTACTGACTGCTGTGAATATATACATTTTTTTTTTAAAAAATAATCTTGAAAAAATCACTTTTTCAAATCTTTAGCATCTGATCTTCATTTGTCACCCCAAACAGTATTAACATGGGGGGTGCTTGGTTTAATGCTATTCATTATGTTCACTATCTAGTCTATTAAAGAAGAGGTTAACACCTTTGGGGCAAGTGATGGTCTATCTATAAAGATAGCCCAAAATACACCTCTTAGCAGTGAAATGGAAGCTAAAGCAATAACTTTCTTGGAAAATTTACACACATCTTTGCTTGGGAATCTAAAAACATATTTGAACATGCAATATAAGTTCTATCCCTGGATTTTTCAAAATCATTTTAATGACAATTTTTATTACTGTGGTATCACAGGCAGTGGACAATGATGATATATGATAAATTGGGAAAATAATTTAGGGGAAGGAAGCATTCCAGTCAAGTTTTGGGCAGCTCCCTGGTATTTGCCATTGACAAGGACTAAGGGAAACTGTAAAACACCTTTGTCAGGTTAGTCCTGACTGCATTTGAATCACAGACTTACAGTTTATGAATCCGTACTTTAGTGACCTTGGGCACTCGTGGAGTGGCCAAGGCCATTTCTTGGAGTGTAGGGGGAAAACTGAAATATAAAATTACAAATATTAAATAAAAAATCTGGTTATGAACATAAAATATGAAGAAAAAAATAATTTGAGGTTTTCACAGATTTTATAAAATGTTTCAATTGTAATTGTAAATTAAAAGAATTTTCATTAGCTAAATAGAGGAATTTTAGAAGGGATTTTTATGGAAACTAAACTTGCTGGTGGTATGCATGTTGAGATGTTGTCAATAACACTTTGAATTCTATCTCATTCTCTCTTTTTTCATGTAGTCTGAAAAACTTTAAATGTAGCAAAGTCTCACTTCTTTAATAAAACTTGGAGTTTTTTCTGAGTCTCATGATTGTACAGAATCAATAAAGCATCTATCAAACATAGGTGCATTATGTTGAGAGATCTTTTTCAAGGTTTAAATCTATATCGAGACATAACAGATATTCTGTAACAAGGAAAATCTTCATCATTAGGTCATCGTGAACTAAAATTTATCTCTGTTTACCAATTGTGAATAATCTGCTTTATCTTATCAATAACTGTAAGATTAATCTTATTTCATTGAACCTATATTGTTATTATATAGCAATATTATTTTAAAAGTTTTGATGACATAAGAACACGTGCAATTTGTAGATTCTTAAAACATGGTCTTAACAGTTATGTCCCTGTTCTTTTACCATTCCAATGTTTGCACATGTATTTTTTCTCATAGTAAGTTTCTTTATAAAATGTATATGTTTTCATGCAATTTGGCAATTCAATTCAGTGCTTTTTCTAATAAAAATTATGCTAAAATAAAGTTTCTTTGTTGATGCATTTGAAATGTTTTACTTTGCCATTTCTTTTTATTTTTCTGATGTACTTTTGTGACAATTATTACCATTAATATAACAAATACCAACCATTTTGCTACTATTAATTTTGTCTTTTATGTTGAATTTCTGTTTATTTGTGAAGCTGAACTTATTCTGCTAAACATAACAATGTTATAATGAATTATTTTTTTTCTTTTAATTCTCTATGCAATGAGATGGTTTGTATATTTATTTTGGTTTTTATTCTTCCTCTAATTTCTTCTTATTGCTTCACTGTGCTGTTTTTTTTTTTTTTAAATATATGTCCTTTTACATTCTGTCAGCTATTAAGCTGCTAGTCATTGTTATGTCATTATTTTTATATTTTTGTGCCATTCATCTATGAATTCAGATATACCGGTAATATACAGTTGTGACTGGATTCGCAGTAGTTAAGTGCAGCAGCACAAGTAAGTTTATGTTTCATGGTTCAAATTTAGCAGTGACTTTGAATTTTTCTATATGATTTCCATTTCAAATACTTGGTCCACAAACTTTTTTCATTAACTCAAGTCTTTAGAAAATAAAATATGTAATTTGTTCAAACCAAATGTCTAGCAGTAATTAATTTGCCTGCAATGTTATCAATCTATGAAGGGCTGTCCCATTTAAGCTGGGATGATTAATAATTGTTTAATAGTTGCAATGACAATGATTCACCAGAATATAGTCTTATGGAAAGCCAGTGTGAAATGGCAAAAAAACAGAAAATTGCTAAGGCAGAAAATTTTTGGATTTGTGATAAAGGAACATTGTAGGAATTTTTGTCAACTACAGTCTGCTAATAATAAGAAAGCATTATAAAAAGAAGGATCTTATCATCAGCAAGTCATGTATACAGCACACAATGGAAATGCACAACAATAAATTTCCATCTAAAGTGCAATGCTCCAAGAAACTCATCAGATATCAATTGCAGCAATTAAGAAAGAAGTGATAAAAGAAGTCCTGCTAACATGAAGAACATTTAAGTACATCAGAATACATAGTATGATGCATAATCAATGACAATTTAGCACTAGAATATGAACATAAAGCATACAGACAAGTTCTGAAAGAACAATACATAAAGATCCACTTATGAATGCCAAAAATTATGAGTGCCACTTGTCAGGAAATAACTGGTAATAGTAGTTACTCTGGATGAAGCTCTGATACACCTGGATGACATCAACAAAGCCTGTGCCATTTACTACCAACCAGAAGACCAAAAGGAACATTGCAACATTGTAGAAAAGTTCTCCAATTGTTTCATGATGACTTTAGGCTACTGTATTTACAGAAAATATGAATGTTCAAGGTTAGAACACCAAGAATGTTAATTCAGTCAACTCCCAAGAATATGTAATTGACCCAATTTTAACAAAATTCTTTCCTTGTATGGTTACAAGTCATTATAGATTTGCATGCATAAGACTTCCAGTAACACTGCCAATAATTCATCCCTTAAGTATCATCACTAGAAAGAAGCCGAGACTGATGTCTATGCGATACCTATTAGTGCAATGCATCAGGTCACCAGGTGCCTGACTCAGGATTTCTATGACTTTGGTCTGTTGAAAAGGGGCTTTGCTTCCAGATGTCCCACCACAACTGATGGTCTTTGGAATCTTTTCTGGGAGGTTTTTGTCCAATATTCCTCTTTCTGCTTTATATTGCAGCCTCCTCCAATGAAAACTGAGCTGTGGAATAATAGCCCATGCCTATGGCCATCATATTGAATACTACAAGTGGTGGCAAAATTGAACCTAACTGAAAATTTAGTATGTAAATTAACCCAAGCTTAACTGTTTGTATTTACTAGTTTTTACAGTCTTGCCACCAAAATGTTGCCTTTTTATGCATGCCATTTCCATTTCTAAGATGAGCTGCTTTCATATAAAATTAATCACATGCACAGTTGAGTTGTGTGTATAAGTTGTTATTAATTTATTATAATCGTGTGAGTATGCTGCCAACTAGTAGGCATATGTACAACAAAATTAATATCAGACTCTTGAAACATAAATTTGTCTAAGTTCTGCTCTGCTCAGCTCAGCAATCAATTCATGGCATGTCTGGGCACAAATCTTACAGCCTTTAGCCTTGTTCTATCATCAGTCACATTGAGTTCTGCCTGGAAGATGAACACTGATAATTACGTGGTTAAAAGCAGCTGTCTAGAAATGCAAATTACCCAAGTAATAACCCTATCTATGAATGAAATGTTTTATTTCTTATTTTTGCAATTAAAATAATGTTAATATATGCATGATACATCCTCTAACTGCAAAGGATTATTTGAATTTTAAGGCATTTATACTCAGAAAAAGTCTGTTTTAAAGTAAATAGTATATTAATATTTATTTTTTTAATGGAATAAAAGAATTTTATAGTTTCTTATTATTTTTTTCTATAACACTTATTAATATGGCATTTATTTTGAAAATGAACATGAATGATTTATGTTTTATGTTTTTGGTTTAAGTATAAAGACCTTAAATTTCAAAGATACATTGTCCATTAAAATATACACAATTCATTCAATATATTCTGGGACTGAAGCTGTAGAAAAGGAACCAGTGGCATTATCTATCTGTACCAATGGGACTCCTTAGTGTCATTCTTTAACTTCTTGACAGGTTTGCACCTATAAACATTTATTGCTTTGAGTTCAGTGATCATTTGAAGTGAATGTGATTTTGTCAATCATGTTTCTTTTAAATGGAGCGATTTGTAGCAATTAAGTTTTGCTTTTGATGTGGTAAGACTGCAAATGAAACATTTTCAATGATTATGACAATGGTTGTCTAAGCTGCAGCAAGGACTTTTGAGTGGTATGCACAATTTAAAAATGGAGTGAGTTGCTAGATGACCGAAGAGGACATTCCTAAACAAGTATCACTAACGCAATAATGTCAAGCAAATGTGCATGTTATTCACCAACAATTGTCACCTAATCATCAAATTACCTGGGGAGGCCAGGATAAGTTTTGGCACTGTTCACCACATCACACATCATACATGAAGTGCTTGGTAAGAGAAAGTTGTATACATGGTTGGTTGGTTGGTCTCTCTCTCTCTCATGCACACACACAACAAAGCAAAGCGAGCAGCTTTTTGTCTCCCAGTTTTTGACCAACAAATCATTTATTGTGAATAACCACCCACCATATTCACCAGATCTGGACCCAGCATAAATTACTCTTCCAAAAATTCAAAGGTTATCGATTTGACGATGTGGAGACCATGCAAAAGAATGTGACTGCTGTTTCAAACATTGTATCTAAAGAGGGATTTTCCCAAGTTTTCCTGCTTTTACAAATTTTCCAAGGCATGTATAGAGAGACGTGGAAAGTATGTAGCATCCTAGTTAAAGTGTTTCTTAGTGAAGTACTGTGTTTTTCTTTAAAGCAGTCCTAGAACTTTTTTAATGAACTGTGTATTATTCCCTGATATTGATTTTACTTCCAAAAGTGACAAATAAAAAATGAGGCAATAAAGAAAATTCTAGCCTACATATTATTAGACATCTGATTTTGTCCACTCGGCCATCAGAGCAAACGTCCAACCTATTTCATTTCCTGTTTATGGCATAACTTGAACATGTGTGGTTGCGAGTACTACCAGGCTCTAGGTTCAGGTGAACATGAACTGAAGGTGGCATTAAAACATGTATTGTGAACCTGGCATTAGCAAATGCTTCTGATGTTTTCTAATTGGTTATGGTTTCTGGCCATTGCTAATTATTTTTTAATTTTTCACAATGTTGTTTATTCAGTCTATTAAAACTAAAGATGAAAGAAGAGTGGTGTTATTTAAACAATACAAAAAAATTGCCAGGACCTTTGAAGCCAATGTTCATTCAATCATAGACAAACAAGCAATGAATTATAATATGGGTCTTCTGCTACATTTGTCATGTTCAGGGCTAATGCACGAGCATCTAGTGAAGTGCATCTCCATCATTTAAAGTACAATACCCATTCCATGCTTCTCATGAAGTTAGTTTAGTGTTTTAATCTAGTCTCCACAATTTGAATTCTTTTTAATAATGGCTCCCTCTGGTGGCAGTTGATTGAGTAGTGATGCATAGCCATGTGTTTAAGTATTAGCTTAAGCATCAATTCATTTTGCTTATTATTTTATCTTTGTCAGAACTTGACTCTGTTTCACATACATACTGAATGAACACAAACTAATAAACTAATATAGATTGCATTATGTTTGGAGGTAGTGCCAAAACTTATGGTTATACCATTAAAGTATAGCATAACCAGGAAGCCAAGGAACTTACTGGAATATATGAAATAACATCACAGAGTTATGAATATGGAAATTAATATTTTACAAGCTAATGATGCTGGTTTGTATTTCATAGAGTAATGAATATGGAAAATAATATTTTACAAGCTATTGATGCTGGTTTATATTTCAAAGATTTGATCACTGTTTTCAATGTTCCATATCTTGTTCATTTTACATTTGACTTGGATTTTCAAGTTTCTGAACCATTTATGGGTATATACAAGCAGTGTTTTATTACATCATATGCTAATTTTCTAATCTTCAGGATATACTTTGGTGACAATGATGAAATAGTGCTGCATTATATGAGGACAAAAGTCTGTAAATTTACCTGACATTTGAACCAGGCAAAGTCTGCTGTTGCTTTTATTTACCCATGGCCAGTGTGAATAGTACATTTAGAGAACAGTGGAAAATTTATTTTAAGCAAATAATTTTTCACATAAAATTAATAGTTTGTAGTTTCCTATCATAATATGAACACCTACTTATTTGGGTGAAGGGATAATTTATTTTAATATAAGCACTGAAACAGTGAAAATATGAAAATGTATAATTCCCAGCCTTCAGTCTCAATTCAGCTCTTTCTATATTCATTTAATTTATAAAATAGTGATCTTTCAAGCATTTAAAAAGAAGGAATCATTACAACAGTACAACAGCCCCTTGAAGTTTTGATTTTTTAATTTTAAAAGAAATTTGCTTGCTATGCCAAAATTAACCTTAAGTTGTATATGCAAATTTATCATAAAATTTATGTAATAATCATGCCTTATGAGACTTTGCTGCTATTAAAAAGCATTTGGTATGTACAAAAACTATATATATGCACTCAAGTTTATATAGTTTCACTTCCAGTTATTAATGGTATTTCATAAAAGAAATATAATTTTTAGCACTTCTAACCTTCATCTTATTTATGTCCAGCTTTGTTTTTTATGCTTTTGAAGAACATGATACTTCCCTGATGTCATAAGTCATTTATGTAAATCAACAGGTTCAGAACTCTTCAATCATACGTCATTTGCTCAGTTTTTCATTAAAGTATCAACTTTTACCACAACATTTGCTTTTGCAATTACAGAATATGTAAACAATGGCAGTTTATTACTAACACTACAAAACTTGGGCTTAGTAGCATTACTAAAATTCTTCATTTGAATTACAAACAGAAAGTACTGATGCTTTCCCAAATTAGTACCAAAATTATTTGATATAAAAATATTTATAAACTAAGTTTATAATAAATGAATGTGACAGTCTTTTAAATAAAAAATAATATCATACAATATATATATAAAATGTCATATATTGTTATCAAAGTCATTTTCTCCCATAAACATTAAAATACTAGTTACTTAAAAACTGGAATTACCACTTGGTTCAATGCTGATCATTCGGCTTTATCCATTTCATTAACTGGCAGCTAATCATTGGGTCTTGCTGCACTGAAATGCTCTTCTTTGTAAAGTTCAATCACTTTGGATTTTCTAGATGTACATTATAGCAGTACTTTGTGTTCTTCTTTGAAGATTTGGATTCTTTTGGACTATTAAGCAGTAGAGCATTTATTTGTGGATATTTCACTGCTTTCACATGCAAATCTTGAATATAACTTTCTATTTTAGCTTTCAATAGCAATTCAATGCTTCAGTTTCTCATGTGATAACAGACTGATTAGATTTTAAATGATGCCTGGTACAAATACAACATTGCTAATGTTGAAGAGCTCAGCTTACAATTAACATGGGTAAACCACATCAAGAGCAAAGTTAAAAAACATTCAAGTTATAATTGATAAAAAATACCAGCACACAGCCTATAATAACATACCCAAAAAATCCCTTATGGTTCTTTCAGTTTTACTAACTGAAACAGTGTGCATCTTGCAAAGCTTTCAGCTGTACTAGACAGTCATTTGCATGTTGCAGAAACCACATGTGGACACCACAATCAGCTGTCACTTTTGAGTAATACTTTGCTCATCACAGCAATTACATAGGCATAAACAAACATGCATCTAAGATGTTTTAGCATACATTATCACGAAAATTCTCACATTCTAGGTACAATGCAAAGGGAAAACATTTGGCTATACTTGGGTAGTTAAAAATGTACAACTTTGTTATTTTCTGAGACACCATAAAGTTTACGGTAACACATTTCAAAACTATATTTCATTCCAGATTTGGCAGAATGCAAGTCACCATGCTTTCATGATAAAGTGCCTATGTCCATGTTTTCCTAAGGGATTTAAGCCTCTTCTTTCCAAAGTCTTTTTCTATCTTTCTATTTTTACATTATCACCGAGATTCAGGCAACACTTTTTTAACAAAAACATACTGGTGAAAGTCAACAAAGTTAAGAGTGTTCAAAAATATGGCTTTCATATATTTCAAGTTATTATTGTTGTTATTTTTGGAATTAAGCTGGATCATCTGTCAGATGATGAAGATCTGCATAATTCACTATGGCACGATGCAGGAATTCGTACTGAGCCTGGAAAACAAATTATTTCAGTATTATTCATTGCTATTTCATTGCTTTGGTTTATTCAGAAATGATTTTGATATTTCAGTGGTGCAAATTATTTTTAGTTCTAGTATACCCACAGTATTAAGCAAAACATTTATAATGTGTCTCCTGTATTATCATGAAGCAGTTCATCAGAGTTGCTGCTTAATAATTATGCCAATCCCAGTATATAAATCCCATTATATATACATATAAAAGTTCAAAAGTTCAAAAAGTCACTGTACATCTAAAAAAATGTTGAAAATGAAGTCTACGCAGATTTTTTTTTTTTGGTTACAGTTTACCATTTCTAATAATTAAGGTCTATAAAAGACAATGAATGAACCTTTAATGAAATGAGTTTGTAAATGAGCCCAGAGTCTACAACACTTAAAAGTTACCTGGCATTTACCTTTTTAGGGTAGGGAAAAACTCTATCGGATTCAAATCCAGGATGTTACAATTTGCAGGCAGACATGTTGACCACAAGACCACAGAGGTAGTCTTGATTTTATTTGCAGATACTTCATGCATGAATAAAAACAGTTGCACAGTTGCACTTCTGCATCTATAAAAGATGTTGGAAGTAATCCTCACCAGAAGCTATATAGGCCTGAACCCATTTAATTTTATTCACAAATGCAGAGTCAATTTTCATGATTGGCCTATTGTAATTCTTGTGTTGCTATTATTCTAAATACTGCCACGGGTGGCCAAGGTCGTAAAATCGCGGACTCGTGAGCGGGAGGTCTGGGTTTCAAATCCCGCCAGTACCGTCCTCCCTGACTGAGATATTTTCCAAGTTTTCCTCAGTCCTTATAAATGGCAAATGCCGGGGAGGTACCCTAAAATTAGGCCTGGAACGTTTCCTTCCTTAAAAATAAATCCTTTCCCAATATATATTTCATTTCATGTATCACCAGTGTCCATTGCCTGTGGTGCCTCTGTAGCAAAAACGGGCATTAAACACTATTTATTTATTCATTCATTCATTCATTATTCTAAATGTTCAATCTTTTTCAGGTTCCATTATATGCCTTTGCAAGTCCAATATTCTTCCTCTTGCAATGATTTTGATGGATTCTGCTGCATTTGGTCAGAAACCTCCAACAACATCTCTTCATTAAGTTTATGTGGTCTTACATTTCATTCAGCTTACAATGCTGAACCCATCTCATGAAACTTCTGATTAAATTTATGAACTGCAATCCAGTGAGGTACATATGTATCTGAGAAATTTTCAGCATATTGCTGCTGCACTAAATTTGTGCATTTATCACCTTGTCAAAAGGTGTTTTCGGCAAGAAAACATGTTCATCTATTGAAAGAACCATTATGAATAAAAACTGAATTAAACAACTAAGTGCTATTCAACTGCTGTTTAACAACTGAATATTGAAGTTAGAATGGTTTAATGTCACGATTGATTGATTTATTTATGGACGCTATTTAACAGCTCAGGTCATCAGCGTCCCATTCAACTCAGGGCGTGAAACGGCCGACAAATTTTGCTCAGAGACCTCTCCTTCAGGCTTGAGGTTCTTTTTCGTGCCGTAAATGTACGACACGGGACCCATGGCTTTACTTCCCTTCCGAAGGAAGCCATACTTAGGATTTTTACGCCCGGAAAAATCCATCGGTCCTGGCCGGGTTCGAACCCGCGATCTTGGGTTTAGGAGGCAAGTATGGTAACCACTACACCACCAGGACCGACGGTTTAATGTCACATGGCAGTAAACAACTGAATATAGAAAAATGTCACAAAAAAAAAAAACACTTTAATGGAAATATATGTAATCTTAGACACTTTGTTAATGACAAACAAATGTATTTTGGTATATTAAGTGCACAGCAACTTTCCAAATGCATTGTATACATGTGATGAAAGTCTTTAAACAGGAATAACTGCCACACACAGACAGGAACAAACAAAAATTAAACATAAGGCAATTAACACACTATATAAATGGCACAGTAAATCATTGGTGTAAATTACAATGAGTATTATACCATGTAAATGTGTGAAGAGATGAAAATATCTCAAGAGTGAGGAATCAGCTAATAAAACTGCTGGGCTTCTGGATGGTTGCATAACCTTTTCAAGCTCAAATTCCCCTTGCCTCAAACTCATAGGTACACTAGTGTTTCAATTTTTCCTTTTAATCAACGTACATCATGCGTAATGCGATAAAAAACAAATCCAAGTTTTTGGCTTTAAATTTGCAACTCCCAAATTTCTTTTATTGGGAACAAGCATTTGGTAACTAACTTGTCTTCCAGGAAAAATTTCCCCTCCATCAGCATTTTCTGCATCCCTTATAATACTTGGAAGGTTCTGGTTTTTTAATGCATCTTCCCATTCCTTATTTTCTGGTTCACAAGTCCCAAACTTTTACCATATTTCAAATAAGAATGTCCCCTAATGGGGATAGTCTGTAAATGGAGCCCAGGTTTTCTAACGTTAGCATTACCTGACCAACTATAAAATTCCTGCTCTGCTCTTAATGCAAATTGCAAAAAATGTGTAATTTTGAACCATTTGATCCATGATCTTGAAAAAATACTGAACGGGAATGAAGAAACCCTTTCTTTCCCACAAACTCTGGATACGAGAAAAACATTCTTCCTATGGCAAGCATGTGGATATTAACCCTTAACTGGTGAAATGGCATATCTGAGAAATGACCCAGGCAAAGCCAAATTTTTCAAAGTGTCTGGGAGATGTTACTTCATTGGTTGCATAAGTTTTTTTATTAGCGTTTTCACTACATAATTTATAGTTTATAGTATAGTCACATCAAGCTGAACTTCATACTATGTGAAATCCAACAATCCTGATTTTGAAAACCAAGTTCTTGAATAGTTAAATGAAAATGCCAGTGATATTGAAAATAGTATGGACAGTGACTGTAATTGAAAGTGAACATGATATACATAGCTACAAAAATTGAAAATGATGCTTCAAATTAAGAAATAAAAGAGGATAAAAATACTGCAACAAGGAAAGAGATATAGATGAAGCAGAATTTGACACTAGCAAAAGGTATTTACACAGTAAAAACTGCTATTATTGGGATCACAGAAGCCTATGAGAAATGTTTGCACACCAAGTCTTAATGTTATTCGCTTGCCAGGGATTTTATTTTTTCTTCTAAGATGGTACAGTTAATCATACATGGAACCAATGCCAAATCATGTAAAGTGAGAGAGAAATATCAACATAAGGACATTCTGAAATTCAGGATGTCAATCAATTGGAGTCTGAAACTTTACTTGAACTGTTGCTCTAGACTGTGACTTTTAAGTCAAATAATGAAGATATATTATCCCTATTTGCAACAGATAGTAAAGGAAGACAGATCTTTGGCCTTTTATGTCTGCAAAGATGTTTACAAGTCTTCTAATATGCCTGAAATTTGATAATTGTGATGACAAACTACAAAGATGCTGGAAAGACCCAGTCACAACTATATCCCCAGCTGTTGAACATGCTTACTGAAAACTCACAGAATTCATAATCAATGGGATCCAAAAGTGCATCAACAAGATCCTAATTAGTTTCAGAGGATACTGCAAGATCAAGATGTTTATGCCCTCAAAACCTGTGAAATATGAATAAAAATATTGTGCCTATAGATGCAAGAACATGTTACTTTTATAATAGTTATCTGATGGGTTTAGTCTTTTGCAGAAGAAAGAAAGCTGAACAAATCAAAACAAGCAGTTCTTCATTTGTGAAAGACGATTGAAGGAACGAAAAGAAATGTAAATTTTGGTAATTAGTTTTTTTTCTGTGAAACTGGTTGAAAAGTTGAGGTCAAAGCAACTAACCTGTTTTGGAACAATGAAGAAGAATAAGAAATACCCAAGGAATTCACGCCATCAAAAACAAGAGAAGTGGGGTGAGCTTTCTATGCATTTATAAACAGACTTACTCTATTTTCCTGTGTTCCTAGAAAAAACATAAGTGATTTTACTTTCCTCAATGCATCACAGCAAAGGGGTTTCTACAGTATCCAGAAAGCTGGAAATAACAGAAGATGGTGTAGATAGCCTTGATCAGAAATGTTCTTCATATTTTACCACTTGGCAAACAAGAAGATGAAAAATAGCTTTTTTTTTTTTTTTTTTTTAATAGAATAGTAGATATAGCAGCCACTATTCCTGTGCTCTAGGAAAAACAGATAAGTGATTTTTACTTTCCTAATTGCTCCAGAGCAAAGGGGTTCCTATAGTATCCAGAAAACAAAAGGAATAGAGGCATATAACACCATGAAAGTTGGTGTTGATAGCCTTGATCAAAAATGTTTTTCATATTCTACAAGAACAGTGAATAAGAAGATAGATAATGGCTGTATAGAATAGTTGATACAGCAGCCACTAATGCCCAGGTTCTGTTTCATTCCTATCCTGATAATTCCGATTCCAAAATTGAATTTTCTGAAATCTTTAGTATTCCAAAATAATAAAGTCCTATATAAATAAAAGAATACAAATGAGAAAATTCTGATATAAACATGAGCTGACATATCATGGATTCTAAACATTGAAATTGAAACTACAGAACAGGAGCAGAAGCTTAAAACAAGGAAATCTTGTCATATTCAGCATCAAACAGAATAACTGCATAAATGCTTGAACTACATGCTACCCATGCATTTGGAGTGCACTAGAAAAATCTGCATAAACTGTGCTGAAAACAATTAGCTAAGTGTGGTGCATAAGAAAGATCTGATTCTTTGTTCTATGCACATTTGAAAGGCTATAATTTTTATAATCAAAGATTTATTACTAAAACAAAACACTTTTACATATAATGCAAAGTATATTGAGAGTGGAAATCTAACTAGGAGGTGATACATTTTTTTATGCAAGAAAAGGTTTTATGTTGTGTAAAGTTTACAATTTACTTAGTTACGAACCACAAAATATGTAAAATTTCTGCTTAAAGAACCCTTTATCAAATAAAGTGGCATGAATTAATATAATACATGGTACATATATAAAAGAATGTGGACTGGCATCTCTCAGATGTCATGTCACCAGTATTGTGACAAGTTTATCACATCACCAGTTAAAGAGTTATAGGAATACATTTACAACTGCCGCCTATAGCACACATTCATTGTTGTATTAGGCAATGAAATATTCCTTTGATAGTCCATTATTACAGCTTCAAATTTAAAGTTGACCTTAGCTCTAATTCATGCTGGCCATTTTCTGCCATAAGAGATTTGAGCTTTATGATTATGTAAAGATTCTAAGTCACCAATTAAAATAATTCTTTGGCAACTTTCACAGGATGAAGGCTTTTTACTTTAATGTTAAACTCATTACACATACTGCCAAATATATGCTCTAGTATAACTGAAAGAAATGTTGAATTTTGTGGTGAAAATCTTGCAATATCATGAAACTTTAACAGTTGCAAAATTTTTTTTAAACATTTAGAATATTTTAGAGTTCAATTAAAAATGAATGTAGGAATCCACACAGTGAAACTATCACAAATCTTGTTGAATTAAAAGTAAAACTACTATAATCATGTCAAACACATTAAAACTCACTTGACGTTTCATATTAAAACTTTTTTAATTAAAAAGTAAGTTGGGACTATTTTTGTGAGTCACTTGCTCACATTGTCAACCAATTGACGACTAAAGGATCTCTTCAAGTAGGATGTATACTTGGCTGTGTGCGCTCTGGTGATCTGTAGATGAACCCGTACAATATGTTGTCTGCTTCAGGTATATCAAAATTCATAAGCCTATATAAATCTTTTTATATAAATCTTTTTTTATATAAATCTTTTCTCATATACTAAGTTCTTTGGGTGCTGAACCGCTAATAATGCTAAGAGCGGTTCAGCACCCAAAGGAACTTAGTATATGGGAAAAGATTTATATAAAAAATACGAACATATACTTATAAATTTTGATATACCTGAAGCAGACAACATAATATACAGGTTCATTAACAGACCACCAGAGCGCACACAGCCAAGTATACATCCTACTTGAAGAGATACATTAATCGTCAATTGGTTGACAATGTGAGCAAGTGACTCATGAAACTAGTTCCAACTTATTTTTTAATAAAAAAAGTTTTAATGTGCAATGTCAAGAGAGTTTTAATGTGTTTGACATGATTTTAGTAGTTTCACTTTTAATTCAACAATATTTTAAGGTTGTTGAAATATTTATATTCTCTTGGAGTTATACAGGCTTTAATGACTCATCCATTTGCAAAATGATGCAATGCTCCTTAACCATTTTCTGTAAATCAACACCCAACTGTCACTGCTTTGAAGAGTCTTTTCTTTTCTCAACTGGTGGTAATTCAATATCCTGCAAAGATGCTTAAATGTAATTAAGTTTTCCACTATTGATTCCATGAATAGAAATTAAAGTTTTGTGGCAAACATCTATCCCTTCTGCAATATCTTTTCTATATCATACACTAACATATTCGACATATTCACACTAACTCCATTTACATAACACTAGGACATGTTTCGGAAGCACTTGCTTCCATCATTAACTGTTGTCAGACTCACCACTCCATTGTCTACAGCTTTGTATATACAATTTATTTAAATATCTTTTCTCTTTATTTCACCCTTACAGTGATTTCTTCTTGACATGATTTACCTCTCATTTCAGGCAAAAAACCAAATTCTGCCAAATAAGAGTTTTGAGCAACATTCTATTCTACGTTATCAATGAATTCATAATAAACTGCCTTTCTTGAGCATTTACATTTCTGAAACTGTAAATTTCTTAAAATGGCAGTCCTCCAATCTTCAATGTTCATCTGTACTCATTAGGGATTCTGTCATCATCGGAATTAAGCAGATTATTTAGGCTGAGTTTGTTCACTGGGGACACAAGTAATACTAAACTCTCAGAGTATTTTTTGGTAGCCCAAAGATGATTAGTAAATTTCCTGTTGATGTTTGTTGCTTTTCTTGTTGTCAACATTGTAACTTGTTTTTAACCTCTTTTCTTGTTTGAGTTTCTTAATTTTTTTGTCTACAATTTCTTTGTTGTATCCATTGGTTTTTGCCATTTGTATTATCTGCAAATATTATTTGTCGACCTCAAACTCATGAGTATGTTAAGGAGTTTATGTGATGTTGAGAATTGTGAGTTGATGAGATTGAAGCCACTGGCTTTTATGTAACTGTCAATCCTTTCTGTATATTCCAAATTTCAAATTATTATTTGTTCTTATAATCTTTAAGCCAAGGAAAGGAATTGTGCTTTTTGCAGATGTGAATTTATTTTCTCTATCTTGTAGGTGTAACAACTTCAAAGCATCATTCAAATGTTTTTTATTAACTACCACAAAGATATCAACATATCTGTGCCAGATTTTAAAAATGTATGGGGATGATTTGGTGATGTGCATTTCCAGATTACTCATATATAAACCAGCAAGAAAAGGTGATAATGGATTTCCCACAGCTAATCCTACAACTTGTTTGTGAAATTTGCCATTAAACCTGAGGAAAATCTAACTGATTCAGACTTTGGTTAATTGGATGTATTCCTCATCTACTCATTGCTTAATTTCAGAGATTGCAACCATTTTTGAAGGATGTTAAGAGTTTGCATTTTGTTATGCTGGGAAAGAGTGAATTTACATCAAAGGGCACCAGAAGACTATCCTTTTGGAGAGCCAAACCTTTAATTTTCTCCACCAGTTCTATGGAATAGCTTATACTTAATTTGTCAAACCTAGAAAATTTCCGAAATCTCTGGATGAGTCATTTTGATAGTACATAGGATGGTGCATTTCTATAGCTGATTATTGATCTCATGGTATTTCCCAATTTATTTATATTTGGTAGGCCATGTGGCATTATCTGCTTTTAATTTTGGTTTCTCCTTGGATAGTATGATTGTGTTTTTGTTGACCGATTTGTTTATCAACACTATACATGATCCAATTTTATATTCGGAAACAGCAATGCAATTCAGAAGGAAGAAGTTTTACAGCAGAGGTAGGAATAATGGCAGTGATGGTAATTTACTTTCAATTAAAGTGCTGAAAACAAGTTCTAATCTTTCCTAATTAATAAGAAATCTTCAGCTGAATGAAAAGAATATGTAATTTGCATGTAACATTAGTTCCTATAGGAATAAGATTTGTTATTATACTATATTTGCTTTAGCAGCAACAAATGAATATTTTTATCTAAAACATAAATTATTCAGTTATATTCCAACAATACTATAAATATCACCAATTAACTTAAACCATACACTATTATTCTGTTGTTATGCTCTATACATTTAATACAGACTTTGATTTTGAATATCTATCAGACAATACGTTACCTTCAAATGAAATACAGAGGTTTACTGCATATTTCCTGCATGTTCAGTTACAACATACTTACACACTTATTTGCTCAATAGCATAAAATATATGTACATACAACTGCTATGTTGTGCTCTATCTTATAACAAACCTAATATAAAAGATTATTACCACCTTAAGCAGTAAGGTAATAATAAACTTACAAATGTTTGCAACATTCCATGACGTTGGGATCTTAGTTTTCGTGTTGTGGTGAAGATATCCACTCTTTTTTCGGTTCGTAGTTGTTGCACCAAAATACTCAGGGCAACAAACATTGAGCTACGATCAGAGCCACAACTGAAAAAATAAGAAATAAATACTGCTTTACACAAAATTTTGGAATCCCTGATTAACAACTTTGTAGAGGAATACATAATAAATTTCCAAATCGTTAAAAATGTAACAATAAAATATGCCAGAAACTTCTACATAATTATGAATATAGTATTTAATACATTTGTAATGAATGCTGTTATTTTCCATAAAAAACAAATGTTAAATTAACACCATACTTAAGAAAAATATGGCATGATTGAAACAGCTACAGTTGCCTATTATATTATCAGTTTCTGCACTGATAGCTACATGTGGACTGACAGTTGCAGTTTGCTGTTATGAGAGCAATCACTATTTTTACCCTTGTATTTTTATAACTCAGTTTGGGTTAGGACATCAGTATAATTCATTGCTTTGTGTTATTACAGGCTATTAGTGCAGCAGTGTTATCAATTACAATTTGTTAATAAAGTAAAATTTACCATAGTTTATTCAATTACAATGTTACCACTAAAACAGAGCAAAAATAAAGTCTACAGTAATAACTCCCATACTCTAGAGAAACTTAAAATTTTGATGCAAAAATTGAAAGAATTATGGAAGTAGAGGTGTATTACGAGTGAATGCAAATTTGTTTAAAAAGATAACAGAAATGTGTGTGTGTCTGCAGACAAACATCACTTTGAACTGTTGTTTCACAGGTTAGTATTCATTTTGAAATAAAACTAATAGTGTGCATGCTATTATTGATCATTTGTTTAAAAAGAAATGTAGGAGGAACCTGTATATCAATTAACCCAGCAACTGGCATGACTTTAGTGCTTTGTGACTTGTATTAACCTGCAGACATAGTCCAAATATAACTCTCTACATTTAGGCTCTATCTGAACAATCTAAGAAATAATTATGACAGGGACTTTTGTTGGAAAAATAAACAAAATGTCTGAAAAACTTATTTTGCAGATATATAATGTGTATACAGATGTCCCCATAGGCTAAGAGAGTTGAAGCGGCAATTTAAAGATGGTGAGAAACTGAAATATTAATATGGTAGAGAAAATATTTTCAAGGAATTATATTATCATATGAAGTTAGGTGACATTTGTATTCTTAAGTGAAGTAAGTCCTAAAAACTTTCACCTAGATTGCAACCACATTAAAGGATGAACTTATGACAACTTGGTGTAAATTTTGTTCGTCTTATTTCTCGTTCACCAAATTAAGTTCCACTTTTGCACCAAAAAGCATGCTACCACAGATGGTATTAGTATCTGAATTATTTTATGCTTCAACTATTAATGTAAACTATTAAGTATAATATCACTGAAAAATCTTACAGATAGGACATAAAAATGCTAATATTTTTAAATAAATATTTTTAGGGATAAGAGTCTTTAAATGTATAGATCACCAAAATACCAAAAACTTAAAAATTTATTTATATAATTTTAACGAAACACATTTTGTAATTATATATATATGTTTGCTAACGATCAAGGGATTATCTCAAGTTGTACAGTTGGTCTAAAATTATCAATAAATAAATTAAGTAAAATAACCTAGAAACACATTATGAACATTTTTAGGAATGTTAAGAATGATATTTCCGGGTAATTACATCGCCATGGGTGGCCAAGGTGATTAAGGCATGAACTCATGAGCTGGAGGTCTGGGTTTGAATACCGCCAGGACCGTCCTCCCTGACTGAGGTTTTTTCCAGGTTTTCCTCAGTCCTCATAAATGGCAATTGCCGGGGAGGTACCCTAAACTTAGGCCTGGAACGATTCCTTCCCTAAAAATAAATCCTTTCCCAAGGTATCATTTCATCTCATGTATCATCAGTGTCCATCGCCTGTGGTGCCCCTGTAGCAAAAATGGGCATTAAACTCTATTCATTCATTCCGGGTAATTAGAATATATGATTAATAATTGCAATTTACTATTATACTGAGTATATTAATAAATTTAAATACTTTGGTTGTATTAACTCATATAGATATTTTGGATTACATAGGAAAAAAAATTGATAAATTTCCCTATGTAAATGTGCTGTATGAAGATATCTATAAAATTAAGCTAGGAAAGATACAATATTACAGTTTTATAATGTAATGTCTATTCCACAATTACTGCAAGGAAGAAAAACTTATAATGAACAAATGGACAAAGGCAAACTACAAATGAATGAAAAGGAATTCTTAAGACATGTAGTATGAAGAAAAATGAACAATAATAGAAATAAGGATATCCAAGAAAAATGTAACATATTTGACTTAATTAAAGAACAAAGGAAAACAGAAACAATACAATCTCACATACCTATTATAAATTTTCAAAAATTAAATACTATTATAAATGCCTAAAGCATTAAGAATGGTGGTGATGAGAAATGTTATACTGATTTAAAAGTGGAACCAAGCTGAAGATGGAGGCAATCGCCTTTGAAACATGTCCAAGTAAGTGGAACAAAATTAGTGAAATTTGAGTGATTTCATAACAATAGTTTGTCATATTACAATATTTTATGTTTAGTAGCTCTACTCTTCACACACTATCTCATAATTTCACCTTCTTCAACTAGTTAGCAATGATGCAGTTAGTTTTCAAAAGCAGTCCCCAAGTGATGTGCATTATAAATAAAGAGTAGTAATTGAATTTCTTTTGATAGAAAAATAGACCATGAGAGCACTTAAAAATGTATGGAGAGGTGGAAATAAAAGCACTATCATCTTTTGGCAAAATAGCTGTCATCATTAAAAGAAGGTCTAGGCCAAGGAGCTCAAACAGGTCAGGTATGAACAAGCTTGCTCACCAGTGTTTGCTGCTCCTACTGAAGTGGCAGCTGAAGGGGAAATTTGCATCATGTGCTGCTGGGAGATGGAAAGATGGATAGTCAGAGGAATATGCTGACAACACAATTATTAATATTCTACTTTTGTTAATCTTAAGCATTTGAAAAGAAGATACACATGCAGTGCATAATGTTTTACTTGGCAAATAAAACCTCCTCTCCCTGCATATGTTGTTAGCCAACTCTCCAGCTTCTGGCAGTATTTTCATGTTACATCACTTAACATGACAGACATATTTTATAACAACCAGTGCACAGACAATTTTGGTTATCTTCGTGGAGATTATGCTGATTTCCTTTTCTCTCCTGGCTACGCTACTCACTACTACACAGTTTCTAGACCAAACTTTGAGATGCCAGTTCTAGGCAGTCTCATTGAACATCCATGCTCTGGTAGCCATACACTGCAGCCACAAATGCAACAATGGAACTTTACTGATATTCTTGTTGGAAAGATCAACAAATAATTTGATTTTGAACTTAATGTCTTTGTCAGCTGTGAAGAAAATTACCCAGTTAGAATATACAAATTTGTGCTAACTGAATCCCTTGAAGCCTAAATGCCTATCATAAGGGATGAGAAGCATAATCTTCAGAGTTGTTTTCCTGTTATGGCTGATGGTGATGCTTTCTTGTCCAACAGGAGATAAAACATGGATTCATTACTTTGATCCTGACACCAAAAGAAATTTGGAGTGACATCACAAAACTTCTCAGAAAAGTAAGTTCAAAATAATTCCCTCAGTTGCCAAAGTCATAACTACACTGTTCTAGGACCCTGAAAGAATTATTTTAATCAATGTGTCACCTCATGGAATTAAGTCACACATTATATAAAGAGATCCACGATTTATTTTCAAGAGATATATATATATATATATATATATATATATATATATATATATATATATATATAAATACTGCTATTTCATAGAAGTGTACAGTATTAATCACCACCCTTATCAGTGAGAAGTATGAGCCTGCTTGCTATTAAATAATCATTCACTGTCTAGTTGTATGTTAAACACATTATTATGTACAAGGGTAAGTCCATAAGTTTCCAGCCTAACCATTTTCTACATATGATAAACCAAAAACTATATTTCACTTTTCAATATAGTTACCCTATATTGCAATACACTTCTTACATCTATGATTTAACAGTTCAATCCCTCCACAAAAATAGAAGTCTTGTCTGCAAAATGGGCATAAACAGCATCCATCATTTCTTCGTCACACATTTCCTTCCTTGAAGGTCCTTCTTGAGTTTTCAGAAGAGGAAATAGTCACTGGGAGCTAGATCTGGGCTGTAGGGTGGATGGTCACTCTCCTTGAAGTCACATTTCTTCACAGCTTCCTTTGCAACAAGAGCTGTGTGCACAGGCGTGTTGTCACGAAGAAGGCACATACCTTCGCTCAGCTTTCCTCGCCTTTTCTCTTTGATGGAAGCATGTAGTCTGTGCAACAGACCAGCATAGTAATTCCCATTTACAATGGCATTCCTCTCCTTAAAGTCAATTAAAAGTATTTCTTCACAGTCCCGAAAGATTGTGGCTGAGTGACTGGTTGACTGAGTGACCTTGGCCTTTAGAGGTGGTGCTTTGCCAGGTTTACGCCACTCAATTGATTCTATGTTGGACAAGGGATCACAGAGGACCATAATTTCATCTCCTGTAACAATAGTTTGCAGAACTTCTTTCTCATTATCACAGAAGAGCTCCAAAAATGCCTGACAACAGATGACTCATTGATGCTTTTGGACTGAAGAAAGAAGTCTAGGCATTCATCTTGCACTAACTTTATTCATGTTTAAATATTCATGAATAATTCAAAGGACTGTTGTTTTAGAAAGACCCAAACTTGCTACTATTTCTGTAACTTTAAGCCACTGATCTTCCATAATTTCTCCTTCCACAAAAGTGATGTTTTCAGGAGTGAGCGCCTACAAGGGCCGACCTGCACACTCTTTGTCTTCAATGTTTTCTGGACACTTTTGAAAAAGTCACCCATTCTTTTACAGTAGAATATGAGGGGATGCTTCCCCATATACACCACCGAATTGCTGTTTAATTTCATTTTGAGTAAGTCCTTCTTTTGTGAAGATCTTAATAACAGCTTGATACTCCATTTTGAACATGTCAAAATTTTCTACACATAGCCTTCTTTATGCAACAATATCTGAACAACTGAACACAGCAGAGCTGAAGTTACAGCTGCAATTATTTACTTAACAGATAAGTTATAACACCAGATAGGGATTTTGTGAAGGCGATGATGCTTGCCTTACACTTTCTAACTGCAGTTTGTCCTTGAATTTATCTTGATTTTTACTACTGATAAAAATCCAATTTCATAGAGAGATGAGGTGCAGAAAGGAAGAAGCACTTTCAGTTCGGCAGAAACCATATTAGGGTATTTTGTCCTTCTGGCGAGCCAGAATTGATCCACATCTTCCCTCCGAAAGTAAGCTTTAAACTTTGATCTGAAGAAAGATCAAATAATTTTTCCTATAACTTGGCACTTACATCTGCAGTTTCATTAAATGGTTGATCTATCTATTGCAGGACTATATCTTTTGTTGAGAGAATGTAGCTTTAAAGTTGATTCATAAGTTCTTGCAAGTGGATGGTAATTAAGTATGATTATTTTAAATTGACTGATTCATCATGTCAAATCAATAAACTCAGAGAGTGAGGAGAAATTATCAAAATCTTCATTTTCAATATGATTAATCCATATTTTAATTTTTATACTGAAGTCATTGACCTTACTTCGGGCATGCAGAATGTTTTTGTTTCTTCCATATTAACTAGCATTTTCCCCCTCTAGATGAGTAAATATATCACTCCAGTAGGATAGTTGCAACAACCAAGAAGGATTCCTCAAAAGTTCAGAGAACTCATGATTGACAGATTCAAAACACAAGAGGGGCTTTGGATTTTAGCTCAAACAATCCAGTTACAACTCTGTCACACAATACCAATGGACTTGGTAGAAAGATAAGTCCTTCGTGTAATGTTCCCCTTTCTTCACAGAGTGAAACAAAGAGCTGTTTTTTTTTGTCAACTTTTAATGTAATTAATTATTTTAATAACAATATTAAGTACTTCTTGAAATAGATGTGGATTTTTTTTTTTTTTTTTTTTTACTACCAATACTTGCTGCTAGAGGAAACAATGTATTCATGTGTGTTTGGAATAATGCTAGATTGGAGCTGTTTAACAAGACAACTGTTTTTACCAGCTAATGATTTTGCCCTATTACTACATATAGCAATATATTTTTTACAATAAATTTCATCATTATGTAGCTTCAATAAGATTGTCATGTAAACATTTGCTACTATTGTGACCAGTTAAAAGTTCACAAAACAAACAACTTTTTATTGACCCTTTTCATTTGTAACTCACAAAACAAAATCTGTGCACAGTACCCACATCATTCGACTTCTCAAATTGAATTTATATAAATTCACTTTTTTAAAGTTTTTCTATAGGTTGTTCATGAATGGTTCTGGCCATTTCGTTGATACTCCTCGAGACTGTATTATTAGATAATGCTTAATTTTTTGCATCCTTTGGGCTGAATATTGTTGGAAACATATCAATTGCTGAGGGAAGTAGTAATGTATCAGCATTCAATGGCTTATATGATTTAGCTACTCTTAATTAAATGAAGAATCGAGAGATTTCCGGTTAACATCATTTGCTGTGTTAAATTCATCTTCTAACTGTACAAAACATCCTGCTTCCTTTGAAAGAAGTTGACAGGTTTATCCTTCAGAGATGGATATTTGCTAGAAAGATGCCTGATGAGCTTAGGTTTCACACTCTCTGCTGATAATACTTCACATTGTGGCTAATCACCCATTACCAACAATTCAATTTGTAACTTTCAAACTATTTATGAGATTTTGATTCCTTTGCATCTTAATTGGAGCTGTAGCAGGTAAAAAAATACCAAAAATTCAATTTGTATGTAACTTTCAAACTATTTATGAGATTTTGATTCCTTTGCATCTTAATTGGAGCTGTAGCAGGTAAAAAAATTTCAAACTATTTATGAGATTTTGATTCCTTTGCATCTTAATTAGAGCTGTAGCAGGTAAAAAGAGTACTTATGCATTATCACATCCATTCTTATTAAGAATGTAGAACTACTTGTTGTGTTAACTAGTTATATAGCAGTGCAACAATTGCTAGCTACTAGCATCATCACACTGTTGGAATATACAAGAAAACTTAAATAATCATTATTAAGCAGTGAAGTGAATGGAGGTGGCCACCAATAGTTTCATTCTCGAAAAAGGGCTGGTGTGCGCAAAAAATTAGAGAACTGCTGCACTAGAGCATTGAACTTGCATACATTTACTGTTATGTAACTTATTCAAATTACAGACTCCATATTGAAGTTTTCTGCATAAGACTATTTTGACCATTTCATTATCCACATTAATCGGTTATTACCATATTGTAATCAGAAGCAAATATAGGAATAAAATATTCTTACAGAACAGAAAGCTTGTTGTAACAAACTTTTTAAATTGATTTAAATGTGTTAAACCTGCACTAAAAGTCATCTGTAATTTAAAAACAGCAAACAGCTAGAAATTTGCCAAGGTCAGAAGTAGATGGGTGCCATTTTGTAATGTTTCTTAGTATATCAATAAAATATGCAAGATGGAATACTTGTGGGCTGGGCAAGTACAAACTGCAAACTTTTTGTTGTAATTTTTTTGCCTCCTGTATATTGCCTCTAGTCTCTACATGGAGTTCAACCATATTAGTGCACTCTTTGAACTAAAGAGCTTGTTCCTTTCTTTTACTAGCACTACCTTACCAACAGCAAAGTCATACACTTTGTATTGCTGTGGAATATTTTAGAGCATTATTCTGGAATGTTTCATTTAAAAGGCATTTCAGGTTTACATTAATGAACTGAATTTTTGGAAGAACCCAGAATTGGTTTTGAAATTTAAAAAACCGACAAGCAATGCAAACTTCCATTGGTAATATATTTATTAATTTTAAACTTGTTATGCTGGTTGTGAGCCATCAACTATTCTGACAGATGTGCATATTGGAAATGCATACATAAAATTTAATCAATGCAAACATTAATCCTTCCACATTTATCAAATTATTTATGTTATTATCAACAGAATCCTAAAAATATTTCTAAAAATAATTAAAATGGTTATAAGGATGTTAGTTCACCCCTAGCTATGTTGCATAAAATGCCTAAAAGAGTTTTTCAACTCCTAAGCTTGGACACTTTGCACATTTTATAATATACCCTTCTTTCAACTGAACAAGATTAATGATAAGCATTGGAGTGCAAGTGGACAAATACTTCATTGTTAACTGTTTGGCATTAGAAAGAAACTAGGCAATATGCAAAAGACTGCCAACTTAATATTTATATTATTACAGACTATTACATATAAAATATGCTGATTATTATCCTAAATTATTAACAACAACAATAAATACATAAATAAAAAAAAATCTGCTTATGAGGCTTTGCTTGGCACATTTTGTTCTACATTATGTTTGCATGCACTTCTTTTATTAGAATCACTTAATTTAATTCCATTATACTCAAATTCCATTACACAGGCAAATAAATGATATATTAATAATCTATTAAAATTGTAGTTACTTTGTATGTCCAATATGTATTACTGAGTGGAGGAAAGTCCCTATAGCCTTAACTATGCAGGTATAAAAAGTAATAGATAAATTCTATGCCTTTTAAAATTATGTTCCTGAGTTTATGATAATGAATTTAATTTTAAAAATAATTCCAAAATGTAAAAATTTTGGTAGACACATCTTTTAGGATGGAAGCTTTTGGAATACTTCTACATTAATTTTTAGGTTCAGCTTTAATTTCCCTCTTTTAATATTCCATTAATTCTGTACCTTTATTGTTTATCTGATGCCTGTAAATTATTTGAGGTTAAATGCAAATGTTCTATAACACAACAGTGAATTTTAGTCTTTATACAAGAATTAAAAGTTTTATTGAAATACAGTGGAGCACATTTTAAACGTTCTATTCCAATTGTGAATTGGCCATTTACTGATGAAACCTCCCCACCATCATGAATATCTAGCACCATAACAATTCACTTTTTAAAACTTAGGTATTACAAATAAAATAAAGAAATCCTGTACTCGCCTGTTTTAAAGAGTATGCTGAAAGAAAAATGGATCTAATTAGGCTTTGCTAGTGCAGAAGAACTAACAAGTCTAAATAGTAGTTTCTTGAGAAGATGTAGATTATCTGTAGTATAAAAAGGACAACACTTCCAACATCTTTCATAAGAAGGGTAAGTATAGAATTTATTTTATTTGTAGAAATAAGTTTTATAAAGGTAAATGTTGTGGCACTGTTAAGTTCATTGTGCCAGATGCAGGTAATGGTACAGAGTGTTGCACCGGTAAGCTGCTGCCAACTTGTGAGTCGAAGATTTTAAATGTGCCTCATTTACGTAAATGTCAGTAAATAGCCATCCTTAAAAATTTCATACCTCTAGTTTTGAATAGCTGGAATTTTGACAGTGAATTATAATATAATATAACAAATTATTATTGAGGAAATCACTCAAATTTCACTAATTTGGTTCCACTTACTTGGACATGTTTCAAAGGTTGTTGTCTTCATCTTCAGCATGGTTCCACTGTCTGCTTCCTAGCATGGTATTAAGATGTCGCTCTGTGGATTTTACAAACTTAGTGATGAGGTTACTATTTTTTGGGAGATCAGAATTAACCAAATTTTCCTTGTTTAGTGTTTATGAATATATTTTCCCACACTGTTAATTCTATGGGTTTTTGAAGAGCTTTTAATTGTTTCAGTTCCTTTTGGAATTCGTGGTTCTTTTGCCAGAAATGGTCTGCTATTTCTGATTTTTCCGTATGTTTATACCACGAATAAAACAGTTTATTAAATACATAATAAAGGAAAAGTTAATATCCGTATATATATATTTCATAAAAACGTGCTTAAAAGAAAACTTAACACCTACATTCTTGAGGATAATAAAAGAAAACAGCAGCAGCAAAACACAAATAGCAGCCGAAAAGGTTGGAGGTAGAAAATTAACCATTACAAAGCTATAAGTGAGTTGAATTTGAAAACGTATGAGCTACATCTAAAACTCGCACCCCAACTAGGTAGAATCTTTTGGAGAAAGCTTGAAGAAACTTTTTTTGAGGTTAGAAACAACAGAGTAAAACAAAAATGGGGAGTTATAAATAAAAATCTAGATAACTTTAGACAGAAACAATGGAAGATTTTAACTGGGAAAGAAATTCAAAACAACACAATAGAAAATGTCATAAACCAATCAAATGAACACTTTTCAGAAAAAGAATTGTAACTGTTAAACATGCAGTTAAATTCATATATAGATTACTTGAGAAATATAGAAGAATATGTAGCCGACATTGAAATAGCAACTTTTAACAGACCAGAGGAAGGAAAATAATAACATAAGATCCAACGTGAGAAAATAATTTATATTCTAATCATAATTACTGTAATTATTTTATTTATTTCCTGAACTATCTTAATTATTACTATTTAAAGGAAGAGCAGCTATATTACAAGACAACAATAAAAATCACCATAAAGTCATTCTAGGCATTAATCTCAATACTTCTTTTTTCGATCCAACAGGAGGGGGAGATCCTATTCTTTATGAACATTTATTTTGATTTTTGTGGAAAGATCCCAGAGCAACTAATAATAATAAAAAAAAGAAAATAAACAAAAAAGACCATATTATAGGGTACAAAGATCTTTAAAAGAAAAAGGCATTATTTATAGTAGGGCTGACAAAGGAAACAAAATAGTAATAACAAATCAGACAGATTATGAAAACAGTATGTATAAGCTAGCCAAGATTATGAGAAAATGATACACAAAAATATATCAGTGCAGTAAGAAAAGTATTAACAAAAGTAACAATGCTGAGTGAGGAAAAAAAAAAAGATCATACCAGACAACCCTTCAACACCTAAGAATCTATGGCCTACCAAAAATACATAAACCTGGCAATAAAAAGTGACTTATTCTACAAACAATGAATTTACCCACATAGAATTTAGCCAAGTGCCTTTTAAAAAATTTTTATACATTACCGAAATACAAAAGCCAAAGCATAAAGATCTCATCAGAATTAATCGATAGAATCAGACATATGAAACTGGAAAACAGGGATCTGCTAATTTCTTATGTTTCCTAGTATCCCATGAAAATCTAATAAATATCGTAAAGAAATTGCTAACCTCAATAAACATACCTGGAGAAGTAATAGAGCAATATTTCTACCTCAACAAAATTGTATCAATCAACCTACTTTACATTCAGAGACAATAGTTATGCACAAAAGAAGGGTCTAGCAATGGGAAACCCACTTTTACCATTCTTGACAGATATGTATACGAGTTTCTTGGAAATAAAATTAATTGAGCCTTTTCTACATATATACAAATGTTGATGTACCATTATGTTGATGTCTTTGCAATAGTAAATGGAAATTGGAAAGAGGATGCAATAAAACTACTGAACTTACAAGAGAGCACTGTTAAATTCACAATGAAATAGAAAACAACAAAGTTCTTCCTTTCTTGGTTATAAAGATTATAAAAAATGGCAATAATCTGGAATTTGGATATTCAGAAAAATACCCACACAAATAATTATATAAAAACAATAACCACAGTCCATAATAACATAAACTCGCCATAGTCAATAGTCTCACATTCAGATTAACAGACCTACCAATAAGCAAGACGAATACAATTGAGAGTACCATAAAATCATAGATATAGCACAGAAAAATGGCTACACAATAGATCTGGTCAACAAGAAAATAGAAAAATGCAAAAACAAATAAAAGATTTCACCACAATAAAATTCTACAAAGGAGATAATATATATAAGAAATTCACATTCCATCCATGGACACACCAAAAATTCCAGAAGATTTTTCAAGAGGCAAATGCCATTTTGGCTCCAGTAAATAAATTCGAGTATAGTTATAAAACCTCCTAAAAACCAACACAAAAGACAAAATTCTGCCAGGAAAACAATCAGGCATTTACGAAATCAGTTGCAAAGATTGCAATATGAACTATCTAGGCAAAACAAAAAGAAATATCATATGCTTTAAGGAACACATGAGAAATGTGAAATATAAACACATGGAAAAATCAGCAATAGCAGACTATTTCTGGCAAATGAACCATGAATTCCAAAAGGAACCAAAATTCTTAAAATTTCTTCAAAACCCATAGAATTAGCAGTGTGGGAAAATATATCTAAAATTATCTCTCCAGCAGTAGTAAGCTCATCACTAAGTTTGTAAAATCCACAGAGTGACATCTTAATACCAAGCTGAAGATGAGAGCAACAGCCTTTGAAACATGTCCAAGTAAGTAGAATAAAATTAGTGAAATTTGAGTGATTTCCTTAATAACAATTTTTTATACTGTTATCTCTAGTTTTAATGCCTTTTTGCAGTTACTGTATCTTCATATTAGATTTTGTTTCCCATCCCCTTACATCAAAGGTTCACTGTACAACATAACACTGTTTGAAAATCTTATAAACTGTACAGCCATCTCAAAAAGCAGTACAGCAGCCCTACCTTATATGTGCTATCCTTATTCAAACTTTGGCACTGTCTAATTGCAAGTCAGCATTAAGATAGGCAACTGTACCTCAAACATGCTAATAAATAGAGCTTGGATTTCTGGTAAATAAATATTATTTAGTCTCCTAACCTGACAGTTCAGATTAGACCTTTAGTTTCAAAATACTGAGTTGCAAATTACCTAAAATATTTATATATAATTCCTTTTTATCTGAATAATACTTTGAATAATATATTATTGCATATTTTAAGAAAACGTACAGTTATATGAATCTGACCATTTATGGAATTGAATCTATGTTGGCCTATCCTGAAATGCAGCTGTGATGAAAGCTCCAGATATGAACAAGAAGCATTATTATGTCATGCACCGTGAGTTACGAGATTTATACAGATTAATTAATTCATTTTATTGGTCATTGCTCTTCATTTGCAAACAATGCATTGTACTGAACTGTAGTACATAAGGTGGAAGTTTTCTAATTATAAACAGTGCAAGGGGTGCAACAAAGTGAGAATGCATGTTTCCATCAATATGTACATGAATTCAAAGATATATCCACACAAATGGCAAATTCCTTTTTAAGGAATATGAAAAGTGTATAGCTGCAAACCAGTGCTCTCAAGTGATGTAATTCTTAACCTGTTATCAGATGACCATTTTAACCCTGCACTGACTCTTCCCGGATACCCAATAAACAGACCTAGGCATTTCAATGGTCCACAATTTAAATTTCTACATTACAGAACAAATCTTTATATTTTGCTAATTTATTACATTTTAATGAAACATAAACTGAATTAAAGGACATTAAATGCAGTATAAGCCAACTACAACAAACATTACTACATTTGCCATTAAAAAAAAAAGGAGTGTATATTACATGTCAGATTGTGATTTGGGGAACTAACAGAGTTCTCTACTTTTTTGTCTCCAAAGCTACTACATTCAACACTCATGCTTATAAGCATTGGAAACTCTTAGCTGAGCCAGCACACAGCACCTAATAAATATTGAAATTAATGAATATCATTGTATGATTCAGTTGAACTACACACTCTTAAAGCTTCACTTACTTTTCATAAAGCTTTAAGAGTGTGTAGTTCAACTGAATCATACAATGATATTCATTAATATGATTGGCTTCACTGTGTAAGTTCCAATTTACATTTAAGTAAATATTGAAATGTTTGACATAACGGGAAGCAGCCATGCACACACTTCTTTATCGCTCCGAGAGAGTAGGTTTTTATATACAACATGTGTGGCTGTAGAAAAAAGTGCTAGAATCTTATGATTGTGTTTGCTTGACACAATAAGCTTAGCTTATATGTTCAAGTTAGCTATGCAATTTTGAGCTGTTGAGATAGATAAATTGGCAACTTGATACTGGATGCTGTCCTTGGCAATATAAGTTTGGGTCTGTTTATTGGGAATACTTTAGTTTCAGCTAAATACTAATGAGGCAAGGTTAACCTGATACGAAATTACAAAGTTACATACTTGTTATTCCTAGTTCGAATCAAGGTTTCAACTAGTGAGATGAGGTTATGGATTCCAAAAACATTGCAGCATAAAAAGACATGTTTTTCGGAGTGCAACCTGTGGTGTATACCTCATACACAGCTAACAAGTGACAGTCAACCAATTGACTTTTTACTGTAGATTTAGTAGCTCTCACAATTACTGAAACAAATATATATGAGCATAAAGTGCAAGAAGATCTGATCTCAAAAGGCAAATACGTTCAAATCATATTGGATTGCCAAAGTACAGGCTCTAAAGAGAGGCAAAGTGGAGGTGCATCAGCTTCCACATGACTTACTTTGCTTGGCATAATAGAAGGGAAGTTACTGCTTCATCCAATTGCAGTTCCAAAATATTGATGCACAATACAGGAAAGCTAGGGCCAAAACTAAAAAGACAATTTTTTAGCCTGATATTATACATGAAAGCAATATGATATGGGTGGTATTGATTCAGTGGATCATGTATTGCAGACTCTCTTTACAAAAAACTAAAATGGCATAAAAAACTATTTTTTCACATGTTGGATATCACCATATACAATTGTTGGTAGTTTGGAGAGCTCTAAACCCAAAAAATGAATTACATATCTGGATTTTTGCTTATCAAATGCTTGTAGCCTAATTGCAAGCTACTAAATTCAGAGGTCTGTGCACAAAGGGGGCAGAAATCCCCTGCCACCCTGAGATTGACGGAAAAATATTTTCCCAAAAGGATATTGTTTATGGGAAACAAGTTGCATCCATTTTGGAAATGTGCAGTTTGCTGCGAAAGGAACACACACAAGTAAACCAAAATGATTTGTGGTGAATGCAGAGATATGCTCTTTTGTCACTACCCATGCTTCAAGGTATAGCATTCAAAATGTAAATTTTAAAGGCAAGGTTAAAGGATTTATTTCAGTTTATTATTTAAAGAAATATTAAAATAATTATGGGTTGAAAATCATTCCATTAGCAGTGCTTGCCAGATGTGTATACATGTCCATTTTGCTCAGGCCCATTTTATTATGGACATCTATACTCGTCCACTTACGGGAAGAGGTTAAGTGGAGATAAATTGAATCAAGTCAATGGTTCAAAGTAAATAAACTTAAATTAACATTTCTGTCATGTCTAAATAAGAATAAAAGTTTTCAAGTGATGTTTCAATTGTCACATACATTAAATGGGAACATCGTGTGATGTTGAATGTATATTTTCCAAATGCAAATCCGTTCTGTAATAAGTGATAGAGCTTAAAGATAACCACTTTAAGTTTAACATTTGTGGTTCAGTCTTCTCTCAGCAACTAATATATTAGAAACTTGAGTTCTGAGTATTACTGGTATTACTGTACTTTTAATTTAGATAGTATAAACATATTTTAACATAGAAATAGTTTTTTCACATTAGCTGTGTGTAGGACATTAGTTGGAAAGGAAGAATAAAACTTTAAACATTCAGATCATGGCCAATATTTAAACCACAGATCTTTAACCTCCTGTGCTAATGCTCTAACCAACTGAGCTACATGTTCTCTTCCATGCACAAAATCACGATTTTTTCTCATCTGATTCTATATTATATCTCAGAAAACTCCCTAAGCTTTACTGTTAGAGACTCTTAATGTGACGAGTACTTGTGATCTAGGCTTCTAGTTTAACCACCAATTATATATGGGTTCATCACAGCCCTATGAATAAATGGGATACCAGAACATTAAAGAATGGCCTAGGTATTCATATCCAGTTAAAGTGCTAACATCCCTGTTTAATTCTATAAAAAGTAAAGGATACATGCCAGAAAGTTGGAGAAAAGAAATAATGTAACCAATATATAAAGGTAGAGGGGATATGGAGAAACTTAACAACTCTCAGGGTACAGCTTTTTTATGTAATGAGGGAAAAATTTAGATAGGGATTGTAGCTGATAGACTCCAAGAGTGGGCAGGAAAATATAAAATTTTGTCACAGTTTCAAATGGGTTTCAGTAAGGAAGACAAACTGTTGATAATGTGTTTGTGATAAAAACTTTCATAGATAAGTATTTAAAGAACAAAAGAGGAAAATTGTATATGGCTTTTATTGATCTAGAGAAAGCCTTTGATAGAATACAGGTGAAATTATTGTGGTATAAATTACTAAAGAAAGAAGTAATCAAATAGTGATTGCTTTAAAAGGGTTATGTAGGGACAATACTTTCTGTGTAAAATATGAGGAAGGGGCAATAACCAAAGAAGGGGAGGGAAAAAAAAAAGCATGCACATACACAATAAGGAATAAGATGAGGATGTAAGTTAAGCCCAATTTTATTAAATTTATTTATTGATGATACATTACAAAATATGAGCAATAATTTCTTGCTTATAATAAATAATACACAGACACATGATCTGCTTTTCACTAAATGACGATTTAGTAGTAGGGTTCGTAACTGTTGACGGTTTAAAACAGTCTTTACAAGAAATAAATGCATATTGAACATTAAGTGTAAATGAAAAGAAAACACAAATTATAGTTTAGTTGTAGTTTAATGGAACCACCAGATGCCACTACGTCACTTGCTAGAGTTAGTCGGTCCCCAGCTGAAGATGAGAGCAAATGCTCTTGAAACATGTTCTGAAGAATTAACCAGTTAATGAAGTTTTAGTGTCACCTAATACTGACTCATTTGTATATGTAACAACTTCACTGTTCCTAACTTCTTTTAAGATTACAAATTGTAGTGTTTAAAAAAGGAGGAAAATTGAGTAAATATGAAAAATGGAAAAAAGGAAGTAATGAATATAAAGTGGTCAGAGATTATATGTGCTTAGGAATGAAAATAGATACAGGAGGGAAATTGGAGAAACAAAAGAAATGAGCTCTGACAAAGGGGAAAGTAGCAATGATAGCTGTAAGAAGGTGCTTATTTAAAATGCCAGAGATGGAGTTGAAATGGCTGGAAAGAGTATATACCTCAGTCATTCTGGCTCGAATATTATATGATATTGAAATGTGGGGGCTTAATAATGGGTGGGAAATTGTGGGCCAAGTATATAGGATGTTTTGTAAGGAAGTTCTTGGGTTGTCCTTAACAGTGGCTAATGGAATGGCTCAAATTGAATTGGGACAAGTAATAAGAAAAGGATTGTTAAGGAGAGAGCCTCAAAATATTGGTATAGAATACTGCATCTTGATGATGATTATTCATTAAACCAATGTTCAAAATACCAAGATATTAGTCTACAAAGCATGAGTTGGATAAGTGAACTAAGAAATAATTTAGAAAATAGTGGCATGGGAGATGTTTGGAAAAAAAAAGGGAATTAAATAACAAAGGTTTTGGAGAAATATAAGAAGAGGATTTTAAGATATTCAGATACAAAAATTATTTAGTCGGATAAGCTAGAAAAATTGTTGGCATTCTATATTAAAATTAAAAAAAAAAAAATCTGGAAAGCGAGAGATATGCAGATGCCACTAATAAAGAAGAAAGCGGGGGATAGCATGATTAAGAGCAGGAGTATGTAGGCTAAAAGGGCAACAAAAGGGTTATCTGCAAGGCATATGTACATTATGTGGGGGAAGGAAAGATGTACAACACATTCTCTCAACAACTTTGGAGAAGAGAAAGTGTTTTATAGTATAGAAAGGATAAGAACACTCACATAAATAAAACTCTAAGATGATAACTATAAGAGCATTGGGCAATATTTAGAGAAAGTCAAAAATAAGTGGAAATGGACTGCTAATGTGTAGGACATTAGTAGGAAAGGAAAAAAATCAGCTTTGAAAAATTTGAATAATGGGTGTAATTTTAACCACAGATCTTCAGCTTTGCATGCTGATACTTTAACCAACTCAGTTACTGTGTATATTTGAAGACCTGCCTATGGTTTTTTCTACTTTAAGAGATTTATTCCTTAAGAGGTGAATATTAATACTACAAGTTCTTTTGACCCAGGCTTCTAATTTAAACACAAATTATATATGGGATCATTTATATTAGTAAAAATAAATTGTTCTTTCACACTAGCTATGTGTAGGATATCAGTTGGAAAGGAAGAACCAGAATTGAAAAATTAAGGTAATTACTGGAATTGATTTTTTAAGTGCTATATAAACATTTTTTAAAACTGTTTAAGCACCCAAAAAGTCATGCTCTATAATAAAAGATATTGCAAACGTATCTAAAGCTTTGGTAGTGGCTCAAGCTTTATTATGTTACAATTTCTTATATGCTCAGCAAAGAGTTAACAGGTCTTCAAGAGGTACCCTAAAGTGTAACAAAATATAAATTATCATTTCTCTTAGTAGACATATGAGTAATAATGTTAGAGTCCCAACTATTATTTTATTATTCTTACACTCCTGCAATGCTTATTCTTTGTTTGTTTTGTTAGGGGGTCCTGTATTAGTGCAATTTAACATTTAGTTCCTGGAATTCTGCATTGAGAGCAGTTAGAGAATATCTCCGTTAATGTAGTCCAGGTTTGATCACCTCGATCCATTTGAAACCATCCATACTGAAACCATTTGAGCTAGTATTGTGTGTAGTGACATGGGGCTTTCATGACCTGCTTGAAGAAATCAGATTTCCTCAGCATTATTATATACTGATACTAGGCAAATTGATTTGCAGACATATTTAAAACAAATTACCACTATGCTAAAATCACTCAAATTTCACTAATTTTGTTCCACTTAATTGGCCATGTTTCAAAAGCTGTTGCCTCCATCAGCAGCCTCACTGATCAACAGTCAATTAACACTAGCTTGTAAGGCAGGTTGTCTTACCTGCAGTGCACAGCAATTGGTGCTGGCCCTCCATGAAGCTCCTGATGATTCTGAGTCTGATCCACCAACTCAATGAGACCTCTTGTTACTTCTGGAACCTCACCCTCCACTGTGGGCCACCCATTATATTGAAACTGCGTCACCATCACATTCTCTTCAGTCTGGAAGACAATTTGTTTATGACTTATCTATACCATCAGAAGATTCAATTCAAACTTCATTCCTATGAACTAAGCAAAGAAGATAGATTATTCATACAATTAATCTGCATCAATTCTGGAAAGAAGGAGCTCTGAACCAATGAAAAAATATGAACTAATAAAATGTAAATTGCCAGTAATATTCATCATTTAGTGCTGACAAATACACACAGGAATACAAGGTGGTATTCATAATATTCTGGACTGGTGCTGCCATTTGGTCAAAAACTTACTTTGGGACTAATGACCAATGTCGACCTTCAAAGTAGTTCCCTTCCACACATATACACCGGTCCCAGCGATTCTGCCATTTTCCAAGTGCATCTTGGAAGTCATGTTTCTTTGAGGGTGTTTAGCACAGACAGCATTTCTTCTGGAAACCTCTCAATTTTGTAGAGCCGGTGTCCTTTTAACTTGATTTTCAGTTGGAGGAATAGAGCGAAGTCGTAGGGTGCCAAATCAAGCGAGTAAGGTGGGTGGGGGAGAACCGTCATGTTGTTTTTCATCAAAAAGCTCCTGGTGAACTGTGACAGGGCGCTTTATTGTGATGCAACAGTCAGTTCCCTTGTCGCCAAAGTTTGGACCGTCACCTCCGCACATTTTCACGGAGCCGTCGTAAAACGTCACAGTAGTACGTGGAATTCACTGTTTGATTTGGTGTGACGAATTATTTGTGCATAACCCCCTTGGTATCAAAGAAAACGAGGAGCATGCTCTTGACTTTGCTCTCCACGTGTCTCGCTTTTTTGGTCTTGGTGAGCTCGGGCTCTTCCACTGGGAGGATTGTTGCTTTGTCTCAAGGTCATAAGCCTACATCCAGCTCTCGTTGCCGGTGATGATCTGGACAAGAAGGTTGGGTCATCGGATACGGCCTGACGAAGCTCCGTGCAAACTTCCAACACGCTATGCCTTCTGAGCAGCAGTCAGGATCCTTGGCACAAACTTTGACGCGACACGATTCATGCCCAATTCATCAGTTAAAATTCGTTGGCATGTCCCATAACCAATTCCCACTTCATGAGCTAGGTCTTCAATGGTTCGACGTCGATCATCACGAAAGAGGTGTTGAACTTTGGCAATAATGTCAGGCGTTGTGCAGCTGACGGCCCTACCGGTGTGAGCATCATACGGCCGGCCCTGAACAGAGCATGCCACTCAAACACACATGTATGGCTCATGCTTTGTTCCCCAAATACTTGTTGAATCATTGCGAGGTCTCCGTAGCATTTTCCCGAGATTTGCACAGAATTTGATGCACACACTCTGTTCTAATCTTGGATCCATCGTAAAATCGCCATACACTACAAGCAGAGTGTTATGAAACGTACTATAGAATCTCAACACATCTACCCATCTGTATGAACCTTTAAACACTCATTCATCAGATGTGCCAGTGTTGCCACTTAGCGTGCAAAACTACTGCAACTACTGTCGAGATGGCAGCACCAGTCCCGAATATTGTGGATACTAACTCTTATACCTATACCTATCTGTGATAGGTGAATATGTTTCAGTTATACCATGAAAACTCACAGATTTAAGTGGAAGCTAATAGCAGGAAGCACTACTGTTGTGTATTTCTGTGCCATTTAATTTCTGTAATTATACTTCAACTCAAAAGTGATTATATAGATATGCAACAGGTGCATAGCACTTGTGCTCTCAACAAGTGAGCTAGCAGTCACTAGTGATGACCACCTTTCATTCAAAGAACAACTGATTTCATAAAACCTATTTAATAAACAAGTAAAGAGTCAATCCTTATTTTTCAAGCATTTTTGGAGCCACCTAATGAAATTAAGCACATCCCACTGTAGCTCCTTTCAAGAAATAGATCGCATATCAAAATGCATGTTAAATTTAACTTCTCCAGTGTATGAGGATTGTTTCATTGTATATTACATGGTTTTAACCTCAGAAACTATATAATTTATTATAAAGCATGACCTTATTAATGACTTCACCCATTTCACCAAGTTCCCAGTGTCTATTGCTATCACTTTTATCTTAACATTAACACACTGCTATAAGACAGATATTATCCAGCTTTGTTACTGTCACTTTTGTATATCAAAGATTGAGCAGAATCTATGAATATTTCATATAATTAAGAATATTTGAGGTTCCTTAGTAGTAGTGTTTAATGCCCGTTTTTACTACTGAGGCACCACAGGCGGTGGACACTGATGATACATGAAATGAAATGATAAATTGGGAAAGGATATTTTTTTTTTTTAAGGAAGGAAGCGTTCCAGGCCTAAGTTTAGGTACCTCCCCGGCATTTGCCAGTTATGAAGACTGAGGAAAACCTGGAAAAAACCCCAGTCAGGGAGGACGGTCCTGGCGGGATTCGAACCGCAGACCTCCCGCTCACGAGTCCGTGCCTTAACGACCTCGGCCACCCGTGGCGGTTTGGGGTCCCTTGATTAATAAATAATTGAAGATAAGTTGGCTAACATGCACCTCTTCTTTGGTGCAACAGCATATAATGCAAAATTTATTTCTGCAGCGAAAACATCACATCACATTTACTGCTGTACATAGACAGAGGCTGTGAGATACTGAGTCCTTGTTAATATGCATAGTACTAACCATTAAAGGCATTCAAGCTCCCATTTTGAAGAGAGAATTTAAATACAAATTGGGACAACCCTAAAACAGTAGTCTGTACATTGCACAAAATGTACCCATTTCACTGACAGGTTTGTACATTGCAGCCAGAAGACTTTCTATTTTAAGTGCTGCTTTCAAACTGGTCTTTATGTGCAGAAAACCAATATTCTACTGCTTCAGTGTTTTGCACAGATGCGGCAAAATTTATGAGAGAGAGCATGCTCAGTATTCGAAACACCATATCTGGGAGGAAGAAAACACACATGCACAGGTACATCGAGCCTTCCAAAAGACATATGCTATGAATTGCAGAATGAGGCTTTTCTCTCGTCCCAGAAGTTTTGGATCACAAATATGGGAGGCTGGATCTAAGATAATTTTGATTATAGAACATTTTTGCCTTCGATGGTGGTTGGAAGTCTTGTGAAAATATCTGTCTGTATTGCGTAGGCTTAAGGCAAACTGTGTGTCTGAAGGTACCATCACTATTTTTCTTGACCAAAACGTCCAGGAAAGGCAGTTTACCATCTATCTTCATATCCATTGTAAACTGCATTCATGAGTTGATATTCAGGTGCTGCAGGAACTTATGAAGAAAAGGCTCCCTTTGGTTCCATACTACAAAAGTGTCATTGAAGAATGTAAGCATTCCTGGCCAGTGTCAACTATGTGGCGTGGTCTGTAAGGCTGTCATTTCAAAATGCTTCAAGTAAAAATTGACAATGACAGGGCTAAGAAAGCTGTCCATAGCCAAGCTCTCATTCTGTTCATAGGACTCATTATTTCAATGAAAATATTTAGTGTGAAAGCATACTGGAAAAAAGCTTTAGTTTCATCTGGAAATATTTCTTTAAGTTGTGTAATGGCTACATTAATCAGGACATATTAAAAAGGGACAGGACATCACAGATCACTTACTCCAGGTTCAGGAGTAAGATTCTTGAGCTTTTCAATAAAATGCCCAGAATCTTTTATGTTCAAATCGGTCTTACCACATGTGGTTTAAGCATGTTGGCAAGATACCTGGCAAGCAACTGAGAGAAAAGCCAATAGTACTGACTATAGGATGTAACAGGAAGCCCTACTTGTGAAATTTCGGTAAGCCATAAAGCCTAGGTGAAAGGGTTTCTGTTCTCTTGATGTTGTACTGATCCTTTGAAGGTATGGACAATTGTTTGGTAAATAGTTTGGTTTGCCGTAGAATCTGCAAAGTGGGATTGCGACGAAGCATGCTGTATGTTTGGGGGTCAAGAAAATTCCTTATTTACACAGTGTTCAGAATCTAAGATCATTGTAGTATTTCATTTATCAGCCTGGAAAATTATAATATCCTTATTGAAATTGAGTTTCTTTAGCACTGCTCTTTCTTCAGAAAATGTTCATCTGAATAACATTAACTCATAAAATGCAGATTGAGAGAGATGGTAAACTGCCTTTCCTGGATGTTTTGGTCAACGAGAAAAGTACTCTCAGACATACAGTTTACCGTGTCTACACACACAGACATATCTTCATATGACTTCCAACCACCATCCAAGGAAAAATGTTCTATAATTAAAACTCTACTAGATTGAGACTCCCATATCTTGAGATGGTATTTCCTGATCTCAAACCCTCTGAAAATTTATAAGCACCATTACAATTAAGTTTATGTAATATATGTTTAATGTGTGTTTATATCAGGTTCACTTTAGGCTACTTTTTTATGTGACTGAATAGTATTGAAACACTTGCAATATTTTGTTACAATACACTCCAGGGTTGTTATGTTTCTTGACATAAGGAAGGCAAAACTGCAACCTATTGTTCCTTATTTAAATCCCATTAGGTTTGAGAGCTTTTAAGATTCTAAAGGAATATTTTGCTATTGTGTACAGCTCGGAGAATTACATTTGTTATCTTTAGAAGAGGAGAAGGGCAATGCAATAAGAAGCTAATAATTTTTTCTTTAACGATGGAGTAACTGTACCAGGGCAATAAATAAGCCTAATAAAAACGCTTCACATTATACCCAATCAAAATTATTGACAGTAGGCACGCGCGATAGCCATTTTTTTTTTTTTTAATTTACGGACGCTCTATAACATCTCAGATCATTAGTGTCCCATTCAAATACGGGTGTGAAAAGTCCGACAAATTTTGCTCAGAGGCATCTTTTTTCAGGCTTGAGGTTCTGTATCATGCCGTAAATGTACGACACGGGACCAACGGCTTTCCTCCCTTTCGTAGGAAGCCATACTTAGGATTTTTACGCCCGAAAAAAATCCATTGGTCCTGGCCGGGATCGAACCTGCGATCTTGGGTTTAGGAGTCAAGTATGGTTACCATTACACCACCAGCACCGACACGATAGCCAATGGAATGACTTAATATGGAATAGAAACGTACATCTTGAATCAACACTTTTAAAATTAAGAACGTCAGGACCGGCGAACTGTAACTGTAATAAAATATAGCAAATTTTGAGGTCCGCGGAGAATACTAGTCAGTGTCGCGGATGTGTGTTGGTTATTGACGAGGAGAGTGTTGATCAGTCGCCGCGAAAAGAATATTAGTTAGTTGGATGCTAGAAGGAACGCTGTCGAATTGATGAGAAAAATGTGGTTTAGTTAATGGAATGAAGTTAATCAGTCGGCGACTCACGGTGAATGTAAGTTAGTGTGAAATTCTACGTTTAATCAGAACAGTTCGCCAGAGAGAAATGTGCGCAGTTCGTCGCAACAGCTTATCATGCGTATTTAGGAGAAATGAAAAGGTGGTCAGCACCGTCGAAAACAGACAGCTGGAGAGCGTCCTAATAGATTAAGTAGACTTGAACACAGCGCATCAGATTCCTATCGAAAGACCCGAGTATTAAGCGATAAATTCCAACTAGGTTCCTGTTGAAGTATACAAAAAATTCTTTGAGACTCTCATAAACCAATGGCGAATACCCTAACCCCTGAGATCAACACAAACAGAATAAATTAAATCATTTAATTAAATCTCCCGACACTTCTCCCTCTGGTGCGCAATACCACAAAATCCAGCAAGTCTCAGCCGAGGCCATAAGAACTTTAACAACACGACTATTGGAGGAAGCAGAGTAGATGGGAGAGTGGGTGAATGTAATCATCATTAATCTCACGTCAATAAAATCATACCTAATTAACATCAACTCCCGCATATTCCCACCCGACTCACAACATTCGCCCCAATCTATGAACCTAGGCTCCTGGGACGAGAGAAAAAACATCTGCATTATGAGTATTATGACCTAATGAGTACGGAGCCAAGGAAGTGAGAAGTTAGATCCTAGAAAGAACATGAAATAGATGGACACATTATCTAAGAAGAAGGGCACAGACCGCATCTCCAACTCCCCCATATTCCCCTGACTCTCAAACATTCGCCCCAAATGGCGCGCCCACGCGTGAGCTTCTAAGAAGCTGGAAGAAGGAAAGCCGGAAAGATCCCAGGCCAGAGAGAACTTCAAAACGACCCAAAAAAAAAAAAAAAAAAAAAAAAAAAAAAAAAAAAAACTGAAGACGAGGCAGAACGGCGGAAAACATCACGGCATCGCAGACAGGGGTAGACCAGACCAGTTAGCATAAAAAGCGCTACCTGGGCAACGCCAGCACGTAACAGACCATAAGCAGGGACTTTACAGACAAACTCTGCTCTAAGAGAGGAAGGCCTTCGCAGACGACGGGGAAAAGAAGAAATAAACACCAACGCAGAACACCGAGAACATAGGAAGCTGAAAAGAAACCAGAAGGTACAGAAAAGTTCAAAATTTTGTTGCTTTGTAATATGTCACATAGTAAAATTGTAATACATGTTACTGAGAAGTACACAATTAAGCACGGCAGAAAAGGAAGTGGTAACAGAAATAACAGCGGTAGATGAAACTATGAGAATGGAAACTGAAGTAGATAGGGTGGCAGACAAAGATCAGGGCAGTATACAGGACGAGGTCAATATACCAGAGAAGATAGGCACAGTGAAGGAAGGTTATTGACAATGTTAGGACAGATGATGCAGTTACAATTAGAGACGTCACAGGACGAGCTGAGCAGATTAGAGAAAATAGGGCAGTCCGAAAATAATTTTGATAAAAGAATTGATAAATCACAGAAGGAATTTCGTGGCAAGCTAGCGCAAATAGAGAAGTTACATAGCAGCAAAATAGAGCAAAAGCTAGACAAGGTTCAAAAGGCACAGTAAGACCTGTCACAAATATTTCAGGAAAGGGAGAGTAAATGGGAAGGTGAGAGAGATCAGATAGGCAGGGTGTTAGTGAGATCAGGAAGGATTTCTAAAAGTTGGAGAACAGAGTGGAAGAAATAGAAAAGGTTGGGGAAGACCTGAGTGCTGCCATTACTTCTTAGTGTTCAGAACTGGAAGAACACGTGAATTTGGAACTCAGATCCGTAAAATTAATAGTACAAGCTTTAAACAAGAACCACGATAAGAAAACTGCCAAGGTGAAAGAGGCTAGAAATAGTAATGTTGCTGTAAAATTTAATTCCAGGTTAAGTAATGGTCACAATGCTATTGTAACGCCCCAAACAAGTTCAGGTTACAGAAATACAGTGGAGGCCAGTGAACCTCTGATGGACACCTCTGGCAGGACCCAAGTGCATGTGAATATTCCAATTTCTGATATGCCGACCCCACCAGTGAATGTACGTGGTATTAATGTATCTGGTAGGAACTTGTCGAATTTTTATATGCATAACTTTGCTTACAACACTGGGTCAAACCAATTAGTTAACGAAATCAGCCCACTTGATTTTTAAGAGGAATGGGGAACAACTGTAAGTTAGTCATCCAGCAGTTGAAAGATTACTTTTGGATAAAGAACCTTACTGAAGACAAGAAAATTATTTTTAAAAGACAAAATTTTAAAACGACAGTCGGCATACTGATACAGGCTTGCCCTGTATGATTGTACTTCATACAGCCATTCCAAACTGTGTTTCATGGTTAGATATTGAAATCGAACCCAGCAAAATTTAATTCGTTTAGATCTATCAAACAGTCAATATGAGCCAAGAGCGGGAGTGAGCATGGTCGATTATTTTGTCAATAGAGAAAAAGAGAAAATTGCTAGATCCTCCCTTATCGGACCGCGAATTGATGACTCTGATGGCAAACCACTTCCCAGAGAACATCCGTAACAATCTGATCGTCGCCAAGCAACTTTGTCGAAATGATAGAACTGCTCGCCGCCTTTGATATGCAAAGGAACAATTATCCAGGCAATCGGCGAGAGGAAGTTGAATATCAGCATTACGACAGGGTTACCAACCACGAAGAGAGAGAAGTTACAGCGGGATGGGAGCTTTGTCCCATAGAAATATAGAGAGTGGGCCGAACCAAGCCCCAAGGAGGACACAAATAAACTTGATACACCCCTAGATCACGCTCCCTCTCATTACTTTGGAGATCCGGAGGAGTTCCATAGGAAACGAAGGAAGGGCTCTAGAACGTGCCAACCATTCCCTAGGTATCCGAGGTCGGCCCGAGAACAACAGCTGTATTGGTGAAACTCTCCAGAAATAACGACGCGGCCCCAGGAAGGAGGCGATCAAACGGCACAGCGATCATCTAACAGCACGGTCTAGCAAGAATTGATGCATAATCTCCCATCAGCGGACAGAAATCAGGGAAATTCCAATATCAGCTCATCCCGGGCAGATTAGCGCGGGAAATTGAACCAGGCGTATCGAAGGAAAATATGACAGAACGCAGACAGGGCCCAATAAACTTATTAGAAAAGAAAACTATTTATCCGAGAAAAGCTGAACCAAATGTGCGACCGGCCGAAAATCAAAATCAACATGGAAAATATACAAATATCTGCTCTATTGGACACCGGCGCGTCAAATAATGCATGCAATATGAACTTTTTTTTTTGAAAAACTCATAGCCAATAAAATCAACATAAGCTTGCCTATCTGCGGGGTTTGTTGTTCTGTTGCAATGGGGAAAAGGAAGGAGCGCGTAACTTACAAACAATGGTCAGAGTGGAGATCGCAAATGAAGTGTTTGAATTGATGTTCTTTGTGATTCCTTGCTTAACAACTGAAGTAATTTTAGGTTGGGATACTTTCTTTGCAGGGAAGGCGTTCAAAAATGTTGAAGGCAAAATTATTGCTATTAATAAATCTTCAATTACGGTGTCTGTTCCATTTTGTGACGATGACAACCAAGTGGAGGTAATACTGTCTCGAGCAGAGCAGAATGTAAGGGACGAAATATTCATCGTTGAGCAAGTTAACGTCGGCATGGCCAATGATTTGGTCGAGATTAATGAAGAGATTAAACTTAACTCTATGGATAACGAACTTTTGTGCAGAAACCACAATACCTTTTGTAGTGATTGCCAAGAAAATCTAAATGCTTCATTGACGAGAGCCCAGATAAACAGAACCACGAACAACTTGAAAGAGGACATTTGAAATTAGATCGCCCGGACGCACAATGTAAACAGCTGAAGGGGAAGGCAAATGAAGCACACGGATTGAATATACAACAAAGGAAGAGATTTGAGCAAGTGCTTATTAAATATTCTGAGGTATTTTCGGAATCTTCGTGATGGTGTAACAAGTACACTCACTGTTTTGAAGTAAAGAACTTACGCCCATCCATAAACAACTGCCTATTCCAATGTCAATATGATCAGATCAAGTTATCTATTCTATGGTTCGTGAGGGAATAATTAATATCACACATTCTTATTAAATTAATCTGCTATGCTGGGTGAGGAAAAGCAAATGCCAGCTATGGATGACTCTTGATGCTAGGAGGCTAAACAACCAAACCATATCATACCGCAAGGGGTCCAAAACCTATCGACGAAGCTTTCCAGTGGCTCACATTTTTCCAAACTTGACCTACGAGGGTGGTTCCATAAATTTCCGGCCTAACCATTTTCTAGGTATGATAAAGACAAAAACTACACTTCACTTTTCAATATAGTAACCCTTAAAAGCAATACACTTCTCACAACTTTGAATTAAAGTTTCAACCCTCCTTAAAAAAAAAAAAAAAAAAAATCAGAAGACTTGTCCGCAAAATGCGCATAAACAGCATCCATTACTTCATCGTCACACTTACATTTCCTTCCTTAGTGGTCCTTCTTGGGTTTTGAGAAGAGGAAATAGTCACTGGGAGCTAGATCTGGGCAGTAGGATGGATGGTCGATTTTTTTGAAGCGACATTTCTTCACAGCTTCCTTTGCAATAAGACCTATGTGCACAGGCATGTTGTGAAGAAGGCGCACACCACCATGATTGCGGCTATGATCTACTTCATTGGCTGAGTGACCTTCGACTATAAGAGGCAGTGCTTCGCCACATTTACGCCACTCCATTGATTCTCTGTTGGACAAGGGATCATATTTTCATCTTCTGTAACAATGGTTTGCAGAACTTCCATCTCGTTGCTACGGCAGAGTTCCAAAAATGTCTAACAACAGATGACTTGTTGCTGCTTTTGGATTGAGAAAATAAGTCTAGGCACCCATCTTGCACAAACCAATTCATGTTTAAATGCTCATGAATAATTCGAAGGACTGTTGTTTAGAAAGGCCCAACCATGCCATGTAACTTTGAGCCGCCGGTCTTCCCTAATTTCTCCTCTCCTTCCACAAGAGGAACGTTTTCAGCAGTGAACACCTCCGAGGGCCGACCTGCACGCTCTTAGTCTTAAATGCTTTCTCAACCCATTTGAAAAAGTTCAGCTCATTCATTTATGGTAGAGTGAGGAGGATGCTTCCCCATATACACCATCCAATCGCTGTTTAATTTTATTTGGAGTAAGTCGTCCTTTTGCAAACAACTTAAATAACAACTGGGAACTTTATTTTGAACATGTCACAATCTTCCACACATAGTCTTCTTTATGCAACTATATCTGAACAACTGAACACAGTGGAGCAGAAGTTACAGATGCAATTGTTTACTTAACAGATAAGGTATACACGAGATATGGATTTTGTGAAGGCGATAATCCTTATAGGCGAGGCCAAAAACTTAATAGACCTACCCTTGTAACTTCTTACAGGCAGGTACCCCTTGACAAAAGAGTCTGACAGTACACATATTCCTTGTTAATAGAAGAACCGATCATTTTAAAATGTGTGCTTTTGGCCTGCCTACTAGGGAAGTATATTATTTAGGGCACTATTCAACATGTTAAGGACTCAATGAAAGATTACGCAGCTCAATATGTGCACGACTTCTTTTGGGGACAATGTCGAGGAGCACATTGACCATTTAGACTATATCTTAACAAAACTAAGAGAAGGGTGAATGACAAAGCTCTAGAAAACAGGCTTCCTTAAGAAAGAGACAGAATTTTTAGACTTTATTTTTTCAGCTCAGGGAATAAAGCCCGACCCCAAGAAAGGGGAGGGGATTTTGGGAAACCAGCAGCCTCAGAACCTGAAACAACTAAGACGTTTCTTTGGCATTCTGCAGTATCAGGCTCGATTCCTGATAAACTACAGCCACTGTAGCAGCATCTCTGAGTGGACTACTAAAGGCAAAAACAAAATGGCGCTGGTCAAGCATGGAACAGATAGCTTTTGAGAATATCAAACAGCAATTCAGAGAGGCGATTATATTAGAAATATCTAAAAATGAGTTGCCATATATCATCTAAGCAGACGCTTCTAGTAAAGGCTTCGGAGTAGTCTTGATGCAAGTGCTTGAGTATGTTTCATAGCATTATTTGCAATGGCATCTCGTGGCTGTTCACAGACCAAAGCTATCGCATGTGTGACTGAACAAGAAATTGCAGCTATATATTTTGCAATCCAGAAATTTCACATTAATGTATTCAATAAGAAAATAATTTTGAGTACGAGCCATTTTAATCTCTCCTTCATACAGCAATGCAAACTGACAAGTTTTGGTATATTTCGCTACATCCATGAGATTATGGATTAAGGGCACAGACTGCATCTCCAAGCTATTTAGACAATACAACATAGACACAGTTTTTAAACCAACAAAACAGCTAAGAAATACATCTGCTCCACAAAAGAACAAGAAAATTATTTCCCTCAGCAGTTGTCTACAGAATACCAATTTCATGTGGTGCAGTTTACGTTGGTACCACACTGCGCAGCATTCAATACATGCCCTACAGAACATAAGAGATATTGCCGCCTACATCAGACAAATCAGCTGTCCCTAAGCATGCCCTACTAGTTGACGGAGAGCATAAAATTGGTTTTCAAGATATCAACATATTAGCCTCAACAACTTATTAGAATCCTTGCTCATACCTGGAGACAATTGAAATTTACAAGCATAAAAACAACTTTTAACAGGAATGAAGTAGTTGTAAAATTGCATTCAGCACAGTATCCAATTTTGCAAAGAAAAACAAAATATGTGAACCAATCAGTAACTGACCCTCCAATGGAAACGCCCACAAGCTCCAGCTTAGATACAGCCCTCTTAACTGAGCGAACCATTCAGAGCTACAGGCAACCCCATTATATATACTGCCACTATCAAGTCAGCACTGCCTCATCTCCAAGATTACATCGAGCATACCTTGATGATGTCCACCATCTTGGAAGATGAAGGAAAAATATCTCATTGGACTACCATTTTACATCCCTGAAGACTCAGTTTACATAATTGATACCTGCAATATGTATTATGAGCTAACAGGTTTGAACCCAAGGAAGTAAGAAGAGCTTTACATCCTAGAAAGTACACAAAACATATGCACACACTGTTTAAGAAGAAAAGATGATTATTGTTGTTTAAAGACATAAAACTGCTAAGTTTATTAGCGCCCAAATACATTAAAACTGTGCCAATAAAAAATAATTAAATACTTTATCTACACTAAAATACTCTACAGATAACAAGTGACATACGTCAGCCAATCAAATAAAAATCCCATTAACAAATAACAAGGGCAAAGGAAATTCAACAATGTACAAAATACTAATCATAAAATACACCAGCAATGCAGGAAACAAAATAGGCGTAAAATTCTATAAAAGAATACAGTTACATATAGAATTAAAAAAATCGTACCTTGCTCCAGAAACCACAAATATGTATAAAACGGAGGACTTGCTTGACTGTGACATCATCAGTAAGACTTTCAAGGGAGGCACGCAAACTCTGGGAAATTCTAAAAGCTGCTAGGTGATGACATTCAATTAAAATGTGGTGCACTCTATGTAGGGTGGTTACAATTTGGACATACTAGAGCAGGTTAACCTTTAAAAATGTAATGCTTACTAAAACGACAATGTTCAATCCGCAAACGTGATAAAATTACTTCTTCCCGACGAACTACGCTAGAAGAGGTTAACAAATTTAATGGTGCAGATTTGTTTTCCCAAAGTTTATTGTTTCAGAGCAAATACCATTCTTCGCACCAGTGCGAGTAACGGCTCTACGTAGAAACTGATTAAAATTCTCAAAGTAAATACGTTGCTGAATTGTGGAAGGGTGTAAAATTGCGCATTTCTCTGCGACATTTGCGGTCTTGTTGCCCTGAATTCCCACATGGCCAGAAACCTATGCAGTGTTACGCTGATGTCCGCGTCAACTAGCGCAAACACTGCATCCTCGACCTTCTGTACAAAAGGATAGGAGTTGTATAGGTTTCGAAAGCTCAAAAGAGCAGTCAGGGAATCAGAACAAATTAAAAAGTACCCCAGCCGCTGTTCAGATACATATAAAACCGTTCGATAAATATCGCAAAGTTCCTGCATAAAAATAGATGTCGCAGAGTTAAGAACAAATGCAAAACTAGAACCATTATAGACAAAGGCACATCCAACACCTGTGTCGGGTTTCGAGACGTCGGTATAGATAAAATTGCATCTCCCAAATTAGAGTATAGCGCTAAAGTGTCGACGAATAATGAAAGATGTAGTCGATGATTTAGGATGGACGTAAGCCCAAGATGAATTTAGGCCTTTGCTAAAAGCCAAGGAGGATAACAAATTTCCTCGGATGAGAAAAGAGGAGGCAACTCAATGTCTAAAGTCCTTAAGATCTCCCGAAAGGGATTGCCTAGAGGCTTAGGAGCCAGAGACCTAGCAGCGTAAAAGCTATCAAGCGACATATTAAAAAACGACCCATTCCTGAGATTCCGAGATTGAACAGTGCACCAAGTAAAAAGTCGAAGCAGTACTGAAGGTTGCGACAAGTCATACACAAGCCATAATCAATTTTGGAATGGATGATAGAACGGTAGAGGCTCAAAAGAACCGTCCTATCAGCTCCCCAGGATATGACATTTAAAACACGTAACAGACATAGAGAACGTTCATACCAGCCTTCAGTTGTGCTATATGCAACGACCGGCAGTTTTTTTTTTATTAACAACCAAGTCAAGGAATTTTACTTGTCTGGAAAAGAGAAAGCATCTGGGCCAAGATGGAGAGATGGCGAAGGATACTCCTTGCAGCGCCAGAAATTCATGCAGACGGTGTTCTCAGCAGAAAAACGGAACCCGCGGTTGACACTCTAACCATAGAAACGTTCCAGACAGAATTGGATGCGGTGTTCCAAAAGACAAGTTCGCTGAGAAGAAAGAAAGATTGCAAAGTCGTCGATCAATAACGATTATGTAATCCCTATCGGTAAACTCTGTGATGTAATTAATAGCAATGGCAATCAATGTGACACTAAGTACCGAGCCCCGAAGTACTCCGTTTTCCTGAAGGGGGGGGGAGATAAAACAGAACCCACGCAACATAGCAACATGAATACTAGCCCCGGAGCACATTGTCGACAGTTAAAAAGCGCATGCTTCAATTCCCTAGCAGAAAATGGAGCATCATAGCATCCCTAATTGTCGGCGGCAAAAGAGAATCCTCTCGATTTCACCTGCTCTTAATTGTGCGAAACGCGGGAGGATATTTACGGGAGCTCGAAATATCAGCGAAAGTGCGCCCTGATTTATTGGCAATGTCCGTAGGGGTATGAAGTACACGGTGTTGTACCTCGAGGACGGGTATGGGCGAAAACTCAGGCCTACCTGCAACACAGTATAGCTTGTTCCAGACAACATACGAAGGGGTTGAGCGGTTAAAAGAGGAAGCGAAAGCAATCCAAGATGTCTTTTTGCTATCCTTCTGTACTCGAACGGAATTGACGGGCACATGCTTATAATGAATCATATTTTCCAATGTAGGATGGCGACGAAACACACTCAAAGCATCTCGACGCGCACGCCATGCATCGGTCCACCAAGGAAACGGAAAGCATCTGGGGTGGGAAGACGACCGGTGAATAACTGGAACTGCGGCAGTAATGAGGACAGTATCGGAGAGTTTGAACATGGCGTCAATAGATATAAAATCATATCCTGTAAATATGGCTAGGCTATTAAATATAACATCTAATTCACTTTGTTGATAAGCCACTTCGGCGCGTGTTGTGAATGTGGAAAGACACAATATGGATTTGGCACGGAAAATGATCAATGAAGTATAAACCAGAGAGGACGTACCAGGTAAAGTGAACAGAATGAGAAGCAGAACCGATGGAGAGATCCACATGCGAAAAACTGTTTGTACTATCAGACAGAAAAGTGGGCTGACCTGTTTTAAGTAAAATCATGGCGTTCCAAAATGTCTGCTACCATGCTACCCCTTGTACACTTTGTTGAAGAACACTATAGGGGATTGAGCACGTTTAAGTCACCCAAAAAGTAGAAAATTGCGTAGTTACTGGGAAATAAGATGATCTAGATCAGCCGCCGAGATAGTAGGAGATGGGGGTATATAAATATTACAGACCGTAAACCTAAGACAGGAAAAGCTAACTGAAGCTGCTGCAGTCTGCAAACAAAATTGTTGCTCAGTGGAAAACTGTGTACGTCAACTATGATTAGAATTAAAACTCCGCCATGTCCAGGAGTGCCATCTTCTGGTAGAAGGTCAAATCGCGCTGAAGAGTAAACGCGAAGGACAAATGAGTCCTGTGGTCGAAGCTTGGTCTCCTGGAGACACACAAGCGGAGAGTCAGTCGACCGTAAAAGCAACTCCAGTTTAGGTTTCGACTATCGATTCCAAGTACATTTCACGAAAGGATAGCCATTGTAGAAGTCTGGAATTAGGAAACAGACCAATTATACACGTGGGGCTACGTGGTTTAGCAGAAGCAGGCACATCCTGCTCCATTGCCTCCTCAGAGGAAGGGCTCTCCCGCTGAGTGGTAAACCGATTCTAACACTAGGAATCGGTCGGAGGAGGAAATAGGCGGTGATGGCAACCGCCTAGCGCGATTGCTCCTTGAACCATCAAAGGAGCTCGATCTCCGAGAAGAGGATTCGAAGTCTTCTTCTTTTCGACATTGTTGGACGTCTCAAAAAGGTTAGATTTGATAAGCGCTTTTGAATTTTATTGCTGGATCAAAAACTACCTGCTTCGGCTTCTGGGCAGAGCGCTTGGCGGAATTTGGTGTACTAGGAACTCTAGTGAACACCGAGTCACAGATCTACGTGCTGCTGTCACGCTTCTGTTTCGCAGAAGAGGCTACAGAGCTATACGTTCCGGCCTTAGGTATCACAGACTGGCGAGCTTGAAGGAGTTTCCGGGCCTCAGAAAAGGAAAACTTCTCCTTCATTCGGAGTACAGCGCTCTTCGCGATAACGAGGATAATCGCGGGACGAAGCTGCGTGATCTCCGCGGCAGTTCATGGAGACTGGAGCGGATGGACACGCTCCTCGACGACTCTTTACCGCAGGTCGTAAATAGCGAATTAATACTCTTACAAAACATGCTATTGTGGCCGAAACGTTGGCAATGAAAACATTGCATGGGGCTGGAAATATACGGATGCACCGCTATAATCTCATATCCCGTTTTTATTCTCTGTGGCAGGTAGCCCAATTAAAAGTGAGGAAGAGAGTACGGGTCGGCTGTACTTAACCTTCTTTCCTCGTTTGCACGCGATAAATGGAGGTGATGTCTTGTTCCTCCAGATAGCCCTGAATTTCATATCAGACATGCCGTCAAGTATGTTGATGTTAATTACTGCGCGAGAGGAAATTAGGTTTCTGTGCTAGTCGACAAGGATTGGATTTCCATGTAGTGTCGTCTTGTGCAGTGTGTTGGATTGTTGTAGTCCAAGCATCTTTACCAAAAGATCCATTTCTAAGTCACATACAGGATTTCACAGAGCCAGAGATGTGTCTGTGCCCTTCTGAATGATAAATGGGTTGACACAATTAAATGACTCACCTTCAGTTTGACTAATAACTAAGTAACAAGGAAACGATATCTCGGTTACTTCTTTTACATCCATTCTTTTTCTATTTATTTGTTGAGGAATATTGTTCACCATAGCAGGATCCTCCTTCACTATTGCAACTATATCCAATCGCAGGCTGCTTCTTAGACACCACTCCGGCTTAGATGAGTTGTTCTGGCCTGAACAAAAGTCACCTCAGGGTCACACCTATTAGGGTATAGACATAGGGACCCAATCGCCTTCAGGAAGGTAACAGCTTATGCAATAGCCCCTCCCTGGGCCTGGCCTTTACCAGGGAATATGCTCCTGTCCTACATGATAACCCAGTGCTGGGAGTTATGTCATTAACCAGTCACCTTTTATCGCATCAAACAAGGGGGCAACCATCAGACTAAGAACAGAGAAGTAAGAAGAATAAGTGAAATTAAAATGGTCAAATATGCTAAGTGTGGACCTGTGGGAGCAGCTCGGGTGCCTTGGGGTCGCTGCACCCCATATCCAACCCTGAGGGAAAGAAGGGCACCGCATATTTTCCATTTCTGAAAAAGTCACAGACTGCATCTCCAAGCTACTTAAACAACATAAGAGACAGTTTTTAAACCAACAAAACAGCTAATAAATACATTGTACTCCACAAAAAACACAAGGAAAACACATGCCTTGGCTGGTGCTCACAGAATACCATGCTAATGTGTCTACATTAGTGTCTACATTCATTGCACCTCTCAGTGAAAGTCACATATATATATTTCAAATATTGAAGTAATCAATTTTAATTTATTTCTTGCAAGTGTCAATCATTGCAACTAAGAATGACATGGTTGACCAAGGTTGTTAAGAGACAGATTTGTTAGCAGGAGGTGTTTGATTCCTGCCAGGACTGTCCTCTGACATGTTTTTCTCAGTCCTCATAAATGCCAAATGTTTGAGCATTAGCCAGAACATTTCCTTCCTTCATCATCAGTGCTCACCAACTGTGGTGCCTCAGCATAAAAATAGCCATTAAAGCCTTAAAGAGGGGGGGGGGGAGTAACTAAGTGCAGAAGTGTTGAAGATGACATTAAATTATTACTAGGTCAATAATTATATTAAAATATGTCAAGAATAATTTTAGTAATTTATCTGTTACACAAATATTTCAAGAATAGAGAAATAATTCTTTTAAATAATAACTCAGCATTAAGTTAAGTTCAAATAGAGTTGTAAGTTTTGCTCACTCTATTCTGACAAAATATTAAATGCTATTAGCTATTTGACCACATTTTGCAGTATGGTAATGAAGTATAAGACTTAGGATCACACATAACAGTGATTTTCTTGCAATGACATTTTATTTTTTGGCACTTGCTGTAACATGCACCAAAATCCTGACTAGAATCTACTGATTGAAATACAGTTACAGTTTTCAAGATAGCTTTTTAAACTTAATTTTTTCTTATTACATTGTGATACGAGAAATGTTTCAGTTAGATCATATTGATTTTAATGAATGTAGCATGCTCAATTAAGATATCCTAGATGTAATGTAATTCAAATGGAAATAATCATTTTGCCATAAAATCAATGGTAGCTTTATAAATAATTAGTGAATAATAAATAGATAGCATGTGGTGGCATAGTATAACCAGCTAATGACATTTTATGACCTTGTTTATGCTAATGTCAATGAATATGTACTAGTAGCACAAAAAGTTATGTAAACACAGAGTTAAAAACTAATAAACTACCAATTAAAACTTTTAATGCAATGAATATTTTAATGTATTAGAGACTGGAATCAGCCTAAGTTTGCAAACATGGGGCCAGGTGTTGATGACCAACTGATTGTGACCATTTTTTTTAAATATAATGGAAAAAATGCTACTACATCTTAGAAAAAACTTGCAGATAATATTAGATTTCACTGACGGCAATGATCATACAGTTTAGGAGAACTATAGTAAAGCTAATGTAATTGAAAGAGACGACAAAAATAATTCAATTAGTTGGACATTTTCCCACAAAAACCCCTAAAGTTGGATATCTTATTAAGGTACTACAGCTTCTCATCAGTACTAGATCTATACCATCAATTTCCTGTTCAGTATACTGCTCATCTAGTCGTGCTCTGTTATACACACTGCCACGGGTGGCCCAGGCCATTAAGGTGCAGATTCATGAGTGGGAGATCTACGGTTCGTCTCATGTATTATGTATTAGTTGTTATTGCCTGTGATGCCTCAGTATTTAAAATTGGCATAAAAAAGTAGCTTTTCTAATTATCTTTTCGTGAGGCTCAAAAACAAAATTTAAATATTTAACTGCATATTTTTATGAATGCATTCTGTTTTTACTTAAATAATTAATACTTTTAGAGTTTTCATAAACATATCAGATTATAATAGTTATTTATACAACTAGTTTCAAAAGTGGAACTTTAATAACATACGTATCAAGCTAGAACATGACCACAGGGACTGTTACATTCTTAAGGATGACTATAAACTGTTATAGTTCCAGATGTGCAAAATTCTATTGACTGGGTCCTGCTGGACCATAATGCTGGTGACAGAACAAGTTGCAAGTTACAACCAAATAACACGTTTTTGTACATATATATTATTTGGCAGAAAAACAAACATTACAATTTTGTTCAGTTTCACTGCCATTGGTTTAGTCTAACCAAAACAATCCCTTTGTAATAGCAATAATTGAACTGAAATTAGCAATAATTGAACTGAAATGTTGCATACAGCAAGGTTTCAGCACACCATCTTGAGTACCACGTCAAGAGAATCCTTCATTCTCAACCATTAATTATAACAGCTAGAATGGACCTCAAATTTCCCTAAGCAAAATCTAATCTGGAATGCAAATGGTGGTGCCTTTCTTAATAGGACAAAAATTTTGATTTGATGTATGCTTAATCCTTTTTAACTAGCCTAATAAACAAGGGTGCTTCTGATAATCTCTTCTGAGGTTATCTGCTAATATTATTTTACAGTTAGTCAACTTAGCTGATTCAGTCAGTCATTCAGTCGAGTGGAATCATTACATGGGATAACATTACGAAAACTAATCTTAATCCACATGTTCTATACAAAAGCATATATTACAAACTGGTATATACAAAACTTTGGACTGTTCAACCAAATTTATTTTACAGAATTCCTGTTCTTAAAACTGAACAAACAACTGATCAGTATTGGTGGATGTTACAAGTACTTTCTCACTTCCTAGCATTCATGGACCAATCTGTAAAAACAAAGCTTAATTTCTTTTATGCAAATATAGCACTGATATTAAACTTTTATGATGCAGCTACAACAGAAGAAGAGCAATTATTGGAAAACTATCTCCTGTCAGAAGTCTTAAGAGTTTGTCTTTTTTTCTTAGACACGCATAATCAATATCCTTGTTTTCTACTATATGTGCACCAGCTTTCATATGAAGGTCATCTGATATGTAAGCTGAATGACTGACATTAACCAACCTGGGGAGTGAACTCTGTGCATGATGGGTGAATTTCTCACTCACTTCTATGCTTTCCTTCTCACAGCAAGCAAATGAAGAAGGGTAGCAATTTTAATGTTACTAATTAGAAATTTTATGGAATTTTTCATGTGTGATGATTCAGGTTTATATCAAAGCAAGGTTGTAAATTTTGGCAATTTGTTTAAAAGTGAAATGGATTAAAGTAAGCATTTTCTTGAGCTATTTGTTTGCTGGTCTTTCATGTGTAGAGAGAGAGATGTTTTCTCAAATTAAAACCATTCTGATTTAAATCTTACCTTGTTCTCATACTTTTCTATTTTACATAAATTACTGCAATTGGGGCTATGAATATTATATTTTGTCACCCAGTTTAGCATGTTGGTTGATGCCCAGTTTTTGTATAATTGTACAGTAAATTGCCGAAATTTTTGCATAAATACTGCTCTAGATTTGGTTTTAAATATATATATATATAGGTTATGTATGAATCTTATTCTTCTGGTAAAATGTGTAAATAGTTTCATTCAAACAACTATATTCCTGCAATATTGGCCGAGATCTTCATTTTTGAAATTTAAAATAAATGCTAAGGAAAAATTGTATGTATGTATATATATATGTATATTACAAAAATGTTAAGCAAACTTTGCTTTCTTATTTAATAAGCTGCCTATCCTTGAGGGCTTCAAATTTTTCTGTTGCAGTATACTTCCATCTAAGTGTTTATAGATTACAAAATTTAACTTGTTCATTATTTGTTTCAACTGATCTTAATATTCCTCTTCCTTGTTTTACCCTCTCCCTATAATGTTCAGTACATTAAACTTAAATGAGTGTACTCCTACTATGATACATTAAGAATTTGCAAAATTCTTATTATTGCTTAGAGAGTAAAATTTCAGTTGTTATAATATGCAGTATAACCCCCATTTAGTACTTTTACAGGGACCTGAAAATTTTCCCTGAAAATGGGGGGTTTCCTTAAACTGAGATGAAATCTTTTCTATAAATCTTTGCATTACCATAAATGGTACCAATATACATTATTTATATGACAACAACACAAGAGCATATCTACTGCAGCTGCTTAACTTTTTCTATGCCATAATTATTGCAGTGCAACACTGCAATTTTCTACTTTTACACTATATCCACAAAATAAATATTTACATACTGACAACATAAGAAGTTATTTTGTCTGCTTACATATTTACACAACAATCACTCCATTTCATTTTTTAAATAATCAAAGATCGTAGTTTTTAGAACTACTGCATTTTAAGTTCAAATGTTCATGCTTCATTTGGTCTTTGCAGATTACTTTAACTCGGATGCCTATAGTGATCACATTGTCTTCACAAGTGTACAGTTGGGTTCATTAATAGATACTTGTGCCCACACAGGTCTACTTCTAATTCTTCAAGGTCTTCATCAATATTCACTGCAATAAACCCAGCCTTAGGAGAGTAATTTGGATTGTTTAACTGGTTACTGTGAAAACATAGATTGTTTGCAGGATGTTCAATTAACTATTTCCCTTGTCAATAAATGCATATGCCTTAAGGCCAAGAGCTTCCCAATATTTGCTTTTCAAGCTATGAATAATTCCTAGATTCATGGGCTGGAGTTTGCTTGTGCAATGTACAGGAAATGTGCACTTTTATATTATGAAGATATGCAAAATATGCTGGATGAACTGGGCGCTTGTTCATGAGAGAAGAACCTTCCTGATTCTTGCACCCATTCAAACATTGAAAATTTGTAAGAACTTCTTGAATAAATCAGAGTTCATTCAAGCATATTGTTACTGTAATATCTGCATGGCAGCATAGGACTGCTCTTAAAGCATTGTGACTTCTGCAATTTAATGATCATGATAGGACCCAATTTATCACTGTCATCTGTGTTGCTGCATAAGAGAACCCTAACTTGCTGCTTATACAAATGAGTCAGTATTAGGTGACTCTAAAACTTCATTAACTGGTTAATTCTTCAGAACATGTTTCAAGAGCATTTGCTCTCATCTTCAGCTGGGGACCGACTAACTCTAGCAGGTGACGTAGTGGCATCTGGTGGTTCCATTAGATAACGGAACAGGAAGTCCATTGGTGGAATGTCAAAATTCATAACTCTATGTTTATTTTTTAAAATATAAATCTTTTCCCATATTGGCAATTCCTTGGGATTGGTGGTAGCTTTTAACAGTTTGGCTTCTCCTACAATGTCATGATCGTATGTCCAAAAGTGATCTGCAACCGCTGATTTATTCGCTTGTTTATATCTTAAATTTCTGAAGTGTTCTTTCGTTCTTGTCTCCAAATTTTGTATTGTTTTGCCTATATATATCACATCACACTCCAAACAATCTATCCGATAAACTCCTGACTTCTTGCTGGGTGGAATAACATCTTTTATGGTGCTGTTCAGAAGCTTTCCAATACTAAATTTATTTTGTGCTGCCAAACGTATATCATAATTTTTAAAAATCTTCATGAATGCCCTGTTTGGCCACGGATGATATGTGAATCTTTTAAAAATCCTATCCTTTTTTTTTATCATGGACAGAGTTGTGGTGTTTTTTATATCTTTTTGTCTTTCAAAATGTCTGATCTTATCAACTAAAGAGCTGCTGAATCCATTGTTCCGGGCTGTTTTGATAATATAACGGTATTCTGCTGAATACTCTTCTTTTTTGAGTGGGATGTTTACTAATCTATGGACAAGGCTGTTTATAATGGCATGTTGGTGTGGTTGAAACTGTTATTCTTTATGTGATTATCTGTATATGTAGGTTTCCTACAAATACTGAATGAAATTATGTTGTTTCTCCTGTATATTTTTAGGTCTAAAAATGGTAAATAACCATTTTCCTCCAATTTCATAGTGAATTTAATATTTTGGTCCTGCAAATTTAGTAATATTAGGGCATCTTCTGTTTGTTTTTTTGGTACTATTGCCAGTATGTCATCCACATAACGAAACCATGCTTTGAAGGTGAAAGGGAATGCCTTAGTAATGTGTGTTTCTACTGCACTCATGAATAAATCTGCCAGAAATGGAGAAAGAGGGTTACCCATAGCTAAGCCAGAAATTTGTTGGTAAATTTTCCCATTGAATGTAAAAATATTTTGGTTTATACACAGTTTTGTAAGATTGGTATAATCCTCAATTTCTTCTACTGTTAAGTTCATACTTTTTAGCCAATTCTGGAGATTTACGAGCAGTTTTTATGTAGGAATACTAATAAACAAAGATGCAACATCAAAAGAGACCAAGGCATCATTCGGCGAAATGCACTCATTATTAAATTGCTCCACAAGTTCATAAGAGTTAATGATACTTCTACTTTCAAATTATTCTCAAGATGTAAATTTCTTTACCAACCACTTGGCCAAATTGTTGGTTGGTGAACTGATGCTGTTGATTATTGGTTGCATGCTCTTGCCGGGTTTGTGTACTTTGGCAGGCCATAAATCCTGGGCAAATGTGGGTTATTTGTTTTAATTTTCCACTTTTCGTTTTCTGACAATGTTTTGATCTGTTTCAAGGAGGAGTTTAAAGCTTTAATACACCCCTTCAAAGGATCATGGCTTGGCTTATCACTGCATATTCAGGAGTGCCCAACATGTTTTGCATACGTTCAATGTAATCATCTTGGCCCATTATTACTACCTTGTTCCCTTTATCAGCTTTGATATATACCACAGTTTTACTGTTGAGAGAATGAAGTATATGTTTGTAAAGGTGTGGATTCTGATAGTTCTTGCTATATTGTTTGATTTTATTGATCATCCGTCGGCAAACAGGGCATTTGTACAGATTTTTAAAAATGATGTTATATGTTTGGCAGCACAAAATAAATTTAGTATTGGAAAGCTTCTGAACAGCACCATAAAAGACATTATTCCACCCAGCAAGAAGTCAGGAGTTTATCGGCTAGATTGTTTGGAGTGTGATGTGATATGTATAGGCAAAACAATAGGAAATTTGGAGACAAGGACCAAAGAACACTTCAGAAATTTAAGATATAAACAAGTGAATAAATCGGCGGTTGCAGATCACTTTTGGACTTACGATCATGACATTGCAGGAGAAGTCAAACTATTAAAAACTACTACCAATCCCAAGGAATTGGCAATATGGGAAAGATTTATATTTTAAAAAATAAACATTGAGTTATGAATTTTGACATTCCACCAATGGACTTCCTGTTCCATTATATAATGGAACCACCAGATGCCACTACGTCACCTGCTAGAGTTAGTCGGTCCCCAGCTGAAGATGAGAGCGAATGCTCTTGAAACATGTTCTGAAGAATTAACCAATTAGTGAAGTTTTAGTATCACCTACTACTGACTCATTTGTATATGTAACAACTTCACTGTTCCTAACTTCTTTTAAGATTACAATTCTGTGCCTGCTCATTTGCTCTCCATGGCAGGATTTTCCTTTAATGCTCAAGGTTTTACAGAGCATAAGTTGATAAAATGGGCCAGCTTCATCCACATTATAAATGTCCTACAAATTAAAGTCATGCAAGAGTAATGGTAGCACCCCTTCTTTCTAGTAAGTAACAGTTATCTCACTAACTGCAGCACTCTCTCTACACACTGCAAGTGACTACATATAGTTTCTTTAAGCAATCATTTAATATTTTGAGCTCTGTAAGCTCAAGTTTCTCAGATATCACATATGCCTTCATATTTATTAGTACTTCACCAGTTGGTATGTTTTCAGTATGAGCTTCATTGAATCATTCCTTTAACAGCAACTCCATAACTTCTTAGGGTGATTTATGAACATGTTTTCTCTTTTTTGCCTGGGAAATGCATTGTCTTTCCTGGTCAAAAGTTTTCATTGTATTTTTCAAAATCCCTGATAATGAAGAATTTGCCACTGCCTGATATCAAACCTTTTCACTAATGGCACATTTGCACTTTGCTCAAGTTCACTTTCTTAGAAAGGGATATTATTTTTTTGCTATTATAATGAAGTTAACTGAAGTCAATTCTCGACTTAACTTAAACAATGTGAATGAAGACAAGGACAATTCACACTGCACACTATGAGAGAACACCAAACGCCAACAGTAACTGACGCTATGATGCTAAAGTGAAACATGTATACTGTGTGCATGAAAGCAAACGTGCCATTGATTTGAGTCTTGTAACCATGACCTACACTATTCAACAATATTTGTAACTATAACTGCAACAGACACACTTGGCTGAGGTCAGATGTGTACATCTGATATTCTGTTATGCAAAACATGCAGTGCATGTTACAGCAGTGCATATCATGCTAAATGGAATATTTGTTGATTTGATTTATTTAAGCACACTAACATCGAGATCATCAGCATCCCATTCAATTCAGGGTGTGAAATGGCCAAAAAATTTTGCTCAGAGGCCTATTCCTCCAGACTTGAGGTTCTTTACATGCCGTAAATCTACAACATGGGACCCACAGCTTTACTTCCCTTCCTACCCAAAAAAATCCATCAAACCTGGCCGGTATTCAGCCCACAAACTTGGGTATATGAGGCAATTATGATTACCACTAGACCACCAGGACCAACAAATTGAATATGAAATTATATTGCTCTTATAGAATAATTTTTGGGACTGGAAATTTTGTGTGTTAAATGCAGATTTACCCTATTGAGGTCACACTAAATAATGGTTATACTTTAAAAAACTGATCAAATCTGATTTTCTAAAACATCCACCGAGGATTCTTCAAACTCCAGCTAATAAGCATTGCCTAGTTGAGGATTTTTTCTCAACATGAAAAAGCAAACCAATTGGCAGTTTTTTTGTGCCCATCAATGCACACAATACCAATTTGGGAGAAAAATTATTAAGTTTATACACCAACCCTTCAATGGTTTTAGAGTGCATGGTGAACTGAGCATTAAAACAGATAAGATAGTTCAGCACTATGCAATTAAAATTATTTCCCAGTTCTTAAGCAATATTTCTCACCTTAGTGTTGGTAACACTCAGTTCTCTACGAGTGTAATATGGACAACTTTCACTCTGAATGTACTTCACATGTATGTATTCATGGCTAACTTCATCATCTGGCCAGTACCGTGAACATTTCTTAAGTCCATCACCCAGCTGGAATGAAAGATTTCCATGTTTAATTCCAAAATTTTTATCAGAAATATCTAAAGTACTCTTCATACCTTATGTCACAGTTTTATCCTAGTAAACCAAAGCACAATGTTTGGATAAACACATCAACTATATGAATATTTAATGAAATTTGACAAATGAGGCTGAAAGTTGAATAAGATATTTTACTACATCAATAAAATTGATCAGTTTGCTAATCAAATTAGCATGGCACTCATAGAAATATTTGCTATCCATGGACCTTATCATTATGCATTAGAATCAGCTGACAACTGCCAGGAGTAAATCAGTCAGTGGATTCATGTTAAAGCAAAAGTTTAAATGCTACTTATACTGTGAAAGAACATAATTTGTATATTGTTATGCAAAGAGTGAGATTTATGTTAGAACAGAGAATATTTATTTACTACTGCTATTTAAAAACAAAATAAGAAAAGCATTGCAGGAAAATAATTAATCCAAGTCTTCCATGATTAGTATGTTCATGAGAAGTTTGAACAGAGGTATTTCATTGACAAGAAGCCAAAACCCAAAAAAATGGGTGTTAAGAAAATTAAAAATATATGTTTATTGATTAGAGAATTCTTCTTGAAAGTCTTTAATGTGATAAGTGCAGCAATAGGTTTTATATGGTTTTTTTTTTTTTTTTGAGTAGTGTTTAATGCCAGTTTTTACTACTGAGTTATGTGTTGGTACTAAATAAAGCAACTAAGCTGCTTCATCTTCATCCTTATAAAATTACTGCTGTAACTGAAACAAAACCTTGGACTATCAAAAAAGTGAGCTGTTGTAATAGCTTTATGCATCATTGCATAAAGGACTTCCTGATATTAATCTTTCACATAGATGCTCATTTTACTCTCTCAGGATATGCGAAAACCGCCAGGGTGGCTGAAGTCATTAAGGCAGAAACTCATGAGTGGGAGGTCTGAGGTTGGTTTGATTTCCATCAGGACCATTCTCGCTGACTGAGTTTTTTCTCCCAGGTTTTCCTCAGTCCTCAAATTATCCAGTTTATCATTTCATCTCATGTATCATCAGTGTCCATCACCTGTGATGCCTCATTGGTACATAAATGTGATACTGCAGCTGTTTTCCACTAATTTGACATCTGCTGAAGAAATGAATAGATATTTTATGCAAAACAGTCAAAGCTCATGCATAGCCAAAGAAACTAATCAAGCACTGCATGATATGTATAGGGAAGAATATGGGGAGATTAAAATAAGTTTGGATTCGTGGCCCCATGCATCCTCAGATTTAAATTCATGCAATTTATATTTATGGGGAAACCTTAAAAAACAAATTGTATGTCAACAATCCAAATATTCTGGAGCCACTAAAGATCTGCACTGTACATGCTTAAAATGCCAAGATCCGATACAATCTGATATATAGAGACCGATTTACTAGAACAGTTATTCTAAGTGTAACTATGTATTTGTGCCTGTTCCATGGTATCTAAACTACAAGTTGATGCTAAATTTCCCTCTGGAAAAGTAAAAAATCCATGTGTATGCTATATATATATATATATATTTTTTTTTTTTTCCAAGGAGGCTGCTATGTGCTAGTGGAGGAGCCACTACAACACTGCAGTGAAACCAAAACATGTATGATTTGTTTCACACCAGGCTTTGTTTTTTTGGTATTTTTTCATGTTTTTTTTGTATAGTGCTATATATTCTGTGCACTAAAATGACAGAATTTAACAACTGATGAGAAAATTCAGGTGGCATTACTAGAAAGTGCAGCTACAGCAAATTTTCTTTTAGTGAATATGATGAAAATAATGATAATGATAGTAATGGTATTATTCCTCCTCAACCTACTGCAGCTGCTGCTATTTATACAATTTGTGATGACAGTAAAAGTGAAGATGATCTTGGTTGAACTGGCAAGATGAAAGTAAAAATGACAAGGAATCTAAAGATACATTTCAGTTTCAAGAGCACACTGATACAAAACATGAACCCCCACAAGATGTCCTTCACTTTTTCACAAATACTTTGAGCCCCCAATGGATGTCCTCTTTTTCACTACTACTTTTCTAACTCCTCTTGTAACAGGAACAAATTGTTATGCCAAAGAGTATTGAAAACAAGAAAAAAATCTGTCTCTAGTATCCAGAATAAAAAGCTGGAAAAGGGTAAGTTTTGGTGAAATAAAAGGGTTTAGCATGCATACTGAATAAGAGAATTAATAGAAACCTTTAGTTGAGTCCTACTGGTCTGCTTCTCTATCCTAATACTTACCCTGGTTAATATGTTTCCAAGAAAGAGATTTTAGCTTTTTTTAATTTTTTTTATATGAGTGACAATACTAAATTTCCATTTCCTGGCCAACTCAATTATGACCCATGTGCAACCTCTTTTTTCTCTTGTGGAAAATGCTAACAGACTTTTCCAGCATCATTATGTACTTCATTAGCAATTGCGTATACTCAGCTGCAATAGTAACATCACTGGGGAATAAAGCTCAGGATGTTGTGTGATTGTTGTGAACTACCATCCAGCCTTTTGCATACATCAAGGAGTCAAATCAACTGCTGATAAAAATTAAATTAAAAAAATAGATTGGGTTACACTGTTGTGATAAAACTGCTCAAAATGGGAAATTACCTGAACAAGGTTTCCACATTTTCATAATTAATTTTTTTTACAACCATTCCTCTAGCCAGACATCTCTGCCAATGTAGCACTTCTGTAATGGTACAATTAGAAGAAACACAAAATTCATACCTAAATTTCTTTTGGCAAAATTCAAAATTGGGGAGAAGATGTTTTTCAGAAGGGGACCCATCTTGGCTGCAGGCTATAGAGAAAAAGAAAGTAAAAAGCAACAAGTATTGCTTCTGTGACAAAATTTATTTCCAGAGGCAAAAACTATAAAATTGTAAAAATCAAACTAAAGAAATTGTTAAGCTCAAAATTCTTTTGGATTATAATAACTACATTTGTGGAATTGACACACCACCAAATATGATGCTATACTCATACCTGGAAAATGCAAAACTGTCTAATATTGGAAGGAAGGAAGTTACATTTCATATTTTCAGCCGTGTGATTTTAATTCTTACATTTTATATAATGAAAATATGAAGCCAAACAAATCAATTACCAGATTACAATTAACAGTTTCAGTAATAGAAGCTTTGGTAAATGATTGGCTACAGGAAAAAGTAGTTGCACTAGAAACTTCTGGTATGCAAGGCAAACCAGCTGGACCAAATTTAGTTCAATTATCTGGAACAAAGAAAAGGGAAGGTATATGTACTAGGAGGGATGAGACGAGTAAAAGAACAAGGGCCATCTGTAAAAACTGTGAAAGGATTCCGCCTACTGTTTTTTCAACCATAAGTTCTCGATTGTGTGCAAAAAAAGTAAACTGTCATATAACCAAATAAATTGGGACATTTTTTTCACCTAGAACATTCAAATTTTGAAATTAAAGATAAAATAATTTAGCACTGTTTAATTTGAAATAATGATTTCTCTTCCAAAATCTAGTTCAAATGTGAAAATAATTCATAAGCTTTTTAATTTCTGTACATAAGTGATACTCTTAAAAGTCACAGGAAGTGTACAAGGAGATATCTTGAGGGGGAAAAAAAGAGAGAGCTTTAAAATTGCAGTGAGTACAAAATCTCCAGTAAAACATTAACATTTTGCCCTAATTATGGCTGTTAGTTCTAACAGCAGCATGGTATTTTAGATTGACAGCAAAAGGGTTCATCATGGGATAAATTAATGTGTGATCTGGATTGTTTAAGAATATTAGTATCCTAGATGTAGAGGAAGAATTAGTATGTGTTGTTAAACTGAGCGAACCACTCATTTGTTGAACATTCATATTACCATGTTTTCTCATCCTATTGTTATTTTTTCTGGAGTTGAGAGGTACAATTACATATTGTTAACTATTCATGTTATTGACATGTAATACTAATTCACTGTTGTGTTATTTTTCGGCATTTCTTAGGCAAGATTTCAATACAAAATGGAGCATAGGGAGCAGTAAATACTGATATGGCTTGAGGAGGTCGAAAATGAATCTTGCTCACCAATTGAATGTTCTGAAAATGATGGTGTATCTGGTCAAGCAGAAAACACTGAAAATCCTATAGTAAACAGCCTCTGCAATCTCAGCAAATAATTCATATTTTGATGTTGCTCAAAATTCCTTAATTCAACATGGAAGAGACCTGCCACCCAAACACACATACCAAAAGGAATTTTGGTATTCATCTGCTGAGTGTATAACAAAGAGCTCAGAATGCAAAAAAGTGAAATTGAATTCCATTGAACAGTCGTTTATCAGCCAAGGATGTGAACAAATGTTCCACAAATCATGTCCTGAGTAAATCTCATGTAAGTGAAACCATAAAGAGTGTACTAAATATTTTGACTCAGAAGAGATTATAAAATTGAATGTTTGCAGTTGTTTTCCCTGGATAATGCATTGAAAGAAACAGTTTGCATTTCCTAAAGGGAAGCTGGGAAAAATTTGGAAAATTACTCTAAAGAACCTGATGGACTTAATGCTTTATTTATATGTTCATTACATTGTTTAATGAATTAAAATAGTAACAAATGCTTCCCCAAGAGAAATCTCTAAAAAATAGTCAAAATTTTTTTAAATAACAATAACTAAATACCAAGGTGTTGCTCAATGCTGCGCAACCATGGGCTCATATGTTAACCAATTGCAGGAGCATAATCAGCTCAACCATTATAAAATTGTTTGTTCGTCAATGGAAATAGACAAAAAGCTTATGGAGCTAATTCCAGGATCAAACTAGGGCAACAAAACTGCATGAAAATGGAAATAATGGAAAGAATGCAATAAGCAATAATAGTAGCAGTACTTTAGAGCATTTCACTGTAGTGCCCGTTAGTATTCTAATGGCAATTAGGCAAGGTTCTCTGCGAAATGAATGATACTCCAAAACGAAACATTCTTTTATGCACCAGAAAACACCTGGTGATACCAACTTGTAAAGAGGAGGTAGGTGTCCAGTGTCTAAAATGCTATAGCAGTAAAAACAGGCATTAAATACTATTAATAGAATTATATTAACAAAGAAAAAAAAAATGATATCATGATGGCCAAATGGTTAGACTGCTAGCCTCCTACCAAAATGCTTGGGTTTGCTTCCAGTGGTCATAAGTAGGATTTCTGATGGTGTAAGCGGGCAGATTTTCTTCTGATACCCTAATTTCTCCCGTCACCTATTGTTCTGTTGCTCCTCCACCATCACTACGACCACGACGACCACCACCACCACCACCACCACCACCATCAACTATTATTTAGTCTGCCAACTATAAATGCTCACATTACAAATGGGCTATGATACTGCCCTCTGCTGCCTGTGTGCAAAACTCCAATGCCTGGCTGGCAAGCAAGTTGGCATTAGAGTTCACTCACAAGGCAAAAGAAAGATGAAAGCAAAATAAAGATGTATCTGCTAAACCTGTACCCAACATAATGATCTGACTCAAACTATAAAATGGTACAATTTATCTAATGATAAAAAGGAACAACAAATGAGCAAAATTTTAAGAAAGGGAGACAACTGTGCCAAAGAGGATAGTAAAGTAAAATAAAAAATAAATAAATAAATAAAATAAAAAAGGGAGAGAGAGGGGGGAACGAAAGATAGAAAAGAGGAGCAGAAATCACAACATTTCAACAAATCAGTATTCCAGATTTTAATTTTTGAATAATTTGCAGAAAAACATTTTGATCAGATGGGTTCCTAACAACTTGACTGCCACATAGAAAGAGAAATATATAATCGATGCAAAATTGTTGAAGCAAAGATTCTGTAAAGGAAACATACCGAAATCAATTGATGCTATTCAAACATGGGTTTGGGATTGTGTTCTCACACTATTTAGTGGGAGAAAACAAATCAAACTTAATCAGAAATAGAGATAACAATATTTGTTTTCAAACAACTTGTATACAGGGTAGAAAGATTCAACAATGCTGTCATATTAGCTGACTGAAGGTCAACAATACAAACCTTAAATACAGTAACCAACTTATAGAAATTAGAAATGTAGTAAAACTTTTAGAAAAATAAAATTTAGGTGGTTATTCTCACTGCTTTTAAATCTTGAAATTAAATATTTTGCACTTGGGAGTTGATATATAGCAAGAATGAAGTGCAACCTTTTCTAGAATGCACAGAACCAAAAATTACTATTTTATCCAGATTGGTAGACATTTTAAGCCTTGATAGCATTATCATATTGATAGGGACTTCAGTAGAAACATTTTATAATTAATAATCTATTGAGAGTTGAAATGTTTACAGAACACTCTTTCTGGCTTCACTTACTGGAGATCTACTCAGCACATGTATCATCCTGAATGGTTTAACAGCTGAAAATGTGGACAAAGAAAGGTCTATGAAGCATATCCTGAATAAATCTGCAGAAGTGTAGCCAGATTTTTTTTTAAAATAATTATAATCACAAGAGATTATTAATGTGCGCTTTATTGTGTTAAGATTCCAAATTTAATTGATATTGAAATTTTATAGATATTTTATAGATCCTTAACCTTAACTCTTGTTCATGATTATTATACAATGTTCCATTTTGTAGTGCTTCCTCTGGCTCTCTTTTGATTAATATTTCTCCTAAAATCTCTGATTATCCCTTCACACAAAAATCCCTCTGTTTAGAGAACTGCTTTTTACTACCTTATTACATTTTGAATACTTTAATGTCCTGCCTATCCTTGTAGAGCTCACATTTTTCAAATTCATATTGGTTTTAACATGTTTCCTGCGGTTTAGAGCACCATGTGTCCTCATGCAGTTCTTTCCTCCCCATCATCATGAATTTTGGTGACTTCCCAAAACTGTGGAAATGATTATGTGAATTTTAAGCCATAAAAGTTTCAATGGTATGTATTATTCAGCACAAGACAAATTATTCAAATATGATATCACTTCCTTTTGGCCCACTGGTGACCTGATAACACTTTTAAGCACTGGTTTTTAACTGCTTGGGTCACCACGTGTCCTGATAACAAGTGCTGTGCTCTTTTAGCACCAAGCACTGCAGAAACAGATCACTTATTGTTTGACAAGAAAATACATGCACCATCATTTGTTAGTTAGCAGATAAGAATAGCTGCTCTAAGGTATGTAGCAAAATACTGTTTAAGTTATGAGATGCATGTTTACATACTATAATATTTATGATTCAACACCTGACCTAATCATATTTCATTGCATTTTTAGCTAGAAATTGATCTATCTACATCTGGGCTGCCTGTAATAAGGAAAAGATGATGTAGTACACCATTGGTTGAAGAAGGAATACACAATTATGGGAACTACTACTTAAACCAAAGTGACTCCAGTGACTGATTTTTCTCCTACCTCTGATGATCATGCAACTTACAATCCCCAAGATCCAAGATCACCTTCTGATTTAAACTTAAGTGATAATGACGCCTATTCCGAAGATGAGGTTCATGATGCAGTATATAACTTTGATAATGGCATTGATGGAAATTATATCCCACTTTGGAATCCAATTATACAAAACAATATAGCACATGTAACTTTCAATCAGGATTTAGAAGTTAATATTTTCACCAATTTTGATATCCCTTCAGATGCTTACAAGATGTTGGTAATTCAGGACATATTTAACATTATGGTTATGGAGACAAACAGATATGCAGCGCAGAAACTGTCCAAAATACCAGACAAAAACAGATCTCGTCTAGTCAATTTGGTTGACACTTCTGAGTAAGAAGGGCAAGCTCATTGGCATAATGCTAATTATGGGGTTAAACGAGGTCCCAGAAATTTCACTTTATTGGTCAAAGAACTCAATGTGTGAAAATGAAGTCATAAAAGCCACTATGTCTCGTGGACAATTTCTTGCACTATTGTCTTGCTGGCATTTTGTTCCTAACGATGCCCCTAGAAATGTAAATGACAGTACTTACAAAGTACAGATGTTAGTTGAAAATCTGCAGTGTAACTTTCAAAATGCTCCAATACCTGGGAGAGATGTGGTAATCAATGAATCTATAAGTCCTCAGAGAGGAAGACTGCTTTCCAGGCAGTATATCCTGAACAAGTCTCACAAGTATGGTGAAAAAATGTATAAAATTTGTACAGAGAAAGGCTATGCTTATGCCTTATGAATCTATTAAGGGAAAGACAAACTACAAGGTGTAGGTGCAGGTGAAAATGTGAGAGCCTGTTTGACGATTATTGTTTAATAGGTGCAAAACAGTTATGGTCATTAGCACCCAAACACACTAAAAGCTGCACCAAGATTAAATAAGTAATCTACATAAAATCAGTGTAGGAAACATAACAGAAGCACTTTGGGCAAGCAAAAATAAAACCCCCAAACAAATAACAAGGGTAATATGGTCATAACAAACAAAAGACTGGTACTAAAACACAGTTGCAAGAGCTGAAAACACAACAGTCTTGTTACAATTTTAGACATAAATTGTAACAATAAAAACCCAAAAACAAATAACAAGGGTAATATGGTCAACAAAAACCAAAAGACTGGTAATAAAATGCAACAACAAGAACTGAAAACACAACAGTCTTATAATAGTGTAAAATTGTAACAATAAAAACCCCCCAAAAATAACCAGAACAATGTAGTCAACAGTCTTATAATGGTCTAAAATTGTAACAATAAAATTCCAAAACAAATAATATGGATAATATGGTCAACAACAAACAAAAGACTGGTACTAAAACTCATCAGCAAGAGCTGGAAACACAACAGTCTTAATTAGTCTAAAAAATGCCATCAAAAATAAATTATATAAAGTCACACCTTGCTCCAAAAACCACAAACACGGATAAAATGGAGTACTTGCTCAACTGCAACCACATCATCTGAAAGTAGGTCCTCAATAGAGAAGGGCAAACCTAGGGAGTCTAAAAGGTGCTAGATGATGACATTCAAGTAAAATGTGATGCACTGTAAGGGCTGGTCACAATGAACACAAGTTGGAGTTGGTACACGATTAAAAAGGTGACGTGACTAAAACGGCAATGCCCAATTCTCGAACATGCTAAAATTACTTCCTTGCAAAGAACTGCGCGTGAAGAAGACAACCAATTAAAAGGGAATGATTTACATTCTTGAAGCTTATTGGTAGGGATTATATTCCACTTCTCGCGCCAGCGCGAGAGAACGCATCAAATTAAAGAATGTTTAAAATCCGAGTAAAAACGTCCTTCAATTTCAGCAGGGTTTTGAAAGGGCGGATTTAGCTGCGACATCTGCGGCCTCATTGCCCGGGAGTCCCACATGTCCAGGTACCCATAGCAGTGTCACTCTGACGCCAGCATCAAGAAGCGTAAACTGCATCCTGGATCTTCTGTACAAGAGGGTGGTAGTTGTACAGGTTTTTCAAAGATAAAAGGACACTCAAAGAATCAGAACAAATAACACTGTCCCCCAGTAGCTGATCAGAAACAAATAAAATCGCCCGATAAATTGCATAAAGCTCCGCCATAAAAATAGATGTCGCAGCGCTAAGATCAAACGTAAAACTACCTCCATTAAAAACAAAGGCACATCCAACATCTGTGTCAGATTTCGAGTCATCGGTATAAATAAAATTGCATCTAGCAAAAGAAGAGATGATCTCGCCAAGATGACGACGAATAACAGGTGCTACGGTCGACGATTTAGGACAGGACGTATGCCCAACATGAACGGGGGCCTGTGCTAAAAGCCAAGGGGGAGAAGACGTTTCCCCGGCTAGAAAAAAAGAAGGGAACTCCACATCCAATGTCCTTACAACTCCCGAAAACTCCTTACAACTCCCGAAAACGAAACCCAGGAGGCATAGGAGTAAAAGACCGAGCAGCATAAAGTGGAGCCTGAGACACATTAAAGACGGCTCTTTCGTGGGATGGCAAGGTTGCGCAGCTAATCGACAACCATAAACAGCAAGTAACAGATCCCACAATAAAACAATGGAGGTTTTCCAGACTCCGCACATAGGCTGGACACAGGACTAGTTGGGAATGCTCCAATAGTGAAACGAATTCCCCGGTGATGAATGGGGTTGAGGCGACGAAGAGCTGAAGGTCGCTCAGGGTCATAAACTACAGAGTCATAATCTAGTTTGGACCGGATTAAAGAACGGTAGAAACGCAAAAGAACCGTTCGGTCAGCTCCCCAGGATGTGACACTTAAAATACAAAGAGAGCGTTCACACTTGCCTTTGAGTTGTGCTATATGCGGTGACCAGCATAAATTCCTATCAAATATCAAGCCAAGGAACCTAACCTAACCACGTCTGCGAAAGCAAAAGCGTTTGGGCCAAGATGGAGAGAGAGAGAGAGAGATGGTGGAGGATACTCCTTACGGTATCAGAAATTCATGCGGACGGTCTTCTCAGCGGAGAAATGGAAACCATAGTTTACACTTCAAGCATAAAGGCGGTCTAGACAGCATTGGAGGATGCGATCCAAAAGACAAGTTCTCCGAGAGGAAAGAAAGATGACAAAATCGTCGACAAACAACGACGAATGGATTCCTGGCGGTAAACGCTCGGTGATGGAATTGATAGCAATTGCAAAAAGTGTGGCGCTAAGTACCGAGCCCTGATGTACACCGTTCTCTTGAATAAAACGAGGTGATAAAACTGATCCCACGCGAACATTAAGAACCGGGTCTTTCATAAACTCCCGAATAAAAACAGACATACAACAATATATATGCAAATCATGAAGCGATACCGCTTTTCTAACAAGTACCATAGGCATTCTCCAGTTCAAAGAATACAGCGATCTTTTGGCACTTCCGTATAAAACCGTCCATTATATGGGTGGAAAGAGACACTAAATGGTCGACTGAGCGATAACGACGAAAACCGCACTGGATGTTCAATAGGTGCCTCGACTCTAACCACCACAAAGCCGCCCGTTAATCATGCATTCCATCACCTTGCAGACGCAATTGGTAAGGGAAATCGGACTATAACTGGAAGGTGTGGGTACTTTCCGGGATTAGGTATAGGAATGACGGTGGTCAATCTCCAAGCGCTCGGGAAAGTGCCATTGCACCAAATGCGATTAAAAAGCTGGTGTAAAAAAGCCTTGCCTTTCGCTGGTATAGAAACATGGACGCCATCTGACCCCGGTGTGCAAAGCCAAGAGGTAGAAAGAGCATGTTTCAATTCCCTGGCGGTAAAAGGGACATCAATGGCACTTCTGATGGTCGGAGGCTAAGTAGAAACCTCTCAACTTGCTCCTTTAATGTGCGAAATGGTGGATAAATGCCAGAGCTCGAAACATGAGCGAAAGTGCGCCCTAAGTATTGGAAAATCAATCGGAGAAGCAAGTACACGATGTTGTGCCTTAAGACCGGGTATAGGCGTAAATCCAGGTTTGCCTGCAACCCGGCGTAGATTTTCCCAAACTACAGATGACGGCGTTGTGCACTTAAAAGATTAGGCGAAAGCAATCCAAGACGCGTTTTTGCTATCCTTAATCACTCGACAGCATTTAGCACGCAGATGTTTATAACGAATCATGTTTTCCAATGCAGGGTGGCAATGAAACACTCGCAAAGCATCCCGGCATTCGTCGGTCCACCAAGGAACCGGAAAGCGTCTGGGGTGGGAAGACGATCAGGGAATAGCCTGATCTGCGGCTGTAATTATGACCGTTTCGAGGTGCTCAACCTCAGCGTCGATGGATGGTAACTCGCACCCTGAAAAGATGGCTAAAGAATGGAACAGATTGCAATTCGCTTTGGCAATCAGCCACGTCGGCGCGCTTTGAGAATATGCGTGTGAAGACAGGATACCTACTTGACAAAGAGGTCACTGGAGTGCAAATCAGAGATGACATTCCAGGAAAAATGTACAGCAAGCGAAGAGGAACAGAAAGATAAGTCCAAATGAGGAAAACAATGAGAACTGTCAGAAAGAAAACTGGATTGACCAGTATTCATCAGAGTAAGATGATGGCGATCTAAAATGTCTGCTAACATGCTACCCCTTGCACATTCGGTAAAAAAACCTCAAAGCGGATGGTGCGCATTAAAATACCCCAAAAGCAGGACGGGGTGGTAGCTGAGATAGAAGATTATCCAGATCGGCCGCAACGACAGCAGCAGACGGAGGCAGATAAAGAGTGCAGGCTGTCAAATTGCCGCAGCCTGTATGGGAGTCTGAAGACTTAATGAAAAACTGTACACGTCATCTCTAATGGGAATGAAAACGCCGGCATGTGCGGGAGTGCCGTCTTCGGGAAGAAGATCGAATGTCACTGAAGAGTAACCGCATAAATTGAAAGAATCCTGTGGTCGAAGTTTAGTCCTTGGAGATACTCAAGCGGAGAGTCAGTGGAGCGTAAGAGTAACTCCAGATCAAGTTTTCGGCTGCGGAGTCCACGCACATTCCAAGAAAGGACAGCCATTGTGAAAATAAGATACAATAAATAAAAATACCACCTTTGTAGTCAGTCCAGGTCGAATCAACCGCCCTTTCTTCAGTCGCGTGAAACTAGGTGGTTTTCCAGGAGGAGGCACATCCTGCTCCATGATCTCCTCAGAGGGAGGGCTCTGCCCTGAGAGGTATCCAGCACCTGGAATCGTTTAGATGTAGAAATTGGCGGTGACGGCGACCGCCTAGCGGGCTTGCTCCATCATGGGAGCTGGATCTCCAAGGAGGAGAAGGGCTCTTGCGCTTATCTACAGAAGTGGGCGTCTTCAAAAAACAGTCCTACTATAAGCGGTCTTGAATTTAATTTCCTGGGAATTAAACATTACCGGCTTGGGCTTCTCGGTAGTTCGTTTCGAGAACTTGGCGCATTAGGGACCAGTGTAAAAACAAGGTCGCAGGTCTGCGTACTACCGTCGCGCTTCTTGACCTTTGAAGAAGCTGTATGTACCGGTCTTAGGTACTATGGGCTGGCGAGATTGAAATCGCTTCCGGGCCTCCACATAGAAGAGCTTTTCCTTAACCCGGATTTCCTGAATACAGCGTTCTTCGCGATAGGAGGACAGTCACGAGATGAGGCGGCATGATCCCCTCGACAGTTCACGCAGATTGGAGCGGATGAACATGCTCCTTCATGACTTTCCAGAACGCAGGTTCCACTGATGGAAGTGGCATTCTTACAAGATATGCGTGTATGGCCAAAACGCTTTTACTGATAACATTGCAACGGGCTGGGAATATATGAAGCACCTCAATCACCTCGTAGCCCCCGCTTTAATCCTCTGCGGCAAGTCTACCCTGTTAAATGTGAGGGAAAGAGTACGGGTTGGCTGTACTTCTCCGTCTTTCCTCGCCTGCACACGATAAACTGACGTGACCCCTTGGTCTTCCAAACAACTGCATTTCCGGGTCGGACATACAGTCAAGAACATTAGTTCTAATAACTCCTCGCGACGAATTTAGCGTTCTATGTTGCTCGACACGAATCGGATAACCGTGGAGAATCGGCGCCTTGAGCAGTGAGTTACTCTGTGACATTCCAACTGTCTCCACTAAAATAGATTCATTGCGAAGCCGTGTGCATTTTCAGCTATGGTGTCTATGCCCTTCTGAATAATAAACGGGTTTACCCTAGTAAAGATTGACCATCTTCTGAGCAACTAACGACTAAGTAATGAGGAAAAAGCTTCCTCGTTACTTCTTTTACTTCCACTCTTTTATGTTTCATTTGTGTGAAATTATTTTCATTAACCACAGTGATTTTATCCTCCACCATTGCAACTGTCTCCGATGGCAGGCTGCTTCCTGGGCGCCACCCGGTTCAGGTGACCTGTCCTGGCTTAGACAATGTCACCTCAGGATCAAACCTCTCCGGGTCCAGACAGAGGTACTCAATTGCCTACAGGAAGTTCACAGCTTTTGCAATGGCCCCTTCCCGGGTCTGTCCTTTCCCAGAGAATACGTTCCTGTCCTACATGATGACCCAGTGTTGGGATTTACACCATTACCCAGTCACATTTTATGGTGCCAAACATGGCAGCATCCATCAGACAAAGAACAGGGAAATAGGACGAATAAAATTAAAATATAGGCAAAATAAAAAGGAGTCGAGCACGCTCAGCGTAGACATATGGGAGCAGATCGGGTGCCTCGGGGTCGCTACACCCTGTACCCAAAAGTGGGCCCCTGAGGCCCCTGATCATTTCAATGGTTCCTGGACATACTGATATTTTAGAGGACACCAGTAAAACAGAAACGGAGAAGCTATAAATGAAACCAAAGGCTGTACTACAGTACAACATTAAAAAGGCTTTCTTTGTATAAACCTATTTCAAACCGTTAAAACTTCTTTCCCAAGGAAAGAATTGATCTCAGTGACCAGATGTCTTCCTATTATTCACCATTGGAAAAAGGGGTGAAATGGTGGAGAAAAGTTGCAATGTAACTCCTACTGGAACTTCTATAGTAAATGCCTGGATTTTGAATTGTTAAATGGGTATTTAGGGGAAAATAATATCATTTTGCATTTTCAAAAATTCAATTGCCTTGCATTTATGTAGATATGCTCCATCAAGAAAGAAAGAATGAAAGAATGCCCAAACTTTGGGAAAAAACCGAGGAAGCAACTAGAACATTTCAGCGACACCGCATATTATGCTACAAAATGAATTTTTGCTCAGCAAGGCAAAAAAAAAAAAAAGCAGACAACAGAACCAAGAAAGTTACAACCTTTTGCAATGACTGCCCAGGGCAACCTAAAATGTGCATCAATTATTTCAATGAAAGACACACTCAAGAATGACTTTGTAAGATTCCAGTTGTTAAACTGTGCAAAGTTAGGTAAATAGTATGCTTTTGTATTGTTTCCTATAAGATATGTGTTTTGCAAATAAAGTAGTAGGGTAAAAATGTCTGACAAAATTAAAATTTATTTTGGAGTTATTTCAGGGTCTAGCTGGTCACGGCTGCTGTAATATATGCAGCGAAATGTCTCCTTTGTTATAGACAGCCCAATAAGAACCTTCGTGGTGAAATGACATCATATAGAGTTATAATTTATAATCGCACATTCGGGGTCCATTAACATGAGCCTGCATTTTGAGAAGTTTTCGTTAGGTCAACAGTGGGTCGATATGTGGTACAAGAGAGGAATTAAATCTACTTCTGCAGGGTACAAGTTAAATTTTGCTAACAATGGAAAGTGACTGCTTGTATTCATTAAAATTAACACTTCAAAATCTATTACACTCTAACCATTATTTAAAAACGGTATATTCTTCCCTAACATCCTCACCTCTCATTACATGTTATGTAATTTTTTTTACACAGAAATAAATCAGTTCCTACCCTCAAGGTTACATTGAACATAATTTCAAAAGGACCAAATCCTTCATAAACAAGAAGATTAATGAATATCAACTGTACCAAAAGCTGCCCCAGGATTTTTGGCATATATGGATGAAGAAATATCTATTGGACCCATTTAATTATGTCTACGAAATAAAGGGGATGGTTTTGCTGCAGAAAGATGTCCATCCACAGCATAGGTGGAAATGGGGCCTAATAGAGGAGTTGCTACTTGGTAGAGATGGCAAGTGCAGAACTGTTAATACTCTGCACCCTGGTTTGACGTAAATAATACAACCAATACAGCTGTTAATTCCCCTAGAGATCAATCACGGTGAGGAGGATGTGGCAGAAAATCTTCTGCTATAGAATTAATGATGTGTAATACTTATATTCAAATAAATTGTGTTATATTAGTAGCATGTTTTTGTACTTTAAGTTCAGACTTCCAGGATAAGACACAACGCTGTTTTGTCTCTACTATATCTCTGCTTTCCACCATAGGACATTTGATCCATTTTGATGTTGCCATCAAACAATCAGAAAGTCCACCCTCCCACAGCCCTAACATTTCAGTGACCACATTGCGGGTTAAGCAAAAAACAATCTTGGACAATTATTTTGTTGCCATTTTGCCAAACACAGTTTCCTTTCAATGACTTTACAGATTTTATTTTGAAGGAGTCCCATCCTATATGGAATATATAGAAGTAACTTGTGCTCTGAAAGATAGCCCTGAATTTTCTTATTAGGTATACCGTTCAGGATGCTTATGTGAACCAAGAGTAATTCAGGGTCTTGTCAAGAGTCTATGGACAGGATTATCCATGGAACCAAATGGACTTGATCAAATTTTCAGTTGGAGACAAACTAATTGAGAAAAAAATCAATAATTTTTATGACAAATGAACATCAACGTTGTTCAAAGTTCTTTAAATGACAAATACAGTAACCTTTGACTACACTGCAAACTCTAAAAGGGAATAACACAGATTTAATTATTTCATTTTTGTGTGTTTTCTTTTGGCATGGGTTTAATATTCTAAAATATTAAATGTTTCTAGATATGGCTGATCTCCTCTCCCTGTTTGCAACAAGAGAGTCTCAATTGCTTGCACAAAGATTACAGCATAAGCAAAGACCTTATCCAGGGGATAACAATGCAGCCTTACATTGAGAATCGAGGTGCTATGACTTAAAGAACTGATATCACACTTTAATATATCAGATACATTGGGTGTCTTCATACTGTGAACAGGAAGGCTAAAACAAAAGGAAATTTTCAAACAATCAAAGCTAGAAACATGCAAGGAAAGTCAGAAATGTTCTGAGAGCCTTACTTGCATCCTTATCATGAAAAAGAGCCTACTTGAACTGGGAAGTAGGTAAGACTACACAAAATGACTAGATATAAATCACTTTAAAATACTATAAATCTATATGAAATTCTGCATATTTCTTATGTAATGACTCATAAATTTAATTTTACTTTATCGGATAAAAATAATGTGGTCTTTAAATATTACTTGATTGTGTTATTTCCATCATGTATCTTTTCTGTATGGTAAATGTGAAAATTACTTACATCTGATAACATAACCAATGTGTTGATGCTCTGTTCTGAAATCATGCGCCAAAAATCTGCTATTGTTGATTCAAGGGGATCTTGAGTAATGATGAATGATTCTGAATTATCATAGCCCTGGGAAAAAAAAAAAAAAAATATATATATATATACATATATAAAGTGAGTAGTCCATTGTTCTTTATACTCTGCCTAAACAGTATTTTTGTGTGCTACTTAAAAGAAATAATTTCCTACACTCAGTAGGTATATTAGTTATACACAAAAACAAATACATAAAATTAGGCATACCTCAATAAATGATGCGTTGATGTAGGTGGAGTGTTCTCTTCCAGGAATGGGTGTCAAAATAACACGATTCCTATCATATGGTATCACCAGCTCACTACGGTTTTTACTCTTGTTCTCATCACCTCCACCTACAGAGAAAGACTTACGATCTTCGAGAACTCTGTTTATTTTCTGTGTGGGGACAAAAAAAGATACTGTCTCAATGTGTATGTATATTAATTTACAAATTTAATATAATAATGAATCTAAGCACTATCTCTCAGTTTTCAACTGTTTTACAGTTAGTAATCAATATTCTTTCTTTTTAATTTAATGAATTTCAACATCCCCGAAGCAGAAAGCTCTTTTATATCCTATACCAATGTATTAAACTTGCTAACCTTAACTCCACTTACATATGCAACACTAGGACATGTTTTAGAAGCTATTGCTCCCATCAATGATGTGGTTGGTCAAAAGTTGATGATGAGAGCAATTGCTTCCGAAACATATCCTAGTTGTGTAAGTAAGTGGAGTTAGTGTGAACATATTTAATACAGTAGTATAGGATATATTACCACTCCACTGTCTACAGCTTCATACGTACAATTTATTTAAGACAGCTCTTTATTCAAGTGTATCTCAAGACCACCAGAGTCAATCCAGACACCTGTCAATCCAACTTCTATGAGTTATCCAACAGTTGTGAAACAGCTGAGAATTTGGACAAGGGTCAAGTAAACATGTCCTGAGTAATTCTCCAGTAAGTGAAACCAAAAAGAGTGTGTCTAAAAAGAGATTATTAATGCATGTTTCACTGTGTTAGATTCCAAATTTAATTCATATTGTGATTCTTTCCATTTTTTCATTTAATGGTTCATGTGCATGTGTGTTTTGAAAAGAACTAAACACCTTACTTGTTTCACTTTTGATTACCTGTGAATATAATGTAAACTCCACTACATTTCACATAAACGTTACATTTCTTGCTTGATTCTGAAATTAATCCCATACAGTAATCATTATATTCTCACGTATTTTACTTGTCACACTGTTGTATTAACATGGTTTGGAAAATTAGTGCTGATATAACAATTTCAAATACTAAATTTTAAGTAAAGCTGCAAATGTATAATGCATAGATATAAGCCAACTTTTAGTGACTTTGACAATAGTTTTGATAAATTTTACCTCCTAGACAAATCACCTCTTTGGTTAGTAGTGGAAAATCTGATGTTTTTTTAAATTTTGGATGAGAAAATTAGTACAAAATCCATGATGGATTTGAGTATTTACCACATTTATTTGTTTATTAAGTCTCTTTATTTCCAAAAGTATGGGGGCTTCAACAATATGTAAGAACCTCCAGTCTCACATGGAGAACACAAGATTTTGACTTGCAGATATTTAAGTTCAGAAACTGTTTCACATGTACGCATGTGCACATAAACTACATAATATAAAATGTAGAAAATAAAGGAATTTAATATCAGTCATTTGTAACAGTCAGTTGTATGGAGTTGCACAGTCTGAATTCTGATCAAAGTACAAATATGTAACCTAAAAAGAACATGCTTTGGTGCATCTTATTTCATTGACTTTAAGATATAAACTAAATATTTCTGATTTACGTTACCCTAATTTACCTAATCACTGCTTTCAACTGAACTGTAGTCCTCTGTACCACCATCTTTCTCACTGGTGATGTTCTTGTCATCCCATCAATATGTCCTCACTGAAATCAATTGAAATGTCTGTCTTCTTGAAACTTTTTACAACAGTTTCCTAAAGGCATGTCAAGTGGTGAGAATTCATTCACAAATGATTTTTAATGATGGTCTCTGTATTCTCCCTGATAGTGTGAATTTGTGTACAGAAAAAAATATTAATTTGGAATAAAGTATTTTCTGGTGATCCTTAAATGTTTTATATATGAACACACTAAGAGGTTAGAGAAAGTTACTCCTCCTGGAATGAATGCAAGATCTGCCTTAAGAAATTTCATAGATGGTCTACATTGTCAATCTAGTGACCTCTACAGTTGTCTAGTACAGTTATGAATTTTGCTACAATAGTACTCTAGGACGATGACAGCATATAGTCTTAAACTAGTTCTGAACCAGATCTGCCATCATCCAATCCTTTATAAGTGGTTTAATATGAATGCCATTGGAAACTTTCCCTTTGGTATAGTTTTCTTTTTAAATATTACATCTGCAGTTATGCTCAACATGACAGTACATCTGAATTTCTCTGCATCACTGGTACAGGCTGAAAGAAGCACCTTCATTTTTCATCATAATGGTGTCCCAGGGCATATCAAAAAAAGTAGGATGTTTACTGGAACTGTCAATTTCAGAAAGTAATTAGTTTGGCACATTTCTTCATTCAATTATACAATAATAAAAAGCAATAATTTTTTCTGTGTAATCACATGGTAATCACTGCAGAGAGTAGTTTGATTCCTGAACTCAAGCCATTTCCTTTCATGAAACATACAGCTTCCTTGGTGGTTCTTAATTGCTGACTGAGGCTCAAATTATATCATCAGTTATGACAAAACATTCTCAATTTATTTATATACTCTTGTACTTCAATATCTATCATTCATTCTTTATGCACCATGAAAAGATTGTGCACTTTTATTCTCAACTTTCAGTTTTTCTTCTGGTTGCACCAACATCTAATAATGTTAGGTTGGATGTTAAATTCTCTAGCTGCTGACTTCATCCCTTGTTTTTCTGTGACAGATTAAGCTTTTAATTTGAAAAAAGCAGTGAAACTACTTTTCTTATTTTTTCAAACATTCATATTCATTATTAATGAAAAGTTACACCAGTCAACAGCCATTTTGTAATCTAAATGAAAACATATGATTTTACTTGAGTTTTATACACTAGATTAAAATATATCTAAAAAAAAAAAAAAAAAAAAAAAGTCTCTATTAGGCTCTGTTTTACAATTTAAAGCTACACAATTATGAATGAAAATAAGCATAAAAAAGAAAAATTTAATTGTATGTTCCTTGATCTCAAAAACTGCCGCTGATTGCTGAAAAAATAATTATGTCTTTTGTCAAGAACTTTATGTTATTATATGAGCAGGTAGGGTAGGTTTTCCAAGGGGAGACCTAAGCCGTCCGTAAACCTTTGTCACAATTCTGTATACCGTCTTTTTCTCAAGCAGTATTAAAGTAAGTGTGACTGAGTTAACCAGTGAAAGTTTCGTCTAGTGAATTATTTTATTGTGATGTTACATTTTTTTAACACATTTAAACATGGATAAGAACAAATAGTGGTAGAGGTTCACAATAAGTAAACAAATGACACCATGTCAGTTCTAAAGTTTGCAGGTAAACCATCTATATATGTGAAAAATTCACACCAAAATAAAAAGGGAAGGCATTTCACCTGCAGCTACAAATGCTTACAAACTATAATTAGCTGGGAGTTAATTTAGGCAATACTCTTATGTTCCACTTACCATTGAATTATACAGAACATGTTTCACAGGCCATTGCTCACATCATCAGCTGTGAGTCAACTCTACTTTGGTTGCTCACTGGGTAACCAATGTAAACCTTGGACCCCAAGATAGGTTATTCTTGCTATTTTGTCCAAGTGGCACAAAGAGGCAATGTCTTTGGCAGTTCTAATGATATGGTAAGAGCTTAAAGTTCATTTGACTGAATGCTATTTTTGCTTGATGAGAAAGAGTGTTTTTTCGGGTCCTCAAATCAGGAAGCTCTCAAACGATCAGACATTTGTCATGAAACTGAATGAAGTAGAATTGTCTGCCTGCAATTCTTTTAAAGTCAAAACAGATGGAGATCTTGGGAAGACAAAAGCCCCAAATTCTGTAGATATTCTAGAGAGTTTTAAAATCTAGGCTGCCACACGACTTTAAAATTCAGTTTCTTTTTTTATTCTCACCTCAATTTTCTCCCTGAAAATTTGGGTTCTGTCAGCAACAAATAAGATGAGTGTTTCCATCAGGACATTGCCAAAATGGAAAAATGCTACCAAGAACAAATCCCAGCATTAAAAGAATATTGTTATAGCATTGCTCATCCTTAAAAAAAACTGAAAAATTATCAAGTGTGAGAATAAAAATTAGAAAAATCACTTGTGTAGTTCTAGTTTTAGAGTGCTTAAATTGCTGCAGCCACTACCAAAGATTACTAGCTATGAAGCACAATATTATTGTAGTGAGATAGTTTTGCAAGGTTTGCCAGAATTACTTTGGTGTCTAATATACGATTATTTAAAATTTTTGTCTTGTCCTGGAAAGTCGGGGGATTTTGGTTTATTTACAGATGCTCTTTAACATCTCAAACTAATCATCATCCCATTCAATTCAGGGCATGAAATGGCCAATAAATTTTGGTAAGAGGCCTCTCTTTTCAGTGTCACATCTGATGTGTACAAGGGGCAAGTTATTGAATATTTTCAGGGGAATTTGAACACATTTGTTTGCTGAAACTACTTTGTTATGCACGAGCAAATGCTTTAACAAGATGGGGAGATCTCTCATACTGGTCATGGGAATGGGTGCCTATTTCAACAGCTATTTCCTGGTCAGTGGATTTTTAGAAATTCAAATTTTCTTTACCTTACACAAAGTCCTGATTTGTTAGTGTCTAATTTAATTTTTTGTAGTGATACTCAAAGAACATATTCATTCCCCATAGTCTAGACAACTTTCTGAAAACATTGAAACAGCTGCACAGTATAACAGGGTAGAAGTGTGATACTATGATCACTAGGATGATAAACCATATTTAACCTGTCATACACAAAGGTGGAAAACATGTAGAACAACATAGTTGTATGATAAGTAATCATTGTGTACAAAATGTTAAAAATATTTCAATCACCTTGTTTTGGGCCATCCTATAGTTCTCAGGGAGTGTATGCACTGGCAACTGTATCATAGTAGGTAGAGGTAGTTCAGTGTCTTCTGCTGAGGTAATAATGTGTTAAGAGCATCAAGAGTAGCAAGCTGAAGTGAGTGTTCCACCTGCTCCTGCAACTTCTGCTGAGAAGGCCATTGTAAGCTGAACACCAAGAGTGGCAAGTTGAATCGACTGATGCACCAAAAATGAAGTGCATGCAATGGTATGACTTTTTAATGCGGAAATCCATCAATCTACTGAGATTCATTAATGGATGCTGATCTGTTGTCATTAAGCCAAACATACAAGTGCATAGAAAAATAAAACATAAACAGTGTCATGTGTCTCAAAGATACTTATTTGCCTGGCTCTTCTACTAGAGTCATGAATTGTGAAACAGTTCAAGCCTGATCTAGAAAAATCAATAGGTTGCTTTAAAAAAAGTAACTGAAGCAATGAACTTGAGTCATGAATTGCAATGATATTATTTAAAATGAGCTGGTTTTACCTTAGTGCTTCATCCTGAGATGAAAGAAAATCATGGCTGTTTATCACATATTTCTGGATCAATATAAAATAAAGAAGTATTTCTTACTGCATAGTCATTTGAAGTTGTGTGCACTATTTTGCACCAGCAAACAAAGGAATAGCACTATATGGTATCTTTAAGCAGAAGATAAATATGAATGCAGTCAAATGCTGAAAAAGTTAGTTTTTATTAACAAGAAGGGGATAACTGCTTAACACTATCTACCCAAACACCAAACTGTGACCTATTGAAATATCATCTGAAGCCACCTATTTGCAGAAAGGCCAGGGCCTCCTAATGTCTATCTACAGCAATACAAAACTAGAGCTCATACAGCAAATGCAATCATTGCAACATTGTGAGAAAAGAAGTTTGAAATCCTGCCACACTCTGCTTATTCCCTGGACCTGCCATTGAATGATTTTCATCTTTATGAGCAAATGAAAGAGGCCTTGCAGGGCCACAAATTCAACACTGATGCAAACATGCAGTATGAAGTGCATGAAAGGCTCAGTACTCAATAAAAAATTCTCCTGCCATCCAACAGCTGGTTATATACTGGCACAAGTATATTGAACTCCAAGGATATTAAGCATTATTAGCATGTATCTTCATTTGCTTAGTAAGCCACAAAGCAATTTCACTATTCTGGTTTATTTTTTGGCTGTGCCATGTAATCAAGCATGTTGTGCAAACAACTATGAAGCCTGCAAGTCATATACTGCATGACTACAGCCTAAATAATAAGAGAAAACATAAAAATATGATTTTCACAAAGCTAACTGTTGCTGTGGCTAGAATTCTGATATTAAATAATATAAAGAGGAATAAACATGGCTATTGCGATCTACCATGCCAAATCAAAACTTAGTTACAAGTCATTTATCATTCTCATCATAAGTGTTAATATAATACAAGTCAAATCACAAGGGAACTGGGACTATGAAAGATGAAGATGCTGAACTCTAAGTTGTACATAACTTTATCAAAGCACATGACTTTATATGCTGGAGGTATATCTTGAACTTTTCTTCTCCAAGAGAAGGTCGGTCCTGGTGGTGTAGTGGTAGCCATAATTGCCTTCTAAACCCAAGATTGCAGGTTCAAACCCGGCCAGGATCAATGGATTTTTTTGGGTGCAAAAATCATAAGTATGGCTTCCTTTGGAAGGGAAGTAAAGAGTCTTGAGTCGTACATTTACGGCACAAAAAAGAACCTCAAGCCTGAAAGCCGTTTCACGCCCTGAATTGAGTGGGATGCTAATGACCTGAGATGTTAAAGATCATCCATAAATAAACAAAATCAAAAATTCAAAAGAAGTTTTTGATCCCACTCCATGGATTATTTTTGGTTTCATTCTTTGAATGAGGAATCCACGTTTATCTCTAATTATAATGCTGTACAAAAATTATTATTTTGAGCCATAACGAGCAAGAAATTCTGAAAAGATGATACTTTTCTGTACCTCATAATTGACAGTTAAACTTTCAGAGTTGTATTTAGCTTATTTTGAATATCCTAACTGGTGAATAGTTGCATTGACACTGCTGACAAGAGATATCAAGATGAACAAAATAGTTTGATTGTTATTCAATGATTTTCATGCATAAACATGTTGGAACATTCCATTGTTGGAGGTGTGGCTGAGTGTGCTGCTGCCCATAGTGTGGATAACCAGTGAGACTGCCTAGACCTTTCTCCTATGATGACACTCCTTTTTACCCAATGGCTGAATATCTCTGAATGGTGAAGGTCTAATTTTCCACCAAAAGAAATGCAATTATCCTACATTAATGTATTCAACCTGCTAACACACCTCTATTTACTTACATAACACTAGGATCTGTTTTGGGAGTTAATTGCTTATATCATCAGCTCTTGACCAACTACTTGAATTGGCGGCTGGATCCCAAGATTCTTTTGTGATGGCCTATGATGTTTCTAGTAGGAACTTGCTTAGTTCGTCCAGAAATACATTAATGTAGGATATATTACCACTCCATTATCTACAACTTCATAAGTAAAATTCATTCAAATTCAATTATCCTTTTTGTTTATAGTGTACATCACTCAGAGACTGCATTTTGAAAGATAACTGCATCATTTTCACTTAACAGAAGATGAAACTAATATTATACATAAAGTGTTGTATTTTTCTAAGATAACTGGCTCAGAAAATCAAACTTGTTGCATTATTTACTGAGTGCTCCACATAATTGAAGAAGATAATGGAATCTTTTACACAAAGATTCAGGCATCTTATGACATAAATATGAGTGGAAGACATAAGATCCATCATGAATTGCACAAAATTTGTAGAATTTCAGAATAAGATGAAGCAAATTTGCAAAAAATTCTATCAAGGCTGGTCCAATTCAATTTTTGACATTACAACTGGTGATGAAACATGAATTTACTTGTATGAACCTGAAAGTATCACAAAGGATATTCCCAAATATAAGCCTGCAAAAATTAAAGAAGAGTGAAGCTCTGTTAAGATAGTTGCTTTATTCTGTCATTGGAAGGGTTATTGTCGGTTAATGCTGAATGCTATGCTACCATTTGCTTGCCAGAGTCCTTGAGAAAGTACACATGCTGTGACCTTAATCCTGGACCACAAAGCATCATTTCACACTGCAGAACAAAGAAATTATGTTAACATTGGGTGCATAATTAATTGCCCATTCAATCTTGGCTCCTTATTTCTCTTTTACAACCATCAAGTGGGAAACATCCAGATTGTTTTTTCAGCCCTGCTGGACCTGCAATGGACCTTAAAAAATCTGATATTTCAAGTGATTCTAGATCACAAACTTCAAGGGAGAATGCAATAAAAGAGAAAATGGAACAAATTATTTTTATAAACTTACTCGTTTGCAGAAACCTTTACTGCAAAGCAGAAAATATCGGATTTAAGGCCCCTAAACACTAACTGAAAGCAGTTGTTTAATTATATTAATTTAAAAAGTTCCATTTCATATATTTTTATATTAGGTAAAGACTGCAATGCTCAATATAAAGCCACAAACATTTAATGGTAATGGCTATTTAGCAACGGTAATTTAAGAAATTCATTTATGTCTGTTATTACACAAGATGAAGGCTATAATATTTGATTTCAAACTCAAAGCTTTCATTGATAATATGTTTTTAATCATATAAATTTAATAAGTTCATTTGCACATGTTTTTATACTATGTAAAGGGTAGAATGTTGAATATAATACCACAAACATCTAGTGGTAATAGCTATTTATTTACGTTAATTTAAGAAATTTATTTACATCTGTTATTATGTAAGATAAAGGCTATTATATTTCATTTAGAGCTCCAAACATTTATCGATAATATGTTTTTAATGATATAAATTTAATAAGCTCATTTGCACAAGTTTTTACGTTAGATAAGGGCTTTAATTTTCAATTCAAATAAATATTCATTAGTAATATGTTTTAAATCATATAAATCTAGTAAGATCATTTGTATAGATTTCATGTATCAGATAAGGACTATTAAAATGTATGCCTCAATGATGGTTTGTTGACCTTCATGACAATGCTTAATAATATAAATGTAACGGTTCAAAGAACCACACACATAGCCAAGAATATGATTTTTTTTTTGAATAGTGTTTAATGCCTGTTTTTACTACTGAGGCACCACAGGTGCAGTAGACACTGATGATACATGGGATAAAATGATATATTTGGAGAGGATATTTTTTAAGAAAAGAAGCGTTCCAGGCCTAAGTTTAGCGTACCTCCCCGGTATTTGCCAGTAATGAGGACTGAGGAAAACCTGGAAAAAACCTCAGCCAGAGAGTACGGTTTTGGTGCGATTCGAACCCCAGACCTCCCATTCATGAGTCCCTGCCTTAACGACCTCAGTCACCCGTGACAGTATGAAAAGATTAACTACAGATAAAGAAAGTTGTAATGTTAAGAGAATCAACCAATGGCAAGTGTAACAACATTAATAATGTGTACCAAGAATGAAACACGAGACAGACAGTTTTGTTGAGAACTAAATAGAAATCAATGAATCTCATTCGTTTAGTATACTTATGTTGAAAATAATGGATTGTAACGAATAGTATTATTACAATCCATTGTAATAAGTAATGGTTTACATTTCAAAATGTTTAGTTAGTTATGCTTTGTATTCCATAGGGAGAAGTGGTGCTTATATTGCATTAGAAGAAATCCTGTTTAGTACTCCGTAAAGAGAAACTGCATTTAACATTATGTAAAGGTGAGTGATGATTAATATTTCATGGGAAGAAGTTACAAAATTAGTTGTGGTGAATAATAGGAGTCATGAGTTCAGATTAGCATCCATATAGGAATGTATTATACAAATTATACCAGGACAGAGACAAAAAGCTGTGTTAAATATATATTTGTGATAAAGAAAATTTACGCAGAGTATAAAATAAAATCAAATAGATAATCATCGGTACTACCAACCATGAAAGGAAAATTGCCATTAGAGCATAGTTGTTGGGAGAGAAATATAAATTTCTCACATCTGTCTCATTTTCAGTCCACATATAATAATATTCTCAAAGCACATTTAAACCAGAAAGTGTAAGGTTGTGAGTTAATAACAAGACATTAATAAATTCTGCAGATTACTATCCATTATGATTTTGTTGTACTTAAAGTCACACTCCTTTCATTTCAGAAGTATCAATCTGAAAAATGCAGCTATATTACCAAAGAGTAAACTAGCCGAGCATATTGTGGTGGTTGTTAGGAATGATGTATACAATGACAAACCTAAATACAGTTGAAAATTTGGCACCCAACATCTACGGCAGCATCATTAATAATATAAGCTAAAAATTTGGCATCAAGATGTATGCAGCCTACCATTTAAATATTTCACACTACAACTGTGAACCACATATCATTACTCAGTTTCATAGGAAACAATTCTTGGGTTAATATTTTAAATGTTTTAATTAAATAACATTTTGAAATTTAAAAATAATCATATTTCAGTAAAATACTGAAAATGATTTGCTTATTAAATGCTGTCAATATGCACTGAATCTGTTTGTTTCAAACAAGTATATCCCCTGAAGGAAGATCATATATTTTCTGAGCAATAAGCTGTGTTCTTCTGGAATTCCATATGCTCCTGCTGCAGTCAATGAAGATGAAATATTTAAATGGATTAGCATTTTCAATAAACATTGCCTATTAGCTCAGAAAATTTATTTTCTTCCACTGGTTGCCATGAAAGCTTGCATTCTTTGATTTACACTGGTGTCTTTTTTTTTTTAATTAATTTTAATACAAGTTTCCACACACACAAAACAAACAAAATATAATAATGAGCCATATTCAGATAATTTTTATCTCAAGCTCAATTAGCATCATAGTAGTGCAAAGCCTTAAAACTAAAATGGTGACTACTTGAAATTTGCTTAGAAGTAACTATGAAGCAAAATATTTGTACAAAATAAAAATTATGAGTAAATAGTAACTGTATATTTCGCTTTGTAATTTTTATACGGAACATGTTTCAAGAGTCATTACTCTGATCATCAGCTGTGGCAGAACTAGCATAATTGGTGACTGGTGTTTCCAATATGAGTAGACACAAGTGGTCTTCCTTCCTTCTTTCTTTCTTTAATGAGGTTATGATTTTGTCAAAAAATGGCAACAAATGTCTATTTATTTGTTTATACTTAATGTTCCTAAATGTTCTTTTGCCCTAAATTCTAAATTCCTTTGTTCTGCCTATATAAATTTGCTAAAAATACTAATTGTTAATTTGGTACACTCTTGGCTTCTTGCTGTCCAGAACTGAATCCATAGTTCCATTTTTAATAAGTTTTTTATATTTCTCCGGTGTCAAAACTACATTATATTTATTAATGCCCTTGGATGGGAAGTAAATTATATAAACGTTTTTCTTCTTTTATAATGGGAAGGGTGTCAATTTCTTTGATAGTTTTAATCTTATGTACTTATTGATTTTCTTATCCATTAATGCATGATTTAAACCATTGCTGTGTGCAGTACTGATGATGTATTCATATTCCATTGATCAAGGAATCATCTGACAATGGAATACCAGCCTGCACATTTTTGGAAAAAAATTTACCTTGTGAGAAGCAATATTACTGAAAACTGTAAATAATCCAATGAGGTCAACTGTTTGGTACAGGATTTTTATCCTTAAAAATAAAAATGGAATCATGAATTTTAAAATTCCTCTAGTAGACAACTTGTGTCAACTAATATTGGAACCACCAGATGTCCCTAGATCATCTATCAACAATGCTATTTGGCCTAGAGCTCATGATGGAAGCAATGGTTTTTCAAACACATTTTGTATTAACACAAGTGAACTGTAGTGTTACTATTTACTAACATATAATGCAATGACTTGCACTATTACAATACCTCAAAATCTTCTTCCATCTTGCACTTATCCTTCCCATTTTCTCTCTGTCTCAGTTTCTCTACAGCACTTTTTAATTCCGAAACTTTCAATTCTGTGTCCCCAAACTGCGCCACTTCCATCAAAGCACGATAAATGAAGATGTATTGTTTCTGAAAAACACAAAAAACACACATTTACTTACCTTTGTAATACTAATTAGTAATACAAACAAACTGTAAACTCTTCCTTGTTTCTATCTCCCTTTGTCATTAATGAACTAACAAAATGGAATACTCTCTTACCAGCTGACAAAACGGTCTGTGAAAATATTTGCTAATCTATTATTTGTTCTAGATTGAAAAGCACGTGACTCATCTGCCACCAGTAATGCAAAGATAAGAAGTACAAATTTAATTAAAGCAAATGCCAGTCACACTGTATAATTTATTATTCGAAATCAAAACTATCTCAATTGGAACACTTGTTTTATTTCTGCCAACAAGGATTGCATCTGTAAACCTACACTTTTAGATGCTTGAAAATTAAAAATTGCAGGCAGTCTAGTCCTCTATATAAACTGTTCTTATATTTATTGGAGCTAGAACTGCTGGATGCATGGATTATCTACAAAATGTGAGCATAGCAAAATTCCAGCAGGATGTTAGCTTGCCCTCAACTGACATTCTAATAAACATTATGCTGAGATATAGTGTACAAAAGGGTACATTAAATACAAGTGTTGGTAAATTGTATACAGAGTACTCGGAAAGGTCACATGGAAAATAATAGCCTAAATATTCAATTTCTCAATGAATGTGTGTGTATATTTATGTTACATACATTTCCTGCTTTCAGGAAATTTATTCAAGAGAAATTCCCAGATATTAAAGTTCCAGGTCATACTATGATTTATATCATAGTTAATGCATTTATGAAACAGAAAATGTTAAAGATGAGAAGCAAAGAAGACACTGTACAGTGCTCAAAGAAGAAACTTCAGATACCTGGAAAAGTCCCATAAAAATCTCATTTTTCCCAGTCAATGAGAATTCCCTACAAACCATATGAAAACCCAATTTTTTGGGAGATGGAAGACAATTACTAGTCTTGTTATGAGCATATCATTTTGGAACACTTTTGCTGAATTAAATGAGGTAATGCAATTTCTCATTTATCCAGCATAACTTTGTGACAATACAAATAGGCAATGTTTTTCTACTGACAATTCAGAGATGATAAAAGTTCTACAGTATACTGCTTTTTAAGGTATGTTGGCTGCATTATTTTCTCATTTTTTTTTTTTTGTAAAAACAGAAATGCCAGTAGAACACACAAAACATGTAGGATAAAATAACACTGAGGATTTTTTATAAAACGAAATAACTGTAGTTTTGAAAAGCTAGAATTTTTACAATGAAATATAGTATAATTTTGCAATTTTTAACATGAAAATCATTTACATTTCACTAATTTTGTTCCACTTACTTGGACATGTTAAAATCAGCATGGTTCCACTGTAAGTTTCCCAGAATAGTACATTTGTAGCTCTGTATATTTTACAAATTTAGTGATGAGGTTATTTTTGTTTGGAATATAAGTTAACTAAATTTTCTTTGTTTTTGTTAATGAATATATTTTCCCTTACTGTTAATTCTTTGGTTTTTGAAGAGTTTTTAAGTGTTTTGGTTCATTTTTTCATTTTTTTTAATATTTGCCAGAAATCGTGCGTTATTGCTGATTTCCTCTTGTGCTTATATTGTACATTTCCTATGTGCTCCATAAACCATAGGTAATGTGCCTTTTTGTTTTGCCTATATATTTATTGCAGCCTTTGAAACTGATTTCGTAAATGCCTGATTGTTTTCTGGCTTAACTTTGGTTTTGTGTTAGCTTTTAGGCTTTTTAAAACTGCATTTGTTTACAGGACCTAAATTACCATTTAAATCATAAAATGTGCAGCTGACTAAATCTGTGACATTGCATGAGTCAACCACATATTTATTTAAAAGCAATGCTGAATATCTTCTACATTTCTAATGGTTTGAGTTGGCTGCTATATAATAAAAAATATTAATAAATTTGGGGAAGGGGAATAGTTTCAATAAACTATCCTGATTTCGATCTATTATACCTGGCATCAAGACAGCCTCGAGTCCATGTATCCCACATATTTTCAAATTTATAAACCACATATCTGCAGAAGTTTCTTTTTGCAATCCCAATAAGGCTCTTTGGATTTTTGGAATGGTCCATTATTCATTTTGGGTACTTTGTGCCCTATCTGAAACTGGCAACTTTTCTATCAAGTTCATCTGAAAAATTGTTTCTCATTGTTCAATAGAGTTTCTTCCAACTTCATGAAATGCAATTTCACATCAACACTGATTTAGATAAACAAAAGGCATATTTTATAACTATAATGAATGAAATATTTTCTAGACACCATATTATAGTGTACAGTTTAATTTATTATTCTTAAGAATATAATAGGAGCTGTAAAAACACCACCAATTGCTGCAATGCAGAGCATAACTAACAACCTGCAAATAGAAATAGATATTAAAATGGCAATAGCTGCGCAAAAATTGAATAATAACCAACAGAGGAATAAATGGTTACGTATTCCTGATAGCACACAATGATTAAAAACACAAGACTTTCAAAAATTACATAATGAAAGAATATTTAGAAAAATTATTTAAAATAAGCACCAAATCTGCCATTTTACTGATCTTTTTCAATATATAGATCAGTGTGAAATTAAATCTGGATACAATGAGAATGACCTAACTGAAGTATTTAAATTGACAGCACTTTATGCATTAAACAGTTATCTGACTGGTACATGGTGTAGAATATCTACAGATGAATCTCTTATAAATGGAGAAGCAGGCTTTGGAATATACTGTGAAGAATTCTCTAATATACACCATTCGGACAGTATGCTAACAATTCTGATGGAAAAATAATGCGCCATTATAGCAGCTTCAGAAAATGTGCAATATAGACCTAACATAAATAAAACATATGTTACCTTATGTGACTCCAAAGCAACACTACAAAGTATAATGAATTACAGTTACCAATCAACATACATCATACATGAAATAAAAAAATTAAATTATACTTTTGAGATCAGAAATATACAAATAGTTTTACAATGGATCCTAAGCCATGTGGGATCATGGGAAATGAGTTTGCTGATACTTGAGATATTTTAGCAAAAAATGAGCTACCATAAAATTAAAACCATCTTTTAAATAGTACTTCCTTCTAAATTGAAATTCATGAAAAGATTAATAACTGAACATGAACAACAGAAACTCAAAGGAAAACCACATGAAGATCTAAATACTTTCAAACATCTTTTATTGAAACCAAGAAAAATTGGAGTTACCCAATTTCGTTTAATTGTTTGGCATGACTGCTTGTCAGGACTTCCCTACAGGATGAAATTAGTCAAGGACAGCCATGCCCATTGTGCAAGGATGTGAATGCTAAAGTAAGAACATCTCGTATACTGAAATGCAGTCAACTTGATAGCAATAAACAAATACAAAATAGTTTGGATGCTCTTAGTGGAAAGTTAGGGAAAATTTGATAAATACCAGCAACCTAAATGGCCACTAGCTAGCAACCAACCAGTTAATCTATTAGATTATGGCATTGAAAAACAACAGGTATAAATTTTAGAAAGAAAGAAGAAAAAAAAAAGCTATGTATGCTATATACATTACCTTGACCCTTCTGGGTGAATATTTCATGACACTCTTGTAGATAGAATGGGATTTTGCCTGATGAAATATCTTGCCCAGTCTTCAATGAGCAAATTATTTTTGAAAATTCTCACTGCCTTGCCATATTTGCCTAGAAAATGGTTTATTAGACCTATAAGATCAAATTTTGAAAAAGAAAATCCCATTCAGGTACAACTAGCAGGTAGCATATTATTACTTTCTGTTCAAGTTTACCGAAGACTGGGCATTTTCCAGCATGATGTCCTGAAGTGTGATCCCTTAGTGTTGTCCTTGGAATCCTAAACTTTTTTATGCTTGCCTAATTGATAAGTTATTTTGTATTTCCAAAGTTAATTTAGAAAGAAAGTATTTTTCTGCCATGGCTGTACAATTTGTACTTTTCACACAAACCTACAAGACAGTAATAATGTGCTCTTATCAAGATACATACTGTGACAGATATTGCACCTATTTATGCTCAGGTGGTTGACTCTACACCAGAGTTAAATATCATACTTAAATGAAGGTCAATATATTAAAATACGAAAATCTGCTATTGCAGGTGATTATTTAAATATCTGCTTTACTTATTTAACAATTAATTTTACATTGTTCTGTTACTAAAAATTGGGCAGTTCATAATTTGCAACACATTTCTTTATTGGCAATATCAATTTATTGTTAGCTGTTCTGAAGGGGATTCATAGTAGTTGAGGTCTGGAGGGAAACTAGATGTCACATATGACCTTAATCTATAGACACATGCTGTCATCTACTGCTTACTTGAACTAATCATTGTTAACTCAGGGATGTATAAGCAGCTTGACTCAAAACATTCTTATTTATTCTAAGTAGGTTGAGTCATTGATTAGCTGTAGGGAACATTAAAAGATAATGTGTACATGACAAATTCACATACCATAGACAAACTAGGACAACAGCAGTTCACAGATTAATTCATTGTCTCAAAAAAAACTAACAGCAATTGGTTAACTTCTTAAGGAGATATCAGAAATGGAAAATTAAGTCAGTCAGTTCCAGCATCTCCTTATGTGACATGATTTTATAAGAGCAAATAAATAGTACTGTATTAGAATTACTCTAGGTGTCATTAGTTTAACCACAAACTCTTAATGGCTGTCCAACCATCTGTTCATACATCCAAGGATATACAATTCACATACCATGAACTTTCCTACAGTGCTCATGTTTTGTAGATATGAACAGCTGCAGATCTTGTTAGAAGATGGCATGTTAATGTGCATAAGCAGTCAAGCATTCAATATACTTCAGAGCACACTGTTGCATTAACAAATAAAAAATGTATTATTTGTATGTTTATTGCACACAATTCACAAGCTTTTAACAGTTATGTAGAGGAGTTTGTGAATTAAAAGATAATTCTGTACATAACAAAATTTATTATTTTGGATAATATATATCTGTTTAAACATAAACTGCTGCACACTCTGTAAAGCTGAAGTCTTGAAATCCAAAAAATGAAACAGGAATATTTGCTGCAGCACTCCATAGCTCAATCATTAGACATAAACTAAGAATATTATGAGCTTTTACTGGGAGGGTAAAGGGAAAATGAAGTTGCTTCCAAATTCAGCCATTTGATAAATAAATAAATATAAACATATTTCATTTGAAATCAAAGTTAAACATGTGTTTATTATATCAACAGTCCTAATGCATACCTTGAACTATACTATGATGAACATTTAATATGCTCCCTTAATGATGTATTGGTAACCATGCTTGCCTCCTAAACCCACGATCGCAGGTTCAATCCCAGCTAGAATTGATGGATTTTTTGGTCGTAAAAATGTTAAGTACGGCTTCCTTTGGAAGGCAATAAAGTCGTGGGCCCATTGTCCTAAATTTATAGCTTGTAAAAGAACCTCAAGCCTGAAAGAAGAGACCTCTGAGCAACATTTATTGGCCATTTCACACCCTGAATTGAATGAGCTGCAGATGACTTGAGATATTAAAGAGCATCCATAAATAAACCAAATCAACAAAAATCTCATAATGATGTGACTTGAAATTCTTGTTTCTAAGCCAAGAGATTTTCTAAGGAAAACATTCCAAAACTAGTATAAATGCCAATATTTATTTCTGTAGAATGAAGGCAAATCAAATATAAATGGGATTTTAATTTTCATAATTTATTGAACCAAAATACAATACAAAACTAATATATTATTTTTCTACATAACTCCTTGTAACAGAAATGCATTTTTGCTAGCAGATAGCTGTTGGAAATTCTATTTTCCCAAAATTAGACAGATGTTGAAGCGCTGTCCTGGTGGTGTTGTGATGTACTTAAAGTTGGTAATATTCCAAAGGTAGAAAACACCAACTTTAAGAACATTAAAACAGCAACAGGGCAGTGCTTCAATTCTACAGAGTCGTTGGATTCTCCAATCAGTCGTACCCTTGGCCGAAGATGAAGACAAAGGTCTTCAAAACCGGTTCAAAGTATCACACAAGTGAAGCAATAAGAGTGTTTAGTATGAGATATATCACATGAATTTATTCATACACATTTTATATTTTTTTGCAGTTATTCACCTAATACATATCTATAGTCTTTGCCAGTAGCTGATGCCATCATTATTATTTTATAAGTTTCATTACAAGATTTGTAACAGATCTGATAAGCTTTGAGCATATTTTTAAGTTTATCTTCATGAAATCACACCTTAACTAGAGACTCTATCACGTGTATTTTTGTGGAACAGTCACGATTTTTTTGTCTCCTTTTGCAAATAGCCCACAAGTTTTTTATTGGATTAATGTTAGGGGAGTTTCCTGGTCACTCTAACACACAAATATTGTTCCCACTGAAGAATTTCTTCACTTTCTTTGAAGTACGGCAATGAGTCAAATCTGGCTGGAAAATTCCATCACTATCTGGAAACTCGTTTCCAGTATTTGGACGTACTGGTCAGATTTCATCATCCCGCTGACTTGTACAAAGGTTCCCAGTCCTCCTTGCTTGAAAACCCCAAAACATCAACTTCACGGGATATTTTATAGTCCATTGTAAATATTCTGAAGTTATTACCTCATTATTCGCTTGGTGCACATATTGAGCCCTCACTCCTTGCACTTCAAAGTGACTCTCAGAAAAAAGTACTTTCTTCCAGTGTTCCATTGACCAATCCTGATGACTGCATGCACACGAAATGTTTCCTGCACATTCTACTGTTAGGTGTTTCTTTACAGATTTGTGAGCTTTCCTTCCCACTACCAGAAGTCCACGACAAACATAAAAATCCTGCAGATTCATTCCCCTTTCCCCTGGTTTGGAAGCTAAGTCCATAGCAGTGAGCCTGGGGTTTGATTTGCTTCTTGTGAGGAGAAAATGTTCATCACTTGGAGTCAGTTTCTTTTTACTGCCACAGTTTCCCCTTTTCTTCAGTGAAATTCATTCAGCCTGTTTGTGCCAATAAATAATTCTATTTTTAGTGCTACACTGACACCAAATTTAGTAGCTAACTCTCTTTGTGTCAACGAAATATTTTGATATAATGCTACAATCACACTATTCTTCCTGATAGTCATTTACATTGAAGAAATAAGTACTGCTATTGCACAAGGAAACCATAAAATTCTTCAAAAGTGACACACATTGAAATAAATACACTTTTATCCTAAAACAATTGTCAAACAGATTGCTTACAGCTAATTAATGTTGGCTGTATTCTTAGTTGGATAAACTGCTCTTTGAAATCAGATGCACCAATTTTACTAACTACTGTAAATTGTTTTACTTAAAGAATTAGCAGTGTTATTTTAATATATAATCTAATAGTAACTGACACAGTGAAGCAAAATACACAATTATAAATATGCTATGGTGAGGTGAACTGAACACACTTGTAGTTTCATCACTGCAAAAAGCTGATGATGCAGACAAGGGTCTGTAAAATATGTTACATAAGTTAGTCAAGCTACAAGAGTGTTTCGTTTGACTCACAACTGCATATTTAACAACTAAGAGTTATTTTAGTTTATGTCAGTGCCAATAAATAATAATCTTAATGTTCCTTATTTATAGCTATTATATAGAGTTATTTCTGGTTTCCTCTAATGAGCTGCAATAATGATAAGTGATAAGTATGAGGGATAAAACCAGTTGATCTTAATTCTGCATAAGTGGCACATGTTCACTGCCTAAGAAAACTGAGTTTTATTGGCATAGATGCTTCATTTATCTTTTCTATGTAACTAAATTTATTTTATTATGGAAACATGCAAGTAGTCAAAAGAAAAAAACCAGCTATATATTCAGTAAAAAAGGAAAGGCCCACGCGTGGTTAATTCCTAAACTGAAAAGCAGGCACACCCACAGCCAACAATTTGTTGAACTTCAGATATCATAATGAAAATAATTTCCCTTGCCTGACAGAGAGCCAGCACACCTAAGTTCTGAATACTCTTAAAAATTGTTAATACTACCATTAAATAGAATTTGATGTTAAATCCTGTGAGATTTAAAAACTCTCCAAGTTGCAACAAAAAATGTCAAAATATGGTACTTTGAATGTAAAGAGACTTTTTTCAATGGATTCATGATTATTGCAGAATGCAGTTATAATGGGAGTTTAAATTATCTGTCTTATTGCTAAAAAGGATGCAGCCTCCTTCCTAAACCACCAAATTGAAGTTCTGATTACAGTTTACCACACTGCCATACTGGTTCTATATGGTATAGATACAAAGTCTGGAGACATCAGAATATGGAATAAAGTCATGTTTCTAGTTTGAACTTCAAATTTCTTCAGAAAATGGTGCAAGAAACAAGAATCATGTTCTACTTTCAGCAAAATTTCTAAGAAGTAACCCAATGCTTCTCCAATGGATTTTTGCATCTCTGAACTCTGGAACAGGTCATTCATAAATAAGCATCTCTGATGGCTTATGGAAAACCTGTAAAGACTGGGAATAGATGGACAGGACTATTATATGTAAAAACATTTTTAATTGGAAATAGAGGTAGAGAAGTAAAGTTTATATATTAGGGACAATAAATAGAGAATGATCAGGGATGCAGACATGATTTTTCCTAATGTATGACCCTGTGAAATTCATTATTAGAGATAACAGACAATTCTCCATAACACTTTCTTACAAGTGCAATTTTCCTACACTGATCATTTGTTTACCATGCCCTTAAAAATGATGCATCAAATTGCTACTGCACTTGTAGTTTTTCCATTTCACTAACTTTTCCAGTGTATTTTCAGAATCATAGAATAAAGAAAATGTTTAATCTATATGTAACCACATCATCATACTCACCAGAGACTGCACTAGAAAATTCCGCTGGTGCCTGAGATCACACACTGTATTGAAGATAGCAACTTGGGCTTCATCTGCAAGCTGCTGAAGTAATGAATCCAGTGCTACTAATGTTCCTGTCCTTCCTACCCCAGCACTGGAAAAAAAAAGGTATCAAAAACTGATTTTGTCAAATAAATTCATGAGCACTCCTTAAGACTGTCATCTTTTCTAGATTTATAAGCATCTGTTGCTACTTTACACTATATTTAAATGTTTGAATATCTAAGGATTTGAACTTTTGTGTTATTTGAGGATTCTCAAAAATAAACAAAATAATGCAAAATGTGCTTATGCTTTGCTGAATAAAAATTTAAAAAATAATTTTTTGGCTCTTGAACCAACATAATAGCCATAGTTTCTGCATTCACAATTCCCTTATAAGCAATGGAATAGGACCTATGACATTCCTTGCATAAGGTTGATTCATATGATGATTACAAGAAAATATTTAAGTGTCATTTTGCTCTTTTTTTAGTAATTTTTGAGATACTGTTATTAATTAGTTACTTTTGCTTTTAAATAAAATTCATTGTAATTCAGACGTGTTTCTTGTAAAAAAAAAAAAAAAAATGGCTCTCTACATATTAACACTTATTTTGTATCCTTAAATTTCAGACTTCTAACTAGAGCTCATTAATTTTTGTGTAATTGCAACATTACAACATGACAACACTGCAGATCAAATAATGAAATGTATTCTGTAAACATTAACAATTATCAACTCTTTTTGCGCTGAATACATTTAAATGCCTAATTCAAATAGCTTATCTTTGAATCTGAGACGAACATCAGATTGTAAGACGGCACAGTATAATTTATGGGGAAATACATTGTAATGGGACTGCAGCAGCATGAATCTACCAAGAAAGATTCTGAAATAGAAGAGTGCCATATCCTAGGATATTAATTAAACTCTGCTTATGGCTATTACTGCAATTTGAAGGAACTGGCCACGAAACACTGTGGAAGTTATTAATTAGTTATTAATGTTAATATTCTGTTCACAATTAAGTAATTGTGAATAGTTTCATTAAATAATATAATCTCAAGCTCCTATATTCACATTCTGTTATGTCTAATTTTCATGCTGAATACCACTAAGTGAAAACTTTTTTTCTGCAGTACATTTAAAATAGGTGAATTTTACTAATTTCGGTGCACAGAATTTAAAAATGCAATCCGTTTTTCTGTAGCTCATCTCATTTTGGCAATATGACAATTTATTACATGAAAATACAAATGTAAAATTTGGATGAGTATTATACACTAATCACAACTTTTTAAAAAAATAAAGAAGAATAATCACATGAAAGCATACCTGAATTTAAGAGTGTATATTAGTTAGCTTGTGTACTCCTTTTTCTTTTCCCATGGAACTGCAGTGTACATAATTTTCTTGAATGTTCTCTGGTAGGTTCGACGCATGCAAGACACTAGCAGTATTCGTCCATCATATGTGCATCCCAATGTCCCCGATAACGTCATTCAACATCTTTCAAGTTCTGGTGAAACCTTTTACCTTGCTCTTCACTGATGACAACTCCTAAATTTGATGGGAAGTAGTCAAGGTATGACTTAAGGAAATGAAGCTTCAAACTCATATTACAACTGAGCATTTTGAAATTTTCCAGTATATTTCTGGCAATTTCTTTGTATTGAGGGTCTTCCACATTGCCCAGAAATTTCTTAACAATCCCTCTGAATCCATTCCATGCATTTTTTCAATTTCATTCATAGAAAATTAACATCTTTCATCAATTTCCTTATCTGTGGTCCATCAAATATTCCCTCTCTGATTTTAGCCTGTGATAATGATGGAAACTTTGTGCATAAGTACTGGAAGCAAGGGCAACTTTTGTCAAGTGCTTTCACAAATTGTTTCATAATGCCAAGTTTTATGTATAATGTAGGGAGTAGAATTTTTGGATGATCAACTAGAGGCACATTACTAACATTTTTTGATCTAGGTTCCAGTTGCATCCTCTCAGGTCAGTTTCCCAATGCTTGTCTCTCGCCCTGTTATCCCACTCACAAAGAAAACAAGGGAATTTTGTGTATCCTCCCTGTTGTCCTAATAACAAACCAATGACCTCAAGTTACATCATATTTGCCACTCATGATCGCTGTACTTAATTTTCTGAAGAACATACTTCAGAGTTCCATAAGACTCATGTAGGTTCATAAAATGTACAGTATTGAAGCTAACCTGTTGCCATTATGAAGTAACACTGCCTCAAGTCTTTGTTTGGAAAAATCAATAAAAAGACTCCAGTTACTTGGCTCATATGCTTCCCTGCCCAAATGTTGAATAAAATTACACACATTCACACAAAACACAAATTGATGTTTTTCTGCGCAGTGCTTGTGGAACTGTATTTCGTGATTACTATACCACAAAAATGTAAAGCTAGGTCATAACAAATTCCTTTCCTGTAGTCTTGAGCCCAGTAAGTCACTTTTTTATTTTGTGCAGCCTTAATCCCTCACTAAATCCTTTAACTCAAAATGATTAAACTGTTGTGGTGAATTGTTACATTCTTCTGGATCAGAAACCAACTCATTGTTGGAAGTCACGGAACTGCTTTCAGATTCACTAAAATTCAGGTCTGCTGGTGCTGTAGGTATAGATAGTTGGCTCCACGAGGAATAGGCCTTGTAGCTGAGTTCAGATTTTGATATTTAATTCCTGCCTTATTTTTTTTTGTTGTAACCAGTAAATTTCCACGTGCAAAGGTAACAATCATGATGGTAATTCTGCTGCTCTCTCCATATGGTTTGGCAAATGGCTTTGTCTTCTGTTTTCCTTCATAGCAATGACATAATCTCTCAATACTACTGTTACATGCAATATGAGGAACGAACGATTTATCCTGATCACCAATTTTCTCTTTGAAATATGAGTAAAGTAGTTTCTTTGTTTGTGAGTCTATTTTACACACCTTACATCAAACATGTAACACCAACAAATGTAACAAAACTTCTGAGGACTTTGTATACATTGATTCTTGCACCTGATGTTGGAGTCATAATGGAACTTTTATTTTAGTACTACACATATAGAAGACGAACGTGCATATCAACACAAGTTTTCAGATCAATTGAGATTTATGAGAGCTGTAAATGTAAACATAAACATTTCACAAAAAGGCAGACCTGACCTGTAGATCAAAACTGACAAGTGTTGGGAATGTTAATATAAACATCTGGGTGATAAGGGAGGACAGAAGTGAGCTGATTAGGAAGAAAATCAACAACAGATTTAGAATAACATAATAAAATGTAGCAGTAAGCTGTATAAGCTGAAAGAATTTAGCACCATAGACATATATGCACATATCATAAAAGTTAGTTGCGATAGCTAAGAACGGATTTCATTTTAGAAATCAGGGCACTGATTTCCATTAAAGTCACATATTTTCCTTTATACTGCAGAATCAATTTTGACCAGTGTAATCCCTTAATGTTGATCATATGCTCAGAGATCTTTTTTGCAAGTTAAATTCCTGCCAGCAAGATTGTGTAAAATAAAATAATCTCAATAAATGAGAGGAAGGAAGCAATCAACATATGATCGTGTTTGGATAATAATGAAGAAAGAGATGAAAATGTGGCACCATCACATGATGAAATAGAAGAAGCAAGTGCAGAAATAACAGAGCAGTGGGCCCAGATAATATATGTTCAGAACTTGTTAAAATGCATAAATTTGTTCTAATTAAATCATTATATAATGTCATTAAAAATTTGGATAACTGGAACAATACTACAGGAGTGGGAAGTAAGATTAATTTGGACATTACATAAGAAGAGCAATCCCCTAGAATAAGCGTTCCCAACTTTTCTTACTCACAGAGCCCTTTTTAGAATAAATTTCTTGTGTAGAGCTCCTTAGGCCTACCCTATGTCTTACAAGTTAATGGTGTTTAGGAGTATTGTTATGGTAAGGGTGGGGGGGTAAGAGAGAGGGAAAAGATACCTACATAATTGTGAAATGTCCATGCAATGAAATTATATTTTAAAAATTTGACATTTTCCATAGTATCTCAATTTATTCTCAATTACCACCAATATACATGAAATTGTCAAAACTTAGCCAAACATAAAAGTACTTCCAACTATAAATCAAACCATTTGCATTACAACAGAGAGAAAATAACCAAAATAAACAAATTAGGAAATTCTAAGGAAAATTAAGGAATAAGACGACAGTATAAGGAATGAGCCTGAGGAGAAACAGTTGTTAAAATGGTAATTTATTTTAGGGGTTCTTTACCATACATATAACCCATTGGTTAAGACATGGGAGAACCTTAGTTTTGGTACTGCTAAATTCTTAGATGTTTTGTTTATGTAAATTTAATTGCAATATTGCTGCAATAAAAATTCTTTCATTTATACTACTGAGACACCACAAGCAGTGGACACACTGATGATGATATGAGATGAATTGATAATTTGGGGAAGGATTTTTTTTTTAAAGGAAGGAAGCACTACAGGCCCAAGTTTAGGGCACCTCCATGGCATTTGCCATTCATGAGAACTGAGGAAAGCCTAGAAAAAACCTCGGTCAGAGGAGACAGTCCTGATGGGAAATAAACCCCAGGCCTTCTGCTTAGCAGCCCTTTCCTTTATGACCTTGGCCACCCATGAGCCTTCATCATGAACTGATGCATTTCAAGATATTAAATAAAATAAAAGTATAACAACAACAACAACAACAACAACAACAACAGGGTTTTACAGTCAACCACCCACTCTTTAGACATGGGGGTTACTCGAAAACAAAGAAAATAGCATGCAGTGTCTACAGGTATATAATCAAGAAATTAGCAAGAAAATTATCTACCATTCATGAATCATAGATTTCCTCATGGCATATGGAGCCCATAAAAGAAGCTGGGAACTGTAGCTAGAATGGAAATAAATGTCAACAATGATAAACAAGAAGAAATAGAATAAAATTCACATGTCATGTCAGATATGGCTGAGAATGCAAATGCAGTTTAGAGTGGCAGGGTGGGATCATTTATGGCAGAAAGTAAACTGAAATAGGCCAAAATTTTAACATTTTGTGCATTTTGGTCATCTCTTTGAAACCCAAAACAGAAGCCTCTTAAAGAGACAAGTGGAGATTACCAACAAAGCAGATGTAGATCGGTCCCATTTCTGCAGAGAAGTATGTATTAGAACAAAGAAGACAAACTGGAAGCTCCAGGAAAGTAGTACAGGTAAACAAAAGCAAATTTGGATGCAAAAAATACTGCAGAAAGCACAGAAGTCACTCAAATTTTCAATACAGGTTAGAGCAGGAATTTCCACCTAGAAAACCTGAGAAGAATAGGAGGCCAGAACCACCCATGCACAGAATATTGAAATCAAGTAGATTGAAGTACAGAATTCCTTTCTGTGGCTGATGAAAGGTACACTTTGCTGGCTACTTTGTAGAATATATATTAAAAAGCAAATTATGTAGTTCTTCAAAATAGCCCCTGAGCTATATCAACCTCCTCCATAAATAAGAAAAACAAAACCTAACCTAAACAAAGCATAACCTAACCTGGCCTATCCTAATGTATCCTAAATCTTAAATGACATCTCCTAATCCAACCTATCCAAATCTAACCTGTACTAACACAAGGACTTCTTGAAGTTAATAACAGTAATGTAGTACACTATGTTGATACAGAGTTGATTTGGTGATATTTATACTTCATTTACATGGTTTTTAATCGGATGTGTTTTGGGAATTTCATCAATTCCATAATACTAATTAACAATATAAAATTAATACATATCATTATGACTCTTTTACAATATTTTAATTTTAAACACATCAACTAACTATTATCTTATACTTGTGAGTTACTTATTTCCTTAGAACTATATACATACTAACACTCAGGTTATTGGTGTATAATACTCCTGTTTCTAATGCTAATTTACTTCCATTTCCTCCCCTATTCAATTTATCAATCATAGACTATCTGATCATTCATTATCATTTCTTCCCCACCTTCCCCCAAATACACTGTAATATCCATTGTGCATGCATGCGTGCGTGCGTAAATTTCATGATTTTTGATTAAAACTGGGTTGCCACTGTTGATTTCTCTCTGTTTGTAACATATTTCTGTAATGTTCTTTAGTATGCGTTTCCAAATTTCTTTTTGTTTTTTTAATGTATGCTGGAGCACAGTCTTAGCAATGGGTTTGGTAGTTACCACATTTCCTGTAAGATCTTTGTAGAAAAATAATAAATTTTTATACTGTGGACATTTTGAAGAGGAACAATTAAAATTGTTGTTTTTTTAATTTATTGAATGTACTAGGGTAGTGTGTGAATTTTTTAAATTGAACATCTTTTATTTGCAATAATGAACTTGGATCTTTGACAGCTTTAAATTCTTTAATCATTTAATCCACTAATTTTATATGGAAATCATTATGTAGAGCTGTGTTAATAATATATTTGGATCAGTCAAATATTATTTATTTATTATGCCAGCTTTGTATTCTTTTTTATACTGAGTGAAACACTCACCAATCTGTATGTGATACTGTTTAGGAAGGCTTGCTGGTGTGCTTCGGGATTAGAGGTGTTATCTTTTATAATCTTCACATTTAAAAAAGGGACCCAACCCATTCTTTTCCATTTCTAATGTAAACTGTATTCCTAATCAATTTTCCTTACTCTCTCTCAAATGCATGCACCCTATTCTAGGGTGAATCATAGAAATCTGCAGACCCAGTGGTTTACTGCAGCTTGCCTAAGTTGATATTGGTTATTACTGAAATTGATTATAACTCAGTCATTTTGCCATTGTGGTTATTACATGGATACTATTGCATTTCTAAGGCCTTCCTTCTGTCCAGATTAAAATTTTATGTTCTTTTTGCAATTACCTCTATATTTTCAAATTTTATTTTATAGAAAGTTTGGATGGTGTACTTTGTTCCTTGGTTACATCTATGCAATGTGGTCTTAGAATGCCATATGGCCAACATGATTTCTTTTCCTCAGAGCTCTTCACAATAAGGTCACTTTCACCAGAGTTGGACTTATTTATTAACCACAGGAATAGCCACATATGTCATTACAAAAATCTACGTGCTGTCTTCAAGAGGACAAACCATCAGATTTCAGTGAGAGTATGTGGGCTGCCATAATAAATAATAATTATTTGTCCAAAACTTAGGTATTCATTTTTTATACTAAACTCCACTTACTTACACAAAAAAAATAAGACGTGTTTCGGGAGAATCTCTCCCATCTTTAGTTGCTCACTGAACTGCCGTTACTTGAAACTTATGTAAGTGGAGTTTAATGTAAAAAATCAATACCTAAGTTTAGGATATATTACCACTCAATTGTCAACAGCTTTGTAAGTACAATATTTAATAATTATTTGACTGATTCAAACCTTTTTACTGTTAAAAGTTTACATCTACCACTGGTTTCTAATTAAGATGCTGCCTGTATTTTTAAAATGTTCCTGTAAATATGAGATGTCACATGCTGTTCCAGCACATTGGTACACTAATTTAGACATGACTGTTTTTCCTGGATAATGGATAGGAATAGACAGATGCATAATTTGGCCATTACGCTCTCCTGATATCCCATACTTTCTTCTATAGATGCATCTCGAGAGCTTAGCACTTGAAACACCAGTTGCCTCAAATGAGGAATTGGTGGCAAGAATATCGATTGGTTGTAATAAAATTCATGGTATCACAGAAATATTTGAAATTGTATGAGGTTCATTCCTGCACCAAAGTAATCTCTGCATAGATGTTGGAGGTCTTGATTTCAGCAGTTTTTATAAATACTCTTCATACAAAAGAATAAAAACAGAATTTTATTTTCTTTCAGTATTCTTCTTCATTTTGCTTAATCATTGCTTTTACTCCATGATAAAATTTTGAAGTCTGATTTACTTTATTGTCTTCTCTTTATTTTGTTTATTTTTTTGTAAATACAAAAGAAAAAAAAAGTTATTCTTTTACAATTGAGGGAAAAAATATTTTTTTTTCGTATTATTCATCTTTCAGTTTGACTCTTAAAAAACAACACATATATTCTACAGTAAAAGCAATGAGTTAGTATCAGCCTGAAAAAAAGAGTATGGTCAAGTTGATTTCAATAACCTTGTTTCATTATCCAGAAAATTCTTATTTACAGTTGCTAAACATTTATGCTTTAAAATTTACATTCTTATGTGTAATTGACTGCAGCTAATAAATGCAATCAAAATCTAAAGATAATTTTATACAATAATTTCATAAAAAGGAATATGATAAGAGAGACAGGAGACAGAGAAAAGAATGAAATAAAGAGAGAAAAATATAAGTGTTGAGGTTTGACAATTGTTCTCAATATTTGCAGTAGCTGGAAACTCAACTCAACCATTCCACACCTTTCATTTGTCCATATATAGCACAGTACCATGGAGGTGTTTAGTTGGTGGCATGCAAACTCACAAATAACAGGGTTAGCTCCACAAGATTAATATTCTTCTTTCATCTAGAGCATTTATTGCACAAAATTTCTTAAACTTAAACCCTTCACAGGTTCACTAAACTAAAGTTTGCTGTTGATATCCACTTTCTCAACAAAGCTATTGAAGGTTTCTTAACCTTCCCAACAGTAGAAGTTAACACTTTACCTTCCTTATGCTTTCACACCTATAGAGTTTTTTAAGATAACTTGTTATTTACCACATCCAACCCTCCTAAAGTATGAATGTCATACCTTAAAGAATAACCACAAGATCAGCGTTTATATATCTCACACTTTACTTCAGGAGGAAATCATTACATATATCTATGAGGGGCAGTCAAATGAAAACCAAACACCTGCCATAAAACACATTCCTCGCAACAGATGGCAACACTGTTGTTACATATCGATACTGCCATCTTTAGGGTAGGAGAAATGTATATTGAAAATGCACTGGTCCGTACAATTGTTTCTTTATTGCTCTGGAAGTGAGCATAGTGACAAGTGTGTCTGTTCAGCATTGGAAATGGAGGCAAGCAAAGAAGAGCAGAGAGGTGTGGTTCATTTCTTGGTAGCTGAGAGTGCTGGAGCACTTGAAATTCATCGTTGCAAGTCTGCTGTGTATGGCAAACACTGCATGTAACTAACAAGTGGGCACTAGTGGCAGCAGAGATTCTGTGAAGGATGCACATCACTGCAAGACAATCTGCGCCTGGGACATGCCCATCAAGCTATTACACCTGATGTGATTGCATGGATTGATGGTCTGATCTGGAAAAACCGACAAATCACAATGGAAGAAATTCATGTTCAGGTCGGCATTAGTCATGGCTTCATGTACGCTATTATCAAAGATCACCTACAGTTTTGAAAAATTTGCACACAGTGGGTTTTGCATCAACTGACAGAGAGACAAAAGATTGACAGAATGGCTGCATGTCCAAGTCATTTGCAGCATTATCATGAGGAAGAGCATGCATTTCTGTCAAGTATCATCACAGGGGCCCTCTGCTTGTCACTTAAAGCCAAGATCTTTCCCCTTGCGACTTTCACATTTTTGGCGACCTGAAGAAAGACATTCGTAGACATCAGTTTCATTCAGATAAGTAAGTGCTGCAGTGGGTGAGGTTGTGCATCTGTCAGTGACCTATTTCTTTCCATAAAACTGGGATAGATTGTCTTGCCTCCCAGTGGGTTAAATGTATTAACATTTATGGCAATTGATTTTGAATAAAACAAATTCCATTGTCACCTGGTAGTGGGCATTCGGTTTTCATTTGACTGCTCCTCATAGTACAATTATACCAAATAACTTGAAAAGAACAAACTGCCATCTACTCCACATAGTTATCAAGCAGCCCATGACAAGATCATTTGTATTTCAACCCTTTCCTTGATATCTAACATGATTTCTGTTGGCAGCTTCTCCATGCTTTTCCACATTTATTCTACAAAGAACATTTTCCTTCCATCTGTATGCAAACTCAACATAACTCATGATATGAACTTATAATCTTGAAGCTATTAACAGTGAAGTAGTGAAATAATATGTTTACGGAATTTTGGAATCTACACAGTGAAACTTTTGTTAATCTTACTTTGATTTAAAGTAAAACACTAAAAATCATGTCGTCACATTAAAACTCTCTTTAAGTTTCACAAACACACTTATAAAAGTAATTTTGGTACATGTTTCGTGAGGTACATTCCTCAAGAAACATGTACCAAAATTACTTTTATAAGTGTGTTTGTGAAACTTAAAGAAAGTTTTAATGTGACGACATGATTTTTAGTGTTTTACTTTAAATCAAAATAAGATTAGTGAAATAATGTTGATACAAAGTTAGCTTGGTAACGTACTTCATTTATTTGGTTTTTTAATTTGACAAATTTGAGGAACATTTGATTCTATCATCAGCAGAGGACCAACTGATAGAAACATACTCTGTAGGCAGTCACAGAAATGTATTGAATATATCCAAACAATAGTATCTCCAAGTTCATGATGCATTTTTTTTTTTTATAATACACATTTTTCCCATGTTGCAAGTTTTAAAGGTTTGCAACTGTGTTTCAATCAATTGCTTTATCAATTTCATGGTTTTCTAACCAAAAGTTGGCTGCCTCTTCTCTATCTGTTTATAATGGACATTTCTAAAATGTTTTTTGGTATGAGTTTCCAAATTTCTTTTCGCTTTTCCAATATATTACCTCATCACTTGCAATCGATTTTGTGACTATCCGACTTCCCATCAGAAGATATAGGATCATTACATGAAGACTGTAATAAATTTTCAATACTGTGGACATTTTTAATAGCTAAAATTATGTTGTGTTTTTAATTTTTTTTTAATTAAATGAATGTACCACAGTGCTATGTAAATTTTTTTTAATTGCACATATCCTTTTATTTGTAATAGCAAACTGCCTTTGACATGTTTATTTCTTTTAAGTTTTTTAACAATTTTATCCACTAATTTTTTATGGTAATCATTTGCAGATCTGTGACGTATTGCTATTCTTCTTTGTGTTCTTTTGTACATTCACCAATCTATATGTCAGAATGTTTATGATTGCAAGCTGGTATGATTTGGGATTAAACCTGTTATTTCTTATGTAATTGTCACTGTGGGTAGATTTCCTATACATTCAAAAAGTTAATCTATCTTCCATAATCTTCAAATTAAAAAGGGGATCCACCTATTCTTTTCAATTTTCAATGTAAACTGTATTGCTCTTGTAATCTTAAAAGAAGTTAGGAACAGTGAAGTTGTTACATATACAATTGAGTCAGTATTAGGTGACACTAAAACTTCACTAACTGATTAATTCTTCAGAACATGTTTCAAGAGCATTTGCTCTCATCTTCAGCTGGGGACTAACTAACTCTAGCAGGTGACATAGTGGCATCTGGTGGTTCCATTAGATAACGGAACAGGAAGTCCATTGGTGGAATGTCAAAATTCATCACTCTATGTTTATTTTTTAAAATATAAATCTTTTCCCGTATTGCCAATTCCTTGGGATTGGTGGTAGCTTTTTTAACAGTTTAATTTGAAAGTAGAAGTATCATCAATTCATATAAACTTGTGGACCAATTTAACAATGAGCGGATTTTGCTGAATGATGCCTTGGTCTCGTTTGATGTTGCATCTTTGTTTACTAGTATTACTATATAAAAATTGCTCCTAAATCTACAGAATTGGCTAAAAAGTATAAACTTGACAGCAGAAGAAATTGAGGATTATACCAATTTCACTAAATTATGTATAAACCAAAATTTTTTACATTCAATGGGAAAATTTACCAACAAATTTCTGGCTTAGCTATGGGTAACCCCTTTCTCCATTTCTGGCAAATTTATTCATGAGTACTATAGAAACACACATTACTATGGCATTCCCTTTAACCTTCAAAGCATGGTTTCCTTATGTGGATGACATTGTGGCAATAGTCCCAAAAAAACAAACAGAAGATGCCATAAAATGACTATATTTGCAGGACCAAAATATAAAATTCAATATGGAATTGGAGGAAAATGGTTTTTACTGTTTTTGGACCTAAAAATATACAGGAGAAATGACATAATTTCATTCTATATATATTGGAAACCTACACATACAGATAACTACATAAAGAATAACAGTTTCAACCCTGAACCATACCAACATGCTATTATAAACAGCCTTGTACATAGATTGGTAAACATTCCACTCAACAAAGAAGAATATTAAGCAGAATACCGTTATATTATCAAAACAGCCCTCAACAATGGATTCAGCAGTTCTTTAGTTGATAAGAAGATCAAACATTTCAAAAGACAAAAAGATATTAAAAACACCACATCTCTCTCCACAATAAAAAAGGATGTGGTTTTTAAAAGATTCACATATCATCCGTGGGCAAACAGGGCATTCATGAAAATCTTTAAAAAATATGATACACGTTTGGCTGCACAAAATAAATTTAGTATTGGAAAGCTTCTGAACAGCAACAAAAAGAATGTTATTCCACCCAGCAAGAAGTCAGGAGTGTATCAGATAGACTTTTTGGAGCGTAATCAGATATATATAGGCAAAGAATACTAAATTTGGAGACAAGGACCAAAGAGCACTTCAGAAACTTAAGATATAAACAAGTGGATAAATCGGCGGTTGCAGATCAGTTTTGGACTTACGATCATAACATTGCAGGAGAAGCCAAACTGTTAAAAGTTACCACCAATCCCAAGGATTTGGCAATATGGGAAAAGATTTATATTTTAAAAAATAAACATAGAGTGATGAATTTTGACATTCCACCAATGGACTTCCTGTTCCGTTATCTAATGGAACCACCAGATGCCACTTCGTCACCTGCTAGAGTTAGTCAGTCCCCAGCTGAAGATGAGAGCAAATGCTCTTGAAACATGTTCTGAAGAATTAATCAGTTAATGAAGTTTTAGTGTCACCTAATACTGACTCAGTTGTATATGTATTGATCTTTCCTATAAATTTAATAATTTAAAGACACTACTAACTGATGTTTAGGTATAATGTTAAATATATTGTCCACAAATCTGTGCTAAGTCCTAAAAATTAAAGGATAAGTGTCATTTAGGCAAATTTTAAAATCACTCATACACAAATCTGCCAATAAAGGTGAAAGAGGGTTACCCATAACCAATCCAGGACTTTATAGGTAAAATCTACTATTAACACTTAAATAATGTTGGTTGATGAATAGTTCCATCAAAATGATAAAATCATGTGATTGATTGAATTAGCTTATTTTTTTATGTTTTCTAATCTCAAGTATTAAAACCTATCATTTCTCTCAAAACTTGTAGCAAAATGTTGATCAAATTTGATTAAACTTCTGACAAAGCCAGTGTTGCTTTTTCCCCGATACAAAGTTTTAAGAAATCTATATTAGTCATAGTATTTCTCCTCTTCTTATTTCAATTTAAAAACTTGTTGTATCTATTTTTGTTTCACCAAAGCTTGTAGAAAGTTGCCAAATCAAACTTAACCTCGACTGTCATCTTGCCAGCCTGCTGAAATACAAATGTCTGATTCATATTGCTTCAGAAATGACTTATAGGCCTTATTTCATATGAACTTACAATTTCGAAGCTATTAACAGTGAAGTAGTACAATAATTGATATATAGTCAGTTTGGTGACACTTATACATTACTTACTTGATTTTTAATTCGACATGTTTCCAGCACATTTGCTCCCATCATCAGCAGAAGACCAACTAGTATAGGCATGCTCTAAAAGTTGTCAGAGAACTTTGTCAAATATATCCAATGATGCTATCTTAAAGTTCACAATGCAGTTTTTATTTTTGGTAATGTAATTTTTTTTCCAAAAATTTATATAAAAATATATATGTGGCATTCTGTGAGATGGAAATACCTTATGTTTTTTTTTTATGCGTATGCTCCAAATCTCCAAACTTCCCCTTTTTAACACACTTGTGTACAGCTCCCATTTTCAAATTTTTGCTTTTTCTTTTGACATCATAAATTAGGTTCTGTAACTGTGCATTTCTGGAGTGTGTGTGAACTCAGCATGGTTTACCATAATCAATGCTCTATTTGTAAAAGAAGAAGAAGAAGAAGAAGAAGAAGAAGAAGAAGAAGAAGAAGAAGAAGAAGAAGAAGAAGGAGGAGGAGGAGGAGGAGGAGGAGGAGGAGGAGGAAAGAAAGAAAGAAAAAAAGAAAATAAGAAAGAGAAAGAAAAGAAGAGTTTATGGGAATTCTTGTCTCTGAGACTTGATTTAGTAGACTAACCATAAATTTTAAGTTTCCCTCTTAAGAGAATAATAGGCCCTAGTAATGACAGTAAATAAATATTAATGAAAATATTGGTAGACTCATTCATTTCTGGTGGTATGTTTCTTAAATAAATGAACAATGATAACACCTTGCTAATTGTTGCACTTTCATCAATGATAAAAGATATTTTGCTTCGAGCTTCAATTATATTCTTTATCATTACCTTTTTCATTTCTGAAGCAATGTGATTAACTATGTTGGTACATAAATTTGCTGAATTTATAATATGGTCTATGTTAACCTTCATTTAGCTGTTGCAGGTCAATTTCAGATTCAAAATCGATTGGCTTTTTTGCATCTTTTATAAACCTATTTGCAGTCACACCTTTTTCATTTTCAAATGCAAGTGCTACAAGCACTTTCCAGAGGGTTTTCATTAACAGTGACTAATTTTTTTTTTTTTAAACTTCACGAGCTGAACTTTCTTTATATTTAAATGCTTTCTTTCATAAAATCTCTATTTTTTTAAATTCACCAGAAGAAGAAACACAAACTGTGGCCCATTGAAATGCTTTGTTCACCCCGTTTGCACCTATCTGGCCTGAATTTCCCCACTCCTTTGCAGATTCTGCAACTAAGTTTCTCGCTTTTAAAAATAAGTCACTCATTTATTTCACAAAATGCATTCTTATGGTACAATGTTCAACAATCAAGCAGTCATTTAGTAGATTTATTTTATCACGTGTGAATTCCCCTGCTATTTCAGTACATGGCTTTCACTTTATTTCCACTATTATATATCAAATCATAGTTTCCATATTGTCACTTGAACTGAAGTCTGTATAGTCCACTTTTATTTTTAGATGCAGGAGAGCACATGAAATTGTTTTTGTGACCCATTGTGACATAACCTTAAAAAAATTATATATTCCAAGTGTATCTAAGTAGCTTGCTGCCAACTGCTGCCTTTTCTTTCAATAAAGATACTAACACCACAGTCACAATACTGTCATGAAACCGAAACCAAAAGTAAAACACAATATTTATTCTCTAACAATTTCTTAAAGAGACTATCACAAAAAGTTTAGGGGTATGTGTCCCCCCAGAAATAGAGCCCTTATCATAATCAACATAAAATTATAATCACAACAGTTTCATGATCCACCCATAATTTCTACTATTTAATGATTCACATCTCTCAAAACTGTCCATTTTAATAAGCAGCAATCCATTCAACTGTACAAAAAACAGTATAAATTTAATCTGTCAAATACTTATGGGTGGTAAACAGCAGATGGAAAATTATAATATTTATGATTTGATCAACACTCCCATTTTGATGCCTCAGCAGTCAAAACATGCATAAACACTATTTTTAATAGAAAAAAAAAAGAATACATCATCCTATCAACTAAACTATTCTTCTCATCCTCTTTCTCATCATCATTCTTGTTCTTAAAAGTTATATTTTGAATGCATAACAATTCCCCATATTTTAAATTTCCATTTAAGAATACATAAAAAGAAAAAAAAACTTGATTTGTATTCAGGGTTATGAAGTAATAGTTGTAAAGGAAATAAACAAGACAGCATTGCCACTAGCTTCAATCAACTCACTATAAAATAGTTTACCATCACCATAAGAGTTGTTATAATGTTAATTGCAAATTTCAAGACCATACCACAATTAATTTAATTTGATCTCTCACAAGCATGTATGCATTCACCTTTCCATACATACAGATAAAAAACAAATAAGCTTGAATTTATTGCTTAAGTCTATATAACAGGGTTATTCACATTTAAACAGACTTTTGTGCTTTGGTCTAGGAAAGATTGTGAGAGGGCCAGGGCCATAGTGGTAGTTAGGTGAAGGTGTTTGGTGGGGAGCAATCTAACAGAAGCTTCCACAATGGTCATTCCATCACCAATACAGCCATGTCTGAGCAAGAGGTTGCACCATCCACTGCGCAGCAGATCATCCATTTTCTAACCTAAGGAGTGAAACTAACCATGACTTAGGGCACAGTTTGGAGAAGCTGCCCTTTTGTGAACCTAAGTGTTTGGTTGGCACAAGAAGTTCCTCAGCAATCGTGATGCAGTGGAAAATGAAAGCCAAGAATGTCATGGACATGGACAAACTTCACTCAGGACAACATTTAGAGTCTGTATAAACTTGTAGAAGGTGATTGATGCATAAGTGTACTTGAAATCGCTTCACAAGTGGGCCTAAGTTGTGGAAGTGCACACACCATTCTTTCTAAAAAAATTAGGATTTTAGAAAATGCTAGCAACGAGGATCCCATGTGTCCTCACTAATGAGCTGAAAAATGTTCAAAAGGGTATCTGTCAGAGGCTTCTGGATTGGTTTAAGGAAAAAGGAAAGCAGTTTTTGATTCAAAATGTGACTTGTGATGAGACGTGGTTACACTATTACACTCAAGAGAGAGAGAGAGAGAGAGAGAGAGAGAGAGAGAGAGAGAGTATGGAGCCAGAAATGTTCTTACTACCATATTTTGGAATTCAAAAGGAATGTTGTTCACCAATTTCCTTCATGAACAAAAGACTGTGAATGCAGCATACTACTGCAAACTGTTGGAAACTTGAAAGCCGTCTATTGCAACAAAAGATACCCGCAACCCATTTGTGATGTCCTGCTTCTGCATGACAATGTGACACATACAACAGCCATAACCCAAGGTCAATTAAGAAAAATTCACTGGACACTAGAACACCCTCGTTACAGTCCTGATTTATCCCTTTGTGCTTACAAGTTCGAACCACTGAAGGAGGCATTGGGAGGAAAAAGACTCAGTGACAATGCAGGGGTTGAGCACTTTGTGCACAATTGGCTGTTGGTGTGCCCGTCTTATTTCTTTGATGAAGGAATAAAGAAACTACTCATTCAGTGGAGAAAATGCATTTCTGTTAAAATAAACTATGTAGAAAAGCAATATCATTTGTTTTGTAATTGTATATGGCATGAGTAAATTTATTTTTAAAAAGCTTTGTTTATATTTGAATGACCCTCGCACAAGAGCTATGTAGCCAATCAGTACTTTGTATTTACTGACATGAATCTGAATGAAATTACCACAAACCCCTTTATCCCTCCCACTCTTTTAAACATAGCAGGGCTATAATAGAAATCAATCAATGCAAATTATAAAGAGAGGGGAAATATATATTGAACATATCATACCTGCAGTGAACTAATATGGGCCCCTTTTCTAGTGAATATGCTTCATTCACTCGTTTTATAAATTTAAGTATTCCTGATGGATGCTCTGGGGCCATGAAGTCTTTCCATACAAGATAATGGTACTGTATAATGCTGCGTTCCTCACGGTCTCGGTCTTTGCCACTAATTCGCCACATTTTTAATTCTCGAATGATGTAGTCTGAAACATTCAGTTAAACTATTAATCATGATTGCACATGCAAGCAAAACACTAACCTAGTAGGTTAAATTGATTATTTTTATTCCTCTTGCGAAGAAAACATTAACAAGACATTAGGGTTATTGCCCTACTTTTGCAGGTTCACTTTTCAGTTTGTTCTAATTTGAAGTAAGACAGACATGAAGAAAGCACATTCAAGATGAAAATTAATTTTAAAATTACTTTTACATGGTTCTAAAATTAATAATTTCTTCAATCTATATTCAGAAGTAAATTTACTACTGCTGCTGCCACCACCATCACCACCAAAGTTGCATAATTATAGAAATTAGAACTAGAAGAATAAATTTTTGTCAATTCTATTGCTTCAGGTTTTACCTTCAGAGAGTTTAATCTTTTAAGAGTAAATTGTATATCTGATAGCCTGAGACTTTCTAATGACAAATACTTCAGGCTGAAGGTTCAATCATGTTACTAGTTTCTCCATGTGAATAAATAAAATAAATGGTAATTTGCAGGTACTGAACTGTGGAAGGGAGTCTAGATGAAAAAAACTATAATGTTTTATTTGAATGCTAGATAACATTAAGAAAATATACACTTTGCTTCTATTTAAACCAAATAAATAATGATTAATCATTAACCAATATATATGGTCAAGTTTTTATGCCATCTATGATGTGCATCTTTATCCAAGAAGTGGCTTTCTGGAAATAATCAAAATATTAAGAACAGCAGTTAAAGAAATAATTAAGTCTTCCACTAGACCGTTCATCCCCAAATGACTTCATGGACTAGGCCTCATAATAGCTCTGTGGTAGGCACATATTGAGCACTTTAACATTTGCTGCAAATAATTTAATGTGAATGATGCTTACTTTTACTTGCTCAGAGATTTATGTACTGAAAATCACTTGACATAAAGTAATCTTAGGATCAAAGAGTTTGCAAATATTAATTGCACAGGCAGTCGAGCACTTTTAGAAGGCATATGGGGCTGACCAGATGGATTTCATAGACAGCAACTTGCCTATTGCACCAGTACTGTATTGCCTAGTTAAGAACACACAATATGCCTAGGTGAGCAATAGCATTTTCTTTTCCTCTTGTTCCCAAATATATTAAAGAAAATTTGTTGTTTTCATTTGCACAATACTGCAAGACAGAAAATTTTGAAGTTGCCTGTCCAACAGTCATGCTTCTACATTGTATACCACTTATCTTTTTGCAAAGAAACAATAGCTATGGCTCATTTCTTAGTGAATAATAAGATGTTTGTATATTTATTTTTCTTTTGTTTTTAACCTTGCCTGTGTTGTTTCTTTCAGCTGCAATCAATCAGAAAGAATTCAGGGGTTTAATGTGAACTTCAAAACCTGGTACCAGTAGCAAAGGCATTAAGGAAAGAGTATTACACTCTTAGATTAGAAGTATTATTTCCTCTTTGTGATAAAATATTTTCTCCAAGCTGAGAACTCAAGGCCAAAGAATGTGACGTAAGTATGCATATCATGTCACATATTGTGAAACAGAACAAATTATCTTCCACAGAAACTGATGAATTCTTGTTAAGATGTTAGAAAGCAATAGAAGGTTACCAATTTAGTACTTTCAGAAAATGATTTATTTTTTATGCATATCTGCACTTTAGTTAAAGGCCAGAAACATTTAAATTTGCATGTGCCATTGAGACTCTCATGCAAATATTTAATTTTTCATGGCAAGTGAAATTTTATGTGGCTGATTGTCCCCCATTTAAAGTTCTTTTGGGAAATTTTTTTTGAACAGAACTGGTGTAGTTTCAGGTACATTAAATTTTATTTTGCTCCAGAAGTCATTCTTCCCCTTGGTTAAGCTATGGTTTGCTATCACTGCTGTGTGTGTGTGTTGCATATTTTTCAGTTTTGACCTAAGTCTCTCAAGGGCTACCACTATGATGCTTCTGTTATACATCCTTTGAGTGCTTAAAATGACGAGTTTCTGGATATGTTTACAGAGAGGCTAGGTGTTACCAAATTAATTTTATATCATACACAACTCTTAATTCAAGCTTCAATTAAGCTGTCATCTTTACTGTCTTCATCCTCTACAATTAGCGATTTTCAAGGCAAAAACAGATAAGATGTTCAAGGCATTATTAGGCACTCTGTTTCAAATTACAGTTCTCTAATCTTTTTGATTCCTAAGCCCAGTGGTTGATTTTTGAGTCTTAAATAAGAGAATATTGTGTCTGCTCCTTTACTGAATAATTATAATGCCATTCATGGTTTGTTAATAATAAAATGGTGGCTGGCCTTAAATAATGCATATTACCAGATTCCATTACACAGGCACGTGAGCATTTAACAGCTTTTACTACCCTGTGGAATTTGTACAAGTTTAATAGTGTTTTGGTATTGCCACAGGTACTTACATGGTTAATGGATATAATTTTTGGTGATATTAATTTCAAATAATTATTTAGATGATCTTATAATTTACTCTCCTGAATATAACCACATTTAAAACATCTCCATAAAGTCCTTTAAGAGATTAAGGCATGAGAGTTAACTGTTAAGTTATGTAAGGTCACTTTTGCTACTTCCCAGAAAAAGTTTTTGGAAATGTAATTAATTCAAATTGGTGGCAGTTGATCTGGAGCAAAACATTAGTATCTGCAATATTTCATCCAGACATAGTGTTTGTGGTGTAGCTCATTTTTTGGAGATGGTCAACATTGTTGCAAAATTTTTACCTCATATTGCTCATAAGGTAAAGGCTTTGTAGTACTTTCAGAGGAAGGGTACCCTATGAAGGGGAATGCTCAGGATCTAAAATGATCTATTACATTTCCTCTATTTTGGCCATATTTGATTTTGATAAGGCATTTATATTATAAACAGATGCTTCGTGTCATGCATTAGGTGTTACCTCAATGCAAAAATGTTCAAAAGGTCATAAGATCTTGGCTTATGCTTTGTTTCCTTTGGAACTTAGGTATTCAATACAAATTAGAGGCTTTTGCCATTCTTTTCAGCATTGAAAAGCGTTAAGTTTTATTTAGAGCATAAACAATTTACTTTAAAATGTGATAATCAGGTGCTAACTTGGCTCACTTCAAAAACCAGTAGATTAGCCTGATGGTCAGTATGCCCTTCAACATATAAATTAAAGTTCATTTTTCACAAAATGTTCTGGCCAATACTTTAACTTGTATGTTTGAGACTGGGCAGTGTGAAACAAATGGGATTTAAAAATACCCTGAGTCAAAAGTGCTCATAGCTTTAAGTCACATCTTACAGAAAAAAACTCTCTCACAGTAGAGAAAATTTAAGCCCTCCAGTTGGTTAGAGCACCAGAATAGAAAGTTGAAAATTTGTATTTGCCAATAACCAAGACAGAATATAAATTGGAGTACCAAAAATCATAGATATATAGGCTCAGAAAAATGGCTACACAATAGATCTTGCCAACAAGAAAATAGAGAAATTCAGAAAGAAAAAACAAATAGAGGATATCACTACACTAAAAGGCTACAAAGATGATCATATATATAAAAAATTCACATTTCACCCATGGGCACACCAAAAATTCCAGAAGATTTTTAGAGAGGCAAACATCATTTTGGCCCCAGTAAACAGATTCAGTTTAAAAAACCACTTAAACACCAACACAAAAGATAAAATTCCACCAGGAAAGCAATCAGGCATTTATGAAATCTGTTGCAAAGACTGTGACATGAAATACATAGGCAAAACAAAAAGAAATATTACCATACGTTTTAAGGAACATGTGAGAAATGTTAAATATAAACACACAGAAAAATCAGCAATGGCAGACCATTTTTGGCAAAAAAAACCATGAATTCCAAAAGGAACCAAATTATTAAAAGCTCTTCAAAAACTCGTAGAATTATCAGTATGGGAAAATATATTTATAAACAAAAACAAAGAATTTTTGGTTAACTTCAATCTCCCAAATAACAGCTACCTCATCAATAAGTTCGTTAAAGTCACAGAGCGACATCTTAATACCACACTGGGAAGCGGCCAGTGGGACCAAGATGAAGATGGAGGCAATCGCCTTTGAAACATGTCCAAGTAAGTGAAACAAAATTAGTGAAATTTGAGTGATTCCGTAACAATAATTTGTCATATTATAATATATTTCACTGTGAAAATCCCCGATACAAAATAACTATTTAGAAACTGGTTTATTCCTGAACTCTCCATCATTGCCAAATGTATGACATGCTGGTTTTGCATAGATTAGCCCTCAAATTATATTAAAAATATGGATGGAGACATGTATGTGGTCGAACCTCCGGACCTACACAGCATTATTAGCAGTAAATTGGAAAGTGACATATCTGGCATTTTTTCACCTTTATTGAATGTCTACATTATTCATACTTCATGTGGAGGAAAGCTGTCTCATAAAAAAATTTAGAGAATCACTGATAAGAAATCTTAAACAGAATCCACAGAACTTGAAACCGGCACCTTTAACATCTCACTGTGGAAAGTCTTTAACAACTGCAACTCAGATCTCATGCTTTGGAGCATATCATTCTAAACATTGGCTAGTAAAAGGAGATTCTCATTGTTACAATGTGTGTTCTGATTGTAAAAAAGTCATGATCAAAGTATTACCAAGAGAGTTCTGATGTAGCCTTGTGCATATTTCAGGGTTTGAAAGAACACACTAAAATAGCACTGCACCTAAGTTTTTTAGTTAATAGACATTCATGTTAACAGAAAAAGGTTTAATTATATACATATCAAACCCAGTCCTATATAACAATATGTTCTCTACAGCTGGAGCCTCTTTATGTAAATTTCCTGGGTGTGTAGTGTTATTTTTAAAAATATCTGTTAATGTATGCAGTATCTTCTGTTTATTTATGAGTTATCATTACATATGATATTGCATAGTAGTAAGTGGGAATATACTCTTAATCATCACAATGCCATTGCCAGTGGCTGAGGTTGTTAAGGTGCAGATTTGTTAGAAGGAAATCTGTGGTTCAATTCCCACCAGGACTGTCCTCCCCGAGATTTATTCCAGGTTTTTCTCAGTCCTCATAAATGGCAAATGCTGGGGAGGTACCCTATGCTTAGGCATGGAATGCTTTCCTTTGTGTGTGTGTGTGTGTGTGTGTGTGTATGTGCATGTATGCACACTTTTTAAAAGGAATGTAAAAAGTTCTTGAATGGAGACCTAACACAACTTAGTAGCACAGAGACGTGCTACATTTAAAGTAAGAAACTCATAAAAGCACTTTAAAACACAATTTGAGGCACTATGGAACACTGCTGAAGCTACTATATTTAGAGCCTACTGGACTCTTGATTGAGTGGCTAGAATACAAGGACTTGCACTCCAACCATGAGATCAAGACCCTTGAGTAGGCTCGAAATATCGTAGCTTCAGCAGTGTTCCACAGTGCCTCAAATATTGTTTTAAAGTGCTTTTATGTGTTTCTTACTTTAAGTGTGACACACTTCTGTGCTATTAAGTTATATGGAATACTGTTGTTAATTCTTGAAAGAATGAATCTTGTTACATTACTCAGAGTGAAATTTAAATCTAATATTAATTTGCAAGCATCATTATTATATCTTAAGTAAATCTTAAGTTTTGAATACTCAACATATGCACAAAACTTTAATGAACAATATACTTTATACTAAAAGGTGATAGTTTCATAATTGTTACAATTCAACAATTTCACTGAAAGTGAACAGACCAATCTGCAATTTAAATATGTCCAGTATGTACAGAAGTATATTTAAATATCCCATTTTGGATGATCCATAAAATGAGTCATAAATTTGGTACAATAAATGTTAAGGTATAAATGTTGTTTGGTCAAAATTCTTTTTGCTATTGCTTTTGTTTTTCAAACAGTTATGTATATTGAATATTTCAGTATCTGCAGTCATAACCGTTCACACATTATATGACACCTCTTTAAAAATTTATCCATCAATTGCTGGAAATAGTAAGGGATCTGTGGCTGTTTCTGTCCCCCAATCACTTGTGACTTTTATCTCTGGGTTAAATTAAAAATACTGTCTACAAGCCAAACCCCCATACCCTGGAAGATAGATTGATTGATTTATTTATGGACGCTCTTTGAACATCTCAGGTCATCAGCATCCCATTCAACTCATGGTGTGAAACGGCTGACAAATTTTTCTCAAAGGCCTCTCTTTCAGGCTTCAGGTTCTTTTTCGTGCCGTAAATGTATGACACAGGACCCATGGCTTTACTTCCCTTCCGAATGAAGCCATACTTAGGATTTTTACACCTGAAAAAATCCATTGCTCCTGGCCGGGTTGGAACCCGCAATCTTGGGTTTAGAAGGCAAGTATGGTAACCACTACACCACCAGGACTGACTGACTCTGGAAGAACTGAAGTAAAATATTCATAGGAAATAGCCAGCATTACTCAATGTGATCTACAGCAAGCAATGGACTGGTTTTTAGAGGGGTAAAAAAGGTATGGACAATGACAGTGGCCAGTTTCAGCATCTCCTTCCATAAAGTTTTAAAATGGTTAAGGAAACTGTTGTATGGTTATGTCAATGTCACTTTATGATACCCACAGATGAGCACTGCTCTCGCCTATAGACAAAATACTGCATGTTGGTTCACAGTTCATTTGATTGCTGAGTAAAAGGAGGAAAAGTAAAAGGAAGGGGAAAAAAAAGAAAAAGAAAGAAAGAAAGAGGTCATCCCCGGATTCTGTTTGTCAATCATAGAAATTTGGGGATGCTCGTAAATGCTATATTCACAACATGCCTACAGCAACTACACACTGCAGTGGGTGCTTTGCTTGTAAACATAATGGTCATAATGATAAACATCTGGAAAGAGAATATGAGGCTAGAGTAGCAGTGAACAAGTGGTTTAGAGGCATTGCTCTTCTGCCTAAGCTCTTGGGTTCAAATCTCTCACATTTTTGTTTTATTAGTAGATATGTAAAACATTATGCCCCCTTAATATTCTATTATATTTTAACACATCATTTGAGCTTTATGGCATTACCTACCTACGCAAACACAAAAGCATAATTCCAATTGAGGTATTCTTTACACATAACTAAATAAATACATCAACAGATATTGTCATCGTCTAAAGTGAAAACACAAATGAATATTACATGTATGAAACCTAAGCATGTATGGGGTGAATGATCCTTCACACAACCAGTTTCATGGACATTTGGCTGGCTGGTGAGGCTGGCTGCTGTGTGGGTTACAGGAAGTCTGCAGTAAGTATTCTTTTTTAAACTCTTCTTTATTAATTGGTAAATTAACCAAACAATATGTCAAGTTGTTGAAAACTGCATGTTTGTGTATTAAAGAGTTAAAACCATCTGCCTTGATATGATTATCTGTATGTGCATTTTTTCTATATATCCCAAAGCTCAGATTTTCATGGTTCTTCATAATTTTAATATCCAAAAATGGTAAAATGTTATCATTTTCTATTTCACATGTAAAAGAAACATTTCTGTATTGTATATTCAGCAGCTTTAAGGCATCATCAATCAGATTTTTGTGTAGTATAGAAAAAATGTCATCTACATATCTGTACCAAATCTTAAAAAATTGTGGAAAGGCAGAAGTATTTTGCATCTCAATTCTGCTCATGTAGAGGTTTGCCAAAAAGGGTGATAAAGGGCTGTCCATAGTAAGTCCTGTTTGTTGTTTATAAAATTTTTCCGTAAATGTAAAAAAATATTGATTTATAGAAATTATTGTATGGTTAATATATTCCTTTTTAATTATCTCATTAATTGCAATCTCATTTAGCCAATCTTCTAAGTAAATTAAAGTTTTCCTTTTGGTATACTAGGAAACAATGATGCTACATCAAAAGAAATTAATGTATCAGATGGTAATAACTTAATATTCTTAATCTTCTCTATTAGTTCCAATCCTTATGCTGCTCTTACTTGGGAAACTTGGTAACACATTAAATTTATCAGTCAACCATTTTGCTAAAAGATATAATGGTGCATTGATATTATGATAATATGTCCCAAGCCCTTTATCACCTTTTTTGGCAAACCTCTACATAAGCAGAATTGATGCACATTACTTCTGCCTTTCCACAATTTTTTAAGATTTGGTACAGATATGTAGATGACATTTTTTCTATACTACACAAAAATCTGATTGATGATGCCTTAAAGCTGCTGAATATACAATACAGAAATGTTTCTTTTACATGTGAAATAGAAAATGATAACATTTTACCATTTTTGGATATTAAAATTATGAAGAACCATGAAAATCTGAGCTTTGGGATATATAGAAAAAATGCACATACAGATAATCATATCAAGGCAGATGGTTTTAACTCTTTAATACACAAACATGCAGTTTTCAACAACTTGACATATTGTTTGGTTAATTTACCAATTAATAAAGAAGAGTTTAAAAAAGAATACAATAAAATAGAAGAAATGGCAATTTTAAATGGCTTTAATAAATATCTGGTACATGAAAAGGTGGAAAGATTTAAAAGGAAAAAACTATCAGAGATACCATCACATTATCAGCAGATACATAAAAACCAATTTTTAAAAAATTTACATATCATGCAAAAGCTATGAAAAAATTTCAAAATAGTTTTAAATGTTTCAATATAAAATTAGCACCCACCAACAGATGTAATTTAGGAAACATCTTGAAAGATAAAATGACTGAAAAGACCCCACAAGAGAAAAAAGCAGGTATATACAGAATAACATGTGCAGATTGTGAAAAGATCTATATTGGAAAAACAAAGAGAAATATAGGCACACGTTTAAAAGAGCATTTCAGGAACATAAAATATAATCAGACAAATAGATTAGCTGTGGTTTACCATTTTTTGATAAAAAACCACGAGATTGTGAAGAAGGTGGCTTTATTAAAAGAGACTCGGGGACATATAGAACTGGATACTTGGGAAAAAATTTACATTCATAAATACAGAGATCGATTAATGAACTTTGATATTCCAAAGGTAGAAAACACCAACTTTATGTACATTAAAACACCACCGGGGTGGCGCTTCATCTCTACAGAGCCATTGGATTCTCCAATCAGTCCTACCCTTGGCCGAAGATGAAGACGAAGTTCTTCGAAACCGGTTCCAAATATCACACAAGTAAGTGAAGGCAATAAGAGTGTTTAGTACGACATATATCACATGAATTTATTCAAAAAAATTTAGTTAATTTTGATCTTCCAAACAACAGTAACCTCATCAAAATGTTTATAAAATCCAAAGAGCGACATCTTAATACCACGCTGGAAAGCTGTCAGTGGAACTGTGCTAATGATGAGGGAAATTTGCCTTTGAAACATGTCTAAGTAAGTTGAATGAAACTAGTGAAATTTGAGCGACTTCCTCATAAATAATTTGTTAAAATGAAAAATAATTTGTAAGTTCATTATTGGGAAGCTATGGAAAAAATGATAAATATCAGCATCCCCAATGACCATTAGCAACCAACGAACCAACCAACCTTAGTGCTTACAAAACTAACATGTGGCTTCTTCATTTGCTTCCACCTGTAAAAATAAATACCTGAATATCTTTTTTCTCTGACATGTGCTACACCAAAGTCACCAAACATTTTGTCTCCATCGGATTCATCTGGCCAATATTTGGCACATTTTGTCTTACTATACTCTTCTAAATTGGTAAGCATCAGTATAAGTTCCAAATGCTGCTCCCACACCATTCGCCAGAAGTCACATACTGTGTTATCCATTGGACCTGTTACAAAAAAAAAAATGTATTATGGAAAAATGACAACTATGAGCTAACTAAGATTCTTGTATTACATTATGTAATGACTGATAATACATTTTTAATTTTTCTAATTACCTAACATTCAATGCCTATTGCCCAAGCCTTCAAGATATTTAGAATGAATAAATAACATAAACCCATACGCTATCAGCTCCTAAAATTACTTTTTCTTAATGCTGTTTAATGCCCATTTTTACTGCTGAAGCATCACAGGTGGTGACACTGATCATCCATGAGATGAAATGATAGATTGGAAAAGGATTGTTTTTTTTTTTTAAAGGAAGGAAGAATTCCAGGCCTAAGTTTAAGGTACTTCCCTAGCATTTGCCATTTATGAGGACTGAGGAAAACCTGGAAGAAACCTCAGTTAGGGAGGATGGTCCTGGTGGGAATCAAACCCCAGACTGCCAGGTCATGAGTTCACGCCTTAACGACTGTGGCAGTATAAAATTACTTAAAATCCCATCCAAGGAATTTGAAACAAGCAGGATCGGAACCTGCATCTTCACTTTACTCATGGATACATATTTCATTAGTTTTTTAAATATCATGTTACAAATTCAGCACTTTCTCTAAGATTATTTAGTAGTAACTTTAATAAATTTGAAATAAGCAGTTAAATTGTTTCAAATGAGACTGGTTATTTCAATAATTCCACATAATTTGTTTGTGATTTCTCTAAACAATGTTTGCTTCTTTAAAGAAGGGAAAATTCCAGTTTCTGAGGATACACATCACCATCTTATTACAATTTTCTGTGCAAAGTATTTCTGGAAGCTCAATGTACCGTTTGGCAGGTAGCTAATTTTTCCACAAAAACAATTTAAAGACGGTGGCAAATTTAGAAAAATATGAAGAAATCTCTCACTGTTCATCACTTTTAATTTGTATGCAAAGAAATTCAGCAGAGAACATTTGTATATACAGTAAAATCTCATTGCTTATGATCCTTTCTTATCTATACTGCTCTTACTCCTGATCCCTTGCTCATTTTATAAGATTATTGTTTTGTTTTTTTTTTAAATATATTAATGTTTCTATGTTAAGTATGGTTTCAATTTATCTAGTATATTTTTGAAACCTTAGAAACATTATTTATTAGTTTCAAAATATTTCCTTTAACTTATGAAATACAGAATAATATTAAAATAAACAATGTAAAGCTATTTTGGTGCTAATTATTCACTATACACCAGCAAAATAATCTGTTTGTCCAACTCCAAGATTTCAGCCATTTCTCCTATATGGCATTCCTCAGAGTAATGAACTGTCAAGAAAATTAAAGGGGTTTAGTTTAAATATGAATGACTTGGATCAATCAGGCAATCATGTCAAAAAGTAAAATAGGTCAATCACAAGATCTAGATGAGGACTCTTCCCTGGACAGGTTTTGCTGATATATTCTCAAACTGACCTTATGTAGCAAAGTAAAATTAGATGGTGGCATCTACTGTCATCACAACAGATGATCTTATGCAGTGCTTAAGCCCTGATCTCTCTCATGTTTCAGCACCTTAATTGCCAGCTTCCAAATTTTGCTCAAACCACTGTCCACATTGAAGTTATGCTTATCTATTATGATCTTTAATGACTCTTTTATTATGCATTCCCAGTATTGGTGGCCTTGTCAATGATTGTGACTTGATTAGGGAGAAATTTCTGGCCAGACTCAATTCAGTTTGGCCACAGCCAATTTTTCTGAATAATACAGCATGATGTGACATTTACATTCATTCCACCTTTCTTCCCCAGAGCAACCTGTAAGCTTGCCATTTTGGCACTCTTGCCTTCAGTTGTCTGCCCTTGCAGCTAGTTTCTTCTCGAGTATATTTGGTCTTGGGCAGTGCTACAGGCATAATTCAGAGGCTTTTTTGTCTACCCTTCCTCCTTTTTTATTTTGAGCATGGCATTGGAAACAAACACAGCTGGATCTGTGCATTGAGCCTTGCACTGGCAGTTGAAATGCAGTAGAGTAAAAGTATAATGGGAACTGGAGGACCCAGTTTACATGAACTTCTGCATGTAGCGAGTAGAACTATGGATCAGGTGATTACTTTGGGTAAATCCTTGGACTTAGAAAATTCCATTTTTTTCCTTTGGAACTCATTCCCCCCCTCAAGGATTCTGTTTTGTTATTTTTAGACCACTTGAAAGCTGTTGCCAATTGCAGGGAGCCTGCTTTCCTTTTAACCATGTTTCCAGTATTGTTTTTTTTAATATCGTTAAATGGGATCATGTTCCTTATGTTTCTGCATTCTATGGGGAGCAGCACAGAAAAAAATACATCTTGAAAATGTATAGATTTCAGAAGAGCTATAACAATTACTTAAAAAATTCAAATAACTAATACCTGTAAAGCTGCCTTCAAAATACATTATTAATGCTTCTCTGTCTACATGGGTGGGGCACATATGCATGCATGCACACAAATGGAAGAACAAACAGTGTTTCAGAATTCAACTACACAAATCCCAGAGTTAGCACATAGATCAAAGGCAAGCATTATGAGATTAACGAACAACAGTTTGCAGATTAAAATTTTACTGCCATTGAAGAAATACTAATAAGTATAGCATGCCACTGATTTGCCTTCCACTTAATGTTAACATGAATATGGGCAAGCGTTGAAAGGATAGTCATTGTTATAATATAGCATAATGGATTTGTCATAGTGCATAGCTATGGTGTATTTATGGTCAGTGAAGAGGAGCAAGTGTTTGAATCTCGACAAATACAGGACTTTTTTTTCTGTGAAAAGGTAGCATTTGCTTTTTGTTATATACAATACCTATATTTCAATTTCAGTGCTTATGCAATACATACAAATGATTTTAAATGATAAAATAAGGACATTTTATGAAATAAGATGGTGATATCCATAATATTTTGCATTTTGGTTTATAGTTGTATTGTGCATATGTTTAAGATAACAAAATTAAACAAAATGGAGAAATAATTAATGAAAACAAAGTGTTTCCTTCTTCTGAAAGGGAAAAGGGTGCAAACACTGGTAGTAGGAAGAAAAAAAGAGAAATATTCCATCATTAGGTTGAGGAAAGAAATTGATGAAATAAAGGATTGTGATAAAAGAAAAATACTTAAATTTTTTAATTCCAAGTATAAGAAATAAAAAATAAAGGAACCTATTTTTCTTCAAGCTTTTACTAAGAAGGCATTTCTGTTATCCTCCTTATATAAGTGTTGCCCTGTTTTTCACTTACAGGAACTGCTGAAAGGGGTAATATGAGATCCCTGCAAAGATTACATTTACCCAAAAATGAACAGAGTACTCCTTCCTGGACTTCTGCAAATTTCATTTCCAGCAGACAATGTACTTGCCAGTAAGACATAACTTGAGGCAATCAGTGTTACAATTATGAGGTTCTTGAGGTGATCATATTGTCAAGACAATGTTGCATGTTTATGTTGAAATGCAAAAGGGCTCTATCATGCTGGAACCATATTTGGCATATGCGCAGATTTATTTGATTTGATTTATTTATGGATGCTCTTTAACATCACAGGTCATCAGCGTCCCATTCAATTCAGGGCGCAAAATGACCAACAAATTTTGCTCAGAGGCCTCATCTTTCAGGCTTCTGTTTCTTTTTCATGCCGTAAATGTACGACATGGGACCCATGGCTTTACTTCTCTTCCAAAGGAAGCCATACTTAGGATTTTTATGCCCGAAAAAATCCATCGATCCTGGCCAGGTTTGAACCTGTGATCTTGGGTTTTGAAGACCGACATATGCCCAGAGGAATGTCCTGTAGAAACATGGGAGTATGTGAATTAAAAGCTGAAGATAAACATGCCCATTAAGCTGCACAGAAAGAAGATATGAGTCAATCAAATGATCACCAACCATGCCAGTCATCATGTTCATCCCTTTATTGATGGCTTGTTTCACTATGACATGAAAATATTCATAGTCCCACATATGACTGGCTATTCCTGCAATTTAAAATTAGCCCCTGTTTGGTAAATGGCTTTGTTCGTGAAAGGCACTGAGGACAGAAAATCAGCATTTTAACCATGATGCTGTAACATCCAGTTACAAAACTGTAACCATGCATCAAAGTCCATTGATCTCGAGGACTGTGCCTTCAAAAGATGAAATGGTGGAGCTGTTCCTCTTATGTGACCCTATAGACACTACCTGCTATTGGTGCCAATGGCACATATGATTATGCAGGTGCTGATTCCAGAATTAGCCTGAATCCTGTTGAGTACTTCTTGTTTGAAGGCTGGGTTTAACGTGTTTGATTTGCACCAACATATGATCTATGCACTATCAAGAATCCAGTTTCTTGGTGGATAGACTGGAAGGTCAAATGAAGAGGATGGCATTCTATCTGGATATCGATCCAAGCTACAGATATCATGTTCTCCAGCTTACCCATAAACAAAATGCATATCTGTAAGTTTAGAAAACTTCTAATCTTGATTGATTCCTGTTTTCTTACATATACATTTCAATGACAATGATAAGTGATTCTCTTTCATGTGTACCTAAACATGTGCAGGAGGCTAATAGCTCATAAGTAGCATAGGTCATATAATGAGCCATGGGTTGAAACTGGCAATACTTTGCCATTTCCATAAATCTGTTTCACATACAATTAAAAGTAGTAGTAATGAAGTCGGCCTTTAGCATATGTAAGCAGTGCTTTATTACTTAATATGCTTCAGCATATGCTGTTATGTGACCAGTATCATTTAACCTTCAATAGATAATTCATTATCATTACCTTTTCATATCAGTTAACCTTTAATAGATACTTCATTACCACTACATTTTCATGAAAAATATTGGATGAAATTTATCTGTGGACCAAAAAATCATTAACTGATATCACACTGCACAGCAATGTTAAAAAAGAAAGAATGGGATGTTTAAAAAATAATGCTGAACTTTGAACTTGAATCAGGTTCATTTAGTTTGTAGAGCCAACACCAAGAGACTAACCTAAATGTACAGTGAGCGACTCTCTTCCCTTCCTGATTAGCTTAAAAAAGCAAAACTGTACTAAACTGCTATTAGTGGCATGCATATGCTAATTGGTTAGGAACGTTCAAATTTTCAACCTCTACTCAACCGTGTGTGCTGCAGCTAACATGTAAAACGTTCATGTCATACAGACTGCATCCTTGACCAATTAAATAATATTCCTGATAGTTTGTTTATGTATTCATGTTCAGATAGATTCTGGAAGCACCCATGAGGGTAGGAAGGTGAGTTCTGTAGGTATAAAAAGTACACAAATGTGAACCCATTAGTCAGTATAAGTGCATGTTTTCAAGTGCAACAACAAGTGAAAAGGTAGATGTTGTAAGGCATAAGTTGCAAAATAAAACATTCCAATTATAGAAACGTGAAGAATTAGCCAACAATGTGTGGAATAAATGTCTTCTTGTAGGTGATGATAAAATGCCTACTTGGTATGTATATTGTGAAAATTGTTCAACTGTACTGATATTCACATATAGTGCATCATCTAAAGGCACATTCCTGTACAAATTAATGGTGACATATCAATTTCACCCTGACTACAGAGGAAAAAAATAATATAATGAGGGCATGTGTGATTCTGTGAGCTAAAGATCTGTGTCCCTTTAATATTATTTGTGGCAAAAGATTTCAGATGTTGGAAAAAGTCATTAATACCAGTAAGCAACATGGAAAAATACATATTATTTACATTTTACCTTATCCTACCACACTTGCTCATTATATGAAAGACCAGGATGATAAGAACTTTCATCCCTCAGGTTATTGCTGCAGCTAAAAAAGGAACTTGTGCAGCAACATACAATTTGCAGACAGGTTTTCAATAAGGAACATTATTTAACATTGACTATGCACCATATAAGTGAAGATTGGAAACTACAGAATAAGTTTCCAGATGTGCAAAAAACTGGCAAAAACATTATCCAAGAAATTCAAAAAGAAATGGAAGAAATGGGAATATCCCACTAAATAATATTGTGTTCATTAGTGATCAGGAGCTAATGTTAAAAGGACATTGGAAAGCCACATCATCTATCCCTACACTGTTCATTCTCTAAATACTGTTTTTACTCATACATTCAATGAGAGAGCTTTTCTTCTAGAACAAGCTCCTACAGTTGCCAAGTACTATAAATGCTGCAAAAGTTGTTAAATACATGAAAATGAGCGTACATAAAGGAAAGTTGGAGATTAGTCTAAAAAGGAGGTAAGTACAAGGTAGTCAATACACCATTATTGCAATTCTCTATAATCAGTACTGCAAAGTGATTCAGATTTTAGAAAGAACAATTCATTTTCATAATTAGACGGATTTGACAATGAAGTTGCAGGAAAATTACTGCAGTTTTTCAACTCATTTAAAGAAGCTACAATTGTGCACAATTTCCAACGATGATTCTGAGGAAATGTAAAATATTGAAGAACAAGCATTTGAAATGCTAGAAGCCAAGATGGATGTAATCTCCATTCACAAAATAGAAACATTTCTCAGGCCTAATTTCTGACACTTGAAAATTTTGGCAGAGAATGCCGGGTAAAATCTATGAAGAGGTGCGGCAAATGTGTTCTCAATTAAAAGATCTATATCTAGTAACAGATGCAGCTTCATTAAGTCACCAGTCACCACCAAAGAAGAAAGAAAAATCCAAGCAAGACTGGCATAGTACAACGTATCTATGACTAATGAGGTGTAAGTGTATAACATTATGAATTCTGGAAATGCTATGTACTTTCTAAACTGGTGGAAAACAGAATAAAAGAAATCTATTTTTATTGGACACATTTGCAAAACAAATATTGTATATTCCAGAAACAAGTGCTTCTAGTGAGCGTAACTTTAGAACAGCATGTTTACTTCCTACATTAATGTGTTCAAGTTGTTAACACCAACTCCACTTACTTTTTGAAACTTAGGACTAGTTTCGGGAGAGGTCCCTCCCATCATCGGCTGTTGTTGACTAAATGCTATTGTTCAAAACGGTGGATGGATACACATTCATTCCTGTATTGGTATCTGGTGGTCCTAGTAGAAACTTGCCGAGTTCATCCAGTGGCAGAAAATCAAAATTCATTAAGTTCTTATTTTTTAAAATGAAAATTCTCTCCCAAGTGGATAGCTCTATTGGGTTGTGAAGTTGTTTCAATAATTTAATTTCTGGTTTTATCTTATGATTTTTGTTCCAAAAATGAGCTGCTATTGTTGATTTGTCTACCTGTTTCAATCTAATGTTCCTAAAATGTTCTTTTCTTCGAATTTCTAAATTTCTTTTCGTTTTCCCAATGTAGCTCTGCTCACAATCTGCACATTTAATTACATATATTCCTGATTTTTGCTCTGTAGGGATGGTATCTTTCATTGTGCAATGTACTAAATTTTTTATATTGTATTTGTTCTTTGGGGCTAACATTATTCCATGTTCTTTGAATATCTTCCTAAATTTGTTGTGGTAAGTTGGGTGGTATGTGAAACTTTTGAATTTATATCTTTCTTTTGTGTTCTTAAGTGTGGAAACTTCTTTTATCGATTTTTGTCTTTTAGCTTTATTGATGATTTTTGTTACTGAGTCTATGTTGAAACCATTGGTTATTGCCATCTTCATTATGTATTGGTATTCCATTTTGTACTCCATTTCTGTCAATGGGATGTTGATTAATCTGTGTGCTAAACTGTGAACTACTTCATATTTATGTGGGATGGGGTTATAGCTTTATTTTTTATGTAATTTTCTGTGTGTGTTTGTTTCCTGTGAATTCCAAAGCTAAGACTGTTTGCATTTCTTATTATTTTTAAATCTAGGAATGGGAGACATCCAATTAGGTGCTACTGCAGACAAGCACAAATAAAGAGCAAGCTAGTCACCAAATTAATAATTCCTGCAGTAATGTATTAGGCTTTATTTCATTTTCTTATTTTTCTCTCTTCTTTTAAGTTAGCTTAACTCTATGTATTAATTACTAACAATGGCCAAGATGGGGCGATACACTCTTCCCTTGGCCCCTAAAGAAGTGACTAAACCAAAGACGAACACATCGCAGGCCAAAACCACCAAGACAAAGACAACTAATAGCATGCCTAAGTGGGGCAGTGACAGAGACAATAGGTGCCTTGTTATTGACAAAGACCAGCTGAGGACCTCTGCTGTTTGCTCTCTGACCTGTGTGACTGCTCAGGGTCAAACTTCTGGGACTAGAAGTGAGGAGGGCGCTAAAGTAACTGTACCAGTTGGGGACTCCCCTTTGCATAGAGTCAGACAGAATCTCTCCTGGGTGTATGTGGCAGACTACAGTACTCAAGAGTCTGGCTGCTTTAGAGTGAGATCGTGAGGAATGCTCCTGTCTGAGTATTGGAATGGATACCACAGGTTCAAATTTCACCTAGGGGAGTACAATAATTTCATTCGACAATATCAAAATAAGAAAGTGCCCTTCCACATCACTAGTCACACAGAGGAATGCACCTTCAAAATAGTCATTAAAAGTCTCTATGGGAACATGACTGAGGAAGTGTAGGCTGAGATGGCACACCTCAATTGGAGGTAGTAAAGTCATCAATCTGTACTCTAGGAGACTCCAGGCATATATGCCCATATTCCTAGTCCATCTGACCAACAAGATTTGTTCCACGGCCATTAAATCCCTAATAGACCTTGTCCACTGTTACGTGAGAATACAGAATCATGTACCTCTCCATGGCCCAGTGCAATGTGGGAGGTGCCTTAGTTTTGTCATTTGATGCAAAACTGTGAGGCCTGCAAGTATGTTCTCGGGTGTACGGAACCATATGTGAACAAGTGCTCAGCCACAGTGTATCAGTGCTCACTTTGTGGCCAGTCTGGTCATGGAGCTAAACTGCACTAATTATTAGCAGTTCATCAATCCTACACCTCCCCCTGCAGTGCACATTAGACTGCCCTTGATGTGGATGGGGTGTCCAATTCTTCGGGCTACTATGCTGCAGTGTCCCAGCAGCAGCAACAGCGCATCATCGCACTGCTCCAAACAGCACCCATTGAAACACTGCCACAAACTACACAACATACACAACCCCATGCACCAGCACCATGACACAATCACAGCAACAAGCAACACAAGCATGAACCACACAACCACACCCACACCAATGCACATGCATGTACAACAGAGACCCGCACCCAAAACACACACCCACCCACCTTCCTTCCTTTTCCTTCACCAAGGATGGTGAGCTGAATCCAAATTCTGATGCAACCATAGGGAGATTACTAACCCATGTGGGCATTGGGGACATGGAGGAGGGATATCTTTAGCTCATAATGCAGTTTCATTTTCTTATGTATACATTCTCTTTTCAAGGAACCAGAGTTGAACAAGCAAATAAGGTGAATATAATGCACCAATTCTCACTCTCATTGGAAAATGGCTACTAGACATAACCCCACAATAAGTAATCTCTAACAATCACATTATATTTCTTTCCAGTCATATTCCATTTCTTTCCAGCTGAAAAACACCAGCATATCCACCTAATGCAAAACACTGTTCTGGAATGCAGGGGGGCCAGGTCAAGTCTAAAAGAATTCTGACATTATTTATCCATAAACAAAGTAGACATTGTTCTCTTAATCAAAACATTCCACACTCCGAAAGTCAGGTTCTCAGTAGCAGGATATAGAGTACACCGCACTGACTGCCCCGATGAATGCACCCATGGAGAAACATCCATATTGGTCACATGACAAATTCAACACTGGCAAATCCACACAGCAATATTAATGCACATGCAAACAACTGCAATTAGGACACCCGTCCAAGACACACTTACCACTATTGTAAGCGTCTACAAGTCTCCCGGACAGATGCTAATTCAAGACCTGGAGACCATCACAACCCTCAGAGACAGCATAATCGCTGTAGGCGACTTCACCGTGCCACATGAAACTGGAGGTGCACCATCAACAATGCAGCGGGAAACACCTTACACACCCGTATGCAAAACAACAATTACAATTGTTATCTATCCCGATGAGCTCACATACATACCACACGACAGAAATCACAACTCAAATACCCTTCATGTTGCAATTCTCAAAAACACACACTTTAGCTACACTATACATCCGTATGAAACACTTGCTTCTGATCACTACACAGTAATATTAGAAATTGAAAACTCCCCATGACAGAACCAGAGACACCAAGACATAGCTATTATCGCACCAACTGGGAAGCTTTTCAAACCATGCTAGATGCACATTTACCACAGGATCCTTCCCCTGTAGACCCCTAGAAGACAGATGAAACAGCTTCGCACCTTGAACAATCAATCCACGCAGACATTGATTCTATTGTCCCAATTCGACCCTCATATAAATGCAAACTATAATATACACCATATATTACAATCCTTATAAACAGGAATCACGAATGCCAAAAGTGGCAGTGCAAGCATAACATACTCCATATAGTCAATATAGAAACACTGATTAGTGTAATTAAAACAGGAATACAGGAGATATGCAACAGAAGTGGAACCTGGTGCTGGTAAATGTCACTCCTAAATTAAATCAAGTCTAGACAATAACTAAAAGACCAAACAAAAACCCATAAAAATACCCCCACTACACATATCTGCTAACACAATCAGATAGGTGGAGACCCCCACAGACAAAGCAAAACTACTGGCCAATGCTACGGAGGAAGCATGCAAACAAAATGCAAAATCTGTCAATCCAAACTTTGATGTCAGAATTATTTTGACCACCATTAATATTCAAGCTACTCCCACATTCAGTATCTTGTGCAGAATTCATCCAGCAGAACTGAAATATATTATTCAGCAGCTGCTAAATGGGAAAGCCCCTGGCCCAGATGAAATACCAAATTTGGTGCTCAAAAACCTGACAAGAAAAGCCTTGAACTTATTAGCCAGGATTACCAATTTCTGCCTCCTTAAAAAATATTTATCCTCGCAATGGAAGCATACAACATTACTTGTGTTCCTCAAATTGGGAAAAGATGTGAAGAGTCCACAGAACTACAGATCAATTAGTCTACTAAACACCATTAGCAAGTGGTGAAAAACTGATCCTAAAAAAAATAGTAGTGTACATTAAAAAGCACAAGCTAATCATTGTTGAGCAATTTGGATTTTGCACACAATATTCTACCATTTTACAGCTAGTACATATGATTGTGCACATAACCCATGGCTATACCACAGTAAGTCAACAGGAGTACTATTTCTTGACTTAGAGTGAGCATTTGTCTCAGCATATCATGCTGGACTCCTGTACAAACTCAAAGAGGTAAAATTCCAAGATATTATGGTTCAGATTATTGCACATTACCTAAGTAGAAGGGCCTTTTCTGTATCACTGGTAGGAGTAATGTCCTCTTAGCACCAGGAGACTCCTCCTAGGAAATCTCCTAGGACCCATACAATTCAACATTTACATAAATGATATCCCTAAAATGCCAAATACAAAGCTTTTCATATATGCTGATGACACGGACATTGCTGCACAGTCCTGGAGTCAGAAGGCAACTGCATCAATAATCCAGGATGCATTAGCTGACCATAAGCCATGGCTGCTAAAGTGGCAGATAAGATAAATGCCACAGAGTCAGAGCTACTGTTATTCACAAAGCACTAGGCAACAGATCCCAACACTTCGCCTCTTTAACAGAAATGTTCAATGTACAGATCAAGTCAAATACCTAGGCATCACACTAGATAAAACATTATAAGATAACCTTTAGCACAAGACAAGCATCCGCAGTACACCTGTGATTTCATCTCAGTCAGAGTTGATAAATAATAATTGCAAATTTGTAAATAAACACTATCATCATAATCTCTCCATTGCGAGTTAGTTTACTTTTTCAGAAAGAACCCAAAGGGGCAACTGCTCTTAGATAGCAAAATGCAACACAGTGAAAGCATTTAGAAATGTCACCCATCTACTCCAGTTGATGGCCACAATCAAGTAAGTAAGTAATATCCTTAAACTTGAAACCTACACCTAAAACTCCTCACTGCTTGAGCATGTTTCCACCATTAATGCCTAGGTCCTGCCTAGGGCTTACATGCCAAGGTCAGTATCTAGCTCACTTCTGTTTGATTACTCTCATAATCTGGCATCTTAGTAGAGTCACCCATTAGTTTCCAGTTGCTTCGGCAGTACCTGACATACCATCATCAAACTTCCCACGGAACATGTAGACAGTAGTCATAGTGTATGGTAGGGGAGGCAATGTAGTTACGCTTTGGATGATTGATCATTGCCACTGGGAGGGGCGGAGGTGAAGCTCCCAAAAATAAATAAATAACAATGATAATGATAATAATAAAAATAATAATAACAATAATAATAATTTGACTTTTGTATTCTAATTTGACTGTTCATTACCCTGAAGAAGACTACAGAGTGCAGGTGGATGATAGTTTAGAGTTTTAGAAGATTATCAGATCGGTATTTCATGAAACTATCATCAAAATATATATTGCAGAAAAATAAGCGAGACTTATCTGACATATTTGCATTTCTTTCCAATTATTTTACAATTATATTGTTTTCTGCACCTCCAATATGAAATGGTCACTTAATGCAACTGTTATATCTACCTTGAGCACAGATGAATTTTTTTCGTTCCTTGTAACCCATCACAAAATTTGCATTTATGTAGTCTGATCCAACTACGCTATCAACTTGGGAAAGACGTATTCTTGTTTGGTCATATGCCTTGATATCTGGATAACGATTCTTATACAGATTTTCACGGGCCTCAGAGTGACGTGTAGTGCGATCTGGAAATCGATCTGGTAGAAGCTGGAATAAAAGAAATAAATAAAAGTGCTCTATTAATATTCTGAAACAATATATACTTAGAAGAGCTCTTATGTAGATTCAAAACATGCAATTATATTTGTTAATTATCACTTTTTAATTTCTTATACTTAGAAAATAAGAAGCAACATAATAGTTTTGAGAATTACTTAAAATAAATGCTAAGGAATATGGCAATGGTAAGGATTTCAGACTTTGGCACACCTACTACTATGAACAGTTATGTCACAATAATAAAGCAGTGAACAAAACTGATGATTAAAACAAATGTTTATTATGAACACTATTCCCACAAAGTGTGTATATCAAGAAATTCAGCAACATTATCAGATACCAAAGAAAGGATTTCTAAATCTCTCCACACCACTTTTTTCTTAACCAAGCAACAGCAGTAAACCTGCCTAATGTTCCAATGGACAGTCTGTATCTCATTTTGTTGCTTGCATGTATATTTTCCTGAGAAGTCTTATTTGTAAGACCGCTTCATTAACAACATTTTCTTGAGCACACTTAAGATCTGTGATTTTTGCATTTCAACATAAACATGGTTTAAAAATTGTGGAAACCTATTTCTTTCTGCAATCGACAAATCCTTCTTATACTTCAATTTGAGTTCTTTCAATCTGCACAGTCAATGACTCTACTGACATTGTGAATTAGCCTGATCATCCAAAATATCTATTTTACTTAGAAACTTAGAAGCAGTACTTTTCACAACTGACTGCATGCATTCCTCTTCATTCTGATCAAAAATCACCTGAGATATAAACTCCTAATATTCAGTCTTGGCAGTACTTGTTTTTAATGCAATGCGGCAAGAAGAAACTTCACATTTTGAGATACAACACAAGTCACACACTGTGTGGATTTTCACATTGGCGATGCACAGAGATGATTAATTCTGCAAATTTAGAAAAATTAATGCAGATTTCACCATTGTTCTGTGTACTAATGCATGCACTTATTTTACCTCACCTAGGCCTCTTTTACTTCACCAACATGACTCCCCTTTAAAGCATTTCTTCTAGGACCCTAATACACGACTGTAGCTTTGACATCTACAGTTTATTTTTTGAAACTCTTTTGCTTGGTGTGTTAGCTTCTTTCTGCTAAATTAGAACTAGTTTGTTTACGGAATTTGGGAATCCACACAGTGAAACTTTTGTTAATCTTATTTTGATTTAAAGTAAAACACTAAAAATCATGTCGTCACATTAAAACTCTCTTTAAGTTTCACAAACACACAGTGTGTTTGTGAAACTTAAAGAGAGTTTTAATGTGACGACATGATTTTTAGTGTTTTACTTTAAATCAAAATAAGATTAGAACTAGTTCTTCCTTTTCCATTGTGATTTGGGTATATTTTTTAAATAGCTTTTAACATCCATTTTTCTAATGAAGCACCACAGGCAATGGGCACTGATGATACATGGGATGAAATGATAAATTGAGAAAGAACTTTTTTTAAGGGAGTGCTTTATGCCTAGCATTAGGGTACCTTCTTAGCATTTGTCATTTATGAGGATTTAGGGAAAAAAAAACAAACAAACAAACCCTCCATCAAGGAAGACTGTTCTAGTAGAAATTGAACCTCAAATCTCTCACTCACAAGTCCACACCTTAACAACCTTGGCCACCCATATCAGTTGATTTGCAGAGTTCTTCAACAGGTATTGTGCACTTTCCATTATGCTGTCTGGTTTTGAATGCTGTTTTATGCGTCGTAGTATTGGCAAAATCCTTTCCTTCATTTGCTGTGTTTCTGTTTTCATTCTGTTTTTGGCCTTAATTAGTTTCCTTTCTCTTTTAGTTTTTCTAAGTTTAGCCCTTTCTTTCCCCTTTCCATTCATAAAAACCTTGCTCCTTTAGATGTTGTACTATTCACATTGTATTTATGCTGGTACTTTTGCCAACTTCACATCATTTGCTCCTGCACTTGCCAAGGCCTCTCTACCTACAGTTCACAACATCATGAGCAATTTTACTTATAAAGGCAATTAACTATTATGCCACTTCAGAAAATGCATTAATATTAAAAACAAAAATATTATGATACCCTTTGGTGATCTTATGCACTTAGAATGCTGATGAAAATTTTATTATGCAATTTATTTTTTGTGTTCAAAACTTTGTTATGCATGATTGTCTAAAAATAATATGCAGCACATAGGAAAATACCAGAAATTCTATATAAAAACTTTTAAATACAATACTGCTTTATGCTGTAAATCAAGAAAGAGTCAAAATTTTAGCTCCCAATATGACATTTAAGTGGAATAACTATTAGTTGACTTATGTCACTGAGCAGCATAGGTGGGAAACATCTATATAATAAGTTTCAAAAACTGCATTCTGCAATAATGAAGGAACAAATTTTTTTAACATCTCATGCAGACTGCCATATGCTATGGAACTATAAATGAAATACTATTTAATGAAAATGCAAATGAGATAATCCATCAACACCCATATTAACTTTTTAGGAAGAGAGATTTTTTTTTTTTTAAATACTGCTTAATGCTCATTTTTACTGCTGAAGCACCACATGGGGTGGACACTGATGGTATATGAGATGAAATAATCAATTGGGAAAGGATATTTTTATTTTAGGAAGGAAATGTTCCAGGTCTAAGTTTAGGGTACCACCTCGGCATTTGCCAAAGGAAGAGAAAGATAAGGTAAGAAAAATTATTTAGAGCTCAATTAAAAAAAAAAAAAAAAAAAAAAAAAAAAAATCTTGTCCAGAAAGAAAGAGAGATTTGCATTTGAAGTATTTTAGTACATGTAATTTATACAGCAATATTAACTTCACAATTTATCAAGAGGTGTTAAACATGAGTTTGGGCACAGTGCATGCAACTAGTAAAGTAAAATTATTTTCTCACACAATAAAGGATTCTCAAGCCTGATTTCACAATGCTTTCCATAAATTTTCAAATATACCACCCACAATAACTAAGTAAATATTATATTAATTTTTATTTATTATTAAACAAAGCAATTTTTATACTAATTATGCATAAATGTCTGCTAACACCCTTATAGTAATATAATCGGTACACATGAATATGAAATGCAAAAGGGTGAATATTATTTTGCACATTTCACTAGGCAACACAACATCACTGTCATGAAATTTGAAAACAAGTGTGCATATTTTATGGTTGATTCCTTTCTAGCAACTCTGTCAAGCATGAAGAATTAACTCTTAGATGATAATGAAAGATTCTGTTACACTCCAGTGTGGACAGCAAACATCCAGATGTTCATTTATTATGTTTCCCATTCATGCATTCATTACCTTCTACAATGTTACTGCAAGGATGCTAGCTAGTTTCATAGACTGTAACCTTCCAGCAATGATGATAAGTGCCTCATTTAACGACTATCATCTGTAACATTGACTGTCATGTTTACAAGACTTTAATGGACCTACTAGTAACACAGAAAAAATAAAGCATGCTTCTTTTGGTGCATGAATTCATATTACTCCACACTTCCTAAAAGCACTATCAATGGCTAAGTTATGTATGACAAGAAGTAATTTTTTTGGTTTTGACTTCTTCCTCTCTACCTATCCTAACAAGTAATGCTTACTAACTAGCTTTAATGTCATGATATTTAAATAACGAATAGAAAATTAAAAAATGATTGAACAAGTTATTTAGTTTCATAATTAAAGGTAACCTGCCTCTGCCATTTTTATACAATTGTCTTTGTCTCTACAGCAAAGGTCTAAAGAGATGATGAATGAATGAATGAATGAATGAATGAATGAATGAATGAATGAATGATAAAATGATATATAAATGAGCCCAGAGCTCAAAACACTTAAAAGTTAACTGGTATTCAACTTTCCAGGATATGGAAAAACTCTGGAATAAACCTTACCCAGAATCTTCAGATATGCAGGCATACATACTGACCACAAAACCATTCAGGCAGTCTCTATCTCTTACTTAAGAACAGGATGCAATAAATTGTGATTCATATCATGCAGTTAAAAGTTTCTCTTTGTTACTATTCATAATAATAACTGACAAACTGTATAAAGTCTCGTATTACTTATTGCAAAAGCCCTAGATGGGCCGAGGCATGCCAAGGTCACTGTTGTATCCTCTTTCCCAGTCCATGCTTTAATTTATAAGGGGTTAGAACTGTAGAGGGATATACAGTTAGCATACTAACACCTTTCCAGTTGTCATCATATGATTTTCAAGATCAAAAGGATGACACCTCTGTATCAAATAGCTATCCTCAAGAGGCTAGATGGATCCCATTTTAAACCTCCATAACTCAGAAAATGTCAAAGAAAATATATGGAATCAAACCCATGACCTCCCAGTTAGCTGCCAGCAATGTCAGGAAGGTAGTCCATATTACGTATACAATGATTTAAGATTATAGAAATTATTCTGATTGCGTATTACCCCAATATAAGAACAGAAATACTAATCATAACATAACCTTTGCATGAGAGTGCAAATTTTATCATAAAATGTTAAGGATTGCGTGAATACAGATGAATGCCACCTTGAATAACTATGACAAGTCTTATGCTCATTATGCAATGTATACAAAGTATCATTAATCAAAGAAAGTAGAAATAAGCAGGAGGTACAGGTCAAAAATGCTGGTGTCTATAGTGTTGCTATGGCCCCACATGCCCTGCATTGCCTCAGTCAAAACATAAACTGAATGCTCTGTATAATCCTTGGACATTTACCTAAAACACCTTTAGATAATTTTGTTCTATTATACTAGTCACCTCTTAGGAATAAAATCTCTACATCAAGAGAACATTTGACATCTTCATATTAAAAGGCTTTGGTGCAGGAGATTCAAGGTTCAGGTTTTAGCTAGCTGGGCAGGGCAAAGTAGCTCAGATGTAAGAATTTTGGTACAGAAGGCCAAAGATTCCATGGTTTAGTCCCAGTTGTGACCTCAAGTTTTTCTTATGTGACTAACTCCAAATCTTAATCTAAAGAAGCACCACGGGTGGCCAAGGTCATTAAGGTGCAGATTCACGAGTGGAAGGCCTGGGGTTTGAATCCTGCCAGAACTCTTCTCCCTGACTGGGTATTTTTTTTTCCAGGTTTTCCTCAGTCCCCATAACTGGCAAATGCCAGGGAGGTACCCTAAACTTAAGCCTGGAACACTTCCTTCCTTAAAAAAAATTCTTATACAATATATCATTTCATTTTATATATCATCAGTGCCCAGTGTCAAGTTTTTCTTATGTCACTGTAACTCCAAATCTTAAGGTACCCTAAACTTAGGCCTGGAACGCTTCCTTCCTTAATAAATAAATTAAAAAAAAAAAATCCTTTCACAATATATCATTTCATTTCATATATCATCATCAGTGTCCACCGCCTGTGGTGCCTCAGTAGTAAAAACGGACATTAAACACTGCTCAAAAAAAAAAAAAAAAAAAAAAAAAAAAAAAATGAGTGCCATAAATTAACTATCCATTGTTGTAGGCATGGAAGCCAACATCTATGCGAGACTTCTCTAGGAAGTATCTTTGTAAGATTATCTTAAAGATGTTAAAGAATTTTTCCTTTGTGGTATAAGCAGTTGGAAGAGGAATGCTAAATGTTAAGTGAAGTGCATGTATGTGTGTATGTGCATGTGCATGTACATGTGCTTGCATCCTCCCAACCCTTCTGGACTTGAATTTCCTAGGTTCAGTTTAAAAAATTACAGGCTTAGCTTGTACAGTGGAAGGTTGAACAGGAGAGGGCTTGGTTGACTTGGCAGTAAAATTGAATTATAAGTGCCAGTGCACAGGCAGCCAGTCATTAAGATGGAGCTGGAGAGAGAGCCTTTTTGTGCAATGATTCTATTTTATTTCAAGAGTGGTTTAAATGAGTCTCAAAGTCTTGAGCACTTGCAACAGGTTTTTGGGGACCATCTGGGGCATTAGTTTCTGCTGGTTTGCAGAATTTAAAACCAGTCGAATTTCACTGAAAGATGAGGAGAGAAATGGACATCCAGCAATGGAAGTGAATAAGGAAAACATTGTCATGGTACAAAAAATGGTATGCGAAAAAATCTCATAACATTTAAGAACATCAAGGTAGCCTTGCAGATTGGATCACCAACAGTACCAAAAATCCTGCATAATTATCTCTGTGTCAGGAAGATTGCCTTCTGTAGACAATTTTGACAGAGGTACAACACCCCAGGTTGAATGGTGTGAAGAAATGCTGTAGAGATTCAACAGAGGAAACTCAAGGTGTGTTTCTGATGTCATCACAGGTGATGAAACTTGAATTTACCAATTTGACTTGGAGACCAAATGACAGTTTGGACTTCCCAGATGATGATCCACCAATGAAAGGGATGAGGGGCCGAAGTATTCGGAAGAAAATGGTGATCACAATCCTATGGAAGAGCAAAGGACAGTTAATGCTCTGTGGTACACCACAGTATGCCTGCTGAAAGTTTTCAATGAGCTCTGAGAATGCCATGCAAGGACAAGACTGATCACAATATCTCTGCCCACATGGCTAACACCATCATCGAGTTCCTGGAGTGCATAGAGATAAGACTCATTACTCATCCTCCTACAGCTATATTTTTTCTTCTCAATTGTAAAAAATTGCATACAAAGAAAGCAATTTTCCAGCCCTGAAGAGGCTGTGGCTGCATATGAAAATGAACTTTTCAACCTTGAGGAAAATGAGTAACAGGAATGCTTTGATAAGCAATTTTTGATGGTGAGAAAGTGTATAGAGTATGGTGAGAGTACTTTGAAAAGATGCAACAGTCTGAGTGCATCTACCCACTCCTAATTTGACATGTCTCAAAAATTTTGTATTAGACCTCGTATAGTGCAGTGCTTCTCCATGCATATGGGATAACAGTGCAGTACAGTAATCTTCAATAAGTTATCTGTTTCAGGGTGTTTCTACCAGAAGAGAGCCAATTATTTGAGAGCACCATAAAACTGAATGCCAATCTCATCTAGCCCTTTTGAATGACAAATGAGCTGACTTCTAAAGCTAAGTGACTCTCTTCTATTCTGCTAATAGCAAGTAACAAGCAAATGACAATCTCTGTTCCTTCTTTTTAAATAATTGGTTTAAGCTTCAATTTTGGGGTGGAATGAAGATTTTCATCTAGTACAGCTCAATAATCCTCCACCACTGCAGCTGTCTCTGATGACAGGAAACTTTCTGGCATTAGCCTGGCATACACAAGCTGTAAAATCTTGGACAAAACTCACTCAGGGCCAAACAAGTTTCACGATAAATGTATAAATCATCCAAATAATGATACAAATATTTACTTGCTATTGCTGAAAATTTTAGCTAATAAGTGCATTAAAAATGCCATTGCAATGACACGTGTGAGGATAAGCACTGTCATTTGCATTGTCCTCTATAGGTCCACAGAGAACAGAAATACATAAGGCCAGGATTGCATTGTTTAGGGAACAGATGGAAGTTGAATGGAGCCAAGTCCGGAAATAAGGTGGATGTGGCAGCAAATTGTATTCCAATTTATTTTAATTTTTTGCCATTGCGAGACCCTGAAACTTTTGATCAACATCAATTGAATAAATATACTTGAAGAGCATTGCTATTGTTATATCTTTGTACACTTAATATCTGAGAGAAAAACCAGAAAGGAATTGGATTTCTAGTTTTGAGTCTTCAGCTTAGTACCTATATGTTAGCACCACAAGCTATTTTTTTTCAATATACATTTTTTTCGAACACTAACTCTATAGATTCTTTTCAAATTAATTAAGTTCTGTCATGTTTAGCATTCAGTCTGCCATCAAGTTAATTAGTGCAATTTAAGTATGAAACATAATGACACTGATCCCCTTTGTTTCAAATGAATGTTTCAGTCCAACATCAGAATTTATGTTCTTTTTTAAGGTTCTCTGTAAATTCCATGGAAACAATATCTTTCCTTGCCTCGTTCTCTTTGATAATAATCTTTTTAGACATAATTTTCACAAGTCTTGCTATGAATGAAAATGTGACTTCCAAACAATACAAATACATATAAATAAAAAAAATATTTTTTTTAAGAAAAATAAGCTCGATTGCTCTATCTCACAGAGGAATCTGTGACAGAGTGGTATGCATGAAAATATACAAACAAGTTGAATATTATGTTTGAATTTTGGCAAATACACAAGTATTTAAATAATAGTTATTACTGTGAAAAAGCATCAGATGTAGCAATAATAATAATAATAATAATAATAATAATAATAATAATAAGTTGTGCTGTACATTAAAACACCAACTGATTACTAGGAAGTGGCCATAATCTAATTCAAGATGACAATCAGCTGTTCCTCCAATTTGCTCTTATATGACATCACTTGTAATCTTTTACTGATACATTATATTTTTTTGTGGAACAGTAATTTGCAACTACATACTTTATTAATATTTAGTTTACTTTTGTTGAATATAGCCCTAGTCTTTGATGTTTACTGTTTCACAAAAATAAAAATATAAAATTCAATAGTACGTGTGGTACTACTGGCGACAGCTACAGTCACTACATGATGCAAATGCAAGTTGCCATCTGTTCGACAATTCTGAACTTCACTATCAAAAAGATAGTTACTGAAAGGATAATTCGAGATTAGAAACAAAAGTAATCTGACCAATAACAATTACTGAACAATTAATAATGGAATAGATATCTAGAGCTTTATGCAACCAGGCCTAAATCAATGATGGAAATTTTAAATAAAATAAAACTGATGAATGAGCAATGGAAAAAGAGAATTTCTCCAGACAACCCTACAGTGTTGTGACATTATATGTAATAAAAGTGTTTTCTACGTGACAAGTAAATTACATGTAAAAAATTTGTAAAATATAAAGATAATATAACACATATATATAAAAGAAACCATGTTTTATACAATTATAGTTATCTATATGACATAAAATAAAAAATGCTTAAAAATACACTTTTACACGTCATGATTCCATCAAAATTACAGTATGTATGTTGGTTTGAGTGTTTACTATGTATTAATTCTATCCTTCACATACATACAGAAAAACATTTTTTGATACATTATTCCATTGATCCAGATGGCGGTCATCAAAGGAGGTCAGAAAGGAGGTGATAGGAAGAATAAAAACAGAACATCCCTGGCCTTTGACAATCTTATGCCGGCCAGGCTGGTGGCATGAATGCATTACATAGAAACCTAAAGTAGGTGCAGTTGACACAGATATGATTAAATTCTTTGTGGAGATTAAATGACAAAACAGTATGGGCAAATAAGCATATGCATATTATTGTGCTATTATCTTAGAAGACAAAGTCAAAATACTCACTTTTGAATGTCTGCTTTTTTCATCTACACAAGGACAAAATTTGAACTATTGAAGAAATTTTGATGATATGATTGGCATAGGAGAATTAAAATGCAGTCTGCACTCTTTGTTTCATCTGAAAGTTTGCTGCCTGTTGGTGCTTTTGCCCATAAAACCAGTCCAATAAATATTCCATTTGTTCTCCCAGTATATTATTGTTCGAACCTTATTATCTTGGCTACAGTTGTCAGTTTAAAGGATTCATGTTAACATTATTTCCTTTCCTCTGAAAGTGGCCCATCTCAACAGTAGTTACTATGAATGGCAGTGGTCAATCTCTTGATTGCATCTATGAAGAACATGGATTTACTCCAATTAAAGTTGAACATAAGAACTATGCAAAGTGTTGTGAATTTGGAGTAGCTCACAGAAAAGTCTTCACCCTAACTTCTGACAAACTACTGCTACAGCCATCACAGGAGAGTTGCAGTTTCACACTGCATCAATCAGACTCGGTAATATCCATAGACTTAGATGATCCTCTAGCTCCAGTTGCAAGCCAAGCCCCAGTTCCTCTTCAACTATGTCCACAGTGTCATCTATAAGTTTCTGATCCTTATCTCACGAAGACAGTATTAACCTTGAATCCCCTAATAATTTAAATTCTAAACCTTCCATGTCTAAATAACAGATAATAGATTTTTATGATAGAATGAATACCTCCATAAAGCAGGATAAAGATCTTGTTCTCGCCATGGATTTCAATGGCTGCAATATCCCATTCAGTGTGGTAGAATCAATGCACTTTAAAAACTTATGTCAAAAAATGTGGCCTGCCTATAAACCATGGATGAAGTATATTGTGATTTTACTAATGCAAACAAAAAAGCTGGCAACAATTTTGCTCATAGATGGTAGGAAAAATGAATTGCTCAACACATAAAATGTAGTAATACTTATTCATAATCCATGTGGAACTAGTGTCAAAGTTGAAAATGTTTTCCTTGAAGCTTTTGATATGTCAGGGTCACCAGAAATAGGTGAAGCCCTATGTGACATGGTTAGTGAATCAAGCAACCTAGACCCAAGATCATGGGTTCAATTCTGGCTAGGGTCAATGGATTTTTCAAGCTTAAAAATGCTAAATATGGCTTCCTTTAAAAGGGAAGTAAAGCCATGGGTCCCACGTTGTAGATTTACAGCACATAAAAGAACCTCAAGTCTGAAGAAGAGTCTGTGAGCAAAATTTATTGACTGTTTCATGCCCTAAATTGAATGGGGTGCTAATGACCTGAAACGTTAAGGAATGGCTGTAAATAAAAATTAAAAAAGAAATAAACAAAACTAGGTAAAAAATGGCATAGTGTGAACATTTACTATACCGTTTCAGACAATGCTGATAAACTGTTTAGCATGGGCAAGTATCATAAACTTTGGCATTCTGTTTGTAATGCCTATACTGGGAATCTTAAGCCAAGGACCTTCACTCGAGAAATTTTGTATCTTCCGTGAAAGCAGTGTTGAAGTATTTTAAGGACACTCATTCTGAAGATAAACTTACAGAAAATGGTGGCTTTAAAGCATGTTTTGCTAGAGATACTGGTGATATGCCTTTTTATCCTTCACTAAAATATGAGTGGATTGGGAAAAGCTGTTGCCAATGAAGCCAAGGTTTCAAACATTTCCTCTCTATTATAGTGCCTTTCTCAAGAAAAGTGTGATAAAATTCAGTATATAATCCAATAGGTCAATACATGGAGCCAAAAGCAAGAAGCAACTCTGCCATTGAACTGTGCTGTGGATGGATAAAAAAATCTGTTGCTAAATATATAGTGTTGCTGCATCCTGCATATCAGGGACTAGAACTGAACCAGAAACATCAAGGACAAGTACAGGAATTAATTTTAAAAAATCCTGGACTCCCTTGTATAACCAGTTATTAACATTATCAAGAGAAATCTGGAAAATTTGGACAGCTTATGAAGAAAGGGGTTAGATCACCATGTACATTCTGGTATTTTGCTGCAAGGCAGCATAAGTTGTTGTTAAAAGTTGCAATGAAGTTGCTTAGCATCCCAGCATCGTCAGCCCATGTTAAAAGACTTTTTTCTAATTGGTCTTTTGTTCATAATATAACAAGAAATCAACTCAACTTTGATGTTTTAAGAAACTGTTACAAAAATATTAAACACTTAAGTTACAGATTATAACAATAACAGACACATTGATTCTGCAATATAAAGGAAAATATCATAATGGAAATCAGTGCCCTGATTTCTAAAATGAAATCCTTTCTTAGCTATCACATCTAGTTTTTATGATATGTGAATATATGTCTATGGTGTCAAATTCATTCAGCTTATACACCTTACTGCTATATTTTATTATGTTATTCTAAATCTGTTGTTGATTTTCTTCCTAATCAGCTCACTTCCATCCTCCCTTATCACCTAGATGTTTATATTCCCCGTACTTATCAGTTTTGTTCTATGGGTCAGGTCTGTCTTATTGTGAGGTATTTATGTTTACATGTACAGCTATCATAAATCTCAACTTCACTTCATCTGAAAACTTGTATTGATATGCACCTAAGTTTTCTATATGTGCAGTGCTAAATTAAAGATCCAGTATGACTCCTACATTAGGATTTTGCAAGAGTCAGTGTATACAAAGTCCTCAGAAGTTTTATTACATTTGTAGGTGTTACGTGTTTGACAGGAAGTTACGTAAAATAAACTCACAAACAAAGAAACTATATAACTCTTATTTCAAAGAGAAAGTTGGTGATCCAGATAAATCGTTCGTGAATCATGTTGCATGTAACAGTTGTGATGAGGGATTACGTTATTGGTGTGAAGGAAAAAAGAAATCCAGAGAGCAGCAGAATCACCATGAGAATTGTTACTTTTGCACGTGGAAAGTTGCTGGCTACAACAAAAAAAATAAGGCTGGAATTAAATATCCAAATCTGAACTTAGTTACACGGCCTATTCCTCATGGGCCCAACTATCCATTTCTATACCACCAGCACACCTCAATTGTAGTGAATCTGGAAGCAGTTCCGTGACTTCCGACAATGAATTGGTTTCTGATCCAGAAGAATTTGACAATTCACCACAACAGTTTAATCAATTTGAGTTAAATGATTTAGTAAGGGATTTAGGCCTCACAAAAAGTATTGAATTACTGGGCTCAAGACAACAGGAAAAGAATTTGTTATAACCTGGCTTTACATTTTTGTGGTATAGGAGTCACGAACTACAGTTCCACAAACACTACGCAGAAGAACATCAACTTGTTTTGTGTGAATGTGTGTAATCTCATTCAACAGTTGGGAAGGGAAGCATATGAGCCAAGTAACTGGAGTCTTTTTATTGATTCTTCCAAATGAAGACTTGAGGCAGTGTTACTTCATAATGGCAACAAGTTAGCTTCAATACTGCTTGCACATTTTATGAACCTACATGAGTCTTATGAAACTCTGAAGTATGTTCTTGAGAAAATTAAGTACCAAGACCATGAGTGGCAAATATGTGGTGACTTAAGGTCATTGATCTGTTTTTAGGACAACAGGGAAGATACACAAAATTCCCTTGTGTTCTTTGCCAGTGGGATAACAGGGCGAGAGACAAACATTGGGAAACTATTTTGATTTAAAGTAAAGCACTAAAAATCATGTCGTCACATCAAAACTCTCTTTAAGTTTCACAAACACACTTATAAAAGTAATTTTGGTACATGTTTCGTGAGGTACATTCCTCACGTTGTCAACCAAAGCGATGACTGAGGAGTCAATTTCAGCCAAGTTTGTATGTTACTAAATCAAAATAAGATTAACAAAAGTTTCACTGTGTGGATTCCCACATTCCGTAAACATATTGGGAAACTAACCTGAGAGGCAGCAACTGGAACCTAGATAAAAAAATGTTACTAATGTGCCTCTTGTTGATCATCCAAAAATTCTACTCCCTACATTACACATAAAACTTGGCATTATGAAACAATTTGTGAAAGCACTTGACAAAAATTGCCCTTGCTTCCAGTACTTATGCACAAAGTTTCCATCATTATCACTGGCTAAAATCAGAGAGGGAATATTTCATGGACCACAGATAAGGAAATTGATGAAAGATGTTAATTTTCTATGAATGAAATTGAAAAAGAGCATAGAATGAATTCAAAGAGGTTGAAGAAATTTCTGGGCAATGTAGAAGAACCTGAATACAAAGAAATTGCCAGAAATATGATGGAAATTTTCAGAATGCTCGGTTGTAATATGAGTTTGAAGCTTCTTTTCCTTAAGTCATACCTTGACTACTTCCCATCAAATTTAGGAGTTGTCATCAGTAAAGAGTAAGGTAAAAGGTTTCACCAGAACTTGAAAGATGTTGAATGACATCAGGGATGTTGGGACGTACATATGATGGACGATTACTGCTAGTGTCCATACTGTTCAATCTTTGGCTAGTTTCTTCATTCAATAACTTCACATAGAGCTTTGCCTATTTCTGGTGACCCTGACATATCAAAAGCTTCAGGAAAAAAACACATTTAACTTTGCAACTAGTTCCCCATTGATTGCAAACAAGTGTTGATCCATTCATTTCATCTATCAGCAAAATGGAGTCAGCACAGTTTTTATGTTTGCATTAGTAACAGCACAATATACTGCATCCAGAATGTTATCAGAAAGTAATTTTCTGGCTGGTGGTTTATAGGCCGGTCGGATTTTTCCACGGTACACTTTAAAGTACATTGATTCTACCACCATGAATGAGAGCAAGAGGGCAGCCATAGAGAGAGCAAGATCTATATCCTCTTTTGTGGATACATTCATTCTGTGACAAAAATCTATTATCTGTCATTTAGTCATGGAAGGTTTAGAATTTAAAGTAGTAGGGAATTCAAGATTAATACTGTCTTTCTGAGATAAAGATGGCAGACTTGTATATGACACTATGAACATAGCTGAACAGGAACCTGGGACTTTGCTTACAAATGAAGCTAGAAGATCCTCTAAGCCTATGGACATTTCTGAGTCTGATTGATGTAGTGTGAAACTGGAACTATCCTGTGATGGCTGTAGTGGTAGTATACAAACTTTTTCAGAAGTTAGGATGAAGACTTTTCTGTGAGCTTCCAGGCATTCCCTTGTGTATTTTTTTACAGTTGCTCCAATTTCTCAACACTTGGCGCAATTCTTACGTTCAACTTCATTTGGAATAACTCCATATTCTTTGTATGTGTGGTGCAGAGGTCGACCACTGCAATTCATAGTAACTACTGTTGAGATAGGCTGCTCCCAGAGGAAAGGAAACAATGTTAACATGAATCCTTTAAACTTACAACTGGAGCCAAGACTATGGGTTGAAACAAAAATATACCGAGACAACACGTGGAGTTATTAATGGACTAGTTTTATGGGTGAAAAAGGTGACAGGCAGCAAACTCTAAGATGGGACAATGAGTGCTGAATATCATTTTAATTCTCCTGTGCCCAATCATACAGTAACATTTGTTCTATTACCGGAAATTTGTTCCTTTCTAGATGAAACAAAGGTGACACGCGGAAGCAGAACAGAGTATTTTGATTTTCTATAATCTCAGATACCTGCGCAATAATATGGTATGCATGTTTATTATTACTGTTTTTTCGTTTAATGTCCACAAAGAATTTAAGCATATGTGCACCGACTGTACCTTATTGTATTTGTGCCTGAGAGTTTTGCTGATGCTGCCAACCTGGTCAGTGTATGAATGTAAAAGTTCTGGGACCTACTATTTTGATTGTTCCTATCGCCTCCTTTCACCATACCATAGGATGCTGACTGCTAAATTCTAAGTTCTGACCTTTGAATATCCCCATCTGCCTTCATTGAATAGTATTTTTCTATGTGATTGTGAAGGCTAGGATTAAAACATAGAATATAATGTGCAAGCACCCAAACCATGAGACATCCCATCTCAAAAGTGACTTACACCATTTTTTTTAAATCAGCGCAGTAGGCAGGAAAAGTCCAGGAGTCACAGGGAACTTTTGACTGGGTGTAGTGGCAGCACTGTAAAATTCCTATGTGCCTAACTTTACCGCATGGACATTCAGGTGCCAGTAACAATCGAGACTCCACTTGCTCCTACTGCCGATTGCAAAGTTTATACTGTTATCAGTTTTTTGATGACAAAAAATAAAAGTGCAATTGAAATTCATTGCAAGTTGTGCAGTGTGTATGATAAAGGTATTATATCAAGACCAATGGTTTCTTGTTGGTATGCGAATATTGAGATAAGTCATGTAATATTTCATAGGTTCATTTCTGTGTATCTCCAACTATCAAAAGTGTGTGCAAGATGGGTCCTTGCGTGCTTTCACAACAACACAAAGAGCAGACAGTTCATGCTGCATTGCAATTTTTGCAGTTTTTTGAGGATGGGGGAGACGGTTTATTGGATCGAATCATGACTGGGGACAAGACATAGATCCATCACTAGATGCCCAAATCCAAAAGACAGAGTACGAGGAACGAGTTTTTTAAATGAGAATGACATAAAACAAGAAGTGGAAAGATGGCTAGACAGTTTGGCGGGAGAGTGGTTTGACACTGGATTGAGATTCAAGGAGATTTTGTGGAAAAATAATTATTCAGTATAGCTTTCTAAATGTGTTTTGTTATTTTTTAAAAAAATAGTGTAACTTACTTTTCAGAAGACCCTTCTATCTACATTATGCAATTATTACAGAATTAAGATGTGGAAAAGTGTTATTTTTAAAGCCTTTTCTGTTTAATGTCATATATATATAACTATAATCAACACAAAAATCATGGTGTCTTTTATTTTTTAGGTTTTTTTTTACTGTAAGTTTTGTACATATTTTAAGCATTTTTATATGTAATTTGTGTGTCCCATAGAAAACACTTTGTTATTGGTAATGTTGCAATGCTGCACCCAAAAATTCAAAATATATTACAAAATAACAATATTTATTTTGGATGCAGCAAACAAAGTAAAGTAAAGTTTAAAGAAACTCCTAAACACCAACATAAAAGATAGAATTCCTCCCAGTGAACAAACAGACACACATGAAATCAGCTCTGATGACTGTAAAAAGAAATAATAAACAAAATAAAAAGATACTATGGTTTGTTTCATGGAATGAATGAATATGTCCATTTTTGCTACAGAGGAACCACAGGCGATGGACACTGGTGATACATGAAATGAAATGATATATTGGGAAAGGATTTATTTTTAAGGAAGTTTAGGGTACCTCCCCAGCATTTGCCATTTATGAGGACTGAGGAATGAAGGAAACCTGGAATAAACTTCAGACAGGGAGGATGATCCTGCTGGGAATCGAATCCTAGACCTCCCACTCATGAGTCGGAGCTTTAACAACCTCAGCCACCTGTAGCGGTCCTAAGATGTTAAAGAGCATCCATAAATAAAACAAATCAACCCTTCATTAGAATGGATAATAATGGAGGCGCTACTGTACAAGTGTTTGCAATGTCTTCAGCACAATGTTTCTGTTTTTTTTTCTCCCTATTTGACTCCACAACTTTAAAGTGTATTTATAGTGATTTGGTTCTCTTCCTTTCTTTTTGTAATGGTGGTCATAATTTTTATAAAAAAATATATCCGTTACCCAAAGATGTTTAGCGCATTTATGGCAGTATGAGTTTACATCTAGATTTTAAAAACTGATAATGGTAGTACCACAAATAACAATAGCATATTGTGAAACAGAATTCAACATTTATAAAAGCTCCAGATCGATCAGCTAGCTAAACCCTTTTGTGTGTTTCTAGTGATGACAGTGCTTAAAGACAGTTATTGCAAAAGCAGTTAGTAATTTATTTTATTTCATGGATTTGATTAACTTAAAATCAGCTTTGTCACTCCTCAGCCTATTCTGGTAACAAACATTATAAAAATACATTCTCTCTTTGGCCATCCATATGATCATACAGGAAATATTTTACCCTCAAAAGTGAAAACTGGAAATAAATATACAAGATATTTGATTTTACTAATAGCAATATTTTAGAATTACTGAAAAGAAAACATCTTAATAATTAAATGTGCATAGAAGCTACTGTCAGTGAAGCACTGTCACATATAGGGTTCATGAGTTCATGAAACATATCCTATATTTTAAAAAACTTGTAAGTAAAATTTGCATCAACATTCACATGCATTCAATTTTGAGAACACACGTTATTTAAAAAGCATCTTCCTTTGTCACATAAAGCACCAATTATAAGTGGTACCCATTAAGTTTAATTTACATGTATTTTATTTTCTGTGTACTTTACAGCTTTACACATTACATAAATAGTCACTTTTATATACAACTGAGTCAGTATTAGGTGACACTAAAACTTCACTAACTGATTAATTCTTCAGAACATGTTTCAAGAGCATTCGCTCTCATCTTCAGCTGGGGTCTGACTAACTCTAGTAGGTGACGTAGTGGCATCTGATGGTTCCATTAGATAACGGAACAGGAAGTCCGTTGGTGGAATGTCAAAATTCATCACTCTATGTTTTTTTTTTTAAAATATAAATCTTTTCCCATATTGCCAAATCCTTGGGATTGGTGGTAGCTTTTAACAGTTTGGCTTCTCCTGCAATGTTATGATCATAAGTCCAAAAGTGATCTGCAATCGCCGATTTATCCACTTGTTTATATCTTAAATTTCTGAAAGAAAGAACACTCCAAAGAACACTTCAGAAATTTAAGATATAAACAAGTGGATAAATCGGCGGTTGCAGATCACTTTTGGACTTATGATCATAACATTGCAGGAGAAGCCAAACTGTTAAAAGCTACCACCAATCCCAAGGATTTGGCAATATGGGAAAAGATTTATATTTAAAAAAAAAAAACATAGAGTGATGAATTTTGACATTCCACCAACGGACTTCCTGTTCCGTTATCTAATGGAACCATCAGATGCCACTACGTCACCTACTAGAGTTAGTCAGACCCCAGCTGAAGATGAGAGCAAATGCTCTTGAAACATGTTCTGAAGAATTAATCAGTTAGTGAAGTTTTAGTGTCACCTAATACTGACTCAGTTGTATATGTAACAACTTCACTGTTCCTCACTTCTTTTAAGATTACAGTCACTTATATATTTAATGGAATAGCCTAGTGCCAGCTCATACAGCAAAGAGATTTGCTTTATACATGATGGTTTCCATTTATATAGGATTATTCAACTGGTGATTTTATTTTTCTATGTAAAATGTAATGAATGAATGATATTGCAAATGTATTGTCTGAAAGGCAATCTCTTAAATTTTAAATTCCATTGCCAGGTTTGCACTGATTATACCTAGAATCTGATAGGAGGAACTTCTGACAGTTCAAGAAAACAGCAATGAGTCCACAGCAGAAAGTATTCTGTGCTCTGGATTTTCACATAACAAGTGTTATGAGGTGTCAGTGACAAAATATGGTAAACCTATTGGAAATTGTGCTCACAATTTCAAAACAGTTGATTAGCAAGCAAAAAATGACAATGTCTATTGATATGGAACAACTGGGATGTGGTCACATTTATTTGCCCATGAATCCCTGAGACCTATCAAGTAAGTCCAGAACTTTATATTTCACAGAAAATTATTTGGCAGTTCTGGGGGGAATGTTCAATTGAAATTATATTTAAGTAAAAATTGTACTTACGAAGCTGTAGACAATGGAGTGGTAATATATACTACATTAATGTGTTCAGTTTTTAACACTAACTCCACTTACTTTTTTAAAACTTTGGACTAGTTTCGGGAGAGGTTCCTCCCATCATCGGCTGTTGTTGACTGAATGCCGTTATTCGAAACGGGGGATGGACGCTCCTGTGGTGGTATCTTGTGGTTCTAGTAGAAACTTGCTGAGTTAATCCAGTGGCAGAAAATCAAAATTCATTAAGTTCTTCTTATTTTTTAAAATGAAAATTCTCCCCCATGTGGATAGTTCTATTGGGTTGTGAAGTTGTTGCAGTAATTTAATTTCTGGTTTTATTTCATGATTTTTGTTCCAAAAATGAGCTGCTATTGCTGATTTGTTTATCTGTTCCTAAAATGTTCCTAAAATGTTCTTTTCTTCGAATTTCTAAATTTCTTTTCGTTTTTCTAATGTAGCTCTGCTCGCAATCTGCACATTTAATCTCATATATTCCTGATTTTTGCTCTGTAGGGATGGTATCTTTCATTGTGCAATGTACTAAATTTTTTATTTTATATTTGTTCTTTGGGGCTAACATAATTCCATGTTCTTTGAATACCTTCCTAAATTTGTTGTGGTAAGTTGGGTGGTATGTGAAACTTTTGAATTTATATCTGTCTTTGGTGTTCTTAAGTGTGGAAACTTCCTTGATCGATTTTTGTCTTTTAGCTTTATTGATGATTTTTGTTACCGAGTCTGTGTTGAAACCGTTGGTTATAGCCGTCTTCATTATATGTTGGTGTTCCATTTTGTACTTGGTTTCATTCAATGGGATGTTGATTAGTCTGTGTGTTAAACTGTGAAACACTGCATATTTATGTGGGATGGGGTTATAGCTATCATTTTTTATGTAATTTTCTGTGTGTGTTTGTTTCCTGTGAATTCCAAAGCTAAGACTGTTTGCATTTCTTATTATTTTTAAATCAAGGAATGCAAACAGTCTTAGCTTTGGAATTCACAGGAAACAAACACACACAGAAAATTACATAAAAAATTATAGCTATATACCCATCCCACATAAATATGCAGTGTTTCACAGTTTAGCACACAGACTAATCAACATCCCATTGACTGAAACCGAGTACAAAATGGAACACCAACATATAATGAAGACGGCTATAACCAACGGTTTCAACACAGACTCAGTAACAAAAATCATCAATAAAGCTAAAAGACAAAAATCGATTAAGGAAGTTTCCACTCTTAAGAATACCGAAGACAGATATAAGTTCAAAAATTTTCACATACCACCCAACTTACCACAACAAATTTAAGAAGGTATTCAAAGAACATGGAATTATGTTAGCCCCAAAGAACAAATATAAAATAAAAAATTTAGTACATTGCACAATGAAAGATACCATCCCTACATAGCAAAAATCAGGAATATATGAGATTAAATGTGCAGATTGTGAGCAGAGCTACTTTTGAAAAACAAAAAGAAATTTAGAAATTCGAAGAAAAGAACATTTTAGGAACATTAGATTGAAACAGATAGACAAATCAGCAATAGCAGCTCATTTTGGGAACAAAAATCATGAAATAAAACCAGAAATTAAATTATTGAAACAATTTCACAACCCAATAGAACTATCCACATGGGAGAGAATTTTCATTTTAAAAAATAAGAACAACTTAATGAATTTTGATTTTCTGCCACTGGATGAACTCATCAAGTTTCTACTAGAACCATAAGATACCACCACAGGAGCGTCCATCCCCCGTTTCAAACAACGGCATTCAGTCAACAACAGCTGATGATGGGAGGAATCTCTCCCGAAACTAGTCCAAAGTTTTAAAAAAGTAAGTGGAGTTAGTGTTAAAAACTGAACACATTAATGTAGTATGAAATTATATTGCCCACAATTATATTGCCCAAAGTTGCTGCAAACTTTAAAGAATGTTTTTACTGAGTGAGCATCTGTTCAGATTAATGATGGTTTCATTCAAAAATAGGTTTTTAGTGACAAAGCATATTCTACCATTTCAGGGATGGTCAGCAGACACATGAGAAAGATGCTGGTTGACTTGCAGGATACTTAGCAGTGGCATTACAGATATTAGGATACCTATCAGTGGCATTACAGAAATTAATCCCAATATGCTACAGAGAGTTTAGTTTGAGTTTTATCACTGACCTGATGTATATCATATTACACATGGAGAACATATTTAACACTTACTGAGAAACAAACAACATCAATAGATTCATTAAAATGTAAATTGGAACTTGCACAGTGAAGCTAATCATATTAATTGATATCATTGTATGATTCAGTTGAACTACACACTCTTAAAGCTTCACTTAATTTTCATAAATGTATGGAACCGGTTTCCAGAACATTTATGAAAAGTAAGTGAATTTTTAATAGTGTGTTGTTCAACTGAATCATACAATATCAATTAATCAATAGATTAGTTAAATAAGATTATAATATAATTAAGTTTGGAGAACCACAAGATTTGCTACTTGTTAATGACCTCCACTGCTCAATAACAAATATCATAATGTCATACGCAGATGATATATGTCTCTCTTATGCTGTAGGCATAGCTTGAAAGGATTAGAAGAAAAAATTCATGAATCACCAACATTAATAATGAGTTATTTGGAAAATAAGTTACAGCTAAACAAAGAAAAAACTAAATTCATACATATTATTTCAGTGCATCAATAGTATAAATTCACATTATTTCAATGCATCAATACTTTATTTTACATTAGATTACATTAAACTATATTAGATATATATAATGACAAAAATTTAACCTATAATAAATTTGTAGAAATAGCCTGTAATAAAATTAACTTAGGATTTTATTTAGACATTTATCAAAGTACACAAACAAAAATGTACTAAAACCTGCATATTATGGAATAATTTATCCACATTTGGAATATGCAGTAGAAATTTGGGAGGGCAACAATTATAAAAATATGAATAGAATACTCAACCTACAAAAAAGACATATTAAATGCATTAACAACTTGGAAATTGACAGTCCTGCAAAGACACACTTAAAAACCAAAACATACTAACTGTTGTATAATTTTATGTATATAAATTAATAACAATGACCAAAGAAAGGAATAAATTTTAATTGTGAATATGACTCAGAGATGTCGTGAAGATAGCCAAATTACTTTTAGATGGCACACCACATAGTTTCAGATGCACATATGTTGTCACTTGTTTGTGGTGATTGAGTCAACAAACTAGTGTTAACATTTTCTATAAAATTGATCGAACTGAAATATGGGCAGTGATAAAGTACTTCGTTTTGAAGGGTTAAACCCTATCAGAATTACAAATGGAGTTAGATTCTACATCATAGGATTCTTCCCCTTTATTTTTGAAGTGAAAAAGTATGCTGTTGAGTTAAACCTAGGTCGTACATCCATTCAAGATGAGTGCTCAGAACATTTTAAAACTTCTACGACCAAAGAGAATGGAACAAAAATTCACAATACTGTGCTGAATGATCACTGACTGAAGATAGGCAAGCAGGCTAATATTGCATTGATAGGCCATGACTACTACATTTTACATGAAGTTTTGGGTATGAGAAAGCTTTCCTCTCATTAAATGCCACATTTGTTAACAATAGACCAAAAATGCATTTGAATGAAAATTTTGCAAGAGTGCTTTAGACTTGTAACAAATTATTTATGAGGAAGTCGCTCAAATTTCACTAGTTTTATTCAACTTACATGGACATGTTTCAAAGGCTAATTTCCTTCATCAGCATGGTTTCACTGTCATATGATACTATATTTCACTGTGAAAATCCCAAACTATTCAAATTTATGCTTTAGACTTGTTTAAATGCAATTCTGGTGAGTTTCTTCATTTCATTACAGTAGATGAAACATGGATTCATAATTACATAATGGAGATAAAAGAGCAAACAGTGGGTACCTATAGGTGAAAATTCACCAAAAGAAAGCAAAAATGTTTCCATCTGCAGGAAAAGCCATGCCTATGGTTTTCTGGGATTTTCATGGTATGGTGCCCCAAGACTACCTCCAAAAGGGCAGAACCATCACTGGAAGTGTTAAGCTTCACTACTGAACCAAATGAAGGATACTGTTCAGGTTAAATTTTCACACTTTGTAAAAAGATAAAGAAAGTTCTCTTTCATAATGATACTGTGCCTTCACACATGTCTAGTTTTGTTGCTACAAAACTGCATGACCTTCGCTGCCATATTCACCAGATTTGGATCCCAGTGATTATTTTTTGTTCCCAAACCTGAAAAATTGACTGGGTGGATGAAGATTCACATCAAATAAGAGGTTGAAGCTGAGACAGACACTTATTTTTCACATTTGGATGAATGTTATTTACGGAGGGTATTAAAAAGTTGGAAAGTCAGACTAAATGCATTTATTTACAAGGTGATTATGTTGAAAAATAAAAAGAACATTTCTCTTAAAACTTGTGTTTTCCTAGTCAGAAATTTTAGAATGCCCCTCATAAAGTCCTCTATAATTACAACACTAAAGAGGTACACAACTATCATATGGTATGCATGAATAAAGCAGTAAATAATAAAAGATCCCTACAGCTCATTATGTGATCTTGGATTGAAACCATGGGCTTTGACATAATTGTCTGTATGTGTGTCTTTTCTGTAGATGCCAAATTCAAGTTTATTACTACATTTTATTACCTTCGGATCTAAAAATGGCAGCATATTATCTCTTTCTGTTTTGACAGTGAATTAAATGAAGGCTCTTGCAGGTTTAAAAGTTTTAGTGCATCCTCAACATGCTTTTTGTTTATAATAGAAAGTACATCATCTACATATCTGTGCCAAACCTTAAAAATATGGGGAAAAGCCTTAGCAATACGCATCTCAAAATAGCTCATGAATAATTCAGTTAAGAAAGGTGATAATGGACTGCCCATTATTAAGTCCTGCTAACATATAACAACTTAGAGTGATTTATCAGGGGAAAAACAATGAAAAAGTTCACTTACCACCATCAGCCAATAAGAAATTTCAAAGAATTTTTCAACAGTACAATATCATCTTAGCACCTCCAAACCGATAAGGTGTAAAAAATTTATTAAAATTAAACAAAACAGATTTCAGGCCCAAAGTGAAAAAATCTGATATTTACCAAATTAACTGTAAGGATTGTGAAAAAATCTTAAGTTGGGAAGACAGAAATATAGGCATTAGCTTGAAGGAACATTATAGAAACATCTGTTTCAAAAAATAGATATTTCAGTTCTGGCAGCATATTTTTGGAATAAAAACTATGGAATAGAAAAAGGCATCAAGTTATTACTGAAAGAACTAAACATGGGAAAGGATTTATATAAAAAAACATGAGCGTAACCTTATGAATTTTGACACCCCCAAAGCAGACTGCACTTTATTTAAGTTTATCACTAGGCCACCAGAGTCAACCAGGATAACTATCTACCCAGCTTCTATAAATGATTCAACATTCGTTTAACAGCTGATGATGTAGAAAAAGTTCCACGAAATATGTCCTGAGTAAATCTTATCTAAGTGAAACCATAAAGAGTGTTCTATATATCCTACTCAGAATAGATTATTAATGGGTGTTTCACTGTGTTTGATTCCAAACTGAGTTAATATTTAAATTGTTATTGTTGTTATTTCTGGACCTATTAACCATTATTGTACTAATTAGTATTTTATTTTTACTTATTACAAATGCTTTAATTTTTTTTACATAAATAGTATGATTTTCAATAATTTTAATTTTATTTTATGTATCCATTATTTTCTGATGTTTAAAATTATTCTGGTACTGCATCTGTTAACATATTTGCAGTACCTGTATCTGATTTATTACAAATGTTCTTGTATATACTTTCTGATTTGACCATCCTCAATACTTGTACAACAGGTCTATTTTCAATAAAGATTATTATTATTATTATTATTATTATTATTATTATTATTGTTGTTGTTGTTGTTGTTGTTGTTGTTTGTAATGTGTTTAAAACTTTATTAGGATTCTTTTTATCAGTACTGACCATGCTACCTTAAATTTCAATACATGACTAAAATTAGGAACAAGATTTTAATTTATCCTGTACTACACTATCCTTACAAAATAAAATCTCATGCCTTTTACATCCACTTTACCCACATCGACTTCCAGTATAGGTAGGTGGGGAAGGGAAGTTAACTGTAGTTGGAAGAAAAATGCATTTAGGTAAATATCAGTAAATGTGATGGTATAAATTGAAGGAAAGCATTTATACAAGCTTAATACCACATAAAATATTACAAACAAACTGAAAATCTACGTTTTCACCAAAAAACACTAACCTCAAACTCGTGTTGAAAGCCATAGTCTGAATCTTTGTGCCTTTCAACATATGCCATTGTGAGATCTGCTTTCGCGATGGGAGCCATATCAGGGGGACTAGATGACACCAAAACATGACGTCCTCGCAAACTACGACAAAGATGCCTAGAAATACAAACACTTTTATTAACTTATTGATCTGGCCATTTTATAAAATACAATGAACAAGAAATAAATACTGAGGAAGGTAAAATAATAAAACCACTAAATCTGTTTTCTCATAATATAGTGGTAAAAATAGGATTGAGCTATATTTTGTTTACTCTCCTAGTTTGCACTTGTGGAACTGAAAGATCTTGCCAGCAAAACAACCACATCTAATAAAAATTAACACAATATTTCTGTTATTAGAGGAATAAGCTTAACACCATTGATATTTCATATAAAAAATATGGCAGTATGCAAAATAACTACTACTGCCTCTCCCATAAATCAGTTTCATACTGTGCAGGTGAGCATGTCTTTATTTCCCGCCAAAATGCAATGGCACAAATGAAAATCCTTGCAAGACCATTGGAGGATGTGGACAAGGGCCCACAAAATAGTAAACAGGATATACTTTACTATCTTCATTATCTCTAATAATAAACACTAGTTAATAAATGAACAATGTCTAGACAATATTAGAAGACTAGAAAGGCAATGCTTGAAGTTAGCATAATTGTCAAAGATAAGATTTTGGTATATAAAGTTTGAGATGTTCATAATTGTGTGAAGGTAAAAGGCAGTTAAGAGGCAGAGAGGTCTTCTCTATGCCATTTCATAGTAAGCCATGGATGAAACTGAACTAAGACCTGTAAGAAAAAAAAAATAAAATAAATAAATAAATAAATAAAGCAACATATATAACAAAAATTGATAATATAAACAAAACAATGCTTCATTATTTTCATAAATATGTTCACCATAACAAGTGTCAACATTTCAACAAGCATTACAGAATACCTTTCATAAAAGGGACTGCTGCTCTGCTTGATTCTCAAGAGGTGCTCAGCTTTTAGTAAAATAATCTGTTCAACCAAGATTGAATATTAGCATTTTAGGTTAGACTTATTATCAGATTTTATCCTTAGAATTATTGAATTACTGATGCAACCAAATATTTATGCATGTTCGGCATTCTTTGAAGTTTTCATTTCTTTTTTATTTTAAAAAATTCATTTATTCACCAATGGAGACTCATTCTGCATAAAAAAATTAAAAGCAAATAAAATGAATAATGTACAAAAGTTCAATTTCATTATAGTGCAAAAAATACAATGCATAACAAAGTGAATATAAAAAAAAAAATACAAAAAGTAGTGATCATTAAGAGCTTGAATAAATTTTGATTGGAAAATACAGCTGGCATTATTCTATAGCATATCTTGGTTGTTCTAACATCACCATAGTTTTATCTGCTTATTTATTATGTTCATCTGGGAACAAGGATCATGTTAACACAAGACAATTTAAGTTACAGTTGCACACTTGTGTTGTCTGCTGAATTAGATGTCTTGGTTTATTTAGGTACTCTAATCCACAAAGAGTAGATTGTGCAAGTGCAAGACACATCTTAATAACCTTATCCATTCCACGAGTTCAGAGTGTATATTGTTATCTCATTCATCTAAACAAAAACACAATGTCATTAGATACTTATTAATTCTCCAGTGTTGCCACTGTTACATTTGTACATCAAATAAGGAACAGAATCTATGAATATTTCTTATCTTTCATATCTTGAAGAGTGTCTGAGCATGCCTCAATTAATAAATAAAGAACAAATGAATTATTTACTCTCACTTCCATACCCAATTTCTGTTAGCACTAAATATGTACCTACTGAAAGAGATTCTAGAGATGTGATAACACTGTTTTCCTGAGCAAACTCTTGAAAAACCTCATTCTTCATGCATATCATATTGATGCAACATCAATAAACAGCTAGATTAATGTAATTTCAAATTCAGGAATAAAGATATTCAAGGGGCGTCCCACACTTTATTAAGAGAGCTGGCACATGATGCTTGGAAATAGTTGAAGTTAATTTCTTAATGTTAGGATTTCAAATCTTTCCACAATATAATTAGTGAATACATTTCAGAGCATGCTAGACCCCTCCCCTCCAAAAAGTCTAAAGCTGAGATTTTAATGAGGAGAATGCTGATGCTGAATAGAAAAATTGCCTGAAACACCTCTTTCAACAATTATTAGTCTCAAACAAATTAATGCAAATTACCATAAGTTACATAATATGTAAACCATATAAATTACAGTGACACAGTAAGTACAACCTGGTGATATTCCAAAGAAGAGCAGCTTTGAATTTTATTAATGGTCATGTAAGTGAAGTACATTCTAAATTCATTTTTCATCTAGACATAGTTTGGTTCCAGGTAATTTCATAAAATAACTGATACTGAAGTTCACAAAAATGCGATCTCACTCACAGATATGGGGCAATGATTTTATACTTGCAAAGCTAACCAAATGAAGATAAAATTTTGCCTTTCTCTAACAAGATTTTTTTTGTTATTTGGTTTATTTACGGATGCTCTTCAACATCTCGGGTCATCAGCATCCCATTCAATTTAGGGCATGAAACAGCTGACATATTTTGCTCAGAGGCCTCTTTGTTCAGGCTTGAGGTTCTTTATCATGTCATAAATGTATGACACGGGACCCACAGCTTTATTTCCCTTCCAATGGAAGCCATACTTTGGATTTTACACCCAAAAAAATCCATTGGTCCTGGCTGGGATCGAACCTGCGATCTTTGGTTTAGGAGGAAAGTGTGGTAACCATGACACCACCAAGAGATCTAACAAGATGTAGTCACACAGAACACATCACTCATGTTTATTACAACAATTCATGAAGTCCTCCAGAACCAATTTAATAATAATGCACGACTCCCTGATCATCAAGACTTAGTTTAAGTGACTTCTTTCTTTGGAGAAATTAATGCAATTGGGTTATAGTGTCAATACCTTAACTTTTACTTGTCTGCTGATTTTATTTATTTTGTATTACAGATATATTTTTAACATTTGCAACTACTAGCACTCACTGAGAGTACTGTAGACTAGCATACCATACCACACCAATCACTCTATCATTCCCAGATTGTGGTGAGGTACATAGTTGACATTATTAGTGCTTTAGAGAATACTGTAGGTTTTGGGCATTTGGCAAAGCTAGCTGGATTTTTCAGGCTGTATCAACAAACTTACATCTTGGTTAAAATTCATTCTTTTTACTTAGGAGAGACAAGACAAAAGCCATGCCAACTGTTGGATTTTTGTTGTTGGATGTTATGTGCATGTTCACATGCAAGGTGTAACAGCTATTTTTTTTTATTTGGTTTATTTTTAGACGCTCTTCAATATCTCAGGTCATTAGCAACCCATTCAAATTCGATCAAATCAGGGTGTGAAACTGCCAACAAATTTTGCTCAGGAGCCTCTTTTTTCATGCTTGAGGTTCTTTACTGTGAAGCAAATCTACGACACAGGACCCACGGGTTTACTTCCCTTCCAAAGGAAGCCATAATTTAGGATTTTTACGCCCGAAAAACTCCATCGCTCCTGGCTTGGAACGAACCCGCGATCGTGGATTTAGGAGGCAAGTATGGTTACCACTATACCAATGGGACCAACTTAACAGCTATGAGCATATAGAAAATTAATAGCTAAAAAATGAGTGTATACAGAAAACTGGTTTTACGCCTGTGAGCACATCCAACTATCATTTATGCTACAACCAAAACTGAGCAACTCAAACGTTTATCTTTAAATATGCAAATCACAAAGTTGCTGCCATGAGAAAAGATCTAAATGTTCTTAATTATCTAGTGAGTCAATTTGATAATCTTATGCTCCACTTACTGTTGAATTATGCAAAACTAGTTTCACAGGCTTTTGCCTGCATCCTCAGTTGTGAGTCGAATGTCGGCTTCATTGTTGGTTGGCTGTAGGACTTGATGTAGCTCTTGTGGAACATTTTATGAACTTCTGGATTAATTTGTCTTCTGTTGGGATCTTAAAGTTCATAACCTTATCCTCATATTTTTTTATATGAATTTTCCCCCATATTCCCAGCTCAACGGGTCGATCTACGAATTTCAATAATTTCACTCCCATTTCTATATCATGTTTATCTCTCTAAAAGTGATGTGGAACTGCTGATTTCTCTATCTGATTGTACCTTATGTTTCTCCAGTGTTCCTTCAGCCTGATTCCAATGCTGCTTTTTGTTTTTCCAATATATACTTTGTTACATTCTGAACAGTTGATTTGCTATATTCCTGGCTTCTTCTCCTCCGGTATACTATCATCACCAGAATTGAGCAGATTTTTTAGACCAAACTTGTTCACTGAGGACAAAGTAATCCCCATGATCTCTTGAGATTTTTTTTGGAATTTTTTGGTGGCCCAAGGATGATAAGTGAATTTCATGTGGATGGTAGATCTTTTATTGCTGTCAATGTTGTAACCCGCTTTAACTTCTTCTTTTGTTTAAATTTCTTGATTTTCTTATCTACAATTTCTTGGTCATACCCATTGAATTTTGCTGTTTGTATAATATGATTGTATTCTTTGTTGTATTCAAACTCACTCGTAAGTATGTTGATGAGTCTATGTGCTAAGATATTCAGAACTGCATGTTTGTGTGCTGTGGGATTGAATCCATTTGCCTTTATGTAATTCTCAGACTGCGTGTCCTTTCTGTATATTCCAAATTCCAAATTGTTGCCTGTTCTTATAATCTTTAAGTTGAGAAAGTGAATCATGCTCTTTTTGTTCTGTTACGGAAGCGAATTTAATTTATCTTGTAGGTTTAGCAGTTTCAAAGCATCGTCAAAGAGTTTCTTGTTGACCACTGCAAAGATATCATCCACATATCTGTGCCATACTTTGAAAATGTATGGAAATAATTTGGTGATGCATTTCTAAACTACTCATATATAAATCAGCCAGAAAGGGCAATAATGGATCCCCCATAGTTAAGCCTGCTTCTTGTTTGTAAAATTCACCATTATACTTGAAGAAATTCTGACTAATACACACTTCGGTTAGTTAAATGTATTCCTCAATCTCCTTGTGCTCAGTTTCACCGACTGTAACCATTTTCGAAGATATGTTGGAAGTTTGCATTTTGATATGCTGGGGAAAAGTGACTTTACATCGAAAGACACTAAAAGATCATCCTTTTGAAGAGACAAACCTTTGATTTTCTCCACCAGCTCTTCCGAATTCTTTACACTTATACTATCAAATATTGGAAATTTTTGAAATCTCTGGAGGAGCCATCTTGCTAGTTGGTAGGAAGGTGTGTTTCTATAATTGATAATTGGTCTCATGGGATTTCCTGGTTTGTGTATTTTTTATAAACCGTGTATCCTTGCTAATGAGGTGTTGTCTGCTTTTAATTTTGGTTTCTTCTTGGATGGTATGATTGTGCTGCATTTATTGACAGAGTTGTTTATGACCTGTATGCATTCCTTTAAAGGATCTGCTTTTATTTTCATGTATTCATTACCCCTGAGAAGTTCCTCCATCTTTGATTTATACTCTGCTTTGTCCATTATTACGATTTTGTTTCCTTTGTCTGCTTTTTTGTATACCACCGGTCTTTTGTTCAGCAATTCCAGGAGTTGCTTTTGTGTATTAAACCTAACCTTACTTTTGTTGATGTGATTCAGAATTTCTCCCCATTTTTCTTCTAGCAATGTTATTATCATCGTTATTCAGCCTGTTGATCGCCTCCTCCAGATCTACTAGATATTCTTCTACATAGTTACAATAATTTACACACGTTTTTAGCCCTTTATTTAGAAACTTCATTTCTTCCTTACTGAAAATTTCTTTGGATAAGTTCACTACACTGTTGTCTGGATGTTCGGGTATAATATGTGCCCGATTATTCTTCATGATTGTTTCTTGGTGCAATTTCTTTAGCTTCTTTTGCTGCTTTTCTGCTTTCTTTTTCGTGTTAAAATTGATGTGCCGAAAACATATGAACTCTAATTTATCCCAGATATAATTTCCCAAAATTTTTGTTAGTATTAAATGTAACTCATACATTTTTAAATCTATTTCTGAAAGCTTTTTATAGTGCTTGTGTTTCTCTGATGATATTATTTTTCTTTCTTTCCAAGAAATTGAGGATAAGAAAATCAAGAAATTCAAACAAAAGAAGAGGTTAAAGCGGGTTACAACATTGACAGCAATAAAAGAATCTACCATCCACATGGAATTCACTTGTCATTCTTGGACCATCAAAATATTCCAAAAAATACTCAAGAGAGTTTGGGATTACTTTCTCCCCAGTGAACAAGTTTAGCCTAAAAAAATCTGCTCAATTCTGGTGATGATAGTATACCGGAGGAGAAGAAGCCAGGAATATACCAAATCAACTGTTCAGAATGTAACAAAGTATATATTGGAAAAACAAAAAGCAGCATTGGAATCAGGATGAAGGAGCACTGAAGAAACATAAGGTACAATCAGATAGAGAAATCAGCAGTTCCACATCACTTTTAGAGAGATAAACATGATATAGAAATGGGAGTGAAATTATTGAAATTTGTAGATCGACCTGTTGAGCTGGGAATATGGGGGGAAAATTCATATAAAACAAATATGAGGGTAAGGTTATGAACTTTGAGATCCCAACAGAAGACAAATTAAACCAGAAGTTCATAAAATGTCCACAAGAGCTACACCAAGTCCTACAGCCAACCAACAACGAAGTCGACAGTCGACTCGCAACTGAGAATGCAGGCAAAAGCCTGTGAAACAAGTTTTGCATAATTCAACAGTAAGTGGAGCATAAGATTATCAAATTGATTCACTAGATAATTAAGAACATAATAGTTGCTTCACTGTATTGGTTCCGACAAGAAATTAAATGTTATATTTAAAGATCTAAATGTCAATCAAGTAATTATGCACTTACCAATGGTGAAAATATTAATGTTAGAACTTGCAAGAATTTTTACAATATTTGTTTTTATAATTTACGAACTGATTCTAGGTAATGCATTCATCTTTTCTTTAATTATATATATATATATAATTAAAGAAATATACACACAATCAAAAAATAAAATACTTCTAAGAAATTCTGGGGAAAAAAAAAATCATGATCTAACTCCTACCCAACCGGATTCTGTTAACTTATGAATGAAAATATGCTAGATGAGCTGCACAGTTAAATAATAGTGTCACTTTAAACACATACAAACTTTCCTGTTGGATATTAGACCAGTAACCTGCCTTGCCTCATGCATGTATGTAACCTTAATCTTTGGGGTATGATCTATTTACAAATAAAGGTTAGATCTTATTTTGATTTTTAGTGTTTTACTTTAATTCAAAATAACATTAACAATAGTTTCACTGTGTGGATTCCCACATTCCGTAATCATATTACAAGGGTTAGATATTTCAAGCAGCCTTCATTTCCAGCAACAATTCTGAATAGTATGATCAACATTTCCACACAGCACATATATCTAACCAGCTTTAGAACCATGCAATTCTTTCCTTGCCCCAAGTAACTGGCCTTGAGCTTGTCAATTTTGTCAATTTATTCACTTATAACTATGCTTTAAGCGTAATTCATAGCCCTGCACTGAAGCTCATTTGCACCTTTTATCACAGTTAGTTAACCACTCTTCCCTAAAATGTCAAATGGCAGGGTGCATCACAATGTATTCCATATCTGCTCTGCAGAATTTGATTGAGAAATTAAATTTACTCTGCCACTTTAAACTTAAAAACCACAATAAGAAATAAGTAATACCTAAACTCCCTATAGAAGCAAGAATCGACCTAATCTGAGATTAGATCTATTCACTGATCAGACATTGCAGACTTGGAATATTTAAATATTACAAATGTTCAAAGTCTTAAAAGCATAATAAATAATCAAAGTGCTTTGCTTTTTGCAGATTTTCATCCCTTTTCACTTATTTATTCAAATCCTCACATGAATTTGAGGATAATATACTACTAAGACTACATAAACTGAATTAAGGAAATACATAAAACCTCAATTAGTTTTATCTAAGCAGGGTTTGAACCTATTCATATGGCTCTTAGCCAGTATGCTGTTAATCCATTCCATCACAAGCTTTCTACCTAAACATTAAGTATATTGGTCAGAATTCTACAGCAATGACAGAGCGTTCCCACCTCAAAGCCCAATGAGTCATGCCCCAGGCTGTACCGGGGAGTTAATCACTGTTTTCCATTAGGACGATATCTAAAGTTTAACCCGACCTGCTTTTCGGCTGGAGGAATTACGTTGCTCATGCACTGGTTAAGTTGGCCTCACCTAGCCAAAGGCCTATTTATTCATTGTTATTGAAATCAACCCGTGAGTGACCAGAGGATTTAGTGAGCTCACCACCCTCTCTGAGACAAATACTTTCCATAAAAATGCATTAATCTAATTAGTACAAAAAAAAAATGAAATATTTCACAGTTTCATCGGCATGCTACAACAGGCCATTAGTTTTTTCTGTTGTTACTCAATGTGAACTGTCCAACTTTAATCTTGTCAGTTCACAATGAAACTGAGCACAGATAAAACATTTAACAGATTGAGTTATTAATATTCAGAATCAGCTACATTTGAATTATTAATGTTTAGCATTAGCTACATTACTGTATTTTTATGCATTCATTCACTATTGATGTTCAATGGCAACTAATTAGTATAATGGAAAAATTATTTAAATGGGGAAAATGATCAAAATGGTGGATATTTATACAGTTTTGTAATTATCTGATCCTTATTAACATTTGCCTGTGTTGTAGAAATACTCCAGAGAACTCACCCAGATGACTTAAGTATGATTTAAAATTTGCCTTTTGCATATGTTGTTAATTAAGATCTATACTTCCATATTATGACATAGATTTTTGTAGTCATCATCACACATACTTGGAGCTTTTCATTAAATCTTAAGTATTCAAATGAGTGGCAGTCATCTCCTGATGAGGTTTGAAAGTACTTCAAAATGTTGGACTTCAATTTAAGGATGCCATTAATCATAAGTTCTAAGTATGGATATACTCTAGCCAATTATACAAATACCTTATGACATCCTTAATGGCAGATGAAAAGCAAAGTACAAGATCAATTTCTTACATACCAAATGAATGAAATCATTCCTGCAGATAAACCTGCACTTTTCAGATGATGCAAAATTTAGATATGTACCCAGTGCATACACACTTAACTGCTCAATCTCATCAGCCTAGCCAATTGGCCATGAAGTGCCACTTTGCCAGTGAAATGGTTAGCATTCCAGCTTATCACAGTGAATTTCAGGGATTTGAATCCCTGCATTAGTGTGCAAAGATTTTTATTCATCTCTATGAGTTTTGATAATGTTCTAGGTTGAGAACAATTTCCAAATCTTCTGTCTGAATGCGAGTATGTACATGGAATATCCAATATTCTAGATAGCTACACAAGCCTTTAAATGCATGATCTCACCGGTTTGTTGTCAATGCACTATTTGGCATTACAGAAAATTTGCATTGTAAATCATCATTCAGTTACTTATGTTTATCATTTCACACTTAATTTATGTTAGTCATATGGAAAATAATTAGTTTTATTCAGTAAACAAAAGTTAATTTATATTTGTTTGTTTAATTGAAATATATAGTATACAATTAAGGTTTGTAAGTTAAATGTTTCACAATAAGTATTGTCTTTTTTCCATAACTTACTGTTTGCTAAAATAATTGGAATTACCTTAAATTAAAAAATGCAAGCCATGTGTTAGGATTTTACCTACTGCCTCACAGTCTAAATCCAGTGCTACCACTGGTACCCTAGCAGAAAAAGTCCTTAAACATATCACAACAGTCTCTATTCAGTTAAGTTTGCAATATAGCCTATAAAATGCCAGGATTGCATGCTTTCTCAATCTGTAGAATGAATTGAATCACCTGGTATACAAACTCAAAAGCCTGAACTCTGTAACTAAGCTGTAAGTCAACAAGACTGCCATTGTATGTTTTCCTACAACTCTCACAACAACAAAACAAAAACATATGTTTTGGGCATTATAGTTGCATGGACCCACCCAGGCACATTACAGGTTTCACACATGATCTATGTCAGGTATCTCCAAATCAGAAATTTTTGTTAAGTAGAACTAATTTCATTTAAACAAAACATGTTCTTGAATTCCAAAATGTAACATATTTGCATATATCAGCTTAATTTATCCATAGCAACAAGTTAGCATTGTACAACAAAGCATTATTCACCACCCTTTTTAAATGCAATAATTTTATATACATACTCTACTTATAATAATCTTTGTTTTTCCAATGAAAATCTATTTGAGAACTTGTAACCCATTTGGTTTCTTGAATCTCTACACATATCTCATATACACATACAAGAAAACCATTAAAATGCATTTTATAAGCTTACCTGAATGAATTGGTTAGAGTCATTTCTACACCTTGAGCCTCAGCAACCTGTTTAGTGTAGCGTTGCAACAAGCACAATGAAAGCAAAAGAACCAAGACGATAAGAATCAGGGCACACAAAACCTGCAGAACCAGAGCTAGAACCTGTGACTGCTCCACAGCCTGGAGTACCTGAGGTCCTGGATTTAAGGCCATGAAATATCCACTATATGCTGGTAATAGTGTTCGTTCAGGGCCATACACTAATAACAAAGAATATTAATTACAAAAAATGAATGATAAGTAAAATGATTTTAATCATCAACATATTAAACTCCCAAGTACTTCATTTTAAGAAAAATATATAAAGCACAACTATAATCTTAAAAAACCTATACTTCATAAATATTTGTAAATTTCTAAATCTTATAGAAATTTGTTAATTTCTGCAAAAGGGTCTAACAATTTCTTTACAAGCAAGCCTTCAGATAGGACAAACTGTAGTGAACGTAACTGGAAACATGAACATTGAAGATACCACCACTGAAGCGCAATTAGCATTTAAGCTACTATGGCAGAAACATGTTTTATGAACTTATGTTTTCATGTACAGTGTCGATCCAGTAAAATGTTGTTCCCTAGCTTGTGGACCATGGTCTAACCAATGGAACCATCTCATCTAATTTTTTGTCCATTGCTTCAGCAAACATCTCAAAGGAATATCCCCTGCCAGTACAGCAATTGCGCTTTTGGTTTTCCATTCATCTTATACCGTGACATTGGGGGGGGGGGGGTTAAAAATTGAGTTATAATAGGACATACATTTGTAATGGTCACAGATGAAGGGTATTATTAGTCATGAACTTATCAATTGTCAGCAGGCTTTGAAAATGTTTTGCAAGTATGTGAATGGGAGAGAAAGTAGACACCATTTACGTAGCGGTAAATTGGACAAAATTTCTTTTGTGGTAGTCCAGTCACCCTGGAGTAATGAAAAAGGAAAGACAAGACTCTCAAGTCATCAAAACAGTGTCTGATTGGTAAATACATTTTTCATAATTGATATCTTTATATGTGATTTCAATATAAGCCTGCATCAATTTGCAGTTTCTGTTATATTTCCCTGTCCTCTCAGTTATAAAGCTAAATTAGATGTAGATGTCCAGCCTTATCGTGGATTGTGACAATATTAAATGGCTCCCTTCTTTAGTTAATGGGTAGTTGATTTGGTTAATTTATGGATGCTCTTTAATTGATATCTTTATATGTGATTTCAATATAAGGCTGCATCAATTTGCAGTTTCTGTTATATTTCCCTGTCCTCTCAGTTATAACCTAAATTAGATGTAGATGTCCAGTCTTATCGTGGATTGTGACAATATTAAATGGCTCCCTTCTTTAGTTAATGGGTAGTTGATTTGGTTAATTTATGGATGCTCTTTAACATCTCAGGTCATCAACTTCCCATTCAATTCGGAGGTTTTTATTTTCAACACGGGACTCACAGCTTTACTTCCCTTTAGAAGGAAGCCATACTTAGGATTTTTACGCCATACTTAGGATTTTTACACCCAAAAAAATCTATTGATCCTGGCTAGAAATGAAAACCCATTCTATTGGATTTAGGCGGCAAGTAGTTATTTGGGGGGGGGGGGGTCATTGCTGACTGGTTGCCTTCTGTTCATTCTCTTTGTGAATGAGCCTATGTGTGATTGATCCTATTTTTTACTGGTTGATTCAGCTTAGTTTTTCCCAAGATCGATATCTGCATCCTGAATTCTGGTTGATTCCTTTTTTCTGTTAACATTTTTTTGCATTTAAATATTTCGATGACTTTGCAATATAATCAGGTATGTTATTCAATACTTGTGTGGTTCCATCCTACCAAAATAAAACAATCTGAAGATGGTTTTTTTTTTGAGTAGTGTTTAACGCCCGTTTTTACTACTGAGGCACCACAGGCGGTGGACACTGATGATACATGAGATGAAATGATAAATTGGGAAAGGATATTTTTTTTTTTTTAAGGAAGGAAGCGTTCCAGGCCCAAGTTTAGGTACCTCCCCGGCATTTGCCAGTTATGAAGACTGAGGAAAACCTGGAAAAAACCCCAGTCAGGGAGGACGGTCCTGGCGGGATTCGAACCGCAGACCTCCCGCTCACGAGTCCGTGCCTTAACGACCTCGGCCACCCGTGGCGGTACCTGAAGATGGTGGAGTATAGAACAAGACCCCTTGTCAAATTTAGCAGTTTATCACAGCTGTAATAGCTTACATAGGAACCACAAAATGCAATATTAATGCCAGAATCAAGGAACAGAAAAGTTATTAAAGACTAGAACAAGCAGAAAAATTGGCAGTGGCAGAAAATGTGCTACAGCAGGGCAATCACATCCACTTTTTCAGGTGCGAGTAATGAGTAATGAATAATACAATTCATTTTTATACCTAATTATACTGTGAAGCCATATTATTACTTAAAAACAAATCATTTTAACAGAAAGGAGGAATCAACCAGAATTTATTAGACATGGATACCGGTATTGGATAAAACTAAGTTGAAGCTGTCAGCAATAACAAGATCAATATGTGACTACATCCATTCACAAAGAGATTGAACAGAAGGTGACCAGTCAGTAAAGACCCCTCCTACGAACTAAAGGATGGAGCCATACAATATAAGACAGACGTTGAAGAGCCAAAGATATCCTTTTTGACCAGCAGTGGATATGCCCCATGGAGCAGCAGGCAAAACATCAGGTGAGATGGTTTCACTGACTAGACCATGGCCCACAAGCTTGGGTACAACATCTACTGGATGTAGACACACGTGTCAATACATGTTTCATCTGATGTTAACATCAATATAAAGCGATTCTTTACTTCATAACTTTCAACTTGTTCATATTAACTTTTTTGAGTTTTATTTAAAACATTTTCATTTGTTGGGTTCATCTTAACCACCTATTGTTATCTGTAGCTAATAGAGGCTACAACACATGCATATTGCACAGCATAAATGGTACTGTATTTTACAAAGATCACTCAAACAAAAGTCTATAAATATACCTCTCGTGGAAGAATTTACCATGTTTGCTTATATGTGCGCTCAGAAATAATAGTGGTTGAGTTAAATGCAAAATTAGGTTCATGTTGGGACTAAAATAGTGAAGCAATTAATTTATTCTTAATTAGTTAGTGAGTTGATTGAATACTCTTCATTTCCATTTACCATTGAATTATACAAAACATGTTTCACAGGCCTTTGCCCACATCATCAGCTGTGAGTGGACTGCCGGATTCATTGTTGGTCGAATGAACTTGGCGCTCATGGATATTTTATAAACTTTTTGGTTAATTTGTCTTCTGTTGGGATCTCGACATTCATAATCTTGCTTCATATTTTTTTACAATTCCCCCCCCCCCCCCTACACTTTCACAGTTCCAAGGATCTATCTACGAATTTCAATAATTTGACTTCCATTTCTATATCATGTTTTTCTCTTCAAAAGTGATGTGCAGCTGCTGATTTATCTATTCGATTGTACCTGATGCTTCTCCAGTGTTCCTTTAGCGTAATTCCAATGCTTCTTTTCGTTTTGCCAATAAATACTTTGTTGCACTCCAAACAGTTGATTTGATATATTTCTGGCTTCTACTCATCAGATATTCTACCATCACTGGAGTTGAATAGAGTATTTAGGCTGAATTAGTTCAATGGGGACAAAGTAATCACAAATTCTCAAGAGTACTTTAGGAATTTTGTGGTGGCCCAAGGATAATAAGTAAGTTTCTTGAGAATGATAGTTCCATTTTTTGCTGACAATGTTGTAATCTGTTTCAACATCATCTTGAATTTCTTGATTTTCTTGTCTACAATTTCTTGGCCATGCCCATTGATTTTTGCCATTTGTATTATGTGAGAGTACTCTTTGCTGTATTCAAACTCATTCATGGGTATGTTAATGAAGCTATGTGCTAAGCTGTTAGAACTGCATGTTTCTGTGCTGTGTGACTGAAGCCACTGGCCTTTATGCATATCCTTTCTGTATATTCCAAATTTCAAATTAATGCCTGTTCTTAAAATTTTAAGTCAAGGAAAGGAATCATGTTGTCTTGTTCTGTTTCAGAAGTGAATTTAATTTCCCTATCTTGTATGTTTAGCAATTTTAAAGCATCATCCAAATGTTTCTTATTAACAAATGCAAAGATCTCATCCACATATCTGTGCCAGACTATAAAAATCTATGGAAATGATTTGGTGACATGCATTTCTAAACTACTTATATATAAATCAGCCAGAAAATGTGATAGTGGATTCACTCTAGCTAAACCTACTTCTTGTTTGTGAAATTCATCATTGAACCTGAAGAAATTCTGACTGATGCAGACTTTGGTTAGTTTGAAATATTCCTGAATTTCCTTGTTGCTTAGTTTCAGAGACTGCAACCATTTCCAAAGGAAAGTTAGGAGTTTGCATTTTGATATGTTGGGAGAGTGAATTTACATCAAAGGACATTAGAAGATCATCCTTTTGAAGAACAAAATCTTTAATTTTCTCCACCAATTCTTTGGAATTATTTACAATAAAGCTATCAAACATAAGACATTTTTTAAATCTGTGAAGAAGCCATCTTGCTAGTTCTGGGAAGATGTGTTTCTACAGTTGATTATACAGTCTCATGGATTTCCAGTTTATGTATTTTCAGTAGGCCATGTATCCTTACTGTTGTGGCATGTCTGCTTTTACTTTTGGTTTCTCCTTGGGTGGTATGATTTTGCTTTTGTTGACCAATTTGCTCAAAGAGTGTATGCATTTGTTCAAAGGAACTTTCATGTATTCTTTCCCACTGAGAAGTTCTTGACTTGCATTCTATGTGTCCATGATCACAATTTTTTTTTTTGGTTAGTTTTTTGTCAGTCCTGGTTGTGTAGTAGTAATCATACTTGCCTTCTCAACTCAAGATTGCGGGTTTGATCCTGGCCAGGACTGATGGATTTTTTTGGGTGTAAAAATTCTAAATAAGGCTTCCTTCAGAAGGGAAGTAAAGCTGTGGGTCCTGTATCGTACATTTATGGCATGGAAAAGAACCTAAAGCCTGAAAAAAAGAGGCCTCTGAGCAAAATTTGTTGGCCATTTCAAGCCCCGAGTTGAATGGGATGCTGATGACCTGAGATGTTAAAGAGCATCCATAAATAAACCAAATAAAAAGAAATGATCACAATTTTGTTTCCTTTATCTGCATTTTTTGTATACTACCAGTTTTTATTGAGCAATTCCAGGATATGCTTTTGCCCTCTAAACCTAACATTACTTTTGGCGATGTGATTCAGAATCTTTCCCCTTTTTTTCTAACAATATTTAGCCCATTGATTGCTGCCTCCAGATCTATTACATATTCTTCTACATTGTTAGGGAAATTGATACAAGTCTTCAGTCCATTATTTAAAAACTTTATTTCTTCCTTGTTGAAATTTTCTTTAGATGGTTCACTACATTGCATTCTGAAAGTTTGGGTATTGTATATGGCTGATTATTCCTCATAACTTTTCCCCAGGGCAAGTTCTTTAGTTTCTTATGCTGCTTTACAGCTATCTTTTTGTACTAAAGTTAATGTTCCGAAAAGATATAAACTCTAGATTGTCCCAAATATAATTTCCCAAAACTTTGGTCAGCATTAAACGTAACTCATACATTTTTAAATACATTTATGAATTTTGGCAATACTGTTGGTGAGAGCAGGAGTCTAGTTAAATTTGGGGCTGGAAATGAACCAGATCCTGGGGATGCTTAAAGCCATCAAAGAAAACCTAAATTATTTAAAAGCGAAGGAAAAAGCATAGATGACAAAATTAGTAAAAGAATAGAAGGAGTAAAGGAAACCATGGTAAATTCGGTAGGACAACTACAAGCAGAAATAACAGAATGGAAAAGAAGAGTGACTGATTTAGAAGAGCTGAAGATAAGAAGAACAAAATGAATATTATCATATTCGGAGATGAAGAATCAAGAGATAAATGGACATGGAAACTGATACAAGAAATTCTCAGGAAAAAGTTAGGCATACAACTAGTGGGCTGGATGTGGATGTATTTAGAATTGGAAGAACGAGGTAAAAGCCAAGACCAATGATAGTGAAACTTGCTACAAATGGATAATTTTAGAAAATGCAAAAAAGTTAAAAGTATCCTGTATACTTATTGAAAACTCTAGAAAGAGAACTGAGAGAAATGAAATAAGCCAGGACAGAGGGGAAACACGCATATGTCAGAGGACTCAATTTATGGACAGATGGTAGAGAGCAGGAAATTAGTCAATGAAAGGTAGGGCAGAAACCTGGCATGCAGGAGTTAAAATTGGCATCAAAGTCACCAGTAAGAAGTGAACACTTGGTAGAAGTGGAAAGAAGAGATGGCAACAGTGTAAGAGAGGTGGGAGGAGGAGCAATCCAGATGATGTCACCAACCAGGCATGTGTCACCTGAGAGTCACCTGATAGTAGACAAACATAGGGAGACCTTGGGAGTAGCTGCTGGGTTGGATATGCAGAGGGAAACTAGCTCAAGTATTGTGTCTTTTTAAGTGGAAGTATGATGGAAGTGAGAGAGGAACAAGACACGAACAGGATGATCAGGAGCATATAGGTTGGTGGTTATATGCTGGAACGTTGAAGGTTTGTTAAGAAAAGTGTCAAATAGGGAAATAATGCAGTTATGGTGAGTGATGTGTTGGCGATAATAAATCAGTTAGAAAGAGATATAATTGAGCTCAATGGCTTCAAGTTCTATAGTGCTAAGGAGAAAGTTAAAGGGCAGTTGTCAGGGATAATTGCTGTGTTTGTAAGACAAAGTTTGCCAGAAAAAGTGTTTAATGATTTGGGGGATAATTCAGTATTATGGTGTGAAGCAAGTCAAACATGTGGAAGTGAAAAAGCATGTTTAGCAACAGTATATAACCCACCAAATACTTTTGACTTCTATAACCAAATTTTTCCATAACTTAGGAAAGTACATTGAGGTACTGCAAAACAAATATGGATACAGAATATTGTACTTACGAAGCTGTTGACAATGGAGTGGCAATATAACCTCAACTTAGGTATTCATTTTTTACACAATCTCCATTCACTTACACAAAAGGTAAGACGCATTTCCGGAGAATCTCTCCTATCCTCAGTTGCTCACTGAACCGCCGTTCCTGGAAACTATGGCTGGACAAATGTATGTTCCTGTGGTGGTCTCTGTTCGTTGAAGTAGGAAGTTGCTGAGCTCATCCATAGCAAGAAAGTGGAAATTCATTAGGTTTTCTCTATTTTTTAATATGAAAATTTTTTCCCAAGTAAATAACTCCAATGGGCTGTGAAGATGTTTCAGCAGTTGTAGTCCCGAAATGAAATGTGCAGATTGTGAACAGAGCTGCATAGGCAAAACAATAAGAAATTTGGAAATTCAGAGGAAAGAACATTTTAGGAATATTTGGTTTAAACAGGTGGATAAATCAGCAGTAGCAGCTCACTTTTGCACCAAATTTATTTTGAAATAAAATCGGGACTAAAACTGCTGAAACATCCTCCACAGCCCATTGGAGTTATCCACTTGGGAAAAAATTTTCGTATTAAAAAAATAGAGAAAACCTAATGAATTTCGAGTTTCCTCCTATGGATGAGCTCAGCAACTTCCTACTTCAACCAACAGAGGCCACCACAGGAACACCCATTTGTCCAGTCATAGTTTCGAGGAACAGCGGTTCAGTCAGTAACTGAAGATGGGAGAGATTCTCCTGAAATGTGTCTTACTTTTGTGTAAGTGAATGGAGATAGTGTAAAAAATGAATACCTAAGTTCAGGTCATATGGATACAGAAATTTTATTATAACAGGTGATTTTAATTCAAGAATAGGGGAGGGCTCAGTACATTTTGTTGACATAGAAAATGCTGCTGGGAAAGAAGACAGAAAGGGTTAGTAAAGATAAAAGATATAAGGAAGGAAATAAGTTATTGGACTTTTGTGATGAAAATAATTTGGTGATTTGTAATGGCACTGGAGAGAAAGATTCTAGGTGCAAGTTTACTTTTGCAAAAATTAATAGAAGTATTGTTGATTATATGTTACTTACACTAGAATTAGACAAATATCTGATAGATTTCCAGGTTATGGATATAGTATGTACTATCAATCATTTCCCATTAAAATGGAAAATTCAAAACCGGTTTAGGAAAGTGGTGCAAGTTAAGAAAGATGGACATAAAATAGACAGATATAAATGGAATGATGAGAATGCACTAGGCTTCATAAGAGAGTTAGGAGTTAATTTTGGATCCATTAAGCTCAATGTAAAAGCTCTAATGAAGGTAGGGAAAATACGGGAAATAATGAAGATTTTAGAGAGGTTGGTCAAACAAGCAGGGGTTAAGATAGTAAGAGAAATGGGTAACAAGATACAGAAGGATTGGTATGATAATGGATATAGAATTGGTAAAAAGGGGAGTTGAAAATGAGTCAAGAAAATGGAGACAAACATGCAGAAAGAGAGAACTTTATGACTGGAAGGTAGGGATATACATATTCCTCATGGAGGCAAAAAAGTAAAAATGGGGTCAGAATATCAGTAAGAAAATACAGGAGGCAATGAGGACAAATGATAATAAACAATGTGGATGATAGTTAAGAGATTATATAAAAGGAGAGAAAATGAGAATAATATCAATGCTGAGGAATGGTGTTCATACTTTAAAAACCTTTTAGGAGTAAAGGAGATATTCCAGCAAGGGGGGAGGGGGGTTTGGATAGTGAAAAAAAATATTAAGTGTAGATTAAGAATTTAAAATGATTGAGTTGAATTTGTAACACTTACATCACTAATATTTTAAAAAAGGAAAACTAAGTTTCTGGAGCTAACCACTCCCATCTAAAGTTCCAGATCAACTCTGGAGATCGAACTGATTTTGGGTTTAGGAGGCAAGTATGGTTACCAGTAAACCACCAGGACCGACATCTTGGCTTCATTTGTTCATTGTTAATTTACCTGTCATGTAGTAAGCTATCATAATGTATGTGAGTCACATCTGTTTACAGAACCTCATACAACACATTACTGTTGTTTTTTGGTCCAACTTTGAAATATATTAAATAGATTTCTTAATTTTGAGAATGAAATATTAAAGAGTGTTTTATCATTATATCCATATTTTAAATGTTTTTAACTCGGAGTGCTTCCTTGGTCATTGGAAGTGAAACCAGAGAAATGTTTTTACTATATTAAAATATTTTTATCTATTGGATATTTTATACTCATTTTCACTGTTGATTCCTGAATATTTTAAACTTGAAATTACATCAGCCTTCAAGCCTGGTGGGCCTAAATGACCCAGATCAAATTTAAAAACATGGAATATAAGGTAGGATCTGATCTTTTTATTCACAAACATGAAGCCTGCAACATGAACTTACATTACAATAAACCAGAAATCAAATGGTTCCTAAAACAAAAAGATGTAAAGCAGCAGATATACAGTTTTTGAATAGGTATTTAAAAACAAAAGTTTGCTCTAAATTTGTCAGGAAGGTAATCAATTCAATAAAGACAATTATGCACAGAGAAGAAAGTTCTGGAATTAGAAAGATGCAAACAACAGCAATAGATTTAAAATTATCAAAGTCTTTGGGCCCCATTCTTTGAGAAAATATAGAAAAAAATGCATTATAAATTATTAGTTTCAGAATCAAACAAAAAGAAATTCAACAAATTACATAAAGAACCCATAGTCAAGACCAAAACCATCTCAAAACCTAACCTCAAAGTAGTCAATGTCTCCAAAAAAAAATTTAATGCAAATGAAACAGAATTACTGAATAAAGGGATCAATACATGTATCGCCTTTTCATCTAATTTAGAGGAAAATGTAGCAGTTATTGAACTAGCCATTGAAAATCTCAATTTAACAGATAAAAATTTTGTCAGGAAAACATCCTTCAATATATGCAAGAAATTGAAAAAAGAAACCAAAGTCCTAGTTTTCACCCAAGATTTATTAGATCTCTTAAAAAAAAAGATGTGGTTTATGCCAAGGCTGACAAAGGAAACCAAACTGTGATATTAGACAAAGAAGATTAGAAAGAATGGAAGAACTGTTAAATAATGATTAATTCATTGAAGTAAAAGCAGATCCTTTAAATAAATGCGAAAAATCAATAGAAGAAATCCTAAACAGCAGCATCTTATTATCAAACCAGATCGTTACAAAATCAAAGTACATAATCCATCTTTAGCCAGGATTTTCTGCCTGCCAAAAATTCATAAACCTGGGAAAAGCATATTAATAACATTAACATTCTATGTTATCTCTTACCAAATTGGTTGTCCACTTTTCTAAAGTTTGACATTTAAGCTTGAATAAGTCTATGGATCTTATTAACAAAACCAAAGATTACAAATTGTCTCCGAATGATACTTTGTTTCATTTGATGTGAAATTTTTGTTTCCCAGCATACCTTAAAATAAAACATTAACTCTTCTAAGAAAATGGTTACAAGTATCCCATCTAATAGAAACACATCAAGGAGTATATTAAATTCACTGAACTTTGCTCAAATCAAGCCTTTTTCACATTTGAAGGAAAATGTTTCAAACACAAATCAGGATTAGTAATGGGTTGCCCTCTTTCACCATTCCTAGCTGATTATTTATGAGTTCTTTTGAAACACATATCACTAAAGCCTTCCCCTACATCTTCAAGATCTGGTATAGATATGTAGATGATATATTTACTACTGTACCAATGAGATTGGTAGAAGATGCACTGAAATTATTAAACTTGCAGGAACTCACAATTAAATTTAGTATAAAAATTGAAATCAACAACATATTACCATTTCTGGACTTGAAGATAACAAAATGTAAGAACAAATTAGAATTTGGCATTCACAGAAGACACACACTAACAATTATATTAGTACCCATGGTTTTAACCCAAGACCTCATAAAGAAGCAGCTTTAAACAGCATGGTATACAGATTAGTTAATGTACCATTTAATAAAGAAGAATATAAAAAAGAATACCAGGATATAATACAAACAGCCATTTCTAATGGGTTCAAAAAACAATTGATTGATCACAAAATTAAAAGATTCCTAAAACAAAAGGACATTAAACAAATTACCACTTTGACTGCCTTATCAAAAGAAAAAACAAAAAATTCATTTACCACCTACAGGCCAATAGCAAATTTCAAAAAACTTTCAAACAGTACATTACATTAGTATCTCAGAACAGATACAACGTTCGCAAAATATTAAAAATAAATAAAGCAGATTCCGAACCCAAAGAAGAAAAATCAGGTATATACCAGATCAATTGTAAAGACTGCGAAAAAATACATATAGGCAAGACCAAGAGAAATATAGACATCAGATTGAAGGAACACTGGAGAAATATCAGTTACAAACAGATAGAAAAACCAGGCATAGCAGCACATTTCTGGAATGATAATCATGAAATAGAAAAAGGCATCTCTTTATTAAAAGCTGTTCAACATCCCAATGTACTTGACATATGGGAAAAGATTTTCATAAAGAAATCATGTCCTGAATTTTTTAATTTTGAGAGTAAAACAAGAGTATCTTATTATATCAATATTTTAAATGTTTTTAACTCGGAGTGCTTCCTTGTTCATTGGAAGTGAAGCCACAGAAATGTTTCAGCATTTTAAAACATTTTATCGAAGATATTAAACAGATATCTATTGTGAAAGTGTGTATACATTTTTTTGGTATATGCCTATACTTGTACAGTATGTACACTGCACTTCTGCAACTTCTATTTATGCTTTACAGCAATGCATTAAAATGTTGCTTAAAGAGCCTATATAAATGCACAAATAAAAATATGCCAAATGTTTTCTTATAGCCTTTAAAAAAAGTTTAATGCTTAATTAAATAATAACAACCCTATTGCAGAGTATAAGCTCATTTGCTATAGACTCATTTTTGGATATTCATGATTTTGCAGATAGACTTGAAAAAGTAATGGAATTTGTTAAATACATGCAGTACACAGGAAGAAAACTAGTACTATGAGCTCTGCGTGGATAATGAGATGTTGAAGAAATCAGATCCAGCAAGCTGTTTCTAAATAATTTAATGCAGTTGAGTTTGATGTATCCTTCTAACCCAATAAATCCCATAAATTAATTTCATTCGCCATCCTGAAGCCAATGCTGCAACTGTCTGATAATGTTCAAGGTTAAGATACCAAATATAATGATAAATGCATGTGAACATCTTCAGCCAATGAATGAGCTCAAGGATACATGATTGGCTAATGAGAATGAAATTACATTGATAGTAAATAGCATAATACTCAAAAACTAATGTGACAGCTTTTTCTCCTATATTCATTTGTCTCTAGAATTTCAGTGTGGAACAGTAATTAATTGCAATCACTGCACAATTAAATATTATTGTAAGAAGTTCATAATGAAATTAAACATGCCTATTTATGGATAAACAATAATAAAAAAAGTTCACAATCAATTTTTTATAATCTCAAATAATAAAAGAATTCACAAATTGCTATAACCACAAATGTTTAGTGGCTTTTATTCCAAGGAGGCTTTCATTCTTATCATCTCTGCTTCGATTTTATTATTTTCCTCAAGCTTATTAATATAACCTCAAATGCTTGAATGTTTTTCTCAAACTTATTCTCACCTCATTAGTTTAGTTGTTTATTATAAAATTAAAGGACAAAACCATTCTTCTAAAATTTTCTTGTTAAATATAACTAACACAAAGACATTCGTATAGCCCCCCTGAAGTATTTTAATTTTGCTTTTAAATTTATGTTTTTCATCACAATATAAATATTTCTTGACTTAAGTCTTGAAATAATTATCATTGACATTCATTGAAATAATTATCATTAACATTCATTGAGCTCAATTAAATTTCCATGAAATTGGAATTATAAAAGAAAAGTCCTTCTTTATAAACGTTATGACCATTTCATTTCTCTTGTAAATTATCTTCAGAATTGTTATGTTTAATAAGTATGACATTTTATTATAAAAATTACTTGCAATATTGAAAAATTAGATAATCTTAGGCAATAGGAACTATGATGATTCATACAAAGCTACTGACAATGATAGCAAATATTTGCAGGATTGATCAATGTATTAATTTACCTGCATTATATAAATATATAATACCTTCAATGTAAACAGCTTCAAAATTAAACAAATATGTTTATCAATGTGTTTACTAACAACATGCACTTTATAATAATGCCATTCACCTATTTGATTTTTCTGAAGTTAGTATCCTTTTAAAACCGAACTTAAAAACTGAATAGTGATTCTATATTGTTTATCTCTCAATGGGTTTCTCCACACAACTACTCAGGAGCCTATGTCAATCCTTGATATTTCACTCCTTTTGATTTCTTTGCATGTGCTGCTTTTCTGCCTGTTATTTTGTTATATGATCTTGTTCCAATTTATAATATAATCAATGCTATTGGCCAAGACAGTTTTATACCATAGAACAGTATAACTGATTGATCAGTTTGTTTCCAAAACCACAGTTCTTTATTATAACCTATTAACAAAAATTATACCATTTAAAATCTTAAGTTCATAACCTACCTATCACTTCCACAAAACCAGTATAATTGCTGCTAGTATCCAATTGTCCATCATACACAAGAGGCTGTTCTGGGACACTTTCGAGTGCAGGCGGAGGTAGTGCTGAACTAGGGCTTAAGCTTGGTTCAGCAGGAGGCAAACTAACTACTGGAACTACAGCAACAGCTGGAACAGCAGTTGATTCTGCACGACGAACCCGAATGGGTTCTCCACTGGGTATATCCTGAATCTCTTCAATAAGTGGTGATGGGGAAGCTGATGATAATGAGAATGAGAAAGGGGTTGGTGACATAGTAGTGCCGGCTGTGCTGCCATGAGTGCTTGATGAAGTTAGAGTAGTGAGTTCCAAAGAAACTGCTGGAACTATAGTTGTTTTCTGCATAGGGGCTCTTGGTCGTAAACCAACACAGTAGTTGCATGCCGAATTGTTCACAAAAAGTGAATGCCCATCCCCTAAAAACACTTCACTGCTCAGGGAGTCACTGTAACACACAAACAAAAGAAGAAAAAACATGAAAAATCACAGATTCTGCAAGCTACATAATGTAAACTGGTGTTCATATATGCTTTATCCTGAAAAAATTCATCTTGAATGCTTGGGAAATAAATAATTTTAATTCAGTTTTGAATGCTTGGGGAATAAATAACATTAACTCTAGGACTTCAAAGATTTTACTGTAACACACACCCCAAAAAGGGGAGCAGGTTGGATTTGTTGAAACCACTATATTAAATGAATTTTAAGGAAAGAATTTTAATATTTTACTAATTCCTTATGCTTATAAAGTACATATATTATACATGGAAAATATTTTAACATACAAGAAGTTAAAAATTTTAAAATGTAAATAAAAATGCAATAGAAAAAAATTAACGCAAACTTAGCTCTTTTCTTTCCTTTTTCCTCTTTTTTTTTTCATTCCCCTTTTTTTCCCTTATGAAGTTAGAGACAATGGAATTATAATACATTCTAATAGGATATATTAGTAAAATTCAATATCTATCATACAGAAAATACTCTGAATTTTCTGTCTCTAATTAACTAACACATTTAATAAGTCTTTCTGAATATTTGTTACACACCTTCTGTTACAATGTGCAAAATAATGTTTTAGTTTACTCAAATTATTATATTTTTCCTTTTTACTTTTGGCACCTCTGACACAAACATAACACTGGCCTTTTGCTGGAGTTGGCTTATTTTCGCATGTTTGTTCAAGTTTGATTTTCCACTTGAGGATGGGTTCCACTGACTGAACAATCTGCTTGGTAAACCTTTTTGGATTTCTACTTTGTTCTTCCATTTGGGGTGTCACAACTTCCAGTCCAGCTTGCAGAAGGAACAGTTTTCGCCTACCATAATTGTTTTCACTCCATGCTGGATGCTGCTTGGTAAATGCAATGATGCAACAGATGTTCATGAGAGTATGACACACAGAGAGAGGTCACTTCTTTGTTCCAGTCTCGCACAAATACATTTGAGCCATTTGGTCAACTGTGTCAGTTCCACCTTTATTTGCATTGTTATATGGGTTTTCTTCTCCTTTCCCCTTCATTGCCTTTATCTTGGTGCATTATTTATAACATCAACAGATTCTTAGTTGATTTATTTTAGTGATATAGGACATCAAAGTAACCAGTAGCCTAATGGATGTTGGGTCAGCAACAAAAACATGGATGAATAAAGCTCTGGATTAGTTGTGGCTTTCAATGTGTCCAGTATTTGCTTCCTGTTTTTCCACAGAGTTCCTACTGTAGTGACATTTTATTCTAAATACAACTTTTCTGCCAAATTCACATAGGTGTAACATCTGTCAATTGTAATATTCCGACCAAAATTTTTAACAGGCACTGCTAAATGCTTCACAATGACTCCTGCCACAACTTCTCTAGGCAAGCTTCCTACTTTTCCTCCGTATGGTTCCACATTCAATACATATTTGTCAATTGCATTTGACAGCATGCATATTAGAATTCCATACTTGCCTGGTTTATCTTTCATAAAATTTTTGAATTGGCACTGTCCTCTACAAACGGTGAGCATTTCATCAATGATTAGGTACACTCCCAGTTTATATAATATAAATATGTCATCAATTTTTTTAAAAACTTCATGGAGTGCTGTGAACTTTAAGTCTTCTTTTTTGCATGCAGGTACTTTCATTGTCAAACTTGTCAATTTTTAGAAGTTCTTCAAAATGCTCTCTTGCCATAATTCTTTTGTAAACAGAATGGCCCGTCATGTGTGACCAGAGCCTGTGTGTGCTTATTTTTATGTCCAGATTTGCACTCATGATTATGCGCATTCCTATTATTCTTTTTCGGTGTGGTATTACATCTAACTGCTTCCTCATTTGTATGTTATACCATTATGTCTACAATGTCAGGCAAAACAAATAACTTCGGAGTCTCTCTTGGACTATTACAAACACCAACTTTAGTTACAGTGGTTGCTCCTTTAATATGTTCTCAATACTTCTTCTGTATATTTTAGATTGTGTTTTTACATATTTCTTTCTGGATTTGAATATAATCACATCCTAGTCATGAGCTGGAATGATACCGATACCATCTGAATCAAATGCTTATTCCAAAAGTTAGTACAAAGGGTGAGCTAGCTGGTTTGCGTGGGAGTGGGTTAGGGATGTGAAAATGATCAAGGGTAAGATAAAAGTGGAAGTGGAACTACAGATGGATCAAACACACCTATTCCTGCTGCAGCATGCACAAGAGAAACTGCATACTATGTTTGGCTACATCTGAAATTTTTAATCGTAGTTATTCATTGAAAGCATAAGAATGTAACAAAGTATTGTGCTAAAACGACAATAAATATTTTATAATATATATTTTAGTGAGATGTCCTTACAAATACCTAGCATGCTCATCCAAACTAAGTGATTAGGGATTGCAATAGACCTTTCAAACATTTCAGCTACATAAGCACCACCCTTCTTATTGCGATGAACTTCTTCATATGTGGACACAGGAAAGTCTTCTGGTGAAGGAAGATCAGCCACACTCTGTTGTGGTTCCAGTTTTACCATGAACACCCTGAAACAATAAATTACAGGGAATTAGCATATGAAACAACCCTTTCCATTGTACACTTGGTTATTAAAACTGGATTTCTCTTTAATAACTCTTATCTAAATTGTCCAGTTCATTCTTAAACAATTTTTTGATGTAACAAATACTGCAACTCAAAATACAAGAATGTGAGTGAGCTGAACATGCAACATTTAGCATTTCTTAATCTGTTACTGGTTTCCAAAGTTTTACACCCTTTACCATATTAGTTGGTTTTTGCATAATATTTTCAAATATCATTCATTATGATTATACAATTTTGATAGCAATACTCAAACTTTACTAATTTTATCAACTTACATGGACATTTTCAATGTTAATTATATTTGTAATACACCACTGTGAAGCACACAATCTATTGTGCATCAAACTATTTGAAATAGCACTCTTCCTAGCTTCATTTACTCATGTGTTTGCCTGGATATGTTCTGTGAACCTATGTCCACATCCTCAGCTGTTAAACAACTGCTGGAATGTTGGTTAGATTTGAGTTAGTTGGCTTCTGAGGTGACTCTGGTGGCTTACTTATGAACTTGAATATTGACCTTTCTGCTTTCCAAATGTCAAAATTAATTAACCTTGCTTCTATTTTTCTTTTTTATGTTAATCGTCTCCCAAATGCTCAATTCTTACTTGGACATATTTTGAAGGCTGTTACCTTCATCATTACACAATTTTTAATTTTCTCAATGAAACGGGCATTCAACTTAATGTAATTAATGTAATTGGTGAGAACTTACAATGAAATGTAAGTATAAATGTACATTCCTGATAACTAATCACTTAAATGTCACTAATTTTTATATTAAGTTTTAGTAAGAGATTCCTTTTAAGAACTGTATCTATATTGCTACATTCCATTTCGAAGTTCATACCATTTAGATCCAAGTCATTAAATGTGTTCAAAATGGCACCAAAAATACTTATAGATCAAAATAAAACAAAGCACAAGGTAACAAAGAGTAGTGAAACTTTCAGACTGAAATACGGTATTACCCTGCATTTACATTCTCGTATTCAATGTTTGCCCTTGTTTACAACATTTTTTGTTGGTCCTCACAGTTTTCCTATGTTCACAATGTATTAAAATCCTCAAGTTTACATTTATGAAATTTAAGTTTCCTGCCACTTACACCACATCAAGTCAATCAAGCAAAAAAATTAAAGCAAAATGGCATTACAACTAATCCAGAGATATGTCAAGTAACCATGGTGTAAGAACCATATCAAGCAACCATGGCCTGACCTTAAGCAAGGAACTTCCCACTTTAACTCACACAGATATATGTTACATTAATGCTTTCAGTTGTTAACACTAACTCCACTTACTTATTTAAAACTTTGGACTAGTTTCGGGAGAGGTTCCTCCCATCATCGGCTGCTGTTGACTGAGTGCCGTTGTTCGAAACGGGGGATGGACGCCCGTTCGCCCCTGTGGTGGTATCTCGTGGCTCTAATAGAAACTTGCTGAGTTCATCCAGCGGCGGAAAATCAAAATTCATTAAGTTGTTCTTATTTTTTAAAATGAAAATTCTCTCCCATGTGGATAGTTCTATTGGTTTGCGAAGTTGTTTCAATAATTTAATTTCTGGTTTTATTTCATGATTTTTGTTCCAAAAATGAGCTGCTATTGCTGATTTGTCTATCTGTTTCAATCTAATGTTCCTAAAATGTTCTTTTCTTCGAATTTCTAAATTTCTTTTTGTTTTCCCAATGTAGCTCTGTTCACAATCTGCACATTTAATCTCATATATTCCTGATTTTTGTTCTGTGGGAATGGTATCTTTCATTGTGCAGTCTACTAAATTTTTTATATTGTATTTGTTCTTTGGGGCTAACATAATTCCATGCTCTTTGAATATCTTCTTAAATTTGTTGTGGTAAGTTGGGTGGTATGTGAAACTTTTGAATTTATATCTGTCTTGGGTGTTTTTAAGTGTGGAGACTTCCTTAATCGATTTTTGTCTTTTAGCTTTTTTTGATGATTTTTGTTATTGAGTCTGTGTTGAAACCATTAGTTATACACAGACTCAATAACAAAAATCATCAAAAAAGCTAAAAGACAAAAATCGATTAAGGAAGTCTCCACACTTAAAAACACCCAAGACAGATATAAATTCAAAAGTTTCACATACCACCCAACTTACCACAACAAATTTAAGAAGATATTCAAAGAGCATGGAATTATGTTAGCCCCAAAGAACAAATACAATATAAAAAATTTAGTAGACTGCACAATGAAAGATACCATTCCCACAGAACAAAAATCAGGAATATATGAGATTAAATGTGCAGATTGTGAACAGAGCTACATTGGGAAAACAAAAAGAAATTTAGAAATTCGAAGAAAAGAACATTTTAGGAACATTAGATTGAAACAGATAGACAAATCAGCAATAGCAGCTCATTTTTGGAACAAAAATCATGAAATAAAACCAGAAATTAAATTATTGAAACAACTTCGCAAACCAATAGAACTATCCACATGGGAGAGAATTTTCATTTTAAAAAATAAGAACAACTTAATGAATTTTGATTTTCCGCCGCTGGATGAACTCAGCAAGTTTCTATTAGAGCCACGAGATACCACCACAGGGGCGAACGGGCGTCCATCCCCCGTTTCGAACAACGGCACTCAGTCAACAGCAGCCGATGATGGGAGGAACCTCTCCCGAAACTAGTCCAAAGTTTTAAATAAGTAAGTGGAGTTAGTGTTAACAACTGAAAGCATTAATGTAACATATATTACCACTCCATTGTCTACAGCTTCGTAAGTACAATTTTTACTTAATCACACAGATATGCTTTCACATTTTGCAGCATTTGTTATTCTACTTTGGGAAGCTGCACTGGTGTGAAGTTCTCCAGAGATCCTGCATACATCTCACCTCAAGTTCTTTGTTTCATGGTTAATGTTTTATATGCTTTTGTTCTTGCAGTGTTATTGTTGCCGATTCATTGAAATTTGCTATTATTATTTCTTACTTTTCAAGGTTCTATCTAAAATTGTTAATTGGAACATTGCACAATGAAGCTAATCATATATTAAGATCATTGTGTAATTCTTTCTATCTGTTTCATTCTAGTAGCTTTGTCATTTTCTGCAATCCCTCTCTCTGCTTTGTTCAATTATTTGTTAATCTTCTTTTCTTTGTTACTGTTTTTACTGTTGGTGTTTACTTTTCAATACTGGAGAAAGAAAAAAGAGGAAATCTTTCACATTGAAAAGATTCAAATCTTGAAAAAGTTGATTTGTTCTGCGTTATCACATGTTGCATTGGAATGTGAGCTGCAGCTCTCTGTGCCCACACCAAACCAATAGTAAAAAGCAGAGCAAGCAAAGCATCAAGTGCTTCAGAATGTGGACCAATCCAAAATAAGAAAATAAGCATAATCCAAAATTGATTTGGAAGATATATAGTAAATAATTGGTTTGAAACTTCAAGGGCAGCACGCATCCTAATTAATAATGTCCTATTAAGGGAGAAGGCACTTAACGTGGCCACATCTTGGTATGTAAAAATGCAGTGCATCCAATGGCTGGGTTGACTGATTCAGGATAAGGTGTATAATAGAACACACTAAACTGTTTGTGGCAAATCAAATGACACAAACTATGAAACTATGGATCAGTGCATAAATGGAACATTATATGAGCTGACCAGCAAATACGAATCCAGAGAAATTTTCAATTTAGATGAAAATCAACTTACTTTGGCATTCAAAGAGGATAAATGCCATGGTGGGAGACTTAGCAAAATGAGGCTCATGGTGATTGAGAGCCAATGCAAATGGGTCTGAGAATCTCTGCCTCTTTGTGAAAGGAAAGTTGAAAACGCTTGTTGCCTCAAAACTGTGAAATCGTTACCAACTGTCTACAATGCCAACCTTAAAGCTTGTAATTTCAGATCTCTTTCAAAAGTAGTTGGCTGCTCTGGATGCAAAAATAGGTGTACATGGTAGAAAGATCCTTTTAAGTGATAGTTTTCCTATACATTCCACCAATACAGTTCCTTAAGAAATATGAAGTTAGAACTGCTGGTAACTGTACAAGCATGCTGCAGTCTATGTAATTAGGGGTGGTTGAGTCTTTTAAATGACCTAATAAAATGAGCTTAGTGTAGAAATGTTTGTGAGTAATGGATTTTGGAAAGGATCATTCATCTTTTAATGTTTCACTCCTGAATGCACGTCAATGCAAAATCTTAGAAGGATGTAAAGCAGACCATAATTGCAAGCTATTTGAAGAAAGCAGGATTTTTCAAGAATTGTGGAAACAATCAGTTGCTAGCAGAGAAAAATGGCTTGCTTCTTGCTGTTTGAGAAACTATGAGGCAGAATTGCATCATTAAAAACTTTTTGCAGATGGATGATGCTGTGGTCACTGGAGAGAGATGTGCAGGAGTTTGTTGCTGAATGAACAATAACTATTCTTCCAACAACGACAACAAAGAAGAAGTTGAGTGTAGTGAAGTTATTCTTATTAATGGGGCAGTGAAAGTTTTACATAAATATTTCTCATCTGTAGAGGGAGATTGAAAATAATTTTGAAAAACTTTATGAACTGGAAAGGTAAATAGAGGACATAAGAAGCAAAAATCAATTTTATACTAGATTTCAGTAAGAAACAATGCCTGTGTTGGTTTCCATCTGGAATGAATGTGTTTTAATATTATAAATACAACAGCAGTTAAAAAAAAATTTTTTTTTTTCATCTAAAGAATGAAAATGTATTGCACCTCTTTTACTTCATACCCATAGTAAGAAAGATAAGTGATTTAAAATAGTATATTACCATATTTTAACTAACCTAATCCTGGCCAGTGATTAAACAAAATTACAATAGCAGCATACTATCAACATTCATTTGCATTGGACCTTCATTTCAGGTGCAAGTACTAGAAATTAAGACTGAAAAACTAAAATTCCTTTATGTCTTTTTCCATGATATTTTTACATATGTACACAATTTCTCAAGATTTACACCTAGCCTGGTTATGCAATTATTCTTTCAGTCCCTTAAACAGTGTAAAAGACAGGTAATATACATGTAGGCAAGGTGTTTCTGGACTACATACATAACACAGATAAAGTATGGATGTCAATTAAATTTATCATTTAATTATGGTTTAAGGGCTTACAAGTCATTAGTGCTCAGAGCAAAACTTGATCAAGAAAATATAGAAAAAATACTAAACCACTGGTCAAATTATAAAATGAAATAACTAATACTTAAATATTACATGAAATAAAACAAAAGAACAGCAGATTGGCCATGAGCATTAGAAACCCATCAGGCACTCAATATGGGAAAAATATTAAAAACTTACAAACTAAAAATGCTGCAAAAAATGCACATAAAACTAAAGTCCACAATATAAATAAAATGGTGTATGTGCTCAACAGCAAGTGCAAGGTCTGCCAGAGCTGAAGGCATGCATAGAAGAGCGAGCTGGCAACTTTCTATTAAAATGTGGCACACTATAAAGTGGTAAAGGGGTGGCTACAATGTGGGCAAGATGGAGCAGGTTCACTAATTCTTGATAATCTCTTCTGAGTCAGATGTTTAAAATACTCTTTTTGGTTCCACTTAAATAAGATTTATTCAGGATATATGTTTTGGTCATGTCATCAGTTGGTAAACGGCTGAGTTGCACTTTATTTAAGTTCATCACTAGACTACAAGAGTCTACCTTCTACAAATGATCCAACAGTCGTTTAACAGTTGATGATGTGGACAATAAATATTGTACTTACGAAGCTGTTGACAATGGAGTGGCAATATAACCTCAACTTAGGTATTCATTTTTTACTTTTGTGTAAGTGAATGGAGTTTAGTGTAAAAAATGAATACTTAAGTTGAGGTTATGTGGTCAATAGTTCCATGAAACATATTTCCTGAGTAAAACTCATTTAAGTGAAACCATAAAGAGAGTTTTAAACATCCGACTCAGAAAAGATTATTAATGGATGTTTCACCGAGTTTGATTCCAAATTGAATTATTATTAAAACTACTACTTGATGATCACATGAGAAGAGGTAAGTAAAGTAAAAGGAGCCGCTTTGCTCACAAGTTTTGTTACTTGTCATTCCTTCGCCAGCATGAAAATGCACTACAATCCTCTGAGACCTTGCTGATATTTAACATTTCTGCTGAAATAAAAGTATTTTTCAAGCATGATATTTTTTTTTGGAAAACCGCATTCATCCATATTCTATGTCAACACTTGCCTCATATTAGAATTCCTTATGCCAATAACAAAGGGCCATACACTCATATAATTGTATGAACTACACTGTGCTAGATTTCGGGTGGTGATGGGACTGTTGTATTTTTTTTGATTGATTTATTTACGAATGCTCTTTAACATCTCAGGTCATCAGCATCCCATTCAATTCAGGGCGTGAAACGGCTGACAAATTTTGCTCAGAGGCCTCTCTTTCAAGCTTAAGGATCTTTTTCTTGCCGTAAATGTACGACATGGGATCCCCGGCTTTACTTCCCTTCCAAAGGAAGTCATACTTAGGATTTTTATGCCCGAAAAAATCCATCGATCCTGGCCGGGTTCAAACCTGCAATCTTGGGTTTAGGGGTTTAGGAGGCAAGTATGGTGAACACTACACCACCTGGACCGACTGGGACTGTTGTGAAAGTGACAGAGGGATGTATAGGAAAAGAGGAAACTGCCCAGATGTCATTTTGCTATAAATTCCATATATGGTTCCTGGGATCAATCTTTTATTAACTGAAGACGAATAGTCAAATTTCAGTCATGGCATTAACTTTTCCACAAAACCTGAAGGTGAATGCAAACTTGTCAGCCAGAAGAGGGAAACTATTAGTTCAAAGCTTATTTTTCTTATTTGATTTTGATATTTATGAACACTCTTTAACATCTCAGGTCATCATCATCCCATTCAATTTAGAGCATGAAACAGTCAATAAATATTGCTCAAAGGCCTCCTCTTTCAAGCTTGAGGTTCTTTTGAATGCTGTAAATCTATGACAAGGGACCCAAGAATTTATTTCCCTTTCAAAGGATGCCATGAATAAGATTTTTAGGCATGAAAAAATCCATCGATCTTGGCTGGGATAATAATTAAATTTGGAATCTGACATAATGAAGCACAAATTAATAATTCGAAACCAGTAAGTGAAGTCAGAATAAGTGTGTTTAAATAGTTTGACTTAGAAGAGATTATTAAGACCATTCATGATGAAGCACTGATTAAGAGCAAAGAATTCTGCTATTAGAACACAAGTAACATATTCAATAAGCATGCAACAGTCATTGGAATAACTGATTTCAAATAAATATGATGCACAGTAAACAAAGGAAAACAAATAAGACTGTGTAAATAAAGGTGGAACTTGCACAGCGTTGTGTACATGCTACTACTAAAGCTAAAAATAATGTCACAGTAATTTACAACTTAGTTTATATTAGCTTTGACATAAAGCTCAGCAACACATGAATGAATATTCAATGACTGATTAAATAAATTGTAACATTTTAAAAAATTGAGTCAAAATGTAACATACATACCACTAAAATTCAATAAAATGGAAGACTAGTTTCGGGAGCCATCTTCCATTTTATTGCATTTTAGTGGTGTGTATGTTACAATTTCGACTCAATTTTTTAAAATGTTAATATTTGACACCACTGTTCAAAAGTTCACTATATTTTATGCAAATAAATTGTACTTATGAAGCTGCAGACAATGGAGTGGTAATGTATCATACAATTATGAATTCAACTTGTTTACACTAAACTTCAATGACTTACATAGAACTAAAATGTGTTACGGGAGTAATCACTCCCATCTTCAGTTGTTGACCAATTTTTGTTACAGGAAATGGTGGTCAGTATGTTCTTTTACAAATGCAAATATGCACCATGAGTTATATGGGGAAGTATGTGACACACAGATGGTTAAATGTTAGTGAGCATGGTTCATGGAAGGCTGTGAAATGTGTAGTGGAAAGCTAATTACGTTATACATTAATGAGAAACAATAACTATCTATTGGCAAATTTCCTGCCATTCATCTTATTCTGCAGATTTTGCTCAAGGATTCTCATATTTATACTTACTCAAAGTAGTTTTTTGGGGGCCAGTGATTTGAAAATGATGAAATTAAGACTGCAGTAAATAGGTAGCTGCGCATAAAGGATGAACAAAAGTTTAAAAGAACTGGTTTTACAGTATATAATCAACTACTTGTCATCTAAACACTCTTATGCTTCACACTATTTTTGAAAACGATGGGACCGGTTTCGGAGCGACATCCACTCCATTCTCGACCAGCTCGACGACTCTGGTCCTCATTTTCAAAAATAGTGTGAAGCATAAGAGTGTTTAGACGACAAGTAGTTGATTATATACATTTCAAAAGCTTCACTGTGTTTAGTTCCAATCAGAATTTTCGAATTTGTGTAATTTCGATAGTTCTTAAAAATTTTAAACTGGTTTTACAGTACCAAAATGTTTGGAAAAAGAAGCAAAATGGATACCCATATTTTCCCACTATGCATTCAAGATAATGGTTTCATTACTTAACTAATAATTGTTGAACACCAAACTTATGGGCCAGCAACCCTCAATTGTTAAAGATAAACACAAGAAAAACCGTTTTTTTTTTTATTAGTGTTTAATGCCCATTTTTACTACTGAGTCATCACCGTGGTATTAAAAAAAACTGAAAATATCAGCGTTCAAAAACCAAAAGTGGTCACTTGACCGTCATCGGGCATTCTAGTGTTAAAATAGAAGTGTGCAATAACACTAACATTAATTTAAAATTGCTAAACCTAATCATTAATCCTTTCATTATCATAAAATTAATGTCATATACTGTTCACACTGTTCTTGTCATCTGAATCTTGTAAATTTACAATTGGTTCTAAAATTTCATAACATCCTATTTCATTTATGATATCTTCTTGCCATATTTGTGCATGTATTATGCAGGATTTGCAATCTGTACATCATCCTGTTTATTGCTTCATTAATGAGCATTTTCCATCTTTCAGTTTAAAAGAATAATATCTAGTATTTTCACATCTTTCAGTTTAAAAGAACAATTTCTATCCCTAACTTTATCTAAGCCCAAACAAGTTCAATTGGATTGTAATGACAATGATCAGGAGGTAAATGTATTGCTTCATGGCCCATTTCATTGGCAAGATGATTCAGCTCATATATGTTGTATTGGTTTTTAATGATATTGGATTGTAATGGCTACCTTTTAGTTTCAATAGCCAAAAATTCTATATCTTTGAGGTGTAAGTCATTCAATAATTTCAGTTGTTTGGAATTTGGTTTACAATTATTAAGTGACTTGGAACATTATCCAATATTATGCTTCTTCCTTTCAAATAATTTAGAAATCTGCCAAAAACCAATCTTTTATGTAACAGCTGTCATTTCTTCATGGAAATCATATATTTTTTCAACCTTAATATCTACTTGCTGTCTGGTATGAAGTTTATCTTCATAGACGCTACATCACAATCAGACAGCCACCATGTTCCACATGCATCTTAAGTCCACTTTTTTCAATATTATTAAATTTACAGGAAAGATCCATATAATTTGCATTATAAAATGAGAAGAATGGGCTCATTATTATTTAGATTTGAATATTATAAAAAATAACAACGAACCACCTTTGAAATACATAAATAGAAAATCTACCTACAGTGGCAACTACTTCAAAATAATAGTTTCAATCCCAAAACAAACAACCATGTCATCCTCAACATCCTAATGCAGATTGGCAAATATACCACTCAATACAAAAGAATACAAAGAAGAAACTGATACATCAGTACAGTATAATGGTTTCCACAAAAAATAAATGGATAAAATTATTAAAAATTTTAAAGAATTAAAGATGTCAACGATACAAGTTCACTTTTACAAATACAAATAAAAGAAGACATACTATTCAAAAATATGCATATCAGCCAAACACATTCAATATATTATAAAAAACAAAATAATTTTGGCTTCTCAAAAAGATCACAGTATTAAGTTATTAAAATTAACCTACCAAGATCCTATGCCTTTTTCAAGCAGTCATGTATCTACCAAATAAACTGCAAAGACTGATCAGGAACACATTGAAAATAATGAAATGCTAGGAGAGATTTCGAAACCATTACCAAAGAACATTTCAGAAATATCCTTTATGAACAGAAATAAAAACTGGCACTGACAGCCAAATATTGGTTAGGGGAAAAAAAAAAAAAAAAAAAAACCACACACACACACACACACAATTGATACCAAAATCTGTAATCCTTTGGAACTAACATCACCAGAAAAAATATTCATCAGTAAAATAATAACTGCATCATGAACTTTAAGATACCGACAATGGATATTTTCAATAAGATCTTCTGCCTATTTATACGTACATTTCTTCCAACTGCTGTTGTGCCGATGATGGGAGTGAATGTTGCTAAAACATGTGTCCATTTAGAAACCAAGTGAGTGAAGTATAAGTGTCACCAACCCCCCCCCCCCCCGTTTCATCTACTGAGGCATCACATGTAATGGACACTGATAATATCCGAGATGAAATGATAAACTGGAAAAGGACTTTTTTTTTAAAAAGGAAGTGCTCCAGGCCCCTAATTTATGGTACTTCCCCAGAATTGGTGGGAATCGAACCTCAGACCTCCAACTCACAAGCCGCATCTTAATGACCTCGGCTACCTATAGTGGTTTTTTACTTCACTGATAATAAATATTCATACATTTCTTTTTATTTGTAATCCCCTGAAATAGATCTCATTTCTTCCAATACAACCAAAAGACATTGATGTTTAAAATAACTACCATTTTAAATAGTGCATCTAGTGAAAAATTACACTGCATAATTGAATGTTTTTATTTTTAATTATTTGTAGCATGCAGAACCACCAATTTCCATCATCTGAAATTTCAAAATCACTGGATTTCCCACAAGTCACTACATATATCTCATCACTAGACTTCAAGCAAAAACTAATTTGGTGGGAAAGCAAAGTTAGCAACACTAATGGAGTCGAGTTTCTTAAGTTGAATCAGCACTAAATTTTATATCTACAGCCAACAGGGTATGACAGACAATGAGATGATAAATCCATGTCATTACAAAATAAATAAATAAGATTTTAGTAATCACAGTAAATTGAATCTGTCGTCTTAACACTCTTCATGATTCACTAACCTTAAAAATATAGGGAACTGGTTTCAATGATATGTTATCTCCATCTTCGGCTGTGGACGACTGGTGTGAAAGGTTGTTGCTACGTAGTATTAGAAGCAATGTTCCACTCTGGTGAAACTTTTATAAACTTAAAATTTATATTTTCTTCTTTCGGAATGTCAAAATTCATCAAATGACCCTTATGTTTGTAGATGTAAATCTTTTCCCAAATATCCAATTCTACTGGTCCCTGTACAGCACTCAATAATTCAACTTTTTCCTTTATATCATGATATTCTCCTTAGTTTTTCCTAATGTAGATCTTAACACATTGTGGAATGTGGAGATATGTCTAAAAGAACATATGAGGAATTTAAATACAAACAAATAGAAAAATCAGCGGTGGCATATCACTTTTGGACCGAAAATCATGATATAAAGGAAAAAGTTGAATTATTTAGAGCTGTACAGGGACCAGTAGAATTGGATATTTGGGAAAAGATTTACATCTACAAACATAAGGATCATTTGATGAATTTTGACATTCCAAAAGAAGAAAATATAAATTTTAAGTTCATAAAAGTTTCACCAGAGCGGAACACTGCTACGTAACAACAACCTTTCACACCAGTCATCCACGGCCAAAGATGGAGATAACATATATCTTTGAAACCGGTTCCATATATTTTTAAGGTTAGTGAAGCATGAAGAGTGTTAAGACGACAGATTCAATTCACATGAGCTTCAATGTGTTAGTTCCATATGAAAACTTTTTTAAAGATTTACAATTTTTAAAAAGTTTAATCACAGTAACTTTAATCTAATGTGAGAAAACACTTAAACAACCATTGAATGAAAACTACTGTAGCTATAAATATGTGGTTTCAATGTGCATATTCAGAAATGTGCCCTCTAAGTACCCAATGCAATATTTGAAGTAAATAGAACAATTTGAGGTAGCATATGGTAAGCTGGTAAATTCCAATGAAACAGCAGGAAGTTATGGAGCAGGGCTGTTTGTAAGCATGGTTCTTGTAACAGTTTTCTTCAAACTTTCAAATAGATGCAACATGCAGTTCTTTGGTGGCAGCTATCTTAAGTGATCGGTATAACAAATTTCATAGAAATTGATAAAGATGAATATCATGCTGTGCAAAATTATTTTTATTTAAAAAAGTGGACAGCAGTTCAGACACAAACTGAGCTGAAGGATATTCATGGGGACTATGCACAAGAACTCAAAGCCATTTATTAATGAATAAATTAATTTAAACATTTTACTTCTTAAATGTACATTGGAATTTGCACAGTGAAGCTAATCATATTAATTGATATCAATGTATAATTCAGTTGAACTACACACTCTTAAAGCTTCACTTACTTTTCATAAATGTATGGAATCGGTTTCTAAAACATTTAGTTCCCATCTTTAGCCAGGCTAAAGTTCAAATGTCGGAACATTCGTTGAGCTATGGGAATGTATATTCTGCTTTGGTGGCAGCGTGATAAACTTGCAGTTTATGTTTTCATCCCCAGCAATGTCGAAGTTCATTATACTGTCTTTGTAGATGTAATGGTTGCTAATTCCGTAGGTCCTTGTACTGATTTTAATAATTTGTTTTATTTATTATGTCGTGATTTTGTGTCCAAAAATGATATGCTACTGCTGATTTCTCTATTTGCTTGTACTTTATGTTCCTGAAATGTTCCTTTAACCATGTGCCTATGTTTCTCTTTGTTTTTCCAATGTAGATTTTTTTCACATTCTGCAGTTTATTTTGTAAATACCTGATTTTTCTTCTTGTGGAATACTATCATTAACATTGTCTATCAGTAAGTTTTTTACATTAAATCTATTAATCAGTGCCAACCTGTTATTAAAATCTTTAAGCGTATTCTGAAAATTTTTTTGTGGCCCATGGATGATATGAGAATTTTTTAAAAATTAGTTTATCTTTTCTTGCTAAAAGTGTTGTGGTTTCTTTGATATGTTTTTGTCTCTTGAATTTCTGCACCTTTTTATGTAATAGTTCCTTTTTAAAACCATTTTTAACTGTTGTTTCTTCTATTTGTTTGTATTCATTAAAATACTCTTCTTTGCTAATTTGTAGGCACATGGTTAAAGGAACATTTCAGGAACATAAAGTACAAGCAAATAGAGAAATCAGCAGTAGCATATCATTTTTGGACACAAAATCACGACATAATAAATAAAGCAAAATTATTAAAATAGTACAAGGACCTACGGAATTAGCAACCTGGGAGAAAATCTACATCTACAAATATAGACAGCATAATGAACTTCGAAATTGCCAGGGATGAAAACATAAACTACAAGTTTATCACACCGCCACCAGAGCAGAATATACATTCCCACAGCTCAACGAATGATCCGACAGTTGAACTTTAGCCTAGCTGAAGATGGGAACTAAATGTTCTAGAAACCAGTTCCATACATTTATGAAAAGTAAGTGAAACTTTAAGAGTGTGTAGTTCAACTGAATCATAAAATGATATCAATTAATAATTTAAACATGGCCATATGAGCTCTCCAGATGCTGCACATTCCAGATACTCAAATGAGATTTCTTCTGAAGAAACAATTGATAAATTTCATGGAATTGTGATAGAAGTTTATTGCATTAAAATTCATGTGATTGCTGAGATGGTACACATCTACTGTGAATGGATACATAATATTCTGCATATGAAGAAGCTGAGTGTGCGATGGGGTACAGAGTTTGTTGCCTTCAGACCAAAAATGCTTCATGAAGGACATTTCAAAATTCAGTTTGAAAAAACTGCAGCATAACTTTAAAGGCTTCTGGTGTCATTTTGTGACTAGACAAACTTGGATCCACCAATACACTATGGAGACAAAACGACACACAAAACAGTGGATTGTCAAAGGTGAATGTCATCGAAAAAAGCTAAAACAATTTTTTCGACAAGAAAAGAGATGGCGATCATTTTTTGACTTACAGGATATCATTAAGATTGAGGAAAAGGGTAAAACAGTAATTGTCTGTTATTATGCAACATTATTAGTTCATTTGCATAGCGAGTTGAAGAAGTGACAAAGATTGGTGTGCAAAAAAGTGCTGCTTCACCAGGACAAGGCACCTGCTCACATATCACCCGTTGTGATTGCAAAATTTTATGAGCTGGGCTTCAAAATAGTTACTCACCCACCCTATTCCCCAGATTGATTTTTCTCTCTTTCCTAACCTGAAAAATTGACTTGGCAGGAAACAACTTTTTTTGAATGAAGAGATTATCTGTGCTGTAAATGATCATTATGCACAGTTTGAAAGATTTTTTTTTTTCTGAGGAAATAAAAAAATTGGAATCTCATTGGACCAAAATGTATTGAGCCCAAAGAAGATTGTGTCAAGAAATAAATTTTTGTTTTTGCAAAATAATAATATTTACTATTATTTTACCACACTTATCAATTCACCATTGTGTATGTGTATATATGTATATTAGTCCTTTTTGTAGCAAATTACAACCTGGCTGTGGGAATACAGTTTGGCAACATTGCACAAATCTGATTGGGTGATATATTGCATACCTAGAAGGTCAAATCAACTTCCCATTTGGAAAACATTGTAATTTAACTATATTTAATTACCTGTAACAGCAAATTGGACCATTTCTCTCTGAGATGCGAGGAAGCACAAGTTTGAACAGCCATCGTCCTTGTTCCTCCACTTTACCCCAAGTGAACCGAGTCAACTTATCCTTGTCTGGTACAGTAGGAGGCATTCGACAATGATTTGTGGCTTCTGCTCCCTTGTGTCTAGTACGTGTTATTCCAGATACACGCACTGTGTAATTTGTATTTGGTGGGATCACATCAAAGCGAGTACTATGGGACTTGCCACTTACAGTTTTAAATTTTGGTTCTGCAGAAGCTCGCTCCAAAACACCACGTTCATTTTTAAAAGTGGCAACACCTTCCAGAGACACCTGTTTAAAAAAATAAAAAGGGGTGAATAAACCTGTAAAATAAAATATGATTAGCAGTTCGCTATGGGTTTACATGCAATTCCCGTAAGACTAACAAAAGCCTTAATACTTTAATCCTAGCTCAGTACCAGAAGGAGACTCAAATTATTTAAATACAGAATACTACAGATTTCCAGTCAACAAAGCAAGAATTAGCTACTATGCAACTTGCAATAAGTGGACAAAATGTGAACTTTATGCATTTACTTTACAGCTAAAATTACATCTCAACTATTTGTATTTAAAGAAAATTCATATAATTTCAAAACAACCAGCTATATACGAGGGACATCCAAAAATAAGTTTCCGTCTTTTTTACTCTGCAAAACACACGTTTTAAAATTAAGTTGGTACTGTAGGAACTTTCATTGGGGTATGGTGGCTGCACTTGACCTTCAACAGCACGTGCTTAGTCCGCTTTTGCCAGTACGGGGCCAGCTGCCATGGAGCTACCATTTGAAAGCGTGTCTCCTTGTGAACTCTTCTGCTATTCACTTTTTCGTGTCAAAAAATGAAATAGCTATCAATATTCATCGACATTTAGTGTGTGTTTATGGTGAAGGATGCATGAGCATCCAAATGGTTCACCGCTGGCATTCATGGTTCCTGGAAGGACAGCAAAATGTTCATGATGAAGAGCACAGTGGCAGGCCCATTACCACTACAGGCAATGCAGCCACTGCTGCAGTTCGGAATGTGGTGGACGAAGATCAATGAATCAGCATTGATGAGATAATGGATCAACTACCTCCTGGTATGGAAATTGGATGCTCCTCTATTGTGACAAAAAAGTCTGATGAAGATGGGTCCCAAGTTTGCTTACTGTGCTCACAAGCAACAACGGATCAAGATAGCCCGAGCTTTCCTGCAAATACTTCAAAGAGACGGAGATCAACGTTTTCCCGCATTGTCACTGGAGATGAAAGCTGGGTGCATCATTCAACTACAGAAAAAAAAAAAAAAAACCAACAAAGCATGGTACAGAAGAAACCTGGTGAACTTGCAGCAAAAAAGATCAAGACCTCAGCCTCTGCGGGCAAAGTTATGGCTACACATTCCCACAGCTCAACAAATTATCCGACTGTTGAATTTTAGCTGATGATGAGAACCAAATGTTCTCCAAACTGGTTCTATACATTATGACAAGTGAAGCATTAAGAGTGAGTAGTTCAACTAAATCATACAACATATCAATTATATGATTGGCTTTACTGTGCAAGTTTCAATTTACATTTTAATTAAAATGTAATGTGCTTAGGAATAGAAATGTTACTATTTTCTATTCCATTTTAACCCCAAATACCATTCCTTAATGCCCTAAACCAGGCATGGGCAATCTTGCCTGTTGTGAGCAACTTGACAACCAGCTCAAGCTTCCATAAGGATTATATTTATTACACACTGTTGCATCATAACCATTACTTGCCACTATTGTGCCTGAAGAAGTTTTGCATGTGCAGTGGTTAAGTTCAATATTAGTTAAATATGGTGGACATTTGTAACAGTGATGTTTAATTTCAGTTTTGAAGAATTGAGTCGAATTTGTAACACTTACATCACTAATAGTTTAAAAAAGGAAAACTAAGTTTCTGGAGCTGATTGCTCCCATCTTCAGTTCCAGGTCGACTGCCTGCCTTGTTCTTCGTGGTGGTTTGCTTTGTCTATGGTGGTGATTGGATGAACTTCTGTATTAAGATGTCACTTGGTCAGATTTCAAAGTTGAAAACATTACTTTTTTTCTTCCAGATATAAATGTTTTCCCAGACTGCAAGTTCTGTTTCTCCCGTAATGTTTTTAAGTAGTTTGGGATTCCTGTTTATATTATGTTTTTCATTCCAAAAATTTCCAAGCATCCCTACACAAAATCTATACACCTATATAAAAAATTGGTTGCTAAAAGCAGGGAAAACAATAGAAGAAACTGAAGAATACATTACATTAACTAACCTGCGCATAAAGCAAAATTACTTCTCTTTCAATGGAAAATGTTATAAACAGAATTTTGGCTTAACGATGGGTAGCCCATTATCACCATTATTAGCGAACCTCTTCATGAGTGCATTAGAAGTTAGAATCACGAAGGGTTTCCCCTGGTTGTTTAAAGTGTGGTATCGCTATGATGACATTTTTACAATAGTTCCAGAAAAAACACCTGGAAAATGCACTAAAGTTACTTAATCTACAAGAAAAATCATTAAAATTCACCATGGAAAGAGAATACAATGGACAGCCACTCTTCTTGAATCTTAAAATAATTAAGCTAGAAAACCACTTAACATTTGGCATATATAGAAAACCTACTCACACTAATAGTTACATTAAATATAACAGTTATAACTCAATCCCTCATAAACATGCAGTACTAAATAGTCTTGCGCACTGGTTGGTAAATGTCCCCATGAACAAAGAAGAATATGATTTAGAACTGAGCAATATAATAAATATAGCTATAGAAAATGGTTTCAAACCAGAAGTGGTATATAAGAAAATAAACAGAGCAAGGAACAAAAAAAGAATCAAAGACATCACTACTCTTATTCCTAGCAATGAAGAAAATAGAATGTACCAAAAATTCACATACCATCCATCAGCCTTCTATAAATTCCAAAAGATTTTCAAAAAACATAACATTATTTTAGCTCTAAAAAACAATTACTCCATAAAAAATATACTAAATTCTAAACTAAAAGAGGATATTCCTCAAGAGAACAAATCAGGAATATATCAGAGGAATGTATCGATCGTGAAAAAATTTAAAGAAACATAAAAACACGAGCAAAAGAACACACCAGGAACATAAAACAAAGACAGGAAGAAAAATCAGCAGTAGCTTGGCAGAATGAAAAACATAATATAAATAGGAATCCCAAATTACTTAAAACATTACGGGAAAAACAGAACTTGCAGCCTGGGAAAACATTTGTATCTGGAAGAACAAAAGTAATGTTTTCAACTTTGAACTCCCACCAAGTGACATCTAAATACAGAAGTTCATCCAACTGCTTCCAGAGACAAACCAAACCACCATGAAGAACAAGGCCAGCAGTCGACCTGGAACTGAAGATGGGAGTGATTAGCTCCAGAAACTTATTTTTCCTTTTTTAAACTATTAGTGATGTAAGTGTTACAAATTCGACTCAATTATTCAAAACTTAAGTTAAATATGTTTGCCCATGCCTATCCTAAACTTACACAAAAAGTTGTATATCCAAGTTTTACATTCTTTTATAATTATTCTACATAGCTGTTTTAATTTGCCTTTTAAAAGCCCCATTAACCAAAGTAATTGCATGTTGCATACTACTAGCATATGAACAGTGAGAACAGTGCACCTGAATTGCGAGTTCCAGACCTCTGAAATTCTGCATGAGATAGTAAAGGCTCTATTAGAATGTATTAATGTCTATAGATTTCTAAATACAATTTAATTAATAGTAAAGGCTATTTAGAAGATTATTAGATAATAAAAAGAAAAAATGAAAATTGGGACATAAAAATTTAAGGTAAATTAGTTTACAGAGGTGTTTAAATGTGTTCAAGGTTATTTTACTTTCACATTCTGATGTATAGCATTCTTTTATTTGTAGAGATGCCATCACATTGAGATAAAAGTAAGTTTTAAATAAAGGCATAATAAGCAATGAAAGAATAAGCAAAAGCCTTATAATGTTCAAATGTAATACATAACATTGACATTAAAAAAATTTTTACTCACATTATAATCAACAATTAATCCATTTGGTTGTAGTGGTGGTGCCCATGTTACATAAACAAAACTTGTGCGACTAATATTATCAAAACGGCAAACAAGGCTCACGTTTTCTGGAGGTCCAGGTTCTGCAACACAAACTCACATTTAAATGATATAAATACGACAAGGTTTTATTTTAAAAATACCTATTTTAAATGAGTAAATGTTGGAAAGCATGTATAAAAGTGCAACTGTATTAAAATTTAGACATTTTAAAATACATTTACATATATGTGAAGTTAAAGCAGAGAATGCTTTTAATATTATAGCTGATTCAATTTATATTATTTATAATTATTAATAAAACAATTTATGGTACTAAAAGCATACTTATGAAAAAATTATACTGAAACCAAACATATCAGTACTACAAACTACTTGGGCAATTTTTATTGATTTGTTTATTTACAGATGCTCTTTAACATCTCAGGTCATCAGCATTCCATTCAATTCAGGGCATGAAATGGCCAACAAATTTTGCTCAAAGGCCTCTTCTTTCAGGCTTGAGATTCTTTCTTGTGCCTTAAATCTAAGATACAGGACCCATGGCTTTACTTAACTGCCAAACGAAGCCATACTTAGGATTTTTATGCCCAAAAGAATCCACCGACCCTGGCCTGGATCAAACCCCAATCTTGGGTCTACGGGGCAATTATGGTTACCGCTAGACCACCAGGACTGACTATATAGGGAAGCTCCAACATCAAACCTTTGTTGTAGTCTGTAAGGGTGTATGATACTCCCACATTTTTTTGTAACCTTTCCATAATTTGATCTTTTATGCTGGCTATATTTGTAATTTTATTTTCATCAACTGAGTGGTATGATGCATTATTATTATTATTATTATTATTATTATTATTATTATTATTATTATTCATTCTAAATAATTTAGGAATCTCTTCAAAACCCAGTCTTAAAATGTATTTTCTCATGGTAGTCTAGGGTGGTTTTGGACTGAGAAATCTTGCTTTCAGGTAGGAATCCCATCTTAGCAAAACCTACATGACAAATGATTTAAATGGTTGCCTTTCCCAATAGGTACCTTCAAGCCACTTTTCCTAAATAATTCCCTGCTTTCTTTATATTGATATATGACCTTAAATTATAAATTCTTCTAATTCACATCTCTGCATTATTGTTTGTTCACATTTCAAGATACAATGCCACACATTATTCGTTTTCTACACAATGAACATTTTTCTTTTACAGACCACTTTCTTATCCCACATAATTAAACCTCTCTAAATCTGAACCATGCTAACCCTTCTCTCCTTACTTTATCATAAATTGCAATATGCTTTTCTCTTCTTCAGTTATTTTTATTCAGCCAGATCAATAAAACTGGCCCATAATTCTTATTTTTCAACATCCTCCATTCAGTTTTAATCTCATTCCAAAATCCTATCCTCATTTTGTCTCCCTCTGCCCATAGTGATTTCCATGCTGATTTCTTACTGCCATGGGTGACCAATGTTATTAAGGTGCAGGCAGACTCGTCAGCAGGATTGGGGTCTAATTCCCACCAGAATCATCCTGCCTAACTGAGGTTTTTTCCAGGTTTTCCTAAGTCCTCATAAATGGGAGATACCCAAACTTAGGCCTGGAATGCTTCCTTCTTTTAAAAAAAAATGCTTTCCTAGTTTATCATTTCATCTTGTGCATTTTTTTTTTAAAAAGGCAGATTTCTTGAGAGATTTTCTAGATTTTATTTATCCAAGTATCTTTCCCTTTGATTTTCTTCTGAATGGGAGCTGATGTTTTAAAATTTAATGAAATAAAAGATTAGGAAAATAGAAATAACTGTCCCATGTGTGGAATGATAGAAAATTAGTGGCATGGTCATGTAGAATGTAAAGATATAAAAAGGTGGTGGGAGGAAAATTAGCATACAGAATTTAATGGATTGCCATTAGAAATTATAGGAGGAAAATATTTACTGCAGAAGATAAGGAAATTAGGAAAATATAATTGGAGGGGGAAAAAAAAAAGAGAAAAGAAAAGAAAAGAAAAATAATGAGAGAATTAAAAAAAATACAGTTGAGGGGAAAAACAGGAAAATCTATCTTAAGAATTAATGTAGAAAAGGGATTATGAGATGTAATAGTGGATTCCTAATTAATGTACACTAAATTCATAAAATCTACACAGCAACATCTTAATACCATGCTAAGAAGCTGACAGTGGAACCATGTTGATGAAGGCAACAACCTTTGAAACATGTCCAAGTAAGAGGAACAAGAGTAGTGAAATTTGAGTGATTTCCTCATACAAAATGTGCAATATTATACTACATTACACTGTGAAAATTCCTATTACTTAATATACAGTTGTTTTGTAAGTTACATAATCTGAATGAATTAACACTTATTTAGAGAATAGTTAGTGAAATAAATTAAAATAAAAATCTATTTACAAATAAAAGTAATATATTTACTCTAGTTCAACAAGGACTGCAATGGACATAAAAGAGAATAAAGTGAAATGCTTTTAAAAGCTTTAATATAAATTTGGATGTGTTCTGAAAGCCATTTCTTACATCAGCAGCACCAAGCGACTGGCAAAATGGCAAAAATTATAATTGTGGATTTAAAGACTTGTAGATACTAACATATTCCAATAACTTAAAATTCTTTAACTCAGTATTTATAAATCTATAATTTTCTAATCCCTTTCAAATAGTTAAAAACATGACATTTTTTTTATGCTAGGAGATGGATACTAAGTTGCAACTTTACTGAGAGAAACCGGACAAATAAGTAACAGTTTTTGAATTGCGGGAATTTTCACAGTGAAATATAGTATAACATAACAAATTATTATTGAGGAAATCACTCAAATTTCACTAATTTAGTTCCACTTACTTGGACATGTTTCACTGAAGGCAACCACCTTTGAAACATGTCCAAGTAAGTGGAACTAAATTAGTGAAATTTGAGTGATTTCCTCAATAATAATTTGTTATGAAATAAGTAACAGTTGTAAAAAGTGATTCAACATGCTTGGAATACACTTAAAAATTTTAATAACTAGTTACATGAGACTCCCTATGGTCCAAAATAACATACAGAATTAAATACAATGAGTAGGGATAAACATTGATCTGTGGCAAAGTGTATGTTTGGCACTGACACAAGCTCCAACTATGCATAATTAAAAAATTTATTGTTATTAATGTAATGTGGGACATATTAATACAACAGTCCTTAACAGAGCTCTTATGGACCAAATTAAGTGGCCACCTACAGTGGTGTTCTAATTGAAGTTCAAGAACTATTAACCCAGCAAAGAGGGAGTTGAAAGTAAAAGGAACCATATCCGACAACTCAGATTCAAATGCCATTCTGTAATTACAGCTGCAGTTCAAGAAATGTAGAAGGGGATACGGTTGCTGTAGTTAAGTTTCAGCTAAAATCTTTAACAGTTTCTTGGCTGTGTCTGTGCTGATATCATTTTACAAAATACAGTAAACTGTGACCATTGGTGCATAGACTGTGCAGTTGAAATTAGCAAAATCAAAGACATCTCTATGCTGACAATTCAAATTGCTGACATGTGCTATTTGAATGTCATCAACATTAAATCATGTCATTAAATACAGGGTTTTCATGTGAAAACTATGCCTCATGAGCAGTGTTTTGAATCCTGTCAGCAGCAAGCAGGGTGACACACCCAACCACCAAGAATAAAACACTGTGTTTGCAGGATAGTTTTATAAGAAAGTAGTGTACACAGCATATATTTATACAAGGGTGAATCAAATATAAAATGGAATTTTGATTTTGCACTTGTAGTACATGGAATGAAACACAGCTTTTAAATGTCCACATAAGGGTTTTAGAAGTACAGCAGTAAACTGGTTTGCCTACAGTGCCACTTGTTTGTCAATAACATTATGCAAAGAGGGTGAGCCCCCCAGTTGCAATTAAACACAAAGAATTTAGCCATGCATCAGGAGCTTCTTTAGATAAAAGGATTGCTGTAGACACAAAGAGCCCTGAAGTACCTCTGTCAAGAATTTTAATGGAAAACTTATCTGAAGTACCAGAAGGCATCCTTCCTCATTTTCAGATACAAATGCTTTAGAACATTCAATGAATCAATGATCTCAAGCAACACTTCTACCACAACTTAGATCTCTGGCAGAACTAAATTATCTTGCACAAGAATTTAAAGTAATGTTGAGAGCAGAATGGATTTTGCTGTATGAAAATTTAAGAGATCCAGCAGCAATGAAAGCAATTACATTTGCCATAAATGATCACCTTCAATGCCTGGGTCAGTAAAATAAATGGTTTTTAGATGGTTCATTTAGTGTGGGTCCAACAATTATGACAGATATTTACTTTATATGGTTTTTATAAAAAAAAACATTTTCTTTCATGTACTGTTTCCTATCCAGAAAAGAACCTGCTTACACAGTAGTTCTAGAAGAGATAGTGTCTTATTTTACTGTAACCAACATGGTATCCCATTGAGACCAACAACAATTATAAGTGATTTGAAAAGGGAATAATAAATGCTCATCAATCAATGTGTCCCAATTAAACAACAAGATTTTGTTTTTTCCATCTTGGGTAAAGTGTTTATTGGTATGTGCAAAAAAGAGGTTTGCAATGTACCTACAAGGACCCAGGACTTTATGAAATGGCATTTACCAGCTAAGTATTGCTTTTGTGTGGATAGAAGATATCTTTAAGGTTTTTGAAATTTTATATTCTGATATCCCTGAAGCCCTTGTTGAAGTAGCTTTGAATGTAACATAAGTATGAGGATAAGCTGCGCATGGAAGAAGGGCTAACCCAGTACAATATCCACTTGACCAATGTAATCAGTGTCTTGCAGTCCTACACAATGAACAAAGGGCCAATATCATAATTTTGGTCTGGCACCACAGATTTCAGTTAATAGTGGGAAAATGCCACCTATCCTTGTATTATGTTCTGCAAGAAATACGTAAAGAACATCAAGACACAAATCAGATGTTGATTGCTGCTGATTTGGTTTATTTAGAGACGTTCTTTAATATCCCAGGTCATCAGCATCCCATTCAATTCAGGGTGTGAAATGGTTGATAAATTTTGCTCAAAGACCTCTTCTTTCAGGCTTGAGGTTCTTTTTCTTGCTGTAAATCTATGACACTGGACCCGTAGCTTCATTTCCCTTCTGAAGGAAGCCATACATAGGATTTTACACCCGATAAAATCCATCAATCCTGGCCAGGAATGGACCCACGATCTTGGGTTTAGGAGACAAGTATGGTTACCATTACACTATCAGAAGCAACCTCAGATGATGTGTGAATTGGACATAGGGAGAAGAATTAAAAGCAAAAATTAGTGTATGAAAGAGTAAATAGGAGACAGCACTCCATTGTTCTAAGGTGCTAACATTACATGAAATTTTACCATACCTTAGAGCATGTGGTCATAACTTCACATTGTAAATAATCATGCAAATAGAAATTATAAAATGTGTGTTATATGCATGCATTACACAAGATAAACATTATTAAAGTCGTGCATGCCTAAAGTGCATACTATTATAGGAAAGAGCACTTATATACTAAAACTTTTTTGGAGGGGGGGAACATATTGTCAGGTAAAATGTATAATATATGTTTGGATCTTAAAAGAAGCAATGGGAGGTCAGCAACTCAACATTGACAAACGAGTGGAAGCATTTGTGCACAAAGGCCTGTAAACCCAACTCCACTCTTTCTTTGATAATGGGATTCCAAGGAGCTTAAAATCTGATGGAAAAAATGTGTTGTAAATTATGAAATTATGTAGAAAAATCAGGATGTTCCAGTTTTTATTTAATTTGTTTTTTGTAAATTTAAAAAAAAAAAATCTGTTTATATTTGATTCACCCTAATAGAAACCATTAAATTACTTTTTTTTGCACCATGGTTTGGAACATGTTGCATTTTTATACCATATTTTGGAACAAATAAATGACATTTCTGTACCATATTTTGGAGTGTATGAAGAATATGTTACTAGGTAAATCAGCAGATCAGATATTGAGAAATGGCGAGTCAATGAAATACCCAGAATTGCAGCCATGGGGACCGAGCTTAAGGAAAGAAGAGGAAACTTTATATGTCACCTTGGAGGTGTGTTGCAACATACGAGAGGGAAAGAGAAAAAGTTATAGCCTTATGAATAGTTAGAATGCATAGTAGTTAGTGGCACTGGACTTAAAGTAGTGTCAATTCCCGGAGGCAGCATAATGGAGATATCAGATATGGAGAATGTGGCAGCGGGTGAAAGAAGAATAAGGTATAGAGCAAAATTGGAAAAATATAAAGGGCAGAATGGTTCAAGGACTGAAGCTGGTGTTATGGAATGTGGAGGGTTTAAAACTAAAAATGATAAGTGGTAAGGTGTTTGAAGTGCTAAAGATAGCAGAAATGATAGTAATGGTTAAGACTTGGTTGGATAATTATAAAGTGGAGGACTATGATTGTATAAGTGAACATGGTAAGAAAGAGTAATACAGGGTTTCTGGTGGTATGGGATATTCATATACAAGGGTTGTTGAATAAATATGAATAGTGTTATTTATAGAAGAAAGGTAAGTAATGTGGTTAAAGATATATAAGATGAAGGGAGTGAAAGAATACTTAGGGTTAGGTATAGTATATAACCACCTGAATTATCAAAGTTTCACAATGAAAATTTGTATTTAAAACTAAATGAAAGTTGGTGACTTTAATGCCAGAGTAAGTGAGTATGATATAAGATTTATGGGGTTGGAAAATGAATGTGTATGGATGAAAAGAGATGAGCGGGCAAGGAAAAGTAGAGATAAGTTACTGAATAAGGAAGGTAGAAAATTGATAAGAGTTCTGCAAATTGAATAATTTAATTACTGCAAAGATTTTATAGGAGGAGCCGAGGAAGGAGAATTCGCATTTATGAATATTGACTATATGGTATGAAGTGAAGGAATCAATCAGGAGCTGGTAGATTTTAAAGTCCTGGATGTGATAACAAGTAGTGAGCACTTCCCAATAAAAATGAGGCTGAGTTTAGGGAAATGTTATAGGGAAGAAGAAGTAATAGAAATTAAATATAAAAATGTTTTAGATGGGAAGAGGAGTACACAGAGTTTTTCTAGGATAATCTGAGAACCGAAACAGGGAAAATAAAGTATGGAATTTTACAGGCACCGAAAGTAGGAAAGATAGAGGGAGTATTGGAAAAGGTAAACTCAATGGTAAGGTGAGCAGGAAGTAAGATGGAAGTGAATTAAAGAGGAAATGTAAAAGGTTATGGATGTTATGATGGAGAGTGTGATAAGGCTAAAAAAGAAGTGATGAAGTATTTAATTAGGTGGAGAAGGTCAGAACAGGAAGATGATAGGTAATGTTTATATTTAAAATGGGGGATATAAGTGCTTAGTACAAGATAAAAAGGAGTGGCAATAGAGAATGGGTGAAAAAATTAAAGGAGCTATGACAGCTAAAGATAGTAAAAATATATGTTCAGGTGTGAAGGACATTTTGAGGATGAAAAAGGATAGGAAATAAGATAACCCCAATGGAATGGAATAATCACTTTTAGAAATCAGATAGGTTGTAGGAATATTCAGAGTTATGAATTAAATTTAGATAGTATTGTAAATAGGCTAGAACGCTTAGATTAAGAGTTTACTATGAACAAGTAGGGTACCAGATCAAACTATTAAAGATAAAGGCTGCAGGAATAGATGGAATTCCAGGAGAATTTTGGAAAGCTTTTGGGGAAATGGAAGGAGGTATTAGGTTGCTAACAGAATTATTAAATAGAATTAGGGAGAGGAACATAATATCTGAAAGCTGGAAAGTGAGCATAATCGTTCCACTATATAAAAGGAAGGTTACTTAACCCAAGTAGCTATAGAGGAATTAGTTTGCTATCAATTTTAAGTAAAATATACACCTGCACAATAAGCAGGAAGGATGCATGAGTGGGCAGAAATGGAAGGTACTGAATTTATTCAAGGACCTCAAAAATTATATAAGGGAAGTAGGTTTTGCGTCAGATGCGAAGGTAATAGAACCAAGGTTTATACAATTCCAAATTTGGATTTGAGACAGAGATGTAATTGAGCCTGATATTATTTAATTTGTTTATAGACAATATCGTAGATATGAGTTTAGAATAAGTGTTACAAAGTCGACTCAGTTATTCTAAACTTATACTAAAGATCACTGTCACAAACGTCCACCATATTTAACTAATCGTAGATATGATTAAGGAAAAAAATAAGCATTGTCCAATTAATGAAAGAAGTACCAGGATTGCTTTTTGCAGCCGACCTCATAACAAGAGCAGTAACCATGATAACATTACGACATGCCACTGATGAAATTATTAGATATTGTGCAGAATGGGACCGGAGGATAAATGATAATAAATCAAATTTAACAGTATTTAAAAAAGGAACAAAACTAAGAAAAGATGAGAGATAAATATAAATCCAATAGAGGTAGTGAAAGAATTTGATTATTTGGGAGTGAGATTTATGAGCAATGGAAGGTCGGAGGTTCAGCCAGACAAAATTCCACCAAGAAAGCAATAACGCATTTATGAAATCGGTTGCAAAGACTATGACATGAAATACATAGGCAAAATAAAAAGAAATATTACCATACGTTTTAAGGAACACGTGAGAAATGTTAAAAATAAACACACAGAAAAATCAGCAGTAGCAAACCATTTTTGGCACAAAAAAAAAAAAAACCCACACAAATTCCAAAAGGAAACAAAACCATTAAAAGCTTTTCAAAAACCCATAGAATTAACAGTATGGAAAAAAATATTTTTAAACAAAAACTAAGAATTTTTGGTTAACTTTGATCTCCCTAACAACAGTCACCTCATCAATAAGTTTGTCAAAGTCACAGAATGACATCTTAATACCACACTGGGAAACGGCCAGTGGGACGAAGATGGAGGCAATAGCCTTTGAAACATGTCCAAGAAAGTGGAACAAAATTAGTGAAATTTGAGTGATTTCATAACAATAATTTGTCATATTATAATATATTTCACTGTGAAAATTTCCGATAAAAAAAACTGTTAGAACAAGATTGTATAAAGTTCCCACAATGCCAATGAAATGGTTAGAAAGATTATGAGGTTGTGGTTGAGTTGAAGATGATGTGTGCAGTAGAAATTTGGGGAGTGTTAAAGGGGTGGACAAAGGTTGATGTAGTGCACAGAATGTTTTTAGAGAGGTTCTGGTGTCACCAAAAGTTTTGCCAGTGGAGTAAGTTTGGCAGTAAAGAGAAGGAAGGAAAAGAATAATAGCAGAAAGAATCTTGAAATATTGGCATAGATGCTTGAAATTAGATTATAATGTACTAAAACAATGTCTTATGTACCAAAGAGGTGTATTCGGAAAAGTGTTGGTTAGAAATTACTATAAGAAATTGGAATAGGAGATGTATGGCGATTGGGTGAAAATTATGTCTGTGGATTTTGGAAAGAAGTGAGACAGAGGGTAGAAGACAGAGAAGCAACAGCTTTGGGCCAGCTTAGAGGATCAAAGTTCCTTATATTTATATAATGTAGTTAAAAGAAATTGGGGACAGTAGAAATATATAGACATTATGACCAATTTGGAAGAATAGATTTTGCATGAATGTCTACAGGAGTACTCTTTCTAAAAGGATAAAGAATAAATTATAAAGCAGAATGTATTATTTGTGGGAAAAGTGAATAGTTCGACAGTTTAACTGAATGTGAAATGGTAAAGAGGTGGAGATTAAGTATTTGGGAGGGAAAAATGGGACTAATTACAAGAAATAGTGGCAACTAAAATTTTATCAGATTTAAAAATACAGAAAATGAATAAAATGGGAGCATCTCCTGTGCGTCTGGGCCATCCGGACAAGTCTGTGGTCACAGAACATGCTATGTGGGCAGACGGTGAACAAATTTTCCAATACAATGAAACATCTGTCCTATCTTCAGTACCATACTACCACGCTAGATTACAACGCGAAGCCATAGAAACCTACAAGCATCCTAATAATTTCAACAAAAAGAGAGGCTCTCAAACTGAGCAAAACCTGGCATCCGATATTAGAGCACATAAAACAAGCCCACACTAGCAAAATTCATGCGAACTAATCACTGATCAGAAAGGAGATGCCCCGCCCTCCGAGTACAACCCCTCTGCTCCAGCCAAACCAATCCCCTTCGAGCAATTCATATATAAATATAACACCTCCAGCTGGCATTTCAATCATGCCAGGACCTTCGCCCAGAAGACTTAGACCGCACCACTGAAGATGTCCTCTGCAGTTAGGGATGAAACGTTTGTACTCCTTAGCTCCAAGAGACCATGGCTCCTAAGCCCGGAAGAAACTTCTAGTTATAAGTCTGACTCTGGCAGTGAAAGCTTCAGATTACTCAAAAGGATTTATATTTACAAATGATAACTTAATTTCTATTAAATATCATACCTCCATCCATGGTTGTACCATTTGCTTCTTTGGACCAATTTCCACAACTTGTATAATAACTGCATGCTGACACCTACAAAATGAAAAGAAAATGCTATGTATTCAGGCATTTAATTATTCAAAAGATTAATGGTTCTGAATTTTTAAGGTAAGCATTTGTTCAGGAGCACTGAATCTGATGTATCACTTGAACAGTAAATCTCTACCTTCTTAGAAGCTCTCTAGAGAAATAATATGATCACCAGAGAACAGATTTTAAGATGAAAAATTATAGTTGGAAATGGGAAAAAAAGATTCTAAAAATTTATAAAAAAAGGTTCAAAAAAAGGTGTTGATAAAATGCCAATATACAGGTTTAAACCAGTTACATTAATATTCTTTATTCAACACTGTAACAAACAACTAAAGTAACCAATATTTAGGAAGTACATGTGGCATTACTGTTTTTACATTGGATTATGCACAACATTTGTATGTTTTCAAATGAAAATAGCTGGTGCTTTGGGCTGAGGAAATTCTTATATAAGAAGAAACTCTACTTAACATCTACTGAAAACAATGAAGCATATTTTGTAAACACACGGAAAGGGAGTTCAGTGGAAGCTCCAAAGTCTTCCACATCCAGAGTGTTTATCAAAATAAATTCAAGTTTGGCTTTGATAAATCTATTAAGGTGGTCCTTCACTATTCTCAACTACTTCTACTGTTTTTCCTTCTCCATACCTTCTTCTTCTAAACTCTTAATCACATCAGGGAAATACCTGTAGCCATGCACTGCAAAAAGTACCAACTTTGTCAATGAGCAATTGTTGGGCAAGATTAATGGCCGTTTCATTCATCGAATCTAGAGCACATTTAAAGCTTGATTTTTTCGAAGCTTACGTATAAGATAACTTCACATCTTGCCAAGTACCCCACCTGGTTATGACAGGAAACTGTGGTTGGTGGAGCCTCATAACTTCTCGGTACAAAAACTGATGATTTGGAGTCTTAACAAGAATATTCATCAAAGCAGCAATGAAATCACTTACTCTTTGGTATTTCTCTCTGAGTGTTCTACAAGCTTGATTAGTAACCACAAGCCTGACATTTTCATATTATAAGCCCTCTGGCCACAGCTTCATATGTGAATCATTGAATGGTGCATTACTGTGCAGGCATTTGTCTTCTTGGGTTGGTACATCTCACAGAACATGAGTTTCACCCTTTCACCAGCTAATGGAAACTCCAGTACATTCAAAATATATCTTTGTAGCTCATCAGTAGTTTCATCTAACATGAATCCCGCTTCACATTTGCACATTACCTTTGTTATTTCCTTGAAAGCATTCTAATAAATTGGCTTTATGTAGTTTATTCTCAGGGTGCTTTCATCAAGTACTGACTTTGCATGCACTTCTTGAGAAATGATTTGAATGCATGATGTTGACCTTATGAACTGGAATTCCTGACCGAAATAACATATGGTAGGATCTGCTGAGAACAGATTCAAAGATTGCTGCCTTTTAGATCCTAAAATGAAAGCTTGTGTTAAGATAGTTTGCTTAGGTTGTGACTTGTTCTTTGCATGTCTGCCATGCTAGATGTTCCAATTTATTCTGGTCCTTTGATATTTCTCATTGATTGCAGTATTTACATTACAGATGGCACATTGGAAAATTAGGCCATCAGTTTCAATGACATGTCTCTTGAGTGCTCATGACCGTGCATTCAACTGTGCATTCTGAATATTTGGTGTGGTAGAGTACTCAAACTCCAACAACATAATCAAGTAAAACAACTAGAGAATTGAGCTTTCTTTATTTAACATGTGTGCGAATCATACAGAGAGCTGTGGTTCTAGCAAATAGTTTTAATTGAAATTTGTGTTTTCTTTTACACGTTTTGTTACATTAGCTCAGAATTTATTGGGGCTGCAAATTTATATATAGGCCATTTTATAGCCCCTGTTCTGCTCTACAAATGAAATTATAGGATTTTACGTAGCTTCTCCAGAAGAGTGAAAATCATATACTTTTTTGTCCAATTTTTAACAAAACATGAAAGAAAAGGTTCAAAAAAGGTGCTGGGGAGTGATAAGGGAATAAATATACTAATTTCATAAAAAGGTGCAAAGAGGTATAATAAAAGTTGTCTATTTGTTCATTTTATGTACTAAATTAAAAATCTCAAATGGTCAGTATGAAAACACTATATTATTTTTAAAGGTGCTGCACCTTAATATCCATTCCTTAATGATCACTGTGCACAGTAACATACTTACCATGAAATGATAAGTTGTGGCTGGACTGAGATCAGTGAACAAGTACAGATTCATAGATGTAAATTCATGGATGGCCTCTTTTCTTGTATTATTATTCTCTACCATCAACATGTAATAATGTACATGATCACGCATTTCTTCTGGCGGCTGTGACCACCCAATTGTAATAGAGTTCATTGTCACTCCATTTACACTTATTTCTGGTACAAATTCAGGATCTGTAGTCAGAAAAGCAAAACATTTAACCTGATATTACACTTATGGGTAAGAACAATGTAACATATTATAGTGGTAATGATTTTCTATAATATCAGTCCTTTTTGATTCAGCACATTAAATATGTTTACAAACTGAGCATGAATGCAAAAGAATATGTGCTGCAAAAATAATCGAAGAAATTAATATTACTGAATTTTTGCTTAAAAAAAAGATGAAATGGAATATTTTAACAATTTATTAATAGTCATATTTAAGCATCTGACTATTTTTCCCTGGAAAAGCAATGACAGCAGGGTTGCAAAACTGAAGACAAAGGTGCATAGGATTTTTACATTAATGTACAACATTTTGCAGTCTCAATACATGCATCATTCAGTTGCAAGCACCCAGTAGATAAAATAATATAATTTAAGCCCGTTTCATTTTCATTTCATCCAAAATGACAAATGTGTACACCATTGCATCAATTTTAAGTCAAAGCTTGGTGATTCCCAAGTTGAAATATATGTAAGATCTAGCAGGCTTACAAAGCAATGGGGATTACACAGATTAAACAAGAATTTAGGCAGCTGAAAAATTGCTTCACATGGCAGATAGTAAGAGTTTGGAAAGTTCTCTGCAAGTTAAAATGCAAAGGTCAATGAGAAAGGGCATTTATTAAACACAAGCTTTGGACGTTAAATTATAAATGACGATTTGAATGTGTGCAGAGTTGATAGCAACAACTATGTCTAGAGGTCTAACAGAACATGCTTGGAATGTGCTAATGAAGACTTAATGAAGAACATTATCACCATGATGAGACGTGGGTGTTGAGACAAGGTCAAGAAACCAAATCATCTTGGCAGCCACAAGAGCATTATGTGAAATATTATGGGAAAGCTGAAAGCCATTTTGAAATAAGTCTTCTTTGTAATGTAATATAATGACTGCTGAGCTAAGTGTATGGAGTCACCTGTTTAGTCCATAATCTTTTTGAAAGATTATGGACTAAATCCTTCTCAGACATGCAATGCAACTTTTTTCTCTGACCTGAAATTAGATACTGTTTTTCACATACTCTATATGTAATTCCAGATCACATAGTATTTTACCCTCTATGATGCTATTTATTACACACTGAAGAGTTTAAACATTGAATATATTTATCCTTTGTGAAATTCTATTGCGAACAGAACAACAATTTTGCCTAAGTTAGTAGTGCAGTTCATATTTCTCAAACTCGTTTTCATTCAAAGCTCAGTCATATATGCACACTCACAAAAAGCTGGTTCACTAAATTAGTGCCCACTGGGATACAAAGGAGCGAGGTTATCTATGTATAACATATGCACTATATACACTGATACTTGGTTTGGGTTCTGAGATAATTGCAGTGAAGAGAGATGTTGCCAGCTTTCAGCAGTTATTTATTTCATTTCCAGTAATTGACTTCACCTCATTTGGCCATTAACATCACTTTCCTTTATATAACATAAGTAATTAGCATTTTTAGTATTTATACATTCTTGAGTGCACATGGTGTCTACCACAGCAAAATACAAAGACCTTTGGAAGAAGATCAACCACAACCAGAAGAAAATGCGGCAAGAAATTAAGCAGTCCAGAATGCTCAAGAACCTCAAATTAGCACATTTGGAGTGTGCCGTGAACTAAAATTGAGAAGAGTTGTGTTAAATAACCAATTTCAATCATGGTTTGCCATACTTATGATTTTATAAAGAATAATATCATGGCAAATGGTGCAATCTCTAAAACTGCTAATACACCACATCTAACATTGTTAATAAGGGCCCAGTTTTATATATATATATCTCTCTCACATACACACACAAAAAAAGCAGTTCTGCAACCCTTAATGAGCTCCTTCAGCATTCAAACTGAATGTAACATTCCAATAAGAGAACTACATTGAATTTGCTTTTATTTTATTTATGGCTAATTTAAGAATGCCCTTTAACATCTCAGGTCATCAGAATTCCATTCAAACCAGGACATGAAACAGCTAATAAATTTTGCTCAAAAGGCCTCTTCTTTCAGGATTGAGATTCTTTTATGTGCCATAAATAGATGATACACGACCCACAGCTTTACTTCCCTTCCAAAGGCAGCCATACTTAGGATTTTTACACTTGAAAAAATTAAATGACTTTGGCCATAAACTTTATCTAAAAAATGGTGTTTATGTTGGGGGTTGTGATGGCTGAGTTTCCAATTGCTTTTATCTATCTGCCAAAAACATCGAAGAGTGAGATGAAAAATTATTAAAAAAATCTTCTAAGGAACAAAAGTGTAAAATCATAATGGATAATCCAAGTTATCATTCAAGAAAAATTACTATATTCCCAATATTGAATGCACAGTGAAAGACTTCATTAGTGTCTTAAACTATTATAATATTCCCGTACCAGATCCTATTCCTATTAAGGCAGTTATGTTACAAAGCATTAAATTTTCTAACAATTTTTTTTTTATGGTCATGGCATTGCAACCTGAATATCTATTGTGTCAGCTGATGAATAACTTGGCCAAATTACTTCAGGGACTTTGTGGCATAACATTCCCAGGCAACTGAGGGAAAACCTCCAAAATAACCTCAATTAGGAAACTAACCTAATCAGGATAGAACCTAGGTCTGCTGCATGGGAAGCCCAAATGCTACCACTAGACTATGAGGGTGGTCTTCCTCAATTTAAGCAAGCAATATGCAATGGACAAACTTGCAACCAGTTATGGACTTGAAGTGTTTGCATTCCCCCTTACCACTCTTGGCTAAATCCTACAAAGCTAATATGGGCTAGTCTGAAGTCAAACAAAGAAAACACAATGTGTCACCTCTCTAAGTGCCAGTATCTGCAAACTATGCAAGGGTGTTCAAACCAGTTGATTGAATTTTTGGTTTATTTATGGATGCTTAACATCTCAGGTCATCAGTGTCCTATTCAAATCAGTGCTTGAAACGGCTGACAAATTTTGCTCAGAAGCCTTTTTTTTTCTGGCTTGGTTTTTATTGTGCCATAAATCTGCGACACAGGACCCTCGGCTTTACTTCCCTTCCGAAGGAAGCCATACCTAAGATTTTTATGCCAAAAAAATCCATCGGTCCTGGCCAGGATAGAACCCGCAATTTTGGGTTTAGAAGGCAAGTATGGTTACCATTACATCACCAGAACCGACAAGTTCACACCAGTGACTCTAGGTTATGAATATCTTGTCCTGTATATCACAAAGATAGAGTGCAACTACATATTCCATGAACAGACAGCACAAATAAAAGATTTATTTTGCAGTTGGGAGACAGTGATGACAATAAATGTAAAAACAAAATAATTATAATTTATATTAGGTACATTGTAAAAGGTTTGTTTGCCTATCTTTTATACATTATGCTACAATCTGCAATTAGGGTGTTTAACTAAATTGTGCTAGGGCTAGGAGTGCTAGTAACCTGACAAGGATGCACTGCCACATTCAAGTGTATCAAACACAGGTACATGCAACACTGGTATAAACAACCATGAAAACTGCTGCACACTAATTTAGTGAATGATCTTTACACTATCACTTCTAGTCTGTACAACATTAACACCCATCTTTTTACAAAAATAGAGGATTCAAATTCATTAGTTTTTCATCTGTACTGACTGACAAAATCTTGATGCACTGATAATTATACTTCATTTCTGGCCTATGGAAGTTAAAATAAGAACCACTGTATAATCATGCCCTTTACTTGAAATAAATTTATTACATGATCCTGGCATTTTATACCAAGCAGATAAGTCAATAAGATGAACAGATACATGTTGAAAAAATGTGGCAGTTATCACTACCTTAAAAAACAATTACATTTAAAGTTGATACCAAAAAGAAAAATTTTAAATTAAATAACTTATATTACCTATAATGTTTGGGCTACCTAAAGTACAGCAAACTGATAAGAAAATATGGTATATAACAAATTACGACGGCAGTTGGGAAACTAACAGCTGATTGGATATAAATAAAAACCCTCATATATATAAATAGTTTATTAGATACATCTGAAAACTACAGCTTTCCACTATTTTTCAACATAGTCACCATTTAAATTCAAGCACTTGTCATACTGTTTTACCAATTTTAAATCAGTCCTGATGGTAACCATATTTATGTTGTAAACCCAGGAACAAGGGTTCAATGCCAGCCAGGGTCAATGGATTTTTTCAGGCAATGCTCCCTTCAGAAGGAAATAAAGCCCTGGGTCCCATGCCATAGATTTACATCATGTAAAAGAACCTCAAGCCTGAAAGAAAATGGCTCTGAATAAAATTTATCAGCTGTTTTACACCCTGAATTGAACAAGATGCTAATGACCTGAAGTTAAAGAGTGTTCATAAATAAACCAAATCAACCTATTATAAAATCCCTTCTGAATAGAACTCTTCACCCGGGAATATAGCAATCCAGTAACAGCATTTTGAAGATTTTCATTATCAAAGTGCTGGGCCCCAAGTCACTTCTTCATGTGAGTGACAGATAGAAATCAGATGGAACCAAGTCGGGGCTGTATTGAAGATGATCTAACATGTCCTATTTGAGTTGCCTCAAAAGATTTTGTGTTCACTGAGCACTGTAAAGGCAAGCTTTGTCATGCAAGAACATAGTGCCAGATGTCAAAACAGACCATGATGTTTGTTATGATGGCTTATCTCAGTTTTTTCAAAGTCTCACAGCAAACTTCAGAAGTGATTGTCATAGCATGTGCATCGAATTTGACAAACCAGTTTCCCATAGCATTCCAAAACATGGTGGCCATAAGCTTCTTGACTGACAAAGTTTGACAGGTTTTCTTCAGCTTGTTTGGAGAACTGGTATAACCCCATGCCATAGATTGTTGTTTTGACTCGTCATTCACATATGCCACCCAAGTCTCATTGCCAATTACTACTCTGTTCAAAAAGTTCCATGTTGTACCATGAAAGACATTCAAAGACAGAGTCCATTTGCTTGGTTTTCTGGATCTCTATTAGAATTTTCGGTACCCACTGAACACAGAACTTCCAGCAGTCTAATGTTTTGGCGACAACCTTGTTCAAAATGATCCGAGAAATTTATGGTAATTGTTCAGAAAGTTCTAACATCATGACTGGACCTTTCTCATGAACTTTTTCGTAAATTTTCTTGGCAAGATCACTAACTACAGAAGGCCTACCATACCTTGGTTCATCATGAACCTTCCATCTTTAAAAAACCAAATCCACTGATTCACAATACCTTCATTCATAATGTTTGTCCATATACAACACACAATTCATGACAAACGTCTGCTGCTGACAGATGTTTTTCAAAAAGAAATTCTTATCACACCATGCACCTTGCATTTGGTGGGATTTTTCTTTGCAGTGGGAGCATCAAAGTACCATGCATTTGCTGATTATAATTTTGTGAGGTTATAATGAGCAAATGCATGGTATTTTGATGCTCCCACTGCAAAGCTGTAAGTTTACTGAATCATAGATTATGTTGATGTAACAATGATGGCACTCCACCCACTACTACTAGCACCACGGAACAGCAGCAATTAGTTTCTGAATTGCCCTCGTACACAGATCCTACATATTACTTAGCAAAATAGCAATTGAAACTATGAATTTTCTTATATTCAGAATTCTTAAGATTAAAAATTTGTTGCAATTACCAGAAAAAAAATTAAGGATATATATAATGAGTCAAACATACATACATTGTACCTTCATGTTACAGCTCTATTTCAGAACACACCAACTTTTCCTTTTGTTAAAATTTGATAGAAATAATGTAGATGATATTAAGTTGCATTAAATATGTTTCAAGCCAGCAGCACATTAGCATGCAGTTATGAATAGTTTAACCCATACAGTAGCTAACATGCCAATAAACAAAACAGAATGTGCTAAGGAATGCAACCTTACAACTAAGTGCTACACACAGTGGTTTCCTACAATACTCTATTAGATGAAATATCAAGCAAAAATAAACAGAGCACTGAGATAAAAGAGTAATGCATGTCAAAGAACTTAGAACAAAATTGCACTTTACACAAGCATGTGTATTAAATAAAAATTAATTTTGTGTGGGAACTAATACAGTGAAGCAACTATTAAATTCTTAATTAGCTAGTAAGTCAATTTAATACTCTTAAGCTACACTTACCATTGAACTATACAGAGCATGTTTCACAGGCTTTTACCCGCATCATCAGCTGTTATTCGACTACCAGATTTGTTGTTGGTTGGATGGACTTGGTGTAGCTCACATGGACATTTTATGAACTTTTGGATTAATTTGTCTTCTGTTGGGATCTTGAAGTTCATAACCTTATGTTCATATTTTTTTATAATTTTTTTTTTTTCCATTTTCCCAGCTCCAAAGGTCTATCTGCAAATTTCAATAATTTGACTTTCATTTTTATATCACGTTTATCTCCCTTAAATTGATGTGCAAGTGATTTGGAGTGAGAAACATGATATAGAAATGGAAGTTAAATTAACTGTAAATAAACCTTTGGAGCTGGGAATATGGAAAAAAAATTCATAAAAAAAGTATGAAGATAAGGTTATGAAATTCAAGATCTCAACAGAAGACAAATTACTCCAAAAGCTCATAAAATGTCCACCAGAGCTACACCAATCCATGCAACCAACAACAAATCCAGCAATTGACTCACAGCTGATGATGTGGGCAAAAGCCTGTGAAACCTGTTCTGTATAATTCAATTGTAAGTGGAGCATAAGAGTATTAAATCCACTCACTAGCTAATTAAGAAAAGCATATGTATATTGCTCCAGCTCAAGCAAATTAAAATTCAAGTAATTTTTTTTTCATCCAAACTAATTAAGCCAGCACAATTCACTCTTATAACAAAACTTTTCACCTATTCAAAGATTCATGCTCCATTACAAAAAAGACACATTAAATTCAAGCTCTCATAAAACAAACTTTGTCTCAGTAAGCTATTAATTTGCCTTGCCTTTTTCAAGAGTTCGTACCCAATATGGCCATTCATCACCTTTACCAAGGCCAATGGCATTCTTTGCACTAAAGCCCAGCTTATATGCAGTGTTAGCTTCCAGGTTTCCCAAAACAAAACTTAAGTTTCCACCATTAATTGGTTCTGGATAGTGTATCCATTGTTGAGTGCCATTCTTCATGTACTGTAACATTCAATGATGAAAATAACTACAAAATGAACATTTAAACTATTATCAGTAATTACAAGTCTATCATGTATGAAAACTTACATATCTATATATTAACTATCCACATGTTTGATACCACCTCCTCTTGAGTTAATTTCTGCATTCAAGAATATAAGCAAGCAATGATAACCCAGTCACCTCTGTTGCTCAGTTTGCTCAGGCATAATTTGTAATTACCTGCAGAAGTGGTGGGCACACATTTGAATCTCCTGCTCGAGTCAAGTTCTATGTGTGTAGTTTCTCTACAGTTTTTACATCCTGGAAAGATACACCCTAAGACAAAAGACAACAGGCAGAAACCACATTCAATTCTGAAAACATCAGAAGCATGTGCTGACGATGAATTCACAATTCAGTTTATATTCAAATTATGCCATAAACAGAAAATACATTTGCTCAGACAGTGTACTCTCTGATGGCTGAGCGAGCAAAGCACATGTCTATTAATAAAAACTACATAGGTTCAAATCCTTACTATGCTTGAATTTTTTATTTATTAGATTTTGCGAGTAAAACTAATGTTTAATACATGGCAATAATATATATTTTAATGGACAACATATATTTGAATTTTAAGCATTTATGCTCAATCATAAAAACATAAATTAATCACCTTCATTTTCTAAATAAATGCCACAATAATTAACATTCTAATGTATAAAACTAAAATGAAATATAAACTGCTTTTATTTCATTTAAAAATAATTATTAATTTGAAAATAAATATTACTTTACTTTTTTTTTATGTATCAGCATAAATAGCTAAAAATTCTAATAAACATTTGCAATTGGAAGCTATACTATTATGTGTACACTAAACATTATTTTTAAAAACAAAACAATATACACATGGGTAGGATTAAAATTTTGGTAACTCATTGGTAGACACTTGCTTTGAACTGCTCAACTCTTAGTGTATGTCTTCCATGTGATGTGGTGATGATAGAATGAAGCTAAAGGCTCTAGACTCGTGCACAAAGACATACCATTAATTGAACATTGAGCCGAACAGGGCTTAAGACAAATTAATGCTTCAAGAGTCTACTTATTTTGTCTTAGGGTGTAACTTCCAGAGAAGTTTAAGTGCCAATGGATTCTGGGTTCTTTTTTTTGCAATCATTAATTCATTCCATTCATCTCCAGATCTTGGCCAGTTGCATTCCCTATACAAAAATATTTCTGCAATTGTAAAAATTATTAAAATTCTCTTATAGTGTATGATACAAAACTACATAAACAAAAAGCCCTAATAAGACCTAGTGATCACTCAACTCCATTAAATTTATTTTACGACGTATTTAATGAGGTTGGGTAAAAATACTTACTGATCTTTGGGAGGTTAATGTTTCCATTCCACTGCATTAAAAATTCCTATTTGATTTATATAACTATGAAGGTCAATCTGAAAGTAATGTCCCGTATTTTATTATGTTGGTCTAAGAAGTCAGAAGCAGTTGTTGGCAGTATGGTAGTAGTGTTTGAATCTTTTTGGAGTTTTTCTGCCATGCAAAAGTGAAGTGGTGGGGTAGCACATTTCAGCAGTGGTGACAGCAACCTGAAATACAAGCCCCATTCTGAATGACCACGCACAGTAGTCATGCCATGAAATGAAGAGCCAATCAGCTCATTCACAGGAATCTAAACTGTGAGCAGAGCTGAATATTGGTTTCAATGCATCAGAAAGTATGTTGCCAATGTTGGAAAAATGCAAAATTTGCTCCAAATGGATCCCACAAATGCTCAAACAGGAACAGAAAGACCATTGTACGGAAATCTGTCAGGATCTACTGAACAATACAAGTCATATGATGATTCCCTGGATTGCAATTGTTACTACTGATTACATGAAGTGTCACTAGTTTGAGCTGGAGTCAAAGCAGCATGATAACAAAGACTTGTTAGAATGATAACAAGTAAAATTCCCTAACAAAGAAAAATTTCAAGATGTAGCCCTCAGCAAGTAAGTGACATATACTGTCTTTTGAAATAGGAAATGAGCAATTCTTGTGTATTTCCTGGAACCCAGACAAACCAACTTCAACAACTGCATCATGATGCGACTTAAGTTGAAACACTGAATTTCCAGAATCAGGTCAAAGAGGAAAACAACATGATAATGCCAGACACTCTACCAGTTCTGTGGAGCAGCTATTGCCCATCTTGGCTGGACTGTCAGACTGTCAGGCTGGACTATACCCATTGTATAGTCAAAATTTGGCACCTTCTAATTTCCATCTACTCAGGAAAATGAAAGATGGACTGTATGGACATTTTCCTAGCAATGATGGTGCCATAGCACCTGTGAAACTGTGGGTCATCTCTGCTGGGTAGATTTTTATGAACACAGAAAGCTGTAATTCATCACTGGTGCAAATGCATAATCAAAGGTCTGCATATGTGTATGTGTGTGTCTCCCTCCCCCCTCCCTCCCTCCCTCTCTCTCTCTCTCTCTCACACACACACACACACACACACACAAGTTATTATGCTGTTTGTATCTGTTGTAGTTTCCACCAAAATAAATAGGAGACATTACTTTCACATGCACTCGGTGAACTTCAATGAATAATTTCTGGTGTTAGTGTAAAACAAAAATTGATGCAGGAAAATAGCAGCAGAAGGAAGGCATTTAAAACTAAAGGTAAGAAATACAAAGCAGGATCAACTGAAACAAGTCTGAGTCCATTTATTAATATAAACCAATACAATGAATTACAAACTAAACACCAAAAGAAGCAGCAATATTTAATGAGTAAAAAGGAGATACTGTTTCAGGAAAAGAAAGAACCCTGTGCATTCAGACATAATGCTTCACCAAACACCAGATACCACCCAAAAAGAAAGATAGTGCTTGCTGCATGAACCAGTTCTGCAATGCAGCCTTAACTTCATCATTTTAGAAGCATTTGTTCTTCAGAAATTTCTTGAAAGGTCTAAACAAATGAAAGTCTTAAGGTGGTAGGTCAGAGCTGTAGTGCTTTTATGCACAGTAAAAAGTCATAATTTTCCTCATATTGCAGAGGTTTTGCAGACACTGTTTCTTATGCATCTCAATCAGCATTGAAGGTACCTATTGCAAACAGAAATTTTCTACAATTTCTTCCTCACAGATTGGCAATTTTCTGTCTGAAATACTGTTATTTTCAATACACATTTCTGACCATACACGATATTGAACCAACAATGCTTGGTTGTCAAAAATTTAATCTTAACATGTTGATCCACTTTTGACAAATTCAGAATTACCAGCAAATTTTCTCAGTGCCTGCATAACCAAATGATGCAAGCCAACTGTATCTATGAAGTATGACTATCTATAAGTTGCCCATTTCCCCACCCCTACCATTGGTAATGTGCAGCTAAATGAGCAATGGGGTCCAGGTAGGTTTCAGTTATCATACTTTATATAAAGGATTTATTTAGAATGTTTAAGTAACATTACAAAAATACAACAATTATGAAAAAATTAAAAATTAAAAATTTAGTAAGATATGGTTAAATTAAAATATCCAACTTACAACACAATCATTGATGTAGTAGAATGCATTGAAGCAAGAGCATATGCTGTTTAGCACTGCCTGGCATATCAAAATCATTATGTTACTCTTCAATGCTCTCAGCTATTATGAGAGTCAAGTCATTTAAAAACCTAACAGATGTGTTTGAAGAAATATGCCAATGATCGCAGTGATTTTTGTCCCATGGGAAGAAAGGCAATACACCAGACAATGTAATCGAACTTCATAATGCCTCTAACATCATGTGACACAGTGTGCGAGTCAAACACCACTGGTGTCAGTGTAGGTGCCATCTAATTGGCAAATGATGGCTTAATGATGGCTTATTTTTCAATCAACATGATTCACTCTCCATGGAGTTTCTAAAAAGAAGAGCAAAAATAAATGCCTTATGCCATAACAAACAACAAAGTTTTGCAAAGGGGAAGGAGGCAATAGAGTCAAAACCCTAGACTGCTCTTAAATAGTGTCATTTTGCTGCCAACGTTGTCCATACCAAAGGGCAGAAATTCAGGTGAAAAGTAGACATGCCAATAGTATAGCCACAACATTTTCATAATTTTAAAGAGTTGAAATGATCCCTCAAAAGCAAATATTCACATTGGAAAGACTTGCAGAATATAGTATAACAATGGTTCCAGCAGCAACAAAGAGACTTCTTCTGCAGTGAGATACATAACTAAATAGACACAGGGACTGCATTTAACTGAATCAAAGATGTTGTACTTTTTCACCAGTTGTTCAGTGTATGGTTCTAACAGCACTCATCCCATTAAATTAATAATGTTGGTAGTCAAACAAGAGTACATAGCTTGGTAATGATGAAAATTTTCTTTATTCCAGACATGAAGCTTTGTCAACAATGTTGCAAAGCAATGTCACCACCACATTTACCAGATTTCTCCACAGCCAGAGTCGGTCCTGGTGGTGTAGCAGTTACCATACTTGCCTCCTAAACCCAAGATTGCAGGTTTGAACCCGGCCAGGACCGATGGATTTTTTCAGGCATAAAAATCCTAAGAATGGCTTCCTTCTGAAGGGAAGTAAAGCCGTGGGTCCCGTCATACATTTATGGCACGAAAAAGAACCTCAAGCCTGAAAGAGAGACTTCTGAGCAAAATTTGTCAGCCGTTTCATGCCCTCAGTTGAATGGGACCTGGTGACCTGAGATGCTAAAGAGCATTAAAAAAAAAAAAAAAAAAAATACACAGCCAGTGAAGAACCCTCCCACAAATTGGCAAGTGATATCTATCATACTGGCAATGATGTTATATTAACAAAAATACAAATGGAATAGCATTCCACTATACTGCTGCAGCCCAAAATAAAAGGCTACATACAATATTGACCACATTTACATTTCCAAAATAATTTTCTGTTGTTTAAAATATGTTTAGTTGGTCCCCACAGTTTTCATATGATCATTATGTATTAAAAATTTCAAGATTACATTTACAGCACATCAAATCAATCGAAGAAGAAAATTAAAACAAAATGGCCTTGCAACCTAGAAATACATCAAGTAACCACATCACGGCTACTAAGTCAAACAATGATCTTGAGCACGGAATTTACAATTTACCTCGCGGGACATGGTTTCATATTTTGCATCATTCATTATACTTTGTGGAATGTAGATTTTCATGGCCAGTGTCAATTATGTGAACTAAATCATCCCGGCTGTAAGGCCTTGGTCCAATGGGATTTTTCTCATTTATCTTTCCTATGTTTTGTTCAAGACTGTGGTGGCATCAGTGGTGTACTTGACATAGTCTTCTTGGAGAAGTGGATGGTGTTTAATGCCAGTTTTTACTACTCAGGCACCACAGGCGGTGGACACAGATTATACACGAGATGAAATGATATAATGGGAAAGGATTTTTTTTAAAGGAAGGAAACGTTCCAGGCCTAAGTTTAGGGTTCCTCTCCAACATTTGCCAGTTATGAGGGCTGAGGAAAACCTGGAAAAAACCTGTCAGGGAGGGACGGTCCTGGTGAGATTCGAACCCCAGACCTCCAGCTCACTAGTCCGCACCTTAACGACTCTTGGAGAAGTAGCAATTGTTAACCCCTTAACGGAATTTGGCAGTATATATAGTGGTGTTGCAAGAATACATGAAGAGCAGGCTCCCTTTGGTTCCATACTATACAAAATGTTGTCCACATAATGATATAAACAGGTAAGCTTATGTGGGCAGTCTGTAAGGCTGTCATTTCAAAATGTCCCATGTAAAAATTGGCAATGTCAGGGCTAAGAGAGCCGCCTATAGTCACACTATCAGCCTGTTCATACAACTCATTGCTCAATGGTTGCATTAACCGGAACCATAGTAAAAAGACACACGAGAAGCTCACAAGTAGATCTCCAGGTTGAAGAATAACTCTCTTCATGAATTCTTGTAGTGTCTGAATAACCTTGACTCATGGATACAGTTTACAATGGAGATGGTGTTAGATGGTAAACTGCCTTTCCTGGATGTTATGGCGAACAAGAAGAGTGATGGTACCCTCGGGGGGGACGGGACGGGGAGAGGGAGAGAGGGAGAGAGAGACAGACACGCACGCACGCACGCACGCACACACACTCTCTCTCTCTCTCTTTATAAGGCCTCCAACCATTATCTGAGGTAAAATTGTTCTATGATAAAAAATCTCCTAGACTGAGCCTCCTGTATCTGTGAACCAAAGCTCCTAGGAGGATAGAAAAAACACCTGCAACAAGTACTATGAGCTAACAGGTATGGAACCAAGGAAGTGAAAAGAACTTGCTTCCTAGAAAAAACATTGCACATATGGACACAATGTCTAAGAAGAAGGGCAGAGCTTATCTTCCATTTCTGAAAACGTCGCAGATCACATCTCCAAGCTAGACAAATAGTACAGACAGTTTTTAAAACTGACAAAACAGATAAACACATTCCACTCCACAAAAGACACAAGGAAACCATTTACCTCAGTCGGTGTCTACAGAATACCATGCTCATGTGGTGTGGTTTATATTGGAACCACACAGCATTAATACATGCCTTACAGAACATGAGACATTGCCGCCTAGGTCAGATAGACAAATCAGCCATCACTGAGCATGCCTTCCTAGCTGACAGTGCATAAAATTGGTTTTCAAGATTAACATATTAACTTCAATATTTCATTATCTTTGCTTATATTGGGAGACAATTGAAATTTAAAAGCAATGAAGCTATGAAACTGCATTCAGCATGGCATTCTGACCTTGCAAAATACCAAGACGAAGAAACTACGTGAACCAATCAGTAACCAACATGCTGCCATAAATGCCCAGGAGCTCCAGAAAAGATTCAACCCCATTAACCATGTGAACCAATCAGAGCTCTGTTCCACAGGCACCCCCACTATATATACCACCACTAATTCCATCAGTGAATCAATCACTGCGTCTCCAAGAAGATTACGTCAAGCATACCACTGATGATGTCCACTGCAATCGTGGATGATGAAGGAGAAAGAATCCCAATGGACCATGTGCTTACACCCCAGAAGACTCAGTTCGCATTCTATTTGCACTGGTATGAGGTTCTCACATGATCTTGCATAAATCTTGCCTTAAGTTCTTTGATTCATGATTACTGTTTTACGACTGTTTTTGTTCTTGCTGTTATTAACACTATTGTTGCTGATTCATTCATTTTAATATTGTTGTGTGTTAGGTTTGTTTATTCCTGTTACCTTTTTCAGTTCAGCAGCCTTAGTCATTTGCCACAATCTCCTTTTTGTTTCATTAATTTGTTAAAATATTTTCTTTGTTTTGTTGGTGTTTACATTTCATGATGGAAAAAGAAAAAAAGGAAATCCTTCAATGCTGAAGAGAATCTTGGAAATTGATTTGTTCCATGATACATATGTTGCAGTTCTCTGTGTCCACAATGGACACAATAGTGAAAAACAGAGCAAGCAGAGCATCTAGTGTTTCAGAATGTGGGGGAGGGAAAAAAAAATATATATATATATTCCAAAAATGATTTGAAAGATAAATATTGTAAAGTTTTGAAATCTCAACAGCAGCAGCCATCCTAATTTATAGTGTACTCTTAAGGGAGAAGGCATTTAATATGGCCACATTCTTTCCAACATAAGACGTGAGCTGCAATGCAAAATTTTTCTTAGTCCAAAGCAGATACAGTGTGCATGCACACTTGACGGAGTGAAAGAAATTGAGATCTGTACATGTTTGAATGTTTTTCCAAACTAATTTTATGGTAAATAATGTTGTAAATGATTTGCAATCATAGCAGGATTCTTGTATATATGTATATGTAATAATTGTATTATATTTTACTTAGTGTGTTATGGTGCAGCAGAATAGCCATAACCACAAGAGAGAACATAATTAATATTTCAAGCACCACATTTTCAAACAACGAACTAAAATTCCTAAACCAGGCCTAAAAACATGTGTAGGTTTCTCCGAAAAAATAGACGATTTCATTGCAGATATTAACATAGCCACCCATGAACTGAAAGAAAATGAAAAATCGTTTATCAAATTGAAATGTACAAAAACCTTAGAGAAAATAAAAAGCCAAAATAAATTCAACAATTAGAAAAACATAATAAAACAACTAAAAGAAAAACCAGTAGTATTCACAAAAACAGATAAAAGCAATAAAATCGCCATTTTGAACCAAGAAGACTACATAAACAGGACAGAAACCATGTTAAAAGGTCAAGATTATAAACCAATTACAGAGAACCCACTTAAAACCTGCACTAAAAACTTGAATAAAACATTAGATGAAATAAAAATACTGTCCACTACCGAAAAACGGAAACTCACACATAGCAACCCAGTATTACCTAGAATGTATGCACTTCCTAAATTACACAAAAAAGGTAACAGCATGAGATCTATAATCAATAATATCAATTCACCAACATACTTGTTAGCAAAAAAATTAACCGACATTTTCAAATCTTTAAAAAAATACCAAAGCTTGAGTGTCAAAAAATTCACAGGATTTGGTAGAAAAATTACAAAATTACAACAAAAAATATAATGGTATCGTTTGATGTAAAAGCCTTATTCCCAAGCATACCAAAAGATACACTTATGCTAATGTTAAAGAATTGGTTAAAATCCTTAGATCTACAAGCACAAGAAATTGAAGACTTGATAAAACTTACGAACATTTGCATCGAACTAAATTACTTCATTTTCAATCAAAAATATTACCAACAAGTCTCGCGACTAGCTATGGGAAACCCGTCATCTCCATTTCTAGCAGATTTTTTTATGAGTTCATTTGAAATGCATATCACCAAAGCCTTCCCTCTAATCTTCAAAACACGGTATAAGTATGTGGATGACATATTTGCAATAATTCTGAAAAAACATATAACAGATGCACTAAAACTTCTGAATTTGCAGCACAAATCTATAAATTTCACCATAGAGGAAGAAAGAAGTGGATATCTCCCCTTCCTAGATGTGAAAATCATAAGAAATGAAAACTATCTTACATTTGGAATTCATAGAAAGGATACTCACACAGAAAATTACATAAAAATGACAGTTTTAACCCCATTCCACATAAATATGCAGTGTTTTATAGTTTAGCACACAGATTAGTTAACATCCCACTCACAGAAACAGAGTACAAATTGGAATACCAACAAATCATAAAGATAGCAAAAACTAATGGATACAACAAAGACACAGTAATAAAAATCATCAATAAAACCAAAAAACAATAAGAGATGTTTCCACACTTAAAAGTGCAAAAGAAAGGTACAAATTCAAAAGTTTCACATACCACCCAATTTACCACAATAAGTTCAAAAAGATATTCAAAGGACAAGGAATTATGTTAGCCCCAAAGAACAATTTTAATATAAAGAACTTATTAGGTTGCAGAGTGAAGGACTACATGCCAACAGAAAAAAAGTCAGGTATTTACAAAATAAAATGTGCAGAGTGCGATAAAAAATACATTGGAAAAACGAAGAGGAATTTGGGAATCCGGAAAAAAGAACACTTTAGAAATATTCACTTAAAACAAATTGATAAATCAGCAATAGCAGCACACTTGGAATAAAAATCATGAAATTAAACCAGAGATAAAACTACTGAAACAACTTCATAACCCAATAGAACTGTCCACTTAGGAAAACATTTTCATTACAAAAAATAAGGATAATTTGATGAATTTTGATTTCCCTCCAATGGATGAACTCAGCAAATTCCTAATAGGACCAACAGATGCCGCCACAAGAACATCAAGATACCCAACCGCCACGTATAACAACAGTTTATCTACAGGCTGAAGATGGGAGGGATCACTCCCGAAACATATGTCCAGATTTTTATGTAAGTGAATGGAGTAAGTGTGAAAAAAACTGTTTTACATTGTTTGTGTATATATACCACTCCATTGTCAACAGCTTTGTAAGTACATTTAATTGAGAATATATTACCTATCCTAATCCTGGACAGTGGTTGAACAGAAATACAAAGGTAGCATACATACATCAACAATTAATTTGCATTGGATCTTCAATTGATGTATGAATGAGTTTAATTCACTAATATCTTTAAAAAAATTAATTGCAATATCTTTAACTTTATCTAACTAGAATTTTCTAGAATTTACTACAATATTTCAAGGTACAACTCATTCATAAATGTTATAATTTTTTTCATTTTCTTACCATAATCTGCACTAATATTGCTTTTGGCTCAAAAGCAGTTTCCTACTGGAATCCAGAAGACTTGGGTCAGCAATATTTAAATAACATTACAGTAAATATTAACCATATAGGGTACAAAAATATCTAGCATTTAATATAAGAATATTTAAAAATTGAACCAATCAGCTCTCTATTTCTTTAACATTCATTGTGCATGACCTTCAAAATTCACTTAAACTACTTAATTTACAACATATTCTTATAGTTACCTACATAAACCAGTTTATTGCTTTCAATACTGTGTTGATGTACTGCTGATCCACCCACACTATATATATTTTACTTCCTACTCCATATTAATATTATCATTAAGTTTTTTATTCCTCTATGCTTAAAATTCTCTTTCTTATTACACTATCTAATCTTTCTCCACATTCATTTAAGGTATTCATTAAGATTGAAAAACTAAAATTTATTTTCTTGTTTTTCCATGACATTTTTACATATGTACATAATTTCCCATGATTTACCTTTTACCCCAGTTTACGCCACAGTCCCTGGAGAAGTGCACAAAGGGCTAATAAATTACTGTTTGTTTTCCATAATTGTACCAATGTAAAGAAAATGTTGCAGCAGTATCATGATCATTAACAAACAGTTTAAGGGACAGTAAATTTGAAGAAAACTGATACTAATTTGAACTAATTCCAGGTTGAACAAAACAAAATATTTGTGATAAAAATTAAGGAATGAAACCTAAAGTTTCAACATATTTGAATTGCACTGTTTAAGGACATAAAAAACTTTTTTTTTTGAGTTTGCTTCAAATTATGCTAAACACCTTGAAATAAATATTATGAGTATACTCACTTTTAAAAAATAATTGTCCACTCGCTCATTTCCATCATTTACAGTCCAATTAAAAAAAATCCTGTGAGCTCCAACTGGTTTCACAAAATCAATCTTGACCAAAGGCATATCTGTAAACAAAATAAGCAATTGTACAAATATACTCAAATTTTCCGTTTTATAGAAAGCATACTTACAACATTACCAACAAACTGTTCTTGAGTACAACTTTTAAACAATGAAAAATAAAAATGAAAATATGTAAAGGGTAAATACATTACATTGCAGTGCACATACTAAACAGTATACAATAATCAATCAGTCTAGCCAAAAAGTTTGAACTGATAACAATAACTAATACTATTATAATCCACAATCAATGTCTGAGATGGTCACAATTTTGCAAATATACTACACTATTCAACAGCAATTATTCAGTGTTTCAGAAACCCCTATAAATCTGGTTACCTGAGGCACAAAAAATATCTTTTGTGCAATGTTAACTAGATATATGAACTAGCACTTAACACTAGCTCAATTACTCTTGAATAGTTGTTAATCTTTCACACAAAGTACATGTGCTACAATAATGCAATGATAAATTTAATATGGTAATGAATAATTAGGCTAAGAGACAAGCAAGGGACTTTGGAAAATTACATTTACATTTTGCAAGGAAACTCTAGATCTGTTATGAATTCAACAGATTGTCTCTACCTGTTGACTTGAAGGTCAGAGAGTTGATTTTGGCAATGGTGAGGGATTTTTAGGAAAGGTAATTTCTAAAAATTTTACCCAGCCTCAACAGGGAAATTAAACAAATGGCTTAGTGGCTTTCTGCCTCTGCCTCTCAAACAGCATACACTTTAACTAAAATTGTTAATTGGAACATTGCACAGTGAAGCTAATCATATATTAAGATTATTGTGTAATTGAGTCGATCTAACACTCTTTTGCTCCACTTACTTGTTTAAATATGTAGAACCAGTTTCACAAATACTTTGTTCGCATCATCTGCCCCATTGCAGATTGGAGGATCAACCGTTATGCTGTGGGGATGTGTAATCTGCCCTGGTAGAGGTGTGATGTACTTGAAATTCATGTTTTCATCACCGGAAGTGTCGAAGTTCAATAAACTGTCTTTGTACCTATAAATGTAGATTTTCTCAAATGTTGCTAATTCTGTAGGCCCTTGCACTGATTTTAAAAATTTTGTTTTTTAAATATGTCATGGTTTTCTGTCCAGAAATGGATGCCACTGCTGATTTCTCCAACTGCTGGTATTTTATGTTTCTGAAATGTTCTTTTAACCATGTGCCTACGTTTCTCTGTTTTTCCAATGTAGATTTTTTCACACTCTGCACAACTTATTTTATAAACACACACTTTTTTCTCTTGTGGAATACTGTCATTAACTTTATCAATCAAGAGATTTTAACGTTAAATCTGTTTATAAGTGGTAACCTGATATTAAAATATTTAAGAATATTCTGAAAATTTTTGTAGCCCATGGATGATATCTGAATTTTTTAAAAATTAGCTTTTTATGTACTAATTCTTTGTTATAACCATTTTTAACCGCTGTTCTTTCTATTTGTTTCTATTCCTTAATGGATTCTTTTTTACTAATTTTAAGGTTAACTAGCCGACGTGTTAAGTTGTTGGTAACTGCATGTTAGTGCATTGTGGGGTTAAAACCGTCACCTTTCATGTGATTGTCTGCATGTTTATTCTTTCCGTATATTCTAAATTAAACGTTTTCTTGACTTTTCACTATTTTTATGTCCAAGAAAGGTAACATGTTATCTTTTACATTTTCGTATGTGAATGAAATGTTTTAATCTTGTAAATTCAAGTTTTATAGCATCATTAATGAGTTTTTTGTTAACTATGACAAATATATCATTGGCACATCTGTACCATATTTTAAATATGCATGGGAAGGCTGAGCTGATGTGCATTTCAAATTTGCTCATAAAGAGATTAGCTAAAAATGGAAACAAGGGGCTGCCCATAGTAAATCCTCATTGTTGTTTATAAAATTTGCCCTTGAAAGAAAAAGAGGATTGGTTTATGCAAATTTCTGTTAGATTAATGTATTCTTTTATGTGTGCATCATTAATTCTGTCAGTCCTGGAGGTGTAGTGCTAACCATACTTGCCTTCTAAACCCAAGATCACGGGTTCAAACCTGGCCAGGATCGATAAATTTTTTTGGGTGTAAAAATCCTAAGTATGGCTTCCTTTGGAAGGGAAGTAAAGCCATGGGTCCCGTGTCATACATTTATGGCATGATAAAGAACCTCAAGCCTGAAAGAAGAGGCCTCTGAGCAAAATTTACCAGCCATTTCATGCTCTGAATTGAATGGGACGCTGATGACCTTAGCTGTTAAAGAGAATCTGTAAATAAAACAAATCAATCAATCATTAATTCCACTTGTTCTTAGCCAAACTTGCCAATAAATTAGGAGTTTATCTTTCGGTATGCTTGGAAACAGTGATTCTACATCAAAAGATATGAATGTGTTAGAAGGTTAGAATCACTGTTTCCAAGCATACCAAAAGATAGACTCCAAATTTATCTGCAAGAATGGCTAAGAACAGTTGGAATTAATGATGCACACATAAAAGAATACATTAATCTCAGATATTTGCATAAACCAATCCTATTTTTCTTTCAAGGGCAAATTTTATAAACAACAATGAGGATTTACTATGGGCAGTCCCTTGTTTCCATTTTTAGCTATCCTCTTCATGAGCAAATTTGAAACACACATCAACTCAGCCTTCCCATGCATATTTAAAATATGGTACAGATGTGCCAATGATATATTTGTCATAGTTAACAAAAAACTCATTAATGATGCCATAAAACTTTTGAATTTATAAGATTAAAACATTTCATTCACATACGAAAATGAAAAAGATAACATGTTACCTTTCTTGGACATAAAAATAGTGAAAAGTCAAGAAAACGTTTAATTTAGAATATACGGAAAGAATAAACATGCAGACAATCACATGAAAGGTGACGGTTTTAACCCCACAATGCACTAACATGCAGTTATCAACAACTTAACACATCGGGTAGTTAACCTTAAAATTAGTAAAGAAGAATCCATTAAGGAATAGAAACAAATAGAAAGAACAGCGGTTAAATATGGTTATAACAAAGAATTAGTACACAAAAAAGAACAGAAATTCAAGACGCAAAAACTTATTAAAGAAACCACAAGACTTTCAACAAAAAAAAGATACGCTAATTTTTAAAAAATTCAGATATCTTCCATTGGCTAAAAATTTTTTCAGAATATTCTTAAATATTTTAATATCAGGTTACCACTTGTAAACAGATTAGAAAAAAAAAATCTACATTGGAAAAACAGAGAGAAATATACGCACAACATTAAAAGAACATTTCAGAAACATAAAATACAAGCAGTTGGAGAAACCAGCAATGGCATCCATTTCTGGACAGAAAACCATGACATATTTAAAAAACAAAATTATTAAAATCAGTACAAGGACCTACAGAATTAGCAACATGGGAAAAAATCTACATTTACAAGTGTAAAGACAGTTTAATGAACTTCGACACTGCCAGTGATGAAAACATGAATTTCAAGTTCATCACACCTCTACCAGAGCAGATTACACATCCCCATAGCATAATGGTTGATCCTCCAGTCGGTAATGGGGCTGACGATGCGAACAAAGTGTTTGCAAAACCGGGTCTACCTATTTAAACAAGTGGAGCAAAAGAGTGTTAGTTTGAATCAATCACACAATGATCTTAGCATACACTTTATTTCTAATGCATACCCAGCACAAAGAGAGGCACATCTTGGCTGACTTCTCCTTGGGCTCCCCTAGCTGAGCAGCGGTAAGTTCCGTTGTCCTTACGACTGACACTTTCAATCCGCAATATAGAATTAACAGCAGTCTCATTGATATCCTCCAGACTAGCATCACTAAGAACAAAATAAAGTCATTTAAATTTCTTAGAAATATACACAAACCATTTAGATACAGGAAAAGATGCCCAATGGAGGGTTGCTCCAATTAAGGGAGGACATTCTTTCATGCATTGTTTAATGACAAAGGTCCCTTTTGCCACCACTGGTTGTGATCAGTGTAATGTCCACAGACTATTGCTCTACACCATAATTTAGAGAACGTTAGCCCAAACCTTCTGGCTGACTTTCCAAAGACCCTAAATAATTTGTTGATTTGGTTTATTTAGGTATACATCTCAGGTCATTGGTATCCCATCCAATTCAGAGCATGAAATGGCCCATAAATTTTACTCAGAGGCCTTTCCTTTCAGGCTTGAGGTTCTTTTACATGCTGTAAATCTATAACACAGGACCCTTGGCTTTATTTTCCTATCAAAGGAAGCCATACTTAGGATTTTTATACCCAACAAAAATCCATTGATCCCTGGCTGGATACCCACGATCTTGGATCTACAAGGCAAGTGTGGTTACCACTAGACCACCAAGGCCAACACCCTAAATGGTGGTGGGATGTCTAGAAGCAAGGACTTGCTCCAACAAATCAACTCTCATAAATCAAAGGTGAAGCATCCAATGACTTCACTGGGATTAAATTAAAGGCTATTACATGGAAACTACTCTGCAGTTTTCTGATGGTAGTGAGGAATGTTCTGTCAGTATGGCTGGAGATGTAGCAATATGTATCCAAGCTATGAGTTATATCACCACATAATCAAGAAATCTTTAATTGAAAATGGGGTTCATATGTTTTGAAAGTGGCCTGCATTTATCTTAACAATATTCACATCTTTGTGAAAACTGATTTACCTCCAGATATGATAGCCTGAACCCCGTGTAGTATTTTATTTCGTTTTCCCAGATTAAGTTGGAGCACCCCTTATGGCCCATTTTAAGATGATAGGAAATGGCAGAGTCAGTTTGTATCATCCAAATATACTCAAGGTTCATCCAGAGAAATCACCCATTGCAAATTGTCACCAGCCAGGTGTTGTTCATACAATTCTCTGGCTTTGGTGAATCATTTCTTGATATGCTCTATCTCAAGGAATGCCCATGAACTCTATGATGCTGTTCTGGCATCAAATCTCAATGAATTATGCAGCATATTGTACCTTTGGATGTTCATGTGTGGTTGGCAAGGCTTCTGCACATTGGTAAATTTTCTGAGTTACTGCTATCTTAGTATGAGCTACTGCTGCAGTTCATTTTGGCTTAGTCTTCTTTTTTAATTTTTACCCCCCTCCACTTTAGGCTTCAGGTGGGAACTGTAGAGTTGAGCAACAACCCATACATACCTTCTAATGGTGAGGCCCCTTTTTCCCCCTCTGCATTTTACAATCATTGATAAGCTATAACCAGCATCTGAAAAAGTCCCAAAATGCACCCTTGTCATTAATGTGCAATATTTTAAGGAATTTTTACCAAGTTTTGCATGCGGCTGTACCAATGACTCCAGGTTCATACTGATGCTGTCACGAAAATGGATGTGAGCAAAAAATAGTCATAGCAGATGAATCATTCTATATTATCCAACTTTCTGGGGCAACCCTCTGTAGCATGCTTTTGGCTCAATACATGGTAAGAAAATGGAGCTTTATAAGAACTGTACAAATATATTTACGGTTTAAGTTTTAATGTTCTATGGCAAAGCAACTAAGCAGTGTTTTGTATAAATCCTGAATATTATTTTCTTAATTTAAGCTTTCTATGTTTTCTGTCCTTTTACCCCCATATCCTCTTTTTCACCCACCTTATTTGACCAACAATATTTCTTGTTGTTTCTTTTTCTTGACAGAATTATGCACACGGATGAAGCATGAAAGCAAGAAAACTATATAATTAACATGGTTGAAGAGCTTTTGCAGATAGCTGAAAAATTACTTTGTTTTGGTGCAGATTAATTTAATTTCCTGCAACTGCAAATTGCAGTAAATAAAGTATGGTCTGCATTATAATAACTTAATTTTTCTTACAGTGAATTGATTCATCATTATGCAATATCTATGATTGAATACTCAGTGATGCAACACATATTCAAACAAGAAAGAATAGCTAGTCTGTATATTCTGAAACTATGATTATCATTATTAACAGTACTTATTTTTAAATACTCAAACTGGAGAAAAAAATTACATTACATATAAATTTTTTAACATTTGTCTTAACTAGTGAAAAATGTATGGAGTTGTGACAAGACTATAACTAATGAATTTACTGCAGTAGAAGCATTTGGGTGAGATGAATTAATTTATTTCTTCCAATCTACAATTTACATGCAGACCTAATATTTTCAGTATATAAATAGACCCAATTTCATGCAGTTTTTACATGCAAGTAACCATGTTAAAACCGAAGTAAACAATCTACATTTCTATAATTTCTATTATTAATACAAAGTATTCTACAATTCATGGGCTGGGATCAATATGGTATGAGGGGGAAAGAATGGGAAAAAGATTTTGGAAAGACATAAAAACAAGAACTGAGGGTATTGAAAAACAGGACATATGTGCTAGACTTAATGTCAAAATATCTCTGAAATTATATAGCACACTAAAAATGTTTGGGGATGAGAAGGATATATTGAATCCTGTGATAAAGCAGGAAGGGAAGGACTGGCATGGTTTAGAATGGAGTTACATATTTAAGAGGTATAAGAAATGGATGTATAAAGAGGAAATGTTCTATGTATGAAGAACCAGATTGTACTTTGCATTGTATTTTAGAATATAAGCAAACCAAGTTTGGAGGGAATGGTTCCTTTTACGAAAATGGAAAAACTTAACAAATAAAATAAGAGGCAGAAGAATTTTAAATCTAAAATCAGATGAAAATTTTCAAAACTTGGAAAATACATAGGCAAGGTGATACCAAAATGGTTATGAAAAGTGGGAAAGACAATTGGGAACAACAATGTTGACAATTGCACTATCTATGAGTGAATATATATCCCCATTACATACTAAACCTGGTGTTAATTGTAATGGAGTATGGAAGGGATGCAACGCCATAAATTTAGGGTGATTAAGTGGGAAATTTAAATGTTTTAATGTAATAAGTTTACATGTAATAAGAATATGGAAATATAAATTTACTTTGATTTTAACATTTTACTTCTTTGTGAAAACTGCATGAAATTGGCTCTATTTACATGTTAAAAACATTATATCAACATGCAAATTGGAAGAAAAATTCATTCATATTACTATTAAAACATTTAAATTTTCCACTTAATTACCCTGAATTTATGGAGTTGCATTCCTTCCACACCTCATTATAATTAACACCAGCTTGAGTATGTAATGGGGATATATATTCACTCCTAAATAGTGCCATTGTCAACATTGTTATTCCCATAACCAATTTTATCTCACCTTATTAATGTATTATACAGGCATTTTATATTTTCTTCTGATTTAGATTTAAAATTCCTCTGCCTCTTATTTCATTCCATTTAGAAAATTTTCCCACTTTCGTAAAAGGAACTGTTCCCTCCAAAACTTGGTTTGCTTACATTCTAAAATGCATGCAAAGTACTATCTGGTTCTTCACACATTGGACATTTACTCTTTATATATCCATTTCTTATCCTATTTACATATATTATTCCTATTCTAAACCATGCCAGTCCTTGCCTCCCTGCCTTATCCAGGTTTCAACGTATCTTTGGATGAGATGCAATGTTTCTAACTAAAATTGCACCAAATGGTTCTTTTTGAAACACTAAAACATTTAGAGAATAGGTCTGCAAAACTATACGTTGCTCCTTCTCCCTCCTTCCTTCTAAATTAACAATATATTCAGCGATAGAAGAATTACAAAAACAAGTAATTTTAAAATTGCTTCCAGTATGTTTTACTTACCATATATAAGTAATGTATAAACACAAATAATTTCAGCACATTTTTCCCAAAATTTAACAGCAAAAAGTTGGGGTAAGGGTATTATTTGCATTAGGATTGGTACTGTACTTATGACATGCCAAAACCTATAAGTTGGCATTCTTTAGTCACAAGTGAGAATCGCATGCATAGACCGCATCATGGGTCATTTGCATCGTATGGGCTGAAGTGAAAGTAAGTGTTCAGGTGGGTATTGCGAAACTTCATTGTTCACGGGGAAACAAAAGCTCCACATCATTGAAGAGGCAGAACAAATTGGCAATTGGCAGTCGCATGCTGGTGGAAAATATGGCATGGATGAGGACTGTATTTGTGACTGAAAAAAAAATTAAGCTTGTCTTGAGCAGAAGAACAGTAACCAGCGTCATCTTGAGGACAAAAAGCAAAGTTTCCAGAATTGGAAAACATATTATATGAGTGTGTGACTGAAAAGAGACAGTTTGGATGTGTTGTTATATAAGAAATGTGCCAATTGAAAGCTATAGATACTGCAAGAAAACTAAACATGTCCGATGCTGATTTTAAGGTTTGTCATGTGTGGCTCACAAGTGTTTCCAATGTCATAGCTTTAGTTTTCATAGGAAAACTAGCATCGCTCAATGTCTCCCTGCTGATTAGGAAGAGAAGATAGTGAAGTTCAACAAATTTATTAACAAATTGTGCCAGAGAAATCAATATTTACTGTCACAAATTGGTAATGCACATCAAACACCTGAAATTTTGAAATGCTGCAAGATTACACAATAAATAAAAAGAGTAAATGCAATGTTGCAATTAGAACTGGCAAAAGTGAAAAACAAAGATGTACTGTTATGCTATATGTAACTGCAAATGGAAGAAAGTTACTGCCAATGATCTTCAAATGAAAAACCATTCCTAGAATGAATGTTAAGGACATCATCCTAAAGGGTGGATGGCCAATGAGCTTGTAGTCGACTAGGTGAAGCGAGTTTGGCAATGTCACCCAGGAGTGCTACTCACTTAAAGAACATGCTTGTTCTGGATAGTTACCGTAGCCATACTACAACATACAAAAAGTTTTGAATGATGGAAGAACAACTTGGCTGTCATTCCTGGAGGACATTCATTCTTCAACCACTGGATGTCTGCATCAATCAACTGTTTAAAGATGCATTAAAAGAACGATGGATGGACAAGGAAGAGCACCAACTCACTCCAAGAAGTAAAATCAAGCAACCATAAGTGATCCAGATCTGCAGGTATTGATTTCTCTATCATTGGTGGAAAGAAGCTTCAAGAAGTGCAGAATTTCAAATTCCCTTGATGGAATGGAGGAAAATATGCTGTGGAGGGATAGAAATAGTGACGTTGACAATGACGATGATGATTACTCTACTTTCAGTGATGATGAATAGAGGTAAGGCAGCACATAATTATAAAAGTAATGATACAGAACAAAACATTTATGATGCTGACTATACATTTGCGTGATGTATACAGATGTATACATTTTCTTCTTGCTGGTTGGTTCCGCATCTGTGATATGATTATGAAGATTATGATGCAACAAATTTCTTAAATGCAATAACATTTTCACTAATAATTTATTGTACTCTTTAATGCTTTCAATATAAATATTAAATACAACTTGTACAAACAACTTTTTTTTTCCTAATCCCCCTTCCTAAAATCCAGGTATATACTGTAAATGCAATTTTTTGTTCTTTGAATTTCACACAGTCCAATTACATATGCCACGAATGATATGCTTTTAAAGAATTATAAAAACTAAATTACAGGCATCAGTGAATAAATACTTACAAGGGCAGAGGTTCATCTTCAACTTTAAACCAATAATAGTCCATTAAAGGATATCCCACAATCTTGCATTTGAGCACTGCAGTGGTATCCACTTTTGTACGCATAGCTGTTGCATCAACTATTTGTACAGGAACTGAAAAAATATATCACATTTGAAAGAAATTATTCCCAAAGCTGTGAGGTCAAAAATTAACTTCAAGAAAATAAACATTGTAATGCTATAGAACTATTACAGAGAAAGCATAGGACATCACCTGTTAACTATTTATTTTACTTAACAAAAAAAATTAAAATAAAAATCAATTTTTAACAACTGCTTAAAATTACAATCTTTGATAAAATTTTGCAACAAATATATAACAGACCTAATAAATTCTCTCGTAATCTTTAAACAATAAAAAATTTCTGTCCTTTTAATGGACACATGTTTATTACTTAGGCTAAATCTTTTCATATTAAAAGAAAATGCATATTGATTTTATTTTAAATTATTTAAAAAAGGAAACTTTAATTCTTAAGTTAACAATTATTAGACTTTTACAGGCTTAATTTTAAAAGCTTGTGGCATAACACAAAGATAGCAGTAGTATTTCAAAATATTTTTGGCCTGTACTTCTATCTTAAACATAGCAGTTTACTTGAAGAATGTAAGCTTTCATGGCCAGTGTTAATTATATGAACTGAATGTTCCAGCCTGTAAGGTTGAGGTGCAATGGGATTCATCTCCATCTTCCCGGACATTTCATCCACAACTTGGGCCGATATCATCAGTGGTGTGCTCAATGTGATCTCCTTGGACACAAGGCACTGATGGGAAGATAGAGAAGAATCCCACTGGATTATGGCCTTATAGCCAAGAAGACTCACTTTACTCAACAACCGTTTACCCTGATTGACTTTTTGGTTGATCAATCAAGAGGCTTGTGGTTTTCAGCTGTTTGGGTGCAAATTTAAAATTTTAAAAAGCATGTTGTATGGCATGATATTTGTTATATATATAAACAAACAAAGATAACACACATAAAAAGCACAGGAACAAGAGACGTCTTGTCTCTTAAAGCATTCAAAAGCCCAGCTTGAAATATCATGTGTTTTTTATGTTTTAGTTTTGTCTTAGCTTCAGTATTACCTTTTTATATTGGAACATTTCTGTGCCTTTTATGTATTTTATGCCTTTAGAGGAGTTTTTTATAATTACAATAATAGAGCATGTATATATATAATAACAGCAAAAGAAATGTTTAAAAAAATAAAAGAAATGCTGACGAACAGTACATACAAATATTACAGTGGAGAAGTGAGCTGCAGAATTATTCCAGGCTTGTATATGTAATGCATGCCAAAATCAACAATTATAGAAGAAACTCATTCCTGAAGTTCACATACTGATTTGTTGGATAACTTATTGAATCATTTATTGAAGGTGTTCAAAAGTGCATAGATTGTGGGAATCTTAGATGACTGGTATCATATTCCAACAGATCACTTAGGTATGAAAAAGCTTTTATTAACAAGGTAGGTTCACATTTACTATTGATTCTAAATACATTTGATTACAAATTTCAAAATATTCCTTAGATCGTTTTCAGAGAGATACAACTGACTTTAAGCAGTCAAATAATGGAAGCACTGTGCCCAAGTTTTATTAAAAACTTCAATTTCCTTGGATACTGAGAGAATACAGCTGAATCAAGGGAAGAAACAACAGTAGAGATTGCTAAGCAAAGCTTCTGGGCATACCCAAACTTGAACAAAAAAGGTATGATAAATTTCATCATTTATCACAGAAAACAATTTTCACTATGTCAATAATCAATAAGTGAGTGCACTATCCAAAGTTTCTCGAGCTAGAAGTTTTGAAAAAGCATTGGATATGTCATATAAATAAGTATTCATTAGTACAATACACAAAACCATATCCATTCCCAAGGTTAAAATTGCTAAGATTACACTACAAATGATTCCCCAATTATCCTACTCATCTAAGTTATTCCATTGGGCTTCCATTTGTTCTTCAAATGAAAAACATCAAATATAAACATTTTATGGCAGATGAATTGATTACAAGAACATCTATTTTGATTATCCTTAAAAAGCTGACTTTGGATATGGAATGAAAGTCCTGGAATATTACTGGAAAATGTGTGCTGAAAATCAATGAGATAATGTTGAAAAATAAGGGATTTAAAAACCATATTAATACTCCACCACTGCTCAGTTTTAAACTGTTCAAAGCATACTGAGAACTATTTTTGTCCTACATCTGCAATTGAGTACAGTGTTTACCAAGCCAACATCACACCAATTACCTGTCACAATAACAGTTCCCATGCTAATGGTTGCATGTTTGAGTCAGTCCCAGTTGGCTATTATGAGCACTTTGTTAAGATAACATAACAAGTCATTTTGTTAATACAGGCTATTGGGTGCCAGTGTTTGTTAAATACAGTTTGTTAGCAAAGTAAATATTACTATAGTGCAGGGATTGCACTGCCAAGTCAAATTCAAGTTAGACTATGCTCTCAAAGCACAGCAGCAAAGTATCACACTGCATTATTAATAAATGGCATTATGTTGCTACTCTGGATTGCTGTCTGCCAATTACAAATGAAGCAATGTGGGTTGCAAACCTCTAATTTGACATTCACAATTCCTGCTGTATTGTAGTGAATTGAAATCTTACCACTAGAACAGGAAACAAAATAAGTATACAAAAATAATTTTCATACTGTAAGATCAGGGTAGAAATTGGAAGAATTACAAAAGCAGAGCTGTTGCGAGTGAATGAAAGTTTCATTAAAAGATGTCAGAAATGTAATTGCAGATGAATGCTACTTCAAACAACTCCTATAAAACAGATTAGAACTCATTATGAAATAAAAAATATGTGTCCATGCTATTAATGATCAAAGTTGTGTAAGTAGAAATGTAAGAAAAACTTGTCAATAGAGTCAGCAGCTAGCATGATGTATGGCTTGCATTCAGCAGCAGATGGAGACCAAAATTATTTTATCACAATGACCTGCATTTTTCTCCTTTTCTTAACTTCAACTTACCTTCAGACATGAACAAAAAGCTGTATGCCTGTTGCTAACTTAGTACTTAAAATGAATTAAGCTTCACAAACAGTATTTATTTCCATCCACTCACTTGAGAAGTCAAGGGTCACAGTCCTTTGAACCTCACCCTGCTCCAATTCATCCAGCTCCTCACTATCAGGTGACAATGCATGGCATGTATAATTGCCTACTACATCATTTATTGAGACACAGTCAATATGTAGCAAAGATATGGCTGATTCCCCTTCTTTGGACCAATCTTCTGCATACCTATAAAGAAGAAACCATGCACTATAGCAAATATCAAAACCAATTATGGCAATGGTAATTTGTCCTGTGATTAGATGAAGTTTATATGTTCTCGGCCGAACATCATGTCATTAATGTTACATATGCAAAAAATTGTTTATCACACATTATGGATACAGACAGCTCACAGCTAACCTCCACTTGTTATAACTTAGGAAGTAATTATAGAAGAATAAAGAGATGCATGCAGAATTTTGAGCAAAATACACTTTTAATAATCTTCTTCTTTTGTTAGGACTTCTCCTGCATCTGTAACATTTCTTCACTAGACAATGTGGTTTGGCTTTGTGTCCATCTCTTGAGCAATCATTCCCATTGTTTTTCCAGGAGGCTGCCTGTTATAATTTTAGTTAAGTCTTCCTCCATCCACCCTTAAAAAAAGTCAACATTATTTCCTTCTAATTTTAAACACCTTGCATTTCACATTATTCTGTTAAAAGATTGATTAGTTTGCCTTTCTTGTTGCCTGTGATTGCTCTTAAGCTTTCACTTCAACTTATCTAATTATTTGCTTTGTTCTAAATTTATAACGTTACATTAACTAGCTGCCAGATGGAATACACTGACCTAAACTATAAACAAAATTATTAATGCTCATTAACAAATTTAATGTTAACTTTGGAGCAAAATATGATTTTCAGTTTCATGTTTTAATTCTTGTAGAGAGTGAAAATGATTTCCAAACATACTTTCCTTAGTTATCGCCACAAAAAGAAGTTTCGAACTGAGAATGCTGGCAAGCTGGCCGAGAAACAAAAGTTGATATAAATTATGAACCATATCCAAATGGTCCTTAGCTGTAGAAGCAGTGCCTTCATGTTTTTTTTTGTAATAGTGTTTAACACCCATTTTTACTACTAGAGCACCACAGGTGGTGGACACTGATGATACATAATGAAATGATATATTTGGAAAGGATTTTTTTTTTAAGGAAAGAAAAGTTCCAGGCCTAAGTTCAGGGTACCTCCCTGTCATTTGTCATTTATGAGGACTGAGGAACACCTGTAAAAAAAACCTCTGTCAGGAAGGACGTCCTGGCAGGATTTGAACCCCGGACCTCCCGCTCATGAGTCTGCACCTTAATGACCTTGGTCACCTGTGGCGGTGTGCATTCATCTTACTGAAGTAAGCATCATTTGAATGAATGCCAAATGCTTCCCAGCTTGGTTAAAGGAAGTTATAAAGCACTTTTACATAATGTTTAGACATGATTCTAACAGTTTCCTCTTTACCACTTTCAAAGAAAACTGGTCCTTGTCACTCTACATCAAACATTGTTCATGCAATATTATAATAATAATAATAATAATAATAATAATAATAATAATAATAACAATGATGATGATTCTGATGATAGCACAACATACTGGTTGTTCATGCAATATAATAATAATAATAATAATAATAATAATAATAATAATAATAATAATAATAATAATAATGATGATGATGATGATGATGATGATGATGATGATGACGGCGACGGCGACGACTAATGTCAATAGACCCATAAATAAGCATCTGATTTTTTATCTACATATTATTTATAATCACACAAGACTACTTTTACCTTTTCTAGTGATCTGTGTTTCTAAGCATTAGTAACAAATTTAGACTTTATGTACAACAATTACAATTTATCTTCTATAAGACACTGCAATAAATAACAAATTTTATATTTAGTATGACATATTTACCTGTCATCTATTTTGTAACACATTATTACATAAATAATACATTTTAAATGTATGCTTAGGTATTTTTTTTAATGGTGTTTAACTGAGGCACCACAGGCAGTAAACACTGATGATACATGAGATGAAATGATATATTAGGAAAGGTTTTTTAGGAAGGAAACTTTGGGTAGCTCCCCGGCATTTGCCATTCATAAGGACTGAGGAAAACCTGGAAAAAACCTGTCAGGGAGCATGGTTCTGGCAGGATTTGAACCCCACCTACGGCTCACGAGTTCACACCTTAACAACCTCAGCCACCCCTGGCAGTCTCTAGTGTCAGTAATATAAATCTTGCACTAATGTAACCAACTTGTTTACACTAACTGCACATACTTACATAACACTAGAATATGTTTTAGAAGCACTCATTCCCATCAACAGTTGTCAGTCAACAGCTGAAGGGAGCAAATGCTTCAGAAACATGTCCTAGTATTATGAAAGTATATGGAGTTAGTGTGAAAAAGTTGATTACATTAGTATAGGATATATTACTACTCCATTGCCTATAGCTTCATAAGTACCATTTAATTAAATATAAATCTTTATTTGCTTTTACCTTTTGTTTTTTTCTCTGTTTAGTATTATTACTTTATACACATACATAGAAACTACAGTAAGTATAATATAACTTATACAAATGTCTTTACATGATTGATAATTTAAATTGTATATGCATCTAAGATTTCGTTTTTGTTACATATTACATATTTTTTAAACTTACTGCCTCAGAACTCTATTTTTATATTCCAAACACAGTTAAATATTTCCATAATAAGCCATTTTTAATACCTCACTCTTGATATATGTAGATAACTGCCTGAGGAAATATATCCCTGAACTAATTTTGTTACAAACATTATCTACATGCTTATTAAAGGATCGATTAAATAAGATACTTTATTGATCCTATAAATCATTGGATACACAAATATGTACATGATGTAAGACACATTAGAAGGCAAAACTGAACTGAAACTATTTACACACATGGTTCTATATACATATGCATACACACTCACACCCTCATTCCCATTAATCCCATTTCAAGTATTCATCTACAATGTAGAAGCAGTGAAGAAGCAGAAAAGCCATCAGTGCTTTTCAAATGTTGTTTTCTTGTTTATTGTTTTTAGATAATTTGGTAATTTGTTACATAATTTGATGCCCATGTGCATTGCATTGTTATCAAAAGCTGTTGTGTTGGTTCTGGGATGGACATATACTGAGGATGCTAAAAAGTACATACATTTTCACAGTAGATATCTATTTAATATATTTTAAAGTTGAACCAAAAAAAAAAAAAAAAAAAAAAAAAACCAGTAATGTGTAGTAGTTCTGTAAACAGATGTGACCCACATACATTATGATAGTATTGCTAAGTGACAGGTAAATTAACAATGAACAAATGAAGCCAAGATTATCGTAGGTTCTGTAAACAGATGTGATTCACATTACATTATGCTAGCATTGCTACAACAAAATGGAACAAAGTTTAAGCAGTGGAAAACAATTTTGAAGTGGTATTGGAAAACCGAAAGTGTTGTTGAAGTTCAAAGGCAATGGAGACATGTGTACAGAACAGGACCACCAATGAAAGTGACAAATGCAAGCATTCCAGACAAATATTTGAGACACATGGTACCATATGCAATGTTCACAAGGGCAGATGTGAGAGACCTCGCACAGCAACAAGCCCTACATCCTCAGCTATGGTTTTAGAAAGTTTTGATCACTCACCGCAGAAATCTACAAAGCAATGTGCACTTGAGACTGGGATTAGCAGAACCAGTATACATTGCATTATTAAATCAGCAACCTATGGGGAACTCTCAAGTATGTTCTATACCGTAGAAAACAGCACTTCGGTAAGAAATTGAAATGGCATGTGCTGCAATCGCTGAGGACACTTTTGCAAACTTTGCTCAATCAGTAGTACAACATACTCAAAGTGTATTGACACCGATGTTGGGCATTATGAGCAACTGTTGTAACTGTAAAAGTCCACGATGATTAGTGCTCATCATTTTCTGTTTGTGTGAATTTAGTTTTGTTATGTTAACACAGCTATTTTTCTTTGCTTGAAGTGTATATATATATATTTTTGGCACTGTGCATGCATGCGTGTGGCGCACGCACTTTGTTATCTAGTGTTATGATTGCATATTGTCATTTGTTTTCAAATTGTTAGAGGGTTCATTTTTAATAGCTTTAATGTCTCATGTGTGTGTGTGTGCATACACAACCAAGTGGAAGAATTTTAAGGTATTTAAACGGTGGTTTGCAGGAAGTTCTTGTACATGACTCAGTCATTCATATTGGTCTCTTTTCTGGGTTATGAATAACTGTTTGCATGGGGGAGAGTTACCCGACGCACTTATTCCATATCTCAGTATGGAGTGTGCGCAAAATATGCTATTCTAAAAATTGCTGTATTTACATTTTGTATGAGTTGTATAAAGTTGAAACAAATGACCTTTAACTTTTTAGTCAAGGACTGTACATGTGCATCCTATTTAGATTGTTTTAAATCATAATGCCTATGAATTTTATATTGTTAGTGTTTTATATATTTTTATTTTTAAAAGTAATTATTGCTTCTTCAAAATTATTTTGTTTGAGATGAAAGTTGAGACCATAGGTTTTTCTGTATTAACTATTAGTTTATTTGGATTCATTTTAAGATACTTAAAAATTTGTGTTGAGAAACTTGCTGTATTTGTTATTATTTTAATCTAATGTTTATCTTCTTATTTGGCTGCTTATCAACTTTTTCAAACTTCATTTCAAATTATTGCTTTCCAAATAGTTTGCTATTAGTACTATGGACTCCTGCATTCTTACTTCTATACCTTTAATATTCTGATTAAAGCAAAGAAGATAAGTATCATCTGCATAAGATATAATTGTTAACTTTCATCAAAGGAAAATTATTACTGTAAATTGGAAATAAAATAAGACTTAGAACTGATCCTATGTGTAGATTATACCTTTTTGATACTTTTGCATACTAGGGTTCATTGACACTTAATAGTGCACCTTTTTATTTACCGAGTCAATAGTGAATGCTGTTAAAAGTTTACATCATTAATGATTCTGAGTATAGTAGTGCAAAACACTATCCACATTACGTGGAATAATAGGCTTCTTACTTCTAATCACTTACTCAAATACAGAAAACAACCTCTGAACAATCTGAATTTTAGAGGGATGAAATAAGGCAGAATGCAAGATCCTTTTTTAACTTGTCCTACATATACCAAGGTTAAGTTATGCAGACTGCACTGAAGATTCCCATACTATGTGAGCATTTTCTTAATTCCAAACAGTTCTATAAGCAGCATGAGTAAATGTGTTGCAAACACATTCTTGGCATATCTAGGACAGTTTGTGTACATTGTTGAAAATCTTGCTGAACTGACTTTAATGGGAGAACTTTTGGATCAAATTATAGGCATGCATTTTGCATTTGCTTTGGTCTCATAAAAACACTTGCTAATATGTAATTTGCTGCTATTTATTTAGTTAATCACTGCTGAGCACTTTGTTCTACATGACGATCAACAAATCATTAACAGTGAATGGTAATATATGCTCTAAATGAATTTGGAGACTGAAAATTCCTAAAAATAGTATCAACTGAGGCTTAGGAAAAACATCAGATAAAAATACTTTGTCTTCCGGATTTACATACAGTAGCTGTGATACAAGCGCCAAATATAACCATGAGTGACTTTTTTATATGCACTGAAGAATTAGTGTAACCAAATGCCTTTTTGTCATGCAAAGGAAAATGTGAGGACAACACATGCCTGATAATATGTTCCAATATGTCAAAAAATGCTTTCTTCACTTATCACAATGCATAATATTACAATGATTGACAATTTCTCTCTCTATCTAATACATTTTAAGTTTACCAGTGATTCTACGATTTTAGATGGAAGTATTTAGCTACTTCTCTTCATTTTTGTCAGTTAATATTTTTTCTTCTTAAATACAAATTCACTTAGTTTTTTTGTATCGGGGATTATCACAGTGAAATATATTATGACAAATTTTACTTATTTTTTCCCAGCAACCTTCCTTAAAATTGCTGCAGAGCCTGCTCAAAAATATGCCAAAATTAAAATACTTAATACATGCATACATGACTTATAGTCAGTGTTCATACTAATTAGAAATTCCTGCAAATTAAAAAAAAAATAAAGAGGGTTCTCTATTACACTCAGATTTTGCTAATAGAAGGTTACTGCATAAAGGCCTCACCATCTGCTAATAGAAATCATGTTGCATGGTAAGCACTCATAGAACACATACTTTGTTTCTTTCATTATTTCAGGACATTAGTTCCAAATCTCAACATGATAATGCATGGCTGGAAAAGTGGAAAAAAACTGTTAATGCTATAAACAATGGAATAAAAACTTAAAAAATAGTAGGCTATTTAGAACTAAATACTACCAGCTGACCTGTGATAGAGGCAATAATCTAGATTTATGCTGTAGGTAATGTGTTTGTTGGACGTGATGAGTTTTGGAACATACAAGAGGACAAACTTACTTTTGGAACAAACAGTAATGGACATGATGACTTTTGGAATTAATTATGCAGTAAATCATAGTTGAATAAAGTACATCTTATTGTTCATTTTGCAGAAAACTGCAATATAGCATATTTATATGTGTAATGTCAAGACGCCATAAGACAAATTCACACATTTTTTTTATTTTTTGAAAAGAAAAATAAATTTATCACACTTTTTTTTACAAAATAATAACATTAAACTGAATCAATATCACTCATTGGTTCATCATCTTCTTGCTCAGCTATGCCCAGGTGATATAAATTAAGCAAATCCTTGTAGAATTTAAGCTCTGGATTAAGTTCCCACGCAATGTCAAAATGTTTCTTTAATAAATGTACAACATCTTGCATTTTGTAAGTTCTGGTAAAACTTTTGACTCTACTTGTTTTATGTTTTTTCCTCTCTTGCATAGACTCTTTGATGCTCCTACATCTGTAGTTTTTCTCCTTGAATGTTTAAAAACTTATTTTTTCATATGATGAATCTTTTTGTAGGAGCAAATTTGAAGTGCCAATTCCCAGGAGGTTTAAGTATGTCATTCACTGTTTTCTTCTAGTTATAGAATGCAACAATGTTAATCACTGTTCCAAAGCTTTTAAATATTTTTATATAATCCTCTGGTTTTAGGATAATTTCACATTTGGGAATAACTTTCTTAATGTGACTGAAAACTCTATCTGGCAACATATAAGAGTGCTCTGGAATGCAAAAATTACTGTTATTGTTTTCAGGTGAGATGGTGCTTCATTCCCCAACCACTTACCTAGTAAACCCATTATCATTTGATTTTCATTCTGCCCACCACAACTGTCAGCAAATAGAAGAATGAATGCACAGATGCTGGAATAGTGTATTATTTAAACAACAGTGAACACATGAAGCTATTTTGTTGGAACCTTTAAAGCCTTCAGTTTCTGTTCGGCCAGTTCTGTGTTGTTTTTACTGTGCACAGATTTAGAAATTCCTTCACACACAGTAAAACTATACATGTAAAGTGAGAGGCTATAATAGCCAGCCTGGTCTGAAAGCTTTAGTAATACTAGTTCTGTTAATTTTTCTTCCATGTGAGGACATCTTCCTTTTGCTTTCTACTATGTTTTGGTTCAGAGGCACAGATTTTGTTTTCAAAAGCTCCGAACACTTACTTTACATTCACATCTGTGTTGAGCACTGAACTCACCGAGCAACATAATAGGTATCTCTATTGCACAATGTAACATGGCAATAATAAAGATGGAATTGTTGACTAACTGCTATTATTATTATTATTATTATTATTATTATTATTATTGAACTTCCGTGTCATTTTCCACTATTTTATACAAATACTAACAAACAGTAAAATATTCCCCTCAATATCTATTTGGCATTGGACAAAAGAGTTTTGGAACAAAGCGTGCTGTAAACATACAAACTTCTGGAACAAACCTCTGTTTTTAAGGTTAAATATGTCAAGGACAAAATGAGTTACAGAAACAAACACTATACTATATAAGAGAAGATATTACCAACATTTTGGAATGTGCATTATCTCATTTTCTTCAATTGTGGACATGTTGAGTTTTGAAACTAATGGCCTCATTTGTTATTAGTAAGTAATAATTAATATTGCACTAACCACCCAGGCAAATCGCAAAACACTACACTCGACTGCAAGAATTATTTTGAAAAGATTTTGAGACATTTGCAACAATTCAACTCTCCTGAATATAGTAAACGGTGTCCCAGAAATTTTTTTCAGCACCTGCATTAGTTAATGCACGTTTTCTTCAACATTATTGACTTAGTTGCCATCAGTTTGTGTATTATTTTCAAGGCAAAAATAGGAAGTAGGATAATTTTCAGAAGAATTATGCACCAAATAAGGAGGATAGAGGAGGGGGAGGGGAGGGTAGAGGGGGAGGGGAGGGTAGAGGGGGAGGGGAGGGTAGAGGGGGAGGGGAGGGTAGAGGGGGAGGGGAGGAGGAGGAGGAGGAGAAGAAGAAGAAGAAGAAGAAGAAGAAGAAGAAGAAATTCACTGATAATTGGAGATACCAGTACCAAGTGCCAAATAAAGAAATGCCAAAATAAGACAAATACTAATTGCATGTTTGTGGACCCAGCACCCAAAAAAAAAGTATGTGTATGTTTGGCACACAGAGGGTGCCAAAAAAATGTATACACGCTTCAAGCAAAGAAAAAACTGTGTTAACATAACAAAACTGAATTTACACAAACAGAAAATGATGAGCACTAATTATCTTAGACTTTTACAGTTACAACATTTGCTCAAAATGCCCACCATCAGTGTTAATACACTTCTGAGTACAGCAAAGTTTGCAAAAGTGTCCTCAGTGATTGCAGCACATGCCATTTCAATTTCTTCCTGAAGTGCTGCCAGTGTAGCTAGTTTTCTATGATATACAACATCCTTAAGAATTCCCCATAGGTAGAAGTCCAATGAAGTTAGATCCGGAGAACGGTTCTGTTCTCTACACACTCTCCATTGCCTTAGAGCTACAACAACATTCTCAATTTTCCAATACTGCTTCAAAATTGCTTTCCACTGTTCAAACGATAATCATGGCTCCATTTTGTTGTAGCAACACTAGGATAATATAATGTGAGTCACATTTGTTTACAGAACATCATACGATAATCTTCGCTTCATTTTTTCATGATTTACCTGTCACTCTGTATATAAAGAAAAACAAAAATAAAAAACAAAGAAAATGATTTGAATTAAATGTAAACAGTGCACTGGAAGTACAGTATTGTATAAAAAAGGCATTCCACATAATGCAAAATGTGAAACCACAAAACAAGATGTTAAAGTTTTAAAAACGGTAAACCCCTATAAAACAAATGCCTTGAAAATTGTATTTTATATTCTTGTTAGTCCTTTCTAAAGATAATGAAAGATTTAGAACATACAGATACAATTTTAACAATATGTCAATGAACATTTTTCATAGGCCTATAATAGTCTTTTACTGACCTACATTTCTTTGTGTTCATTATTAAATATGTTGTAAAGTGATATATTAATATTTCATTTAGAATGTTATATAATTGGTTCTGACATTTCTAGTTCAGTTGCTAACAGTCATAAAATCAAAAGAAAGAAATATTTCACATAATGCATTAGGATTTCAAAATACATCAACCTTTAATCAAGGAAAGACCACCTAAAGTAATATTTATAATGCACTTTTTGAGGTATAATACAATAAAATATCATTTATTCTGCATAATTTTTAGAATTATTTATTAAATATTTGTAGCTATTGTAAGTATTTTTGAGTACTTTTCTAAAATGTCTTGATGGGTCAATTGATTTTCAGATGAAAACATTTTCAGTGTGCAGTGGTTTTAATAATGGGGGTGGAGATTTTGGATGATCATTGATGGATTAGGTGATTATTGACTGTTTGTCTTTTTGCTCCACCGGCTCCTAACTCAGTCCGCTGCTCCAATTCTATTATGAATACTCTCAGGATTCACTTAAGTTTTTTGTGGACCAATTTTGATCCACAGAAACAGATGTATTGCACAAAAGTACACAAGTTTGATTCCTTTGTTTACAGTTCACTCAATTTTAAGACACCAGTTATTAATACCTGACTGCTCACTGCTGCCTAAAAAATTCCCATTACTTTATTGTACTGATATAATGCTTCCTACTTTAATCTCTTACACTGACCCACACTAACTTCCCAACTCTCACAACTCTGTTCATTCCTGAACTCTTGCTCACTAACCTTTTACTCCTTTCACTAATGCCTTCGCCCCTCTGACATCCAATTTTTCTATATTATTGCCACCCCCCTCATTAAATTAAATTCCCTCATTTATATTTTTATTCCCCACTTATAAGTTCACCATTGGCTATCTTAACACATTTATTGTATAGCCGAGTTCTCCTCATTTGTTTAATTTTATGCAATGGCTATTGGCTAAAATTACTTTCCCCCTTCTGACATTCACAATTTCCCATAAGCCTGAATTTTCTAGAAAGAGCCTGTCATAAATTTCGACATATGCCTTATAGGCCACACTTCTAAAGTAATGTCTCTTTCCTCCCTTAGTCATTTTTAGATAGTCAAATGTTCTCATAGATAATGCACGCATATTTCCTATTTACTTTCGTATTCATGCTCATGAATGGGCGGCCTAACCCTTTTGACTCCATTTTTGCCGGCCTGCCTGTAATAAAAACTTTGTCTATGTTCTGACATTTCAATTCCCTTTTAAAATTATTTCAGTATCTTAGTAATTTGATCTACTGTCCCATTATGGCCATTTCCTTATTTAACCACCTTTGCCGAACAATCTACTACACCCTGCTAGACGCATGATCATCAACAAAGACCTTTCACCTTTTGTCTCTTTTAGTCATGATTTAGAAAGGGTCAGTGGGCGAGCCATCGGGTATTAATAACTGATGTGTTAAAATGGAATAAACTGAAAGCGAAAGAATCAATCTTGTGTATCTTTTGTGTAATACATTTCCTGTTCCTGTGGATCAAAACCGATCCACAAAACACTTCAGTGAATCCTGCATGTCATCATGATAGAATTAGAGATGACTGAGCTAGGAGCCGGTGCAACGAGACAAACAATTAATAATCACTCAATCCATCAAAATCATCCAAATTCTCCACCCCCCATTATTAAAACCGCTTCATATGACAATGCAACATGGTGGCATTTGAACTGGACAGGAAGCCGACATCTTTGCAGCAGACGACGACGAAGCATGACGACAGACGCAGACGAGGACGAGGAGAGCATAAGGGTAAGGGAAACTTGCTATATCAGGAGAGCAGATGAAGGCGATTCTGGAAACATCTGACTGTAAGTGTCCCACTTACAGCACCACCAGCACTAAAAACACAGCTGATGACTAGAAAGAAGAGAACCTGATCAGGAACAGCCAACAGAAAACCAACAGCAGCAGGAGACAACAAAAGGTACAGAGAAACTTTTGATTTTTTATTTATTTTTATTTATTTATTTTCAATTGCATAATTGGATCAGGCAAAGTACCATTACATGTTCCTAAGAAGTGGTAGGAATAGAATGGAAGATCAAAATAGGGTGGATGACGAGATAGCTATGGAGGAAAATAAAGTAGAAATAGAGAATAGCCAGGATGGGGAAGCAAACCAAGGAATAGGTACAAAAGTTAGCGACCAAAGGTGAATAACAATATAGGCAAGGACAAGCTTGAAATATTATTGAATCAGATGAAGTTAATCACTGATAGAATGGAGAAGGGCCAGGCAGATGTTAAAAAGGAATTTCAGAACTCCCAGGCAGAACTTAAAAAGGAATTTCAAAACTCCCAGGCAGAACTTAATGATAGGTTACAGAAGAGCCAGGCAATCACTGATAGAATAGAGAAGACCCAGGTAGAACTTAATGATGGGTTAGAGAAGGGCCAGGCAATCACTGATAGAATAGAGCAGGCCCAGGCAGAACTTAAAAAGGAATTTCAAAACTCCCAGGCAGAGCTACAAAGAAAACTAGATTCCAGTAAAGAACAGATTCACGCTCTTAGATAGAATTCAGCGTAAGAATAAGCAATTCTCTAGAATGTAAGCTAGAACAAATAGAGAAGGGCCAGGAGGATTTTTGCAGCAAGGTAGAACATGCCCAAATCAACTTCCAGAATAGGTTAGAGGTTGCAGAGAGGTCATTTCATGACAAAATAGATAATCAAATAAAGGAGCATCAAACAATTCACGCAGATTTTGCAAAACAACAAAGAAAATTGTGGTAATTTGGAAAGAGAAGTACACAAAAAATAAATAAATAAATAATGGAATTATTGATAACATGAATAAATTAAATGAAAAATTGACAGCAATAGGCAGAGCAGACCAAGAATTAAAAACAGCTTTCACTAACCAGTATTCGGGCCTAGAAGAAAAGATGAACCAGGAGTTGAGGTCAGCAAGATTGTGTACTCATTTGATAGTAACCAAGACAAAATTTTGAGAAAAGTGTCTGAATTGGCTATCATTGAAGCAATGCTCATGTAAATAGTATTAGTGGTAAATATAATAACCCTAGAGAACAGGGATCACAGCCAGGCGACACACTCACGGCAGAGGTCAGAGAACCTCAGCCGGATACCACGGCTGGGTCCCAAAATATTGTATGAAAGTGCTCATTTAAATGATGTACCTAGAGAACAATGTATTTGACCTGGGAGTATTATATGCATGTAGAATGTACACTATAATTCATGGCCTAGCCAATTGATTCATGAAATACCACCGCCTGACTTCTATGAAGAGCGAGACGGTAACGCAAAGATCTTCTCATGCGAAATGGAAGATTATTTCCACCTTAAAGAAGTGCCGGAGGACATGAAGATCATCAGAAGGAGTTTGAAAAGCCAAGCAGTGAATTGGTATAGATTCACACTGTCCGACTGCAACCCTACACAATAAGCAAAGAAATTGATTTTCCGCATGATACAACCCCGGAAGAACAGACCATTGAAACGGCTAAAATAAGCCTAAAATAGCAAGCATAAGAACCAAAGCACTATTAGATTCGGGAGCTAGCAACACGGTATGTAGCTCAAACTTCCAGGAAAAACTTGTCGCCGTGAAGGTAAAAATTATGTGCCTGCCGATTTGCGGCGTATATTGCTCAGTGGCAGTGGGAAAAAGGAAAGAACGTGTAAAATATAAAGTTATGATTAACGTCGAATTAATGGTAGTAACTTCGAAGTAATGTTTCTCGTAGTTCCGAGGCTGACAACAGATGTCATCATAGAATGCGATACTTTGTCGAATTGTGTTAGACTTCAAACAAAAATTATTTGCGATAGAACACAAAGAAGAAATAATTTCAGCGCCATCCCTCGAAGGAAGGAATGAGAAGGGAAAAGGAGTATCTTACAGAGAAAAAGAATTGAGAAAATCTTCTTTGTAAAGCAGATAAATATTGATGCCGTGAACACTATAATCGAAATTAATGAGATCAACCAATTCTTCCTTATTAACCGTGGGAATTTATGCAGTCGCCCCATTCAGTTTTGCTGGGCCTGCAAAGAACACGCCACCGAGAAGGTCATTAACACGCGGTCAGCTGGAGTCGTAGAGCAGGACAAAATAATCAATAGCTTAAGTGTAAGCACTCTGTACAGGACAATAGAAGCATTAAAAGAAAAGGTCCAAGAAACCTATGGTTTAAACTTAGAGCAAAAATAGAGACTTGAGGATATATTTCTAGAAAACCGTGAAGATTTTTTCGGAGCGCCCAAGGAAGTGTAAAAAATATACACTTTACTTTGAGGTGAAGAATATAATGCCTTACACCCACAACATATAGAGGTTTCTGACTGAAGCTATATTAATCCCTTTGTGCTGGGTCAGGAAGGAAAATGGAAGACTACGTTCGATCTTGGATGCGCGAAAATTAAACGGATACACCTGCCCGATAATTTTAGGCCGGAAGGATTTGACCACCTTCTAACAAGCTTAACGAGTGGAAAATATTGATTTGACCGCCTCTTTTGGGCAGATACCGTTAGATAAACGGGTGAGAAAATTCACTGCATTCATACATAACGGCATGACTTATCATTTCTAAAGTAGAGCGTTTGGCCTAGCGACATACAGTTCAGTCTTACTCGGGGGCCTCTATGAAATCTTTCAAGATAGGACGAAAGAATACGAGGTACAATATGTTGACAACTTCCTCATTTTTGACGACTAGAAAACCATTTGAACCACATAGAAATTGTCTTTTCAAAATTAAGAGAAAGCGGCATGACCATGATACTAGAAAAAAAAAACGGCCTTCTTTAAGAAAACCGAGTTTTTAGTATTTCTAATCTCGGAGAGAGGCGTCGAATCTAACCCTGCCAAGGTAGAGGGTATCTTAAAAATTCCAAGACCTCAGAACGTAAAACAGCTGAGATGTTTCTTGGGAATATTACAGTACTAAGCCAGGATTTTGCTTAACTATTCATCTGTGGCTGCACCTTTACTACTATTCTTGAGGAACGGGACAAAATGGCGAAGGGCTAAAACAGAGCAAACGGCTTTGGAGGAGGTACAAAGGTTATTTAAAAAAATTCTATTAGAAAGACCTAGGAATGACTTGCCATATGTAATATATACGGATGCATCTTGTAAAGCTATATTGGTACAAGAATATGAGGGCTGGACGCAACATGTGATAGCAACAGCGTCTCGAGGTTGCTCCAGATACGAGTCACAGTCCTGCCTAACGGAATTAGAAATTGCCGCCATGTATTTTGTCTTAGAGAAATTCCGATCGTAAATCTTCCACAACAAAATAATTCTACCAACCGATCATATGAGTCTCTCTTTTATACACAAATGCTAACGAACAAGGTCGAGAATCTCGAGGTATATCCATGAAATAATGGCACACGATATAACCATAGAACACATTCCAGGGAGAGATAATATTTTTAGTGACGCACTGTCAAGGTTAAAGCACCGAGACCACATACCGGAAGCAATCCACGGCTCCAACCACGAGATCGTCGTCATGAAATTAGAACGTAGTTTCGAAAAATCGGTAAAAAGATATTTCCAAAATTTAGCTAAAATACAGGCCGAGGGCGAGGAGGTTAAGAAACTACTGCAGGAAGCTCAGGAAATAGGAACGTTTACAGCAGAGACCATGACCAAATGAAACAATATCCTTATAAACTCCATGGTAGATAGGAGCAGAAACGGAAGCCCATCATCCCGCGGGGAAAGGCAGAGAGATTAATTAAGGCATTCCACTGTTCGGTTTCTTCGGTTCCATTCGGGAACCGAAAGGCTATGCATCAATATAGCTGAAAATTTTTACGTTAAAACCGGGCATAGAGATTGAGGAAAATAGTCGCTGCATGCGAATTGTGTCAAAAAGGAAGACCTCTGAATTGTAAATATGACATGGAACCACAGTCGATACTAAGGGAAAAACCCCGAGAGCTAGTCACCATAGACATACATGGGGAAATGCCTCGCACGCAATACGGGTACAAATATATCTTAATAGTGTATGATGTATTTTCGAAATTTATAAAGATTTATCCACTGAAAACAATGACCAGCAAGGTTTGCGTCAACATAATCACCAAGGATTATATAATAAATTATGGACGCATATCAGTCATAATGTCGGACAACGCGTCCATCTTTAATAGCAAAATATTTAGAGAAATTTAGGACAATTGGGCATAAAAGTATATAACTTGTCCTTTTATCCAGAAGGCAATCCGGCGGAGAGAGCTCTAAAAGAAATATTAATTTTTCGAATCCTATGCCATAAGTAACGCATAGACTGGATGAAATATTGCCCCATAATAGAGCGCATAGTTAACAGTTCGATAAACCCAACAACCCAGGTTGCCCCGGTAAAGGCACAATTACAATGTGATCCAGAGTCAATGATCCTAGGATTTCCCACTCCGATACCGTCAGGAACGGAAAAGAGAAACGAAGAGGAGATGCTGCAAGAGATGTATCAGAGGACGAGTCGGTCGCGACCCTATGAAAAGAAAAATCTTGGGAAAATATCATAAACAGATCTTGCGTTCATTTAGAAAATTAGAAGAGGAAGAAGAAAGTTAGATATTTCGAAGTCATAAAATCCATAGTAAATAAATCATTTTTTTTTTTTTTTTTTGGTATGTACTAACGTGCAACACTCGGGGTATATTATGAATGGTGAGCACTTGCTTGCTAGGAATTAATTCATGTAAGAAAAAAGTAATATGGTACTATAATGACGCTAATAAGCCAGTCAAGGTACAACGCATAACGCGAGTGAGCGACATAGCCCCAGTGAAGTGTAGTGAGAAAAAGTGCAATGAACAGTACTTAGCGCAAACAAAAATGCAAAGATCAAAAATTAAACGCAAGGCCTATCAGTTGAGTAAATAACCCGAAAACATTTAAAAATATATTTTCTAAGTTTGTATCCAAAAGCAAACACTGAATTCATTATGTAAAATCTTAAGTGTATAATTCAAAATGTAAGAATGCAAAATAACACTCATACCAGGGCCGAGAACAATAAAATACTGAACAACAGGCTCAAAGTACAAATAATAAATGTGTCATGGATAGAGAATATGTTCGATTCAAGTGTGTAAATATAGTATTAAGAACAATGATAAACTCTGCAATATTCAGGACATAATAATCTCTCGGGACTGTATAATAATATTTTCTTATTTTACCATAACAAAATGTCATTACAGGGGCAACTGCAGCCGTATTTATAGGCTACCTTTATTAGGTTAATAAAATGATTGTAGTGATAATTACATAGATCTAAGAATTGAGGATGCAGAGTTATATTATTAAAGTATTCAGTTGATATGGGCATTTACTATGTATGCCTATAATTACATGATTTAGAGATATGTTTACCATGGATTGCTATGACTTGAAAAGTATATGTATAATTTTGGCAGGTAACAGTAATTTGCAAGAGGCATTGTAATTGTTTCCCTGTTTAGTAAAAGGTGTAAACTTGTTAAGAAGAGAAGCAGAAAAAGTATTGTATGCGTGTACCCAAAATGAAGGCTCGCCCGCTGACCCTTTCTGACTCATGGCTAAGAGAGAGAAAAGGCGAAAGGTCTTTGTTATGATCATGCGTTTAGCAGGGTGTTTTTTTTTTTTTTTTGAATGGTGTTTACCGCCCGTTTTTACTACTGTGGCACTATACGCGGTGAACACTGGTGATATATGAAATGATAAATTGAGAAAGGATTTTTTAAGGAAGGAAACGTTCCAGGCTAAGTTCAGGGTACCTCCCCGGCATTTACCAGTCATGAGGACTGAGGAAAACCTGGAAAAAATCTCAGTCAGGGAGGACGGTCCTGGCGGGTTTCGAATCCCAGACCTCCCGTTCACGAGTCCGCGCCTTAACGACCTCGGCCACCCGTGGCGGTTAGCAGGATGTGATAGATTGTCGGCAAAGATGGTTATATAAGGAAATGGCCGTGAGGGGACAGTAGATCAAACTACTAAGATACTGAAATAATTTTAAAAGGGAATTGAAATATCAGAACATAGACAAAGTTTTTATTACAGGCAGGCCGGCGAAACTGGAGTCAAAAGGGTTATGCGCCTATTCATGAGAATGAGTGCGAAAGTAAATGGGAAATATGCGTGCATTATCTATGAAAACATTTGACGATCTAAAAATGACTAAGGGATGAAAGAGACATTACTTTAGAAGTCCAGCATATAAGGAATATGCCGAAATTTATGACAGGCTGTTTCTAGGAAATTCAGGCTTGTGGGAAGTAGTGAATGTCAGAAGGGGAAGTAATTTTAACCAATACATAAAATTAAACAAATGAGAACTCAGCTATATAATAAATGTGTTAAGATAGCCAATTGTGAATTTATAAGTCAGCGGTGAGCAGTCAGGTATTAATAACTGGCATATTAAAATTGAATGAACTGTAAGCGAAGGAATCACTCTCGTGTATCTTTTGTGTGATACATTTCCTGCTTTTGTGGATCAAAACTGATCCACAAAACACTTCAGTGAATCCTAAGAATCATCATAATAGAATTGGAATAGCCGACTGAGCTAGACGACGGTGGAACAAGACAATCAATAATACCTAATCCATCAATAATCATGCAAAATCTCCACCTCCCCCCATTATTAAAATTGCTCCAAGTGTTTGATCTTACAACTTTTGTTACAGGGAAAATTAGATAGATTCCTCCCCCCTGGAAGCTGCATGACCTTGTAGCTGGTGGGGGCTTCCATGTATCCATGATCCTGTGAGCTGTACTGGTGGTGGTAATCATCAGTAAAGTCTCTCATTCCAGGGAGGCTATATGTGATATACCAGACAGAGTAAAGACCACATACCACTAGTATGTATGAGAAATTAAAGAGAGAAAATATGTTGAAAACCGAAAATGTAACAGTACAAAAAATAAAAGAAAATATCCAAAATCCAGTCAGTACCTATGCACAGATGGTGTCAAAACCAAAACTGTGGGTTAAAGAAGAGACATTTCAGAAAACAATACAATAAAAAAATGCACCTTATTTGTAACTTCAAGCAAAGGAAAAAAGTGTAAAAGAAATACAAGAAATTTTCACAAGATCAGTAAAACCAGCAGAAAATAAAAGCAAGATAAAATACATGAGAACTATGCAAAGAAATTTAATTTTGGAGATGGAGACAAAAGAAGACCTGGCTAAAATATTATAAAATGACAATTAAAAGAAGACGACATCAAAATGGAACTGCCGAGCAAAAAGAATCCTCTGATGATCATGTATGATGTTCTGATAGGAGCAAGAGAGGAGGAACTAAAAGACCAGATATATAAACAAAATTTCAAAGGTGAAATTTCAAAGAAAGAATTTGACAAAAACCTAAGGTTTTGCTTTAAAACGGGTCCTAGAAATAGAGCAACAGTTCACCATGTTATGGAGGCGTCTCCAAAATTGAGGTTTATTCTAATAAAAACAGGAAGATTATATGTAGGATTGCAATATTGTTGTCGCTAGGTGCATGAAATGTCAAATTTTGGGGCACATGGCCAAGTATTGCCAACAGGAAAAATCTACATGCTTCCACTGTGAGGAAGAAGATCAAGCAAGAAACGAATGTGAAAAAAAAAAAAAAGACTGGGCAGCAGTATGAAAAGGAACCAGGTAAAAAAGAATGCCCAACTTATAAAATGTTTTGGGAAAGATTAATTTCTAAAACTGACTATGGATTATAAAAAGAAAAGCAAGTTTTATGAAGGAAACGCAAAAGAAACACACCTAGCAGGCAAAAAAGAAATGCAATTAGAGCATTCTTATATAGATGGAAACTAAAAGCTACCAAGAAAGAAGTTGGAACCCAGACAGAAGGAAATGGGATGGAGAAAGACAGTATTTTGGACAGTAATGAAACAGTAAGAAAAATTATTCATGTAGATTATGGCACATTAATAACAGATAGTGAATTGGAAGAAGAAAATGACAGTATTCAAACTCTTTCAGAGAATGAAGAGGAATATTGTAATACATTTATACAAAATGCAGATACTAACTTAGAAAGAAGAGCGAAAATAAACAAGCATATATAATTGTAAAAAATAAAATATAAGAACAAAAAGATAATAAACAAATTACATGCACAATCTGGTGGAGGTCAATAAGACCATCTCCTTGAAGAACGAAGATACACAGAGCTGTCATGATCATGGCTATGGAAAACAGAAAACTATGCAGAAATGGCAGGGAGAAAAAGCAGAAGAGATGGAGGATGAAAGTTCATTACACAGCTGTCGAACAAAAAGGTGACTCAGCAACACATGTTTCATCAGCATGAAAGTATTGGAGGAGAGGATAATGCAGCTCACCCAAATAAAGAAAACATAATAACAAATGTCAATTCACAAAATATTTATGATGAATTCGAATTGAAACTAAAATTAACTAGAATAGAAGAGAGAAACACATTATTAACAGCTCTATGATTAGTAACTAGAAAATTACACACTAAAGGAAAGTACATAACATTTCCATTCCCAGAAGCAGCAGACAGATTAAAATTAAGAACACAAAACCTACCTACAAATCCAACAGACTTATGGAAATAATTACAAATGGCATTTGAAAGAAGATTAGAAACTTTAGACCCGGAAGAACTGTATCATAGTTTCGTACTTAGTTACGGAAGGAGAGCCTTTGATTTCCAAAAACTTGGCCAAATAGTCATTTTCACACTTATCATAATTAATGGAAGTAATAAACTTTATAAAAATAGGGCAAATAAACACCCAAAAAAGTAAATTGGTCATGTTGGAATTAAGGAGGCTATCAGAAGAACTGCAATTAGATATTCTGTGCATACAGGAACCATGTTGTGTAAATGGTAAACAAGCACATATATCGGCAAACTTTAGAACTGTAACAGATAAAGGAAACCCTATGGCAACAATAGTAGTTATTAATTCGGAAAAACAAGTGGTGAAAAAAGCGCAACTAAAGTGATACACGTACAAATTGCATAGAAATAGCACTAAGAGGAAAACTTTACATTTTAGTAAATCAATATTTTCAGTTTAGCGAATGCATAGAACCACATATAAATAGAATAAGAGAAATAGAAAATGGTTATAACAATTCTCCAGTAATATATATGGCGGATGTTAATGCACATTCCCAATGGTGGAACACCAACTACAAGGACAAAAGGGGAGAACTACTGCAGGAGGTAAGAGCGGAGCTACAGCTAAATGTAGAGAACAAACCATGTAACCCACCAAATTACAGTAATAGAGCAGGAGCTACATCTAACATAGATATCACATTGACAAATAAAAGAGCAAGCAAAATTGTTACAAATTGGAAAGTAGGTCAATCACTGATGTCAAGTGATCACAATATAATTTATTTCAAATTACAAATTAATACACACATACAACAAAGATGGAATGAGAATAAAAGACCCTACAATATAAAGAAAGCAAACTGGAATAAACTAAAAATGGAATTTAAATTGCCTACAATGCCTCAACCTCAAGATGACTTTAATAATAAAGCATTAGAACTACCCAAAGTCATCCAAATGCTATGAAGTGCAGCATACCCAGAATTAATAAAAAACATAACACTTCACCAACATTTTGGAAAAATAATCAGTTAAAATTAAGATTAGTTAAAAAAGCTAGAAGAATTTACCAGAAATCTATCATTGCCCCAGAAAGAGAAAATAACTTAAATTTACAGAAATTAGAAAAAAATATAAGAAAAATATAGAAGAATATCGCCAAGTTTCGTGGAAAAATTTTGAAACAAATATATGGGTTACACCTTACAAACTAATAATGGAGAAAGTAAAAGCCCCAGAAGTAATATCCACTCTGGATAAAGGAGAGAATAAAATGACTGCCAATTGGATGGACTCTATAAATCTCCTACTTCTAAAACTACTACCTAATGATATTAAAGAAAATGATAACTCAGAGCACAGGAAACTAAGAAAACTAAGGAAATTACTGTAAAAATAGATGGTGTCAGTTTCCCCTACCATGAAGTTGAAATAAGAAAAACTATAAAGGAATTAAAGAAGAGTAAATCACCAGGACCAGATGAAATAAGGCCAGAAGTGCTACAACAGTTGAAAGATCAGATTACTCCGTACCTGTGTCAACTGTTTAATAACTGTCTATGGCAGGAAGGAGTGCTTACTGCTGGAAGGAAGTGAATGTGATCATCTTAAACAAAGTAACTGATAAAGATCCCACGCAACCGAAATCCTACAGGCCTATTTGCTTATTAAATGTTCTGGATAAAATTCAAGGAAAACTATTGAGCTAAAGAATCGATGAATATAGATCAATGTTTGGTATGACCACTAAACAGTTTGGATTTAGAAAAGGCAAGTCAACAGAGATGCCATAAAGGAGGCAATAGAGACTGCAAAAACAACTAATGAAAAATATGTAATAGCAATATTTTTCAATTTTGCAGGGGCGTTTGATAACTTATGGTGGCCAGTACTGTTTCAAACTTTAAGGAAAAAGAAATATCCAAAATGCATCTATAATTCGTTAATAGATTATTGTAAAAATAGAAGAGTGTATGTTAAGGGTGCAAACCAGATAATTACAAAGGAAAGCAAAATTGGAGATTGCTCCTCACAAATCACCATATATGTTTTTAAAAGAAAACTTAAACATATATCCGAGTATTAAAATTAACAATAATAATATTAAGAGACAAGCAGTAAATAAATATCAAGGTATCTATTTGGATGAAAAATTAAATTTTAAGAAACATGTATAAAACACAACTAGAGCAGAAAAAGTTATGTTTAAGTTGGCCAATATTGGACAAAGATATTTCAATATACAAGCTAATGGAATAAAAATCTATCATAATAGCATCTTTGCAACCATATTAAACTATGGAGGAGGAGTTTGGGGGGGGGGAAGGCACGCGAGATACATTTTATATGTACTTTAAGGAGCTCCCAAAGGAAAATTTTATTGAGATGTACAAGGGCATTTTCCATTTCCCCAACAATGGGACTATGGTCAATGGCCAATTGATTATTTAGTTCCATTAAGAGCAGCCTCTTATTGGCATAAAAACAAAATAACTCAAAAATAATGGACATTGTTGGTAAAAAGTGTAGAAATAAAACAGAAATCCAAATTCTTTATTACAAATATGGCAGCGAGAATGGGATGAAATAAAAGAAGGTAGAAGAGTGCATGAAATCTTCCCATCCATAAAGGAAAGATTACAATTTAAGCATATTCATCCCAATAAGGGTTTAGTGCATTATGTAACAGGACATGGTCCATATTGCTCATACTTGCAAAGGTTTAAATTACAAGCAAACAATACATGTACGGACTGTAACGTGATCGATACACCGGAACATGTTTCATTTGAATGCCCTAAATACCAGTTAACTGTAGCAGAGGAAAGATGACTACTTGCAGGGAAATGCATCTGGAACATCATGAGAGACGAAGATAATTGTAGGGCATTGAATGAGCTAACAAATAAAATATCATGCAAAATGAGAGAAGAGTATATAAGCAGCAAAAAACAAACAAGAGAAAAAAATTCAAAGGTCAGAAATCGTATATTCCCCTAGAAGATCCCAGAGAATCAGGGAAAGGCAAGAAAGATATTTACAAATAGAATTAGTTGAAGATAAAGAAGATAACACCCAATTTGAATTAGAAGAAGAGAGCAGAATTGACAGTAAAAAGGAATAATGGCAGTTATCGGGTGGAAAGAAAGCAGTTGAGAGAAGTAGACAGAGATCAAGAGAAGGAGAGCAGAAAAGGAAACTGCATTGTCAACACACCATGGTCCAGTATACCTGCTGCTTGAGACCGGCAGCAACTCCAATGATGCCCAGGTCCTGATGCCAGGAATTCCATTGGAGAGCAGCCCGAACACCGAGTGTTAGCAGAAATGAAGATGTATATATTAAATTGGGTAAAAATTGTAAATTAATTAATTTTAAATGTAATCATTGCTACTGGGTACCAGTTGCAATTGTAAATGTAATTATAAGTCATAGTAAAATAGCCATAGTGCTGGATTCCAGTACCGAATTTAGTTTATTGAAATTTTAATTTTGTTTAGTAGTTTTGTTTTTAATTTTATTAGTAGTGTAGATTTTAAAATCTGTAGAATTTAAATTGTAATGAAAGATATAAGAGGAATAAATAAATTAAAAAATATGTTCTGATGTAGAAACAAGATCACAGGATGCAAGTATTGCAGAATAACAAAAAAAAAAAAAAAAAAAAAATACCAGACAAAAAAGCGACTTACCATGCCCACCCCCAAAATGCAGTGCAATTCATGCTGAGGGAGTTTGTGTGGCACAGGGCTAATGTATCTCAACCCTGGATACCTGCCAACCTCTAGAGTATAAGCATTACCCAAGTATGTGGGGCTATGTCCAGGCAGACCTTCTAAATCCCTAGCTTCTCGTGGAACCAAACAGAAACAACTAATCAACAACCTATTTATGAGGACCACACTAAGTTAGTCCTTAGCAATAGTAAACATTTCCCTTATGAGGCTCTTTTATAGCAAACCTAAGATATGAAATTGGGCACCATCTCTTCCGAGGATGCCATGCTAACCTCGGTCGATAAAAAAGAATCTAACCAGGCCTGAAAGAAACCTTGGAAAAAATGGACAGCTTAAGGTTCAACAAATAAGATCTTCTAGTGTGCAAAGGAAGCAAGCCCTGAAAACAAAACTTAAAGAAGAAAGCCATTGCCTGGGATCCGAAGAAATGGGGGGAAAGGCAAATAAAACCTAAAACCCCAAAACTACAGGATTAAAGGGTGGGACACTTAAGATAGACAATAAATGTAGCTATTTTGAGGGGTTTACTCCCTTTCCCCTCTGGAATTATCATAAAGAGTAAACAAGAAAAGCGTAAGGGAGAGGAAAGAGCTTCCACCTCAACCAAATAACCTATTGTGAATACCTAACCAATTTCAAGGTACCAGTGACCCCTGACAACTTTCCCACAGTAAACTCTCACAGAACCAAAATGAAAAACTCCAAGAGGTAATCATACAGGCATTTCAGATTCTCGAAGATGGGAGCTTTCCACAGTTATTGGAGCCTATGGATAGAAAGGTGCTCTCATTCTCTCCTGTGCAAACATCACCAAAGAGTAGCTGATGAAGAAAATCCCTCAAATAGAGCCTTGGGAAGATATCAAACTCGCCATTGGACCCAGAGAGGAAATATTACAAACTACTAAGGAGCCATTTAAGACACCAAAGATGTTTGCAAAAACTGACCTAAAAACATCAACATGCTTAAGGATCAGAATAAAACCCTAAATGTAGGATACTGGAATGTTCCAAATCCAACACATCAGGGCAGACACTCATCTGCATGATAGATGAGGAAACCATGAAGGCCATAAAAGATCTGGGAGAGAGAGCCTGTTTGGGCCTTGAAAGTATCACACTGGTAATTCTAGCCAAGGATGTCCCTAAAGGTCCTCCAAATTAACCCTTCAACATAAGGCGGTGACCTCTGCTACCTTCTGCAAAATCTTCAATAAAGGAATCATCCTAGCCCTGATTCAGTGACCCGGGATTGGCAAGGGACAAATTACAAGACTAAGTGAATGTAACAGTAAACTGATACACTGCAGCAGGGGCAATTGACCTAGAAGTTGTATTCTTGCTCACAATGGTATTCAATGCTTAACCTTTTCTAGAATTCTGTTCTAGCAATATCACCATGTTGAAAATTGACTGTGATGTATGGCCTATTACTGAGCTCTGTCTATCTCTCCTACGATGGCAGCAAGAGAACCATTTTTATTCAAACAGCAAATTAAAACCACTTCACTGATTAAAAAACACAACTAATAATGATACAGTACAGTAAATCCACTAAAGTATTCACAACTTTTTGCAACTGATACTGTATGTATCTGTAACTCAATTGAACTCGACAAACATTAACAGATCAAGTGCTCAAATCCTAGTTCCACAAGATGAATAAAATACTCATGAGCCATGTGGTCAAGTGCGAACTACTTTCACAGCTTGCTTGCCTTCCCCCATCACAAAAATAACACTGCACATTACAACAAGTACAATTAACTTGTAGACTTCATATACATACTGTATAGGCCTAATTATATTGATTATGAATTAACCTCGTTAGTCCAAATTTTTTCCAATCCAAACAGCTTCAATCCTAATTAGTCAAACCGGTAGTTATACTGTATCTATTTCTGCCCTAATGGTCTTGAGAGCTTCTTCATAGCATATAAGGTATCTCTTCCAAAGAGTGAAGCTTTCAGGAGCACTCTGGCTACAATATTCCTCCAGGAATGTTACTTTAGCACTTGAATTTTGTTCCAAGGGATGTTTGTGCCATCAATGCTTCTTCATACACATCTTTGAAAAACTAGCTTATTAAAGCATTCCACAATGAAGTTTAACAGATATAGATCAGGCAGTCAGAGCCATTTATAAGTTGCCCAATGTTCACTCATGTTCAATCAAAACAATATATTGAGACAAGCTGAATAAGCTGTAATCATTAAATGGTCAGATGAAATCAGTATATTCCATTTGTGCACATTATCTCTTGGAGCTTCCTCAAGCCACCCCAAAATAAAACACTATACTAACAGACATGCCTTGACATGCTTAATTATAGGAAATCATTGAAGTTCAGTGGGCTGGATTGTGGGAAGGGATAAGACATTACAGCAGAGTAATCATTGATTAATTTTTTATGACTTTTCTTTGAAGAATTCTCCTGCCTGTTCTGCCTGGCCATCATTAAGTCATTAAGAGGAAGAGGAGGGGAGGGGAGGGAGGGAGGGAGAGAGAGAGAGAGAGATATGTGACTTTGGAATTCTACCTACTTGGTGACATGGTTAAATGACCTAGTATCATGTAAACCTCCCAATGAAGTACCTGTTCCCTAGAACTGTCCAAAAGCAATTTACTGAAATTACATTTGACTATTTTATATAAAATGTATTAATCTAAAAAATATGTAATATTGGTCAAAACTTGCAAATACAGGGCTATTCAAAAAGAAGAAACAGATTTCAAACATTTATTTCTTCCAAACTACAAAAGATAGAAACACAATTCCAACATTCCTGGAAAGAGAAAAGTTCAATTTTCACTTTTTTATGCATTCAATGTGAGCACCATATGTTACATGACAAATATCAAAATGGTGGCTCATTTCTTGCCAAACACGAATCAGCTGGTCTCTAGTTATTGAATTCACAGCTTCAACAATTCGATGTCGCACACTTTCAAGAGTGTCAGGCATAAGGGGGATAAAAACACGGTCTTTTATGTAACCTCACAGATAAAAGTCACAAGAAGTGAGGTCTGGAGACCTTGGAGGCCACCAGCGATGAAGTTGATCTTCTGCTGATCCTCTTCCAATACAACGTCCTGGAATGGTGTCATTCAGGTAACATCAGACGTGCTTAGAGAAATGAGGCTGACACCATCTTGCACGAAGATGAAGTCATCTGAATCATCTTCAAGTTGAGGAAATAACCAGTTTTGGAGCATGTGTAAATAGATTAGTCCTGTCACAGTGTTCTCCATAAAGAAGGTCCATAAACTTTGTTTACAGATATGGCACAGAAGACTTTAATCTTCAGTGAATCTCTTTCATATTTAATAACTGACATACGATTTTCACTTACCCAAATTGTAACCTTATGCCGATTAACTTTACCGGAGAGATGAAAAGTGGATTCATCCTAAAAACTTATGTGTTCAGAAAAATTGTCTTCTTCCATATCATCTAGAATGCTAATGCAAAATCCGTACCTTTTGTTGTGGTCGTCAGAATACAATGCTTATAATAATTGCAGTTTTTACAGCTTCAGGTGCAGGCAGTGTTTCAAAACTTGCCATTCCGTTGGTTGAGGAATGATAAGTTCCTTGCTTGCTTGTGCTGTGGATTTTTTGGGGCTCCTTTCGTAAACTATACGAATATGGTCAACATTTTCATTTGATATGCATGGATGTCCCATGCTTTTCCGTTTGCAGATGCAACCATCTTCTACGAATTTTCGATGCCACTGGCAAATCTGCTTATGTGCAGGCGATTGTTAATTAAACAGACAGCGTAAAGCACACACAATTTCAATAATGGGCTCTAGTTTTGCTAATTGTAGCACACAAAATGCTTTTTCCTGTTGTGTCGCCCATTTTACTACAATCAACATGGCAAACAACAGCGCCAATGTGGCCGTGATTGGAACTTCTATTTGAACAGTTCAAATTTTAAACTTTTGTCAGTCCAGGAACATTGGTATTATGGTTCTACCTTTTGTAATTTGAAAGAAAAAAATGTTTGAAATCTGTTCCTTCTATTTGAATAGCCCTGTATGTAATATAAAACTTGAGTATATGGTCCCTTTTTATGTAGATCATTCTTTGTTATGAAAGTGCACATAAAGAAAAGATTACATAAAAATCTGAAGTCTCATAACTAGATAATGTGATGTCATTAACATGATTTTTTTATATCAAGGCTCTTTTGGTTTATAATTGGCTCAGTTTTACAGCTACCTTTGCAAATGAAGCAGTTAACAATTATCTCTTACTAATTCAGAGCAAGAGGGCATAAAACTTTTGCAAACTTATGGTGCTTTGTAGTCTAAGAAGAATTGTTCTAAGGGACATATAGTTCTTACATACATTGCCAATGTTACTATGGGGGATGCGATGAGGAAAATGAAATTCATTATTGCTGTAAGTTTAAAAGTTCTGTCGCAACTTTAATTTATATTATTTTCAAGTACATAGCAAAGAACACTGTTGTGTATACATATTGCTAAAAAGTATAAAGCATGAAGAGTCAGAAGCACTAGGTTTTGATTGTTTGACAGCAAATCACAGTTACAATTTTATAAGTTCACATGCAGGTGTGCACACACAGAATATGAAACATATGTTAGTACAAAATAGTGGAATAAAGTGCAAGGGGACACAGTAAGACAACATTGTGATATATTATTTAACTGAATTTTTGTGCAGTTCATATGTTAAGAGCAGGATATGTATATTTTCTTGTTCAGGGACTTTGCTTCAACATTTCTTCATCTTACACATGTTAAGAGATGTTCAGAGCTACATCACCAGTGGCAGATTTCAGCACCTACAAATTTTGTTTGATATATTCACAGAAAAGTTGTTTTCACATTTTAAAAATCTGTAAATATATTTTGTTTGAAGTACATCACAACCATAATTAGTGGGTAATTTAGCTTCAGAACATGAAAATAATAACCTGCACTCCATTTTTAATGATATAAATGTACTTATTGCCTCATATCACTTTTCACAATGACATCAGTTAAGTATTACATGCTAATGCTGACACTAACATTAATCTTCTTAGAAGTAACAATGCATGAGCTTAATGTAAATAATGCAACCTTACCTATTTTCGCTACTGATATTTTTTCCAAGGTAAGTCCACCATACACTGCTATGTGCTGGTTTTGCTTTGCATATAAGAGTTGCATTGTCACAGAGAGAAAGGCCTGGAGTAGTGATGATTTCCACAATTTCTGTTTTCACTTCTATGGACAAAAAAATTATGTCAGCCAAAACCTGGAATTAATTCATATTTACTAAATGCTACAAATATATCACTTTGCCAAGTTTTTTGGGGTGGATATCAGACAAATTATATTACACATTTGCTTTACTTCATAAATATTTTGGCAACAAAGTAAATCTGGGGTAGCTGTGTTTTAATACACTGGCTTGGAAACTGGTTTCAAATTATTCAAATGTGTGAATTAGTTGAGTACAGTTAATGATGCTCAGCAGGGCAGAAACAAAAATAATGTACTACCTTAGAGCATACAGATTGTTAACAAAGGAAATTCATAACAGCAAGTAGAAAATTATCATTAAGATAGGCATTCTTAATCAAAGTTCACAAAAAGGGTGTAGGCCAATGAATGTCATACATTCATTGTCAAGCTAAGTTGGCATTTTGGCTCAGGCACATTATGTAATTAAAGTCCAATAATAATGATATATTATTGAAAAAAATAAAAACATACAAAAGTCTTTCTATACATGTCCCATAAAGTCCTCTGTCAGAGATTTAAACTAGCCTGTTACATTTCAACCAAATGATTATTTTTATTTATTGTGTATAAACTGAAAAAGTTTAATTACTTACTAAATAGGCATTTTAATGCATAATACATATACTTTATTTTTACAGCTTTCAACAACACATACATTATGTTCTATTATACATATAGTCTGTTTGGCAAGCAACTACCACAGGGCAATGAGATTCTTGGCAAGTGCACCATGTCAGTACTTTCGACAAAGGATGTTTAATTGCAGAACAATAACAGATTCCACAACAAATTATTAAATACCTAGCCATCCATTCGTTTGGGCATTGCTATTTGAAACAGTGTGATCTGGGCATTTAGCGGCTGTACTCATGCCAAGGCAGCCCACCAAGGTCAGTCATAATTGGCAGCAGTCCATAGTTTCCATAGTGCTGCTTAAGTCATGTTCCTGGGATTTAGTAAAGAGCTAAAGCTGTTTAATTTGTTATAATGAATGTAAAAACAAATCAACTGCTCAGTGCTATAGATCATTCCTGGAAATTTTTTCCTGGAGTTGGGTCACATAATAAAGAGGACAACTACTACAGGATCAGTATCAAATTAAAAAGACAATTACATTTTAACAGAGAAATAGCTTGATTAGAGCATTGACCTGGATTATCCATAAAGCAAATCCATGAACATTAGATTAACACCAAACCATCATATCAAGGCAAATTTTCAGCATTTCAAAAAGTGTTAATGGCATGAGTGTATGCATATTTTGCAAATATTATTAAAGCATTCATTTCTGGACTTTACTTTAAGCATTAATATGTATATCATTTTGATGATATAGCTTACCAGTCTTGAGCTGCATGCATTTGTCTGCAGATTATCGGGATCATATGGTTGTATAAAGTGGCACAGATAGACAGATGGCATAACATCCATATAATATATATTAAACTATGTAAATGCTGAAACTACTGACCAATTTTTCAAACAATTTTGGCACCTGTGGAAGAGTAACACTTGTTCATTTTTAATTCCTCTTACTGGTGCAAATATTTCTATACACAGTAATTTCTTATTGGTTTAGCAATGAAGTAATGGAACCTAGTAATTCTTCCCCCAAGCATTCTTTCACCTTTTGAAGGGTACAACAGATCAAATTAAAACAAAACTATTAAAACAATGTACAGACTTCTAAGGAAAAAAATCGGGATGATTTTCTTATCGAAAGTTGATATAATCTGATATCTCTATTGGTTGTTGTGCAGTTTTCCATCCTTTGTACTTTCACACATGTTGTTTAAACAGTGAGTGACTATATGAAAGCTAAATGTAAACTGAAAATGAACACTCATCCAGAGAGAGCATGAAATTTTCAAAGTAAACTGCAGCAAATACTGTTCATTATGGTGTGAAAAATCTTTGAGAAACAAACGTGGACATTTTAAGCAATAAATGTTGAATGCTTATGTTTGTTAAGTATTAAGAAGAGATTATTAAATAACTGATATTTTAACATTTTTTAAAAATGTTAATATTTGACACCACTTTTACAAAAAGTTCACTATATTTTATACAACTGATATTTTGCCAATACTTACTTTCATGGTTTTGTTGCCAGTTTCTTGGCAGCTGGCAGGAAACTGGTAGACAAAGTAGTAACTCCCAGCAAATTAAAGTCATAATATCCATGCAAATTATCAAGTTCTAACAATTACCACAACAACGACAATGAAAATAAGAATATAACTTATGATGGACAATGTTGAACATGTCCTACTACACCCATCCACATTTTTCTGTCATTCATACCCATAAGTTTAGCTTCCGAAAATTAGTTAATTTCTGGCATATTTTCTTTCAATTCTTCTAATGTATGCAAGTTTGTTCTATAAGCTTTAGCTTTCAATTTTCCCCATAAATAAAAATCACATACTTCAGTATGTCATTCTTGTATCTTTCTGCATTTATGATATTCACAAAAAAGATAGGGTCTATTAATGTATATGCATTTAATAAGCAGCATACACATATTTTTTCATCATTCAAGATGGTTTTGTGTATAAAATTAGGGTTTTCTGTACTCCAATACCCATTATTTTGCATTAAAACATGACCACTTATATGGAACCATACTTTATTAGTAAAGAATATTAAGTGTGGATCAATTATGCTTTTCTTTGATGTTCAGTAGCACCCCATGGCATAAATTTACCAGAATACTGGGACCATCTCTCTGCTATTCGTGGACAAAGGTGATGATCTTATGCTTTAAAGTTTAAATTGACTCAATTACAGAAGATAAACTAATGTATGCAAATGTGCTTATATTCACTGTAATTGCAGTTACTTGAATCAGTTGCGTGTTTATTTCATTCACTTCGCCAGGAGATACTGCTTAGACTGCCTATTCACAAGCTGCCATGAAATGGGCAACAAAACCATGAAAGATCTGGTATCTATGCTCTGACAGAGATAGCAACAATCAATGTTTTTGAAGCCTCTGTCATAACAAATATTCCGTGAACATGTTGAGTGGATGGCCTTTTGATTTTTCTAAACGTTTAATCAAATTACTTGTTGCTAAAATACATGCAACTACAGATATTTTAAAGCAATTAAATGAGCAAGAAAGGGAGGAATTTATAACAAGAGATGGCAGGAATGAAAGAAACATGTGAGGCAGAATTATAATTTGTCTTTTACAGATATGGGAGGTCTATTGATGAAGATGAAGAAAAACAAAAAACTTCCTCTGCAAGCTAAATACTCGTGTCTATACAAGGAACCAGCTTAAAGATGTGTCAAAGTCCTTAGAAATTTACATATATATTTTGCTATCCTTTTAATGCTTTAAATTAACTGCCACTTAAAGGAAATAGATTGATGATAAAAGAAAGTTTGCAATTTGCTTGACATCTGCCAGTAACATGAAATCACTTTCAGGCCCATTAGAAAAACTTATGTTATATCCTAAACATTAAAACGAAGTTATAACATGAGGAGGAATTATGCCATATGGTGAATTTAGTCAAATGTTCCGCTGATTTTCATAGCATTAAATAATTGCCGTAATCAATGGTGTTGACTTCCAGGGTCCTCCATTTTGCAAGAGGGGACTGAGCTCCTCATCCCAATATTTCCAAAAGGTGATAATATCCACATATATTTAATTTTAGTTTGAAAGTGCTGAATTTGATGTAAAGAAATAAATTTGCCTCAAAGATATTCATTCTTAAGTAGTTACAAGGTTATGATGCAATTAACATAGGTCATTTTGACCAGCTCGATAGGTCAGAATATACTCATCTGATGCAGGTCCTCAAGCAAATGGTTTTTCCCTTTAAATGCACTCATTTAATTTCTATTTTTACTTGTGTGTGTTTATCAAGATAGTTTGTCAAACTGATGCAGTTAACACTGCTACAGAAAATGATACTGAGATTCAGGAAGCAATTTCTAAGGTTCAGCACCTGGCAGATCCCTCTCACATCTCGGAACATAGCTATGTAACAAAGGTGCCCTCCATAAAGATTAGATTCTGGAAGTGCTCCTCACAGTTTTGCCATCCCTGAAGATGTGTGCCACCTATTGCTTTTATAAAAAATGTATGTTTAAATTTAATGTCTTTTATCTAGATTTTAAAATTTTGCTTCTGATCTATTATTTAAAATTGAACATTTCATCACAGATAGAAGTTGTCAATTTTTGTAAGATGACATTGATCCTGATAATTGGACATTGCACTGCAATATGACGCAATATTTTGGAATCAAAGATGAACAAGAACTCCCTAGATAACTTTTACAGTTGCACAGTTTCTGAAAAGTAATTACCGAAAATATTGTCAGAGTTAACTAAATTTATATGACAGTTTTAACTACAGATTTCAACTTGTACAGCTGAAAGATCATTCTTGAGCCATAGAAGTTTGAAGAAGTACTTAAGATATTTAAGATATCAGAAGGGCAGAGTCAATTTAATGCAATCGTCATATAAAATGCTCATCAAAACATAATCAGTGCTGGATCTTCATAGTATAACCAACTAGTTTATCAAAAGAAATTACTTGGGTGAAAGACAATTGCCAGGTTCTAATTAAAAAGCATTTCTTAATTTTTTCAGGTTCTTAAAATATTTTTATTGATTTGTATGTTTTCAGAACATAGATTTATTTAATCAAAATAGTAGAGTTATTGAACAAATACACATTTTATTTCAGTTTACTACACATCATAGATATGTTACTTTATTTTATTTTGTTACCAATGCAAACCATTATTACAGATATAATTTTTAGCTACATTGGTATGAACAATTACCAATTTTAGGTTTTGGTTGATGTTGCTCATGTGTATATTCACAATTCTCACAGAGAGAGGTTGGGCCCCTCAATATAGTGCAGAAGTTGGGGCCTATGGTTGGATTTCTCTTTGCTCAATAACCCAAATCATATACATTAAAAGCTCTAAGAACTATAAGGCAAACATTCAACACAGTATATCAAAGAAGGTCCCCATTTCTGTAATAATTCTATGTATCATTTGAATTCCAACCACCAGGTTCCAGGCATTCAGCTAAAGTTATTTTTGTCATAGCTTTTAACATTTCAAAAACTATTTCTGCAGTTCATCATTTAAACTTCTGGTACATTCCCATCCTGTGAAATGCTTACCAGCTGTCTACTCATATGAACCTAAGCTGCATCTGATCATTCTGGATGAATAAAATTTTTGCTCTTAAAATTAACAAAGTGCACACCATTGATATGCTGACTAAATTCTTACAATTGAAAAACTCATAAACAAACGTCAAGAATCCTGCTTTGCTACTCCCCAGTTACAGAATTCTTGAAAACAGAAATGCAGTTTCTAAATATATATATTTACACTTTCAAACGAATAACAATACCACTGTACTCTATAGAAAATGTTAATGAACACCAAAATATTTTCACTTTGTGTAAAGAAATCTTAGACAAGTATTGAGGTAGAGAGCCCACATTCACCAAATGAAATGTCTGAGGTATGTGGCATTGAAGTAATTGCAATTTGATACCCTGAAATTAACAATGAAAGAAAATAGAATTAAATATAGTGTTAGAAACATTTCACACCTTTTTAGCAACTGTTGTTGATTTCAATTATTTACAGAGCCCTTTAACATCTCAGGTCATCAAGAGTCCCATTCAATTCAGGGCATGAAAATGGCCAATAAATTTTGCTCAGAGGCCTCTGTTTTCAGGCTTGAAGTTCTTTTGCATGCCATAAATCTATGACTGGGACCCACGGCTTTCCTTTACTTCCCTTCCAAAGGAAGCCATACTTAGGATTTTTACGCTTGAAAAATCCATTGATCCTGGATGGAATTGAACCTGCAATCTTGGGTTTAGCAGATAAGTGTGGTTAACACTACACCACCAGGACTGACACTCTTAGCAACTGGAAGAGACATAGTAAAATACTCATCAACAGCGCAACATCATACATTAGCATTATCACAATCTGTAAAATTTATTGACAACTTGCAATTTTATGCTCTCACATTTTTGTAGACATAGGAACTCGATGTTAACAGTAGTGATTTTGCTTTTTTCCTAATGTTATAAGATAAGTACAATTATTTTACATATTAGTTATCATGACCATGAGATAATAAAATGTGAACTTTTTGCAATATGCCTGGAATTTTTGTTAGGGTACAAGAATCTTATGTGCACCAATGTCATCTTTCTTGCTGTCGGGAGTCACCAGTTAAGAGCAATTTCTGTAAAATGTGAACATTTTAATTTAATTTTTTTTACATTACATAATTGTTTACAATATTTCAGTATATTCTATATTAAGATTCTTGCCTTTAAAATTTAACTGCATAGCTTATTTGAATAAGATAACCAAAATTATGAATGGTTTTCAATCATATAATTATGAATTGCAATAGAAAAAATGTATAAGTAACTAAAATGAAACAAGAAAGATTATGTTTTTCTTTCACCCAATCTAACACCATGCCATAGTATGTTAAAAAAAAAACATTGCATACATGCACTAGAAGAAGAAAACTCTTTTAATGAAGGCATATTATTGGTGACTAAGATCAATCAGCCTTGTTTAGTGTCTTCACAAATTAAACTTTGTAAAAATCAGTGACCTGCAGATTTGATGCCTTAACATGAGGTTGGAAACCATAGATCCTGGGTTCCCTATCCTAATTGTTTTCTAGAGAATGAAAAATAATTTGTTGTTCATTAACATCATGTAGATTACAATAAAAATTACCATATGTTTTGTTTTGTCCTTGATGACATGCTGCCTAAAGCTCCACACTATTTAGTATTCTTGAATATCCCCTAAATTGAGTGCTACAGTATGTTATTTGAGAGAATTAAAGGATAGAAAGGATTTTGAATTTCATGATACATTATTGAAATTAGGGAAGTTTATTTTCACCACACAATAGTTATTCATAAAACTAAAATTAAAATGAGTTTGCTGTAAATAGCTAATGAGATGTCATTAAAACTTTACCTTCAGGTTTTCTTCTGGTAAGGCCACATCTTAATTGCCAATGTTTTGCTCATCATTTGATGAGCCAGAAGATGAAGTTACTGTGAATTCTGACCAAGGAAGCCTAAGCAGCTACACAAGTACTAATGTACCTAATGCAAGAAATACACAATGATATGGCTATTGTAAATAAGGATCTTAAATATTTATTTTCACATTCCTTATCACCATTCACTGAACAGCTGCACCTGAATGGCAAAGTTTTGATGACAATATCTCATTATTTGCACAAGAAACATGCAGTAAGCATTCAAATTTTATGGAGAACAATAATAATTGTTCCACTTAAAACGAAAACAACATTGTGTTAAAAACATGCTTTCCCATAATCAATAAAATAAAATAAAAAAATAAATAGTAGTCTTGTTTAATTGATATGTACGGCAGTACTTGCAAATACCTTACCATGTATGCTAGGGTCAACGTTAATGCATCTTTAAATTTAAAAGAGAAAACATTCCTAAAAATGGTAGTCAAAGATGTCAACACATTGCTAATAAGGTTGAAATGGTACAAAATTATGCCCTAACAGCTGAACAGGAGAGGGACTGTGTAATATAACATTATGAGACTTCTTGGCATCTTTTGAATTAGTTACAGAGCATTATTTGTGTAATGCTACTATTCCTTTGGTTATGTGTTTCTTAAAAACTCATGATATTTAAGGTATATTTTGATGAAAAACAGATAATTCTTAAGGAGGTTTTGAAAGTGTAATTTTCTTTATGCTAGCCAGACAATAACAATTACAGATAATCAGGATCATCAAACCAAATTTGAAAAGAACAGCAAATGAAGAAACTAAACAATTGTACAGTCTGATAAATATAATATTTAATGGTATAACTTGAAAAATACATAAAATTATATTCAGTCCATTTCATTATATTTTCATATGTAGGTACAATGTCTCTTTCTTCTCACCCTTAATAACAAAAGTGCTGAATAACTGATGAAATAAGTGGCTTCCAAGGTATGCTCACTTCTTCAAACAATATAAACTAATATTTGTTATATAATTAGAAGTTTATAAATGTGAAGCAAAACAATATTATACATGTATATAGTACAATTTGTGTGAGTGACTTGTCTGTTTCTGCTTCTCTGGTTTTTGTTATTTTGGTTGAATTGTTCTAGGTGCTGCTTTTCCATTTTAATTGGAACTATTTATGCAGATGTGCACAATATTTTTGTAAATGTAGATTGTGTGCTACTGTAGTAATTGTAAATGATAAGTTCTATGTTTCTAGGTCTCTCTGACTGCTTTGCGAACTCACTGAATGCTCCCGGAACTAAACTAAACTACAAAATAGGATGTTAGTAAATCATAGTACTATAATTCAAGTGAAATATAGTGTTACAATTTAGCAATGTTTTATTTTCTACAAAAATGAAAACTAGTTTTCTTTCAAATTCAGCCCTCAAAGATTTTTTTTCAAACAGAATATTTTAATTGCTTTTTTGCATATTTTAAAACTTTAATCTAATATATGATAGCCTACAGAATTTTATGATTGCTATTTTAGTTAAACCAAGAACTTTGCCAGAACCATCAAAACACTAAAAATATGATGTAATAGAACCATCAAAACACGAAAAATATTAAGTAAACACAAATCATTTTGGATGGTGACAGGAGAACAGAGTGAAGTGAGAGACTTTAAGTACATGTTGCTTTATCTTTCTTCTAGTTGAGGAGGAAATTGAAATTAAACTTGCACTAGTCTGTCACAGATCCAGACATTAGTAATGTTTCATTTACTCTAATTTAATGCTCACAGCTAAGGCTAATAAGAATTGCCATTGAATGGCAGGCCAAAACTCAGCTGTTACTAGCTGCAGCATTTTTTCTATATGGGTTACCTTGGGAATGCACTATTTATGCACGTCTGCTTCTAAAGACACTTTGACCATCAGAGGAAAGGCATGAGTATTTAAAGTGTGATGTAGTGTTGACAAAAAATAGTATATACAGGTGAGTTATGCATGAGAAGCTAAATAAGCAGCAATATGCATTTTGAACTTAATTAAATAATATATAAAGAAGTGTTTAATTTTTACAACTGGTGAACAATTTGCTTCTAAACAAAAGCTTTAATCGCTCACTTATTTAGTACTCCTGGCAATTAAGAGTAAAACATATATTCAGCATAGATTGTAGGATTAGAAACAATAATTTCCCTAAACTTTTTGTCATTGTGATTATCTATAAGTGTTCTAATTTACAGTAAGCTAGAGATTACACATTTTGATTTAAAATACATAAATGGTGACTATTTTTAAGTAAAAGTATTATTCAACAGCTGAGAGTAATTATTAATTGATTATTTATATTCTCTATGATCCTCATATGTTTGTTGTTTTTAATCCTGTCCTACATATTTAAATCTTAATTAATGCATTAAAAACAAATACAGAAAAGAGTTTGACTTAACTTGTCAAGTTCTTTAAGGATTGATTTACAAACTATATAATTTTAAAAATATGCAATTTAAGACAACATATTTTAATAACTTGTCTTTCTCATTATTTGCTTATATTTATAGTTCATAATTTCTTATTTTTAATTGTGCTGATAAGTTTTTATTTAAATTATGTCAACTTTTTAAGACTTATAACATACTTAATTTTATATTGCAACTAAAAATGATCAACTATAAAATAAATAAAATACTGAAAATATGCTTTGAAGTTTTGCTTTTTGTTTTGGTAACTAGTTTTAAAAACAATCTTAATATCACTGCATATTTTAAAAATTTGAATTTATGCACTAACTACAGAGTTAACTCTGGAACTGAATTCCAAAAATTTGGATGCTAGTCTTCATGAAAAAGAAAAGAATGCTTTTGATATAAACTTATTTATATTAATGATGACAAATTACAGTTCTTTAAGTAGCTAATAAAACTGTGCAAAAGTATTTAATTCAGAAAACCTAATTTTTATCTTCTATTTCCACTACTCAGCTGTAATACAAAAGTCTACCCAACTAAACCTTTACCTGCAGAACAAAAATTTATATAAATGAACAGGAAGGGGTGATTATGGTTCTCATATACATAAAGGTTGTCTTTCTTTCCATTGGCAGCATATATGTTGATACCACCCCCTAACTTGGCCTCCGATTGACACAGTTTAAAAAAAAAAAAAAAAATTCTTTCTATATCAGATACTCCCCTTTGAAACAGTTAGCACACCTGAAAATTATACGTAACTGTTAGGCTCTGTAAATTTATTGGTAAAACACCTATAATTGCCTAATGATATTGAAAAGTGAATAGATAGCTGCAAAGTTTATGTAAAATGGTAGCAGAAGTCACAAGAAGAAGATGTGAGCAGCTTGTCAGAAACTATTACCCCACCTGCCCAACACCAAAAATGCAATTTTATATAATACATTTTGGCAGTATGCAGGAAAAATGGCATGGACGATGAGAATGGTGGTGATATCACTGTCACAGCAAGAAATGCACTAGATTACAGCGTAGCTGAAATAGAGCTAAATGACTTGCTGGTCTGAAACCTCTGAACTATAGATTAAAGCAGCTTTGGTATATTAAACTTGGTGAACACCTAATCAACATAAGCAGATACTCATTATTACAGGGATCCTTGTTAAAATTGCTTGGTTTACATGCATGTTTGTGTGAACCAACAACAATCTTAAAATGTAAACCCTAAGTTAAGAGTTTCATTTCACAAATTTCATTTGCAGGCATTGCTTGAAAATTGGCTCGGCATTTGACTGCATAAATCATGAAATTCTTGTAGAAAAATTAGAATTTTATGGACTAAAAAATAAAAATAATTTGGTTCATATTATATCTTAATGAAAGAAAAAGTGTTGAAGTAAACAGCTATGCTGGATGTAAAAAAGGTACATCAAATTGGGAAACAATAACATACGGTGTATCCCAAGGACCTGTACTGGGGCCTTTACTTTTTCTAATATACATAAATGACATATCACTATATATAAAAGATATTGCAAATATCATTCTATTCACTGAAGACACCAGTGTGCTAATAACAAGAACTTAAATGAATGTATAATTAAATTAAACTATGCCATACTGGATTAAGGCAAAGAAGTTATGTGTATATCCAGACAAAATAAAAGTTATTAAATTCATAACTAATTGGTCACCACATACCCCAATAAATATTGGAATTAATGATACACCAATTGGAACCAATTGACGACATCAAATTTCTAGATCTTCAAGTTGACAAACATTTGGATTGGAAGTCTCACATCAAGTACATTACATCCAAGGTAAGTTCTGCCTCTTATGCCACACGAGTACTACTAAACTGAATTTATACATTTAAATTAATGTATTGTGCATACTTGAACTTCATCATGGAGTATGGAGATTATTCTGGGGTAATACAGTAGAAAGTAAACACATATTCTTAATTAAAAAAAAAAAAAAAAAAAAAATTACTTCCAATACACATATAGCAGACATTCATGCAATGATTTGTTTAGGAGATTACAAATATTAACCTATCTTGCATCTGCATACTCCAAATCTTAAAATTTTGTATTTGTAATCAAGTTACCCTCACAACAACATAAAAACACTCATGACATACATACCAGGCAAAAGAGAAATATCAGTGTGTTTTTAAATAACAGTGATAGTATTTATATTGTATGGGGAAAAAAAAGTACTTTGTTATAACAGTTAACTACATTTGTAAAGTAATTATTAATTTTTCTTTTGACAAACCATTCTGCTCTAGATTGATTGAGCATGTTTTAAAGATTTATTTTACACTGTGGCATAGCATATGATTACTTTGTATATTATTACTAGCCTTAAAATTAAATGTTATGTAAATTCAAAGATTTTCACATGTGTCTTGTACCATATTTGATTGTTATGATTTGTAAGGATCAATAAATAAACATACATACATAATTTCAATGCAAGACTGTCTTGCTATGAGAAAGGTATTTATTATGAAACCATTAAAATATTTAATGCTCTTCCTGGTAATCTTAAGGTAAGAAATTTAAAATTTCACTATCTTTAAAACTGCTATTAAAGAGAACTTTTATTTAGTAGAAGCTTACATTAATTTAGATCCTGGGGCATTCAGTAAGTTCTCCAAGCAATCTCAGAGAGCTACGAACATAGAACTTGTCATATACAATTACCACAATAGCACTCACTCTACATTTACAAAAATAAAATAAAAATGAAAAAGAACACCTAGAAAAACTCAAACAGACTACAAGAACAGATAAGTCACTTAATCATACAAATTTTACTATATACATGTTTACATATGCATTGATATAAATTCATTGCAATGTTTTTAACTCAGTATAATATTGTCACTCATATATTCCTTTACAGAATAACAGGCCTTTTTAGATAGGTATTTTCTAAGAGCAGATTTAAAGGAATTATTATTGTTTATTACCTCCTTTAGGCTAGAGGGAAGAGCATTTTGTACTAAAATGCATTCATAATAAATGCTTTTTGATGGCAGGAAAGTATTATAGCCGTCTATGCAGATTTCTTTTTGTCCAGTACTCTTGTTGTGCATATTTTGATTTTGAACAAACTTTTGTTTATTTCTTATATAAAAGTTCATGAAGGATAAAATATATTCACAAGGAAGAGTTAAAATTTCAAATTGCCTAAACAGAATCTCCATGAATGTCTGCTATGTGTACCAGCAATTATTTGTATGACTTTTTTCTGTAACAGGAAGACACGTTCACTTTTAACTACATTTTCCCAAAATATTCAAACGTACTTCATTATTGAGTTGAAATAAGCATAATAAACTAGTTTTAAAGTCTTAATTGACTCGAACATTACTAATGTATGTATTTCATAGCATGCACTGCTAAGTTTAGGTATGATAAGATCAATGTGATCTTTCCAATTCAGACAATTATCATTAATTAAACCAAGGAATTTAACACATTTGTTTGTGAAAGTACTCTGTTATACTATCCTATCTGTAGTTGTGGATCTGGAGATCTGTGAGTGATGAATTTCATAACGTTTGTTTTATCTAGATTTAGAGACAATTTGTTTGCTTGGAACCATGCGCACAAAGAACTCAGAACCAGATTTAGTTTAAAGGCACGATCATTAAGGCCTTTTCCATTTATCAATATGCTTGTGTCATCTGCAAATAGAACTGCATTTACTACATCTTGGAAAATAAGGAGAGATCATATATATATATATATATATATATATATCAGAAAAAGAAGAGGGGCCCAGAACAGATCCTTGAGGCACTCCATGGTTAATCATTCCTCACTCTGATGCATTGTTTTTATTTTTAAAGGGAATTTAAAAGATTACTTGAATGATAAATCTTCCTAATGATAACACTTTTAGCACTCCTTAAGAAACTACTCTACTTTTCAAATGACAAATCATTGTAATAATTATTTGGGAATTACTAATAGATATCCTAGTACATTGTATTTACTATAGTATTAAATATTAATAAACAACATACAATGCTTTAAAATAAAATCAAATTGTAAAAAATTATTGTTAATACAGGCTATAAATGCCCACCAAAGTAACTGATTGTAAATGTTGTATGTATATATAGCAAATTTTATTTATTTGTATCTAAGTGCACATGCTTGTATATTTATTTTGACACTGCATTAACTATGTATGTAGATTATATTCACAATTTTTTCCTTATACTGTAAATTTACAAATGTCATGTATATATGTGAAAAGTTGTACATTTGGATATCATCTGTGCATATGCATGCACACACATGTATGTACTTGACATATTTTATGTTCATATGTCACCATGACCACTAGTGAACTTAATGCAATCTAATCTAATATTTACAAAACTATCTAAAATAATAAGTATACTAACCAAACCTAAATGTACAACAAACATTTTTGCGCATAAATTAATATCTTAGTAATGAAAATTAGCACTGCAATAATTTTATATCAATGCATATGTAAACCTGTATATAGTAAAATGTGTATAATTGAGTGACTTGTTTGTTTCTGCTTCTGTTTTTTCTAGGTGTTACTTTGTCATTTAATTGTAACTATTTATGCAGGTGTACATGATAGTTTTTGTAAATGCAGATTGTGTGCTACTACAAATTCTATGTTCGTAAGTCTCTGTGACTGCTTTTCGAACTCACTGAATTCTTCAGGAACTAAAATAAACTAGCTGACAGCATTAACATACTGAATGCTATTAGTTAAAATAGTCTACCCTTTTGAAATAATTTTGGTTAAACAAACAGAATTTAGTTGTGAAAATACTGTTTGTATTAAGATTTCAAGCCTCAAATGAATACAATATACTGAAAAAGACTTCAATCTTCCAAAGGAAGACATACTTAAATGGAACCGGGCTGGGTTTGAACCTGCAATCTTGGGTTAGTGTTTATGCAAATAACTCTGCTTGGAAGGCATGATCTGACATTAAACCAATTTGTACATGCATTAAACTACCATAAAGTTTTCACAATTGGTGAAGGCATTATACCAACATATTGCTAACGTTAAAAAGTAAGTATGAGATGTTTTCATGGTTTTCATTGGCATCTGAATATCTAACGGATAATCTAAGAAAGCACAGGTTAGTTAACTTTATAATTTGTGAATGTAAGTGCGAGAGTGTACAAATCAATGTAATCTATAATATTCAGTAATAAAGAAACACTGGCATTTAAACTGTTTCAAACTTGACAAGTAAAGTTTTGTAAATACCTAGCTTTAGTACTTCAAAAGCTTAAAAGGCTGAGAAACTTTTCACTTATCATTAGCTGCAAGACACATTTTATTGATACATCTAAACTATTGAATATACTCCTCCAATTCTATACTTTTCTTTTCTTTTAATTTTTATTTTCTGGGGTATGCTATGAAATATGTGTATCATGGTAAAAAAGGTATAATTTGGGCTATTTTTTCTTTCTTCCCCCCTCCTCTTATTTGTTCATTTGCATCATTAAACCATAAATAGTGTCAGGTAATTTTTCACAAGGTTTATGCAATTTCACCTTCTTCACGGACACATTTTATTCCTTCTGTATATCTGCATATTAGAACTTACACTAACTCCATCAAGTAGAAGCATTGGCCTCTCTGTTACATTCTCAACATACCAGAAGTATTTAAAATTATTATTAACATAAACATGAGTTCAATTCATGGTTTTGTTAATTTCAGCTAGAAACTACCAATCTATGCATTAAACTTTTCCTTATAATTTTAATAAATTAGGTCACATTGGTTTGCTTCACCTGAACCTAAATTAGTTACATTGGTTTGCTTCACCTGAACCTAAATTAGCTACTTATTTTAGCAACTTCTTATTACTGCTTTACATTTACATCTGCAACATTATTTTGTCACTTGGACACACATACCTATAGCTATAGCTATTTCACCTACATTTTCTAAGATATTTAATGACAATTATTACGATGATAATGATTGCACAGAAAATTAATTAAATTGAACAGTATTCAGCAAGCATTAAGCATCCTTTTAGTTTAGTTTAGTTCTCGGAGCATTCAGTGAGTTCGTGAAGCAGCCACAGAGACCTACGAACATTGAACTTGTCATATACAAATACCACATACAATTCATAAAAATATTAGAGAACTGGAAAGTTAAACAGATGAACCATTAAACAGCTTTACTTGTGGCAATATAAAACCACATATTATCTGCCTATCCGAACATTGTTTGAAACAACAGAAATTATCACAATTGTCATTACAGGTAATTGTCTGGGAGCAGGAGCTTCAAGGAAAAAACTAAATAACAGAGGAGTTTGCATTTATGTCACGCTGGATATACCATATAAAACATTACATGTATCAAAATGTAATTCAGAACAGGACATTGAATTATGCACAATTCAATTGGATAGCAAAAATACAAAAATAATCATAACTGCTATTTATCACTCGCCCTTAGGAAACTTTGAAACTCTCTTGATGAAATTTGAAGATACCTTAAATTTTTTATTTAAGCCTAAGCATGAAATAATTATATGTGGGGACATAAATATGGATTACTTAATGCCAAGTGTTAGAATGAATTGATTGAATTCCCTTCTAGCTGCATATAATATCCTGCATACAATTAACTTTCCCACCAGAATTGATAAAATCTCTAGCACAGCAACAGATAATATATTTGTAAGTTCAGACAAATCTCATCATATTCTGCATCTTCATTAATCAATGGTCTCTCTGACCATGATGCTCAAGTAATGGTGAAAAAGGATTCTACATGAAAGCACAAAAAATGTTATAGACATATAAAATACAAAGATATTAATGATGCAAACCTCAGTAAAATAATGGTGACACTTCAACAAGAATTGTGAAATAGTGTCTTCAGTGCAGATGATGTTAACAGTAAATTCATCAATTTTTTACACATTTCAAATTCCATTTTGAATCATATTTCCCACTAAAAATTAAAAAAGAAGTTATAATATGAACAGGGAATGGTTAACCCAAGGAATTAAAAAACCTGTTACAATAAAAGACAATTATACAATGAATAAAGCACAGTAAAGATCCTAAATTACAGATATATTTTAAAAAGTATTGTAAGATACTTAGGAAAGTCATAAAAGCTGCAAAAGGCCTACATTATCAAACACTTATCAGTCAGTAAAAATAAAATAAAAACAACTTGGAATATAATAAAACATGAAAAAGCCAAAATTTTCAAACAAGATATAATAATATCAGGCATTAACAATCAAGAGATGCAACACCCTGCAGATGTAGCAAATGTGTTTAATGATGATTTTCTTAATGTAAAAAAAAATTTAAATTTATACTCTGGTGATAAAAGATGTGCATTAAGGATTTTATAATCAATTCCCAAGCAAAGTAATGAAGTCAAATCATGTACCACTACTCTGCTAGAAATTAGTAATATCATTAGATAACTAAAATCAAAAAACTCTTCTGGCTATGATGAGATCAACAGTAAAGTCATAAAGGCCTGCGCAAAGGAAATTGGTTCAGCCTTAGTCACTTGTGTAATGAATAATTAACATTGGGTGTATTTCCTGAGAGGCTAAAATATTCAATAGTGAAGCCTGTGTTCAAAAAGGGAGAAAAGATAAATGTCTCTAATTATGGACCTATAGCCATTTCACCTATATTTTCTAGGGTTTTTGAGAAAGTAATGTACAATCGGTTTTACTATTACCTTGAAAGTAACAATATTCTAGTTATTGATCAGTTTGGCTTTAGAAAAGGAATTTCAACAGAAAATGCAAACTAACTCACTAATGAAATTTTAACTGCATTTAATGAAAGAGCACATGTAGGAGGAATATTTTGTGACTTAGCTAAGGCTTTTGATTGTGTCAATCATGAAATTCTGATAGATAAATTAGCTTTCTATGGAATAAAAAACCAATATTTAAAATGCTTTATATCCTACCCTGACAAAAGGAAACAAAAAGTAGTGATAAATTGTCGCTTCAAAAATAAAAACAACGCATCAGAGTGGGGAATGATTAACTATGGAGTGCCTCCAGGATCTGTTCTGGGCCCTCTTCTTTTTCTGATATATATAAATGATCTCTCCTTATCTATCCAAGATGTAGGAAATGCTGTTCTATTTGCAGATGACACAAGCATTAATAAATGGAACAAGCTTATGATTGTGCCATTAAACTACTTCTGATTTTGAGTTCATTGTGTGTATGGTTTAAAGCAAACAAATTGTCTCTAAATCTAGATAAAACAAATGTTATAAAATTCATTACTCACAGATCTCCAGATCCATAACCACAGATAGGATATTATAACAGTGTACCTTTAGAAACAAATATATTAAATTCTTTGGTTTAATAATTGATAATCGTCTCAATTGGAAAGATCACATTGATCTTATCATACCTAAACTTAGCAGTGCATGCTATGCAACACATACATTAGTAATGTTCGAGTCAATTAAGACTTTAAAACTAGTTTATTATGCTTATTTTAACTCAATAATGAAGTACTATTTAATATTTTGGGAAAATTCAGTTAAAAGTGAATACATGTCTTCCTGTTACAGCAAAAAGTCATACAAATAATTGCTGGTACACATAGCACACATTTATGGAGAAACTTTTTAGGCAATTTGAAATTTTAACTCTTCCTTGTGAATATATTTTATCGTTCATGAACTTATATACTAGAAATAAACAAAAATTTGTTCAAAATCAAAGTGTAAATGACAGGAATACTAGAGAAAAAGCAAATCTACATCACCCAACTTCAGAACATTCATGCCATTAAAAGGTACTTATTATGAATGCATTTTAGTACATAATGCTCTTTCCTTTAGCCTAAAAGTCTTAATAAACAAAAACAATTCCTTTAAATCTGCTCTTAGAAAATACCTTTGTAAAAAGGCCTATTATTCTGTAAGGAATATATGAGTGACAATATTATACTGCACAATATATCAATGTACATGCAAACATATATATATATATAGTAAAATTTGTATGATTAAGTGACTTGTCTGGTTTTGTTGTTTGGTTGAGTTGTTCTAGGTGTCCTTTTTCATTTTTATTGTAATTATTTATGTAGATGTAGACAAATTTTTGTAAATGTTGATTGAATGCTACTGTGGTAATTGTATATGCCAAGTTCTATGTTCGCAGGTCTCTGTGACTGCTCCACAAACTCACTGAATGCTCCAGGAACTAAATTAAACAATAATATTAGGCATTAACAATCAAGAGATGCAACATGCTGCAGATGTAGCAAATGTGTTTGATTACTTTCTTTATGTAACAAAAAATTTAAATTTATTCTCTGGTTATAAAAGTTGTACATTAAGGATTTTATAATTATCAATTCTCAGGCAAAATAATGAAGTCAAACCATGTACCACTACTACACTAGAAATTAGTAATATCATAAAAAAAGTAAAATCATAAAACTCTTCTGGCTATGATGTAATCAACAGCAAAGTCATAAAGGACTGTGCAAAGGGAATTAGAACTGCCCTTAGTCACTTGTGTGTATTTCCCAAGAGGCTAAAATATTCAATAGTGAAGCCTCTGTTCAAAAAGGGAGAAAAGATAAATGTCTCTCATTATAGAACTATAGCTATTTCATCTACAAATGAGGTGTTTGAGAAAGTAATGTACAATAGCCTTTACCATTACCTTGAAAGTAACAATATTTTAGTTAGTGATCAGTTTGGCTTTAGAAAAGGAATTTCAACAGAAAAAATAATCTATAAACTAACTAATAGACTTTTAACTGCATTTAATGAAATCGTACACGTAGCAGAAACACTTTATGACTTAGCAAAGGCTTATGATTTTTTTTTTGGAATAGCACTAAATGCCCATTTTTACTAGAGGCACGACAGGCGGTGGACACTCATGAAACATGAGACGAACTGACATTTTGGGAAAGGATTTTTTTTTCTATAAGGAAGAAAAAGTTCCAGGCCTAAATTTTGAGTAATTACCCGGCATTTGCCATTTGTGAGGACTGAGGAAAACCTGGAAAAAACCTCAGTTTGGAAGCATGGCCAGCCCTGGCAGGATTAAAACTCCAGACCTTCTGCTCACGAGTTCGTGCTTTAACGACCTCACCATCCATGGCGGTGCTTTTGATTGTGTCAATCATGAAATTTTGATATATAAATTAGCTAGCTACAAAATAAAAAAAACAATATTTAAAATGGTTTATATCCTATCTTGACAAAAGGAAACAAATAGTAATATACTGCCCCTTTAAAAATAAAAAACAGAGTGGGAAATGATTAACTATGGAGTGCCTCAAGGATCTGTTCTGGACCCTCTTCTTTTTCTGATATATATAAATGATCTCCCCTTATCTATCCAAGATGTAGGAAATACTGTTCTATTTGCAGATGACAAGCATATTAATAAATGAAAATAGCGTTAATGATTGTGCCGTTAAACTAAATCTGGATCTCAGTTCATTGTGTGTATGGTTCAAAGCAAACAAATTGTGTCTAAATCTAGATAAAACAAATGTTATGAAAGTCATCACTCACAGATTTCCAAATCCACAATTACACATAGGATATTATAACAGTGTACTTCTGCAAACCAAATATATTGAATTCCTTGGTTTAATAACCGATAACCATCTGAATTGCAAATATCACATCAATCTTATCACAACTAAACTTAGTAGTGCATGCTATGCAATATGCACATCGGTAATGTAGGAGTCTATTAAGACTTTAAAACTAGTTTATTATCCTTATTTCTACTAAATAATGAAATACAGTCTAATATTTTGGGGAAATTCAGTTGAAAGTGAACGTGTCTTCCTATTACAGGAAAAAGGCATATGAATAATCACGGGTATACATAGCAGACATTCATGCAGAAACCTCTTTAGGCAATTTGAAATTTTAACACTTCCTTATGTGTGTGTGTGTATATATATATAAATTATCCCTCAAGAACTTTATATAAGAAATAAAGAAAAATATGTTCTAAATCAAAATACATCACAAGAATACCAAACAAAAAGGAAATCTACATAGACTGTCTACAACACTCTCCTGCCATCAAAAAGTAATTTATTATGAATGCATTTTAGTACAAAATGCTCTTTCCTCTAGCTTAAAAGCCTTAATAAACAATGATAATTCTTTTAAATATTCTCTTAATGTAAAAAGACTCATTATTCTGTCATGGAATATATTAGTCACAATATATTATATTTAGTCAAAAACACTGCAATAATGTTATGTCAAAGCATATGTAAACATGTATATAGTAAAATTTATATGATTGAGTTGTCTGTTTTTGTTGTTTGGTTGAGTTGTTCTTGCTGGTCTTTTTCATTTTTATTGCAACTATTTATGCAGATGTATACATTATTTTTTGTAAACATAGATTGAATGCTACTGTGGTAATTGTATATGACAAGTTCTATGTTCATAGGTCTCTGTGACTGCTCTTGAACTCAATGAATGCTCCAGGAACTAAACTAAACTACATCATTTACACATATTGCAAAGAAATTTTCTTTAATGCACATACAAGAAGCAAGCATGGGACTAGTATGGTATGAGGGAGAAAAATTCGGTAAGGATTTTGGAAAGAGATAATAAGAATTGAGTTTATTGAAAAACAAAAACTATATCAAATCTTAATACCACAAAATCTCTGAAATTATATAGTACACTTAAAAATGTGTGGGGAAGAGAAAGATGTATTAAAATTTGTGATAAAGTAGGAAGGAAAGGGTTGGCATGGTTTAGAACAAGAGTAAAATATTTAAGTGGATTAAAAAATGGATACAATAAGGAGAAATGTTCTATGTGTGCAGAACCCGATAGTACTTGGCATTGTATACTACTATGTAAGCAAACCAAGTTTAGGAGGGAATAGCTCCTTTGCAAAAGTGGGAAAACCTACTAGATGAAATAAGAGGTAGAAGAATTTTAAATTTAAAATCAGATGAAAATATTAAGGAACTGAGAAAATACATAGACAAGGTAAGACAAAAATGGTTATGGGTACAAAATACTTAGGAAAGAGGCTTGAAAAGTAGTATAGAATTGTCAGATAGTGAAAGGAGGATGAAATGATTGTGGCAGGATATGGGACTAGTTATCTGGCATTAATTAAACAGGATTCCTATACACCACTAACCAGGGCGTTAGTGTGTATAAGGTCCTAAGTAATAAGCAACTCTCAAGGATAGAAATTTGGCAGAGTGGGTTTAATTAAAAAAAAAAAGGGGGGGAGGGGAGATTTAGTATTGTAGGAAATATAATGTAATATTGTATTGAATGTATAAATTACTTTTAATGTTGCATTCTGTTTTTGGTTCACTTGGAGCCCAGTCCCGTAGATATTCCAGAAGGTAGCTGCCGATGAACTGCAAACTGGGGGCTGAGCCAATCAAATTGGAATAAATTTTGATTGGATGCAGTGCCTTCTTGAATTGCCGAAGGCACTGTTCCTAATTGTTATATTTAAAAGTAATGTGTTTTTATTTGTGTTTATTTTGTTAAAAAAAATATGCATGTTGATGCATGAGAAATAAATACTACTTCTACTGTAATGCATATCAATTTTGTTTGCTATACCAAGTATGTCTTTCTCAAAAAAATGTTTGGTCTTAAATATAATGTGGAACTGGACGCACTGGTAAAGCATGTATGACTTTACTAATAAATTTATTTTGGTCAAATTTTTTCAAGTTAAGAAGAAAATTTGTGCAATTTTTTCGCTAAAAAGCCTTGTCTGAAGCATACAATGCCAATTAAATTCCAACTTTATAGAAACTAGCATAATTATTTCAGTTGGTACAGTATATCAAACCACTTGATATGGTTTGGAAGTTTTATGACACTATAGTGAGGAAAGCTAGGGTTGAGCCTACCAAGGAAAAAAAACGATTGGTTAGGAGTGAAGGAAATGGCATAGAAAAGGGGACGATACGTATAAATCTACAGCCTGTGGTGCCTAAGTAGTTAAACTGTCGTTACACACTAATTAAAAAAAGTATGAATATTTTCTTATTAAGTGCCTGTGCCCTTTACTCTCTCAACTATCTTGTCAATGTATTGTAGAATCCACCTAATTCTAAAATGTTTTGATACAGCAAATGAAATTAAGACGAAATATACTATACAATGCTGTCAGTTAAAATCATATTTTGGATTTAAATAGTCTGACATAAGAATAAAGAAGGGAAAAAGTGCATAATCTGCTCTGCAGATAATCTATTACTTTTTTCTTTCTTTCTTTAAGCTTGCTTTTTCTGCTTGCATGTCGCACCGATAACATTCAACTGTCACACACTCTACTTTGCAGACTACGTACCAAAATCCCCGCCCACTTTATGTGTTATTATAGCAACGTCGGATAGCTGACTTACAAGTGTGTTGCTGAATAAATAAATGATTATCCCATCTATGCTATAGCAATAAAAATATCAGAAATAAACAGAAAAACTAAAAACTATTTGTGCACCAAAAGTCGTTACCCGCCCATTTGGCCTTATAAACATCACAACTACGATTCGATGTTACCGAATTTGATCCATTATCACAATTGTAAAGAAATTACACACATCTTCTCACTCACCATTTGCTTTAGCCGGCACAAGGTAATACATGCACAAACATAAAAACACTACGGCTTTTCCAGATTCATGGGCTTGGCTTCGCAACATGGCGTCTAACCGGTTATTCCTAAGCAACAGATCTCAATGGAGTACAACATACGCTTCCATTCTTTTATCAAGTCCTGTTCAAGCTGTAAATTTATTAACAAATACCGCGCATTCTAAGTGCATTACCGAACCAATGTTAAGACTTCGTTGCAGTCCCTTCTCATTCAGAAACATCACCACTAACAAAGAGTTCAGCATGGCACCAATTGCATTTTCGGACAGGATTGACAGATAACAGGGCTACCACACTATTTTGGTACTATGTGTCAGTGAACTGTAGGTCAAGTTTTCTTTTTGTAATATTTTGGATCTACTAATTAATGATTAGTGCTGACTGCTCAAATTTAAATTATAACTGATCCCAGTTGACTACCTTTTGACTTTCGAGGGTCGTGGTTTCCAGTCCCACTACGGGCTGCATATGCTTAATCTTTGATTGTCTTAAGTTGTCTTCTAAAACACGGTTATCATCCTAGAGACACAGAAGTATATTCTTCAAGGTCAACCAAAGCACTAGCAACCCAGAGTGGGTTAGGAAAAAAAAAACATTTACGTACTTCTAAAGCATAGCTGACTGCTGATATAACTGATGCAATAAAGTTTCCTTAAAACATTATACCATGGGCCATTATTTTCAATTATATCCTTATTCACAACCTATTCAAAATCTTCCTCTTAAACAATTTTACAAACTTAGTGAAAGCTAAACCGAGGTTAGGAACCTCCAGAAATAGAGGATATTGGTAATTAATGATTTTGAAATACATGTTATTCCTGGGAGGGCAAACGATCGCGAATACTACATAGCGAATCACTCTAGATTTCCACGCATTAAACAATTTTACTAAGAATGGATGGGACCAGAGAAAAAAACACCATTCTGTACCATACTGTTGATTTTCGTGATTATGATCGCAAATGAGGAGAAAAAAACCTTAGGTAAAACAGCCAAGTGTGTCTTATTATTATATTTTTTTGAAATAGGTACTTGACACTCTCCTACTCTGTATTAGAAAATTGCCTTATAACCGATTTAAGAACCGGATTAAGAGCTAACAAAGTACTGCTTACGCAAAACCAAACTTTATGTGATACTTTTAATTTAAGCAAATAATTAATTATTGCTATTCGTGTTGTATAATGACTATCTATTTAAGCATTTATATACTTTATTGCATTTTATAATTTAAGGAGTGATCAACAGTGATTTGTTGTCATGTATTCTTTTCAGTTATATGTAATGCTATTTAAGTTTGTCGATCAAGTCGATTCATTGTTGTGTTTATCTTTAAAGAGTAATCATGTACAGTACTCAGTTGTTTCCTATTTATTCTTTTAATCCCGTTATTAAGCAATGATCAATTAATTTGTATGAGAAATATTACTATATATCTGTATACCTCTGTATACTATTAATTTATATTTTAGTCAAATAATTTATGAATATTGACATTTTTAATGCTCCTAATGAACTTAGAGCCTATACAAGAACAAATAAATTATTTATGGATTGAAGAGCAAATGGTGGTTAAAATCAACATGCTTTCTGTTGTAATCCAGACAAAATGTTTGGTGTGAACCCCATGATAAGGATTCGAATCTCCGATTGAATTATATGGCTTAGTTTAGTTTAGTTCCTGGAGCATTCAGTGAGTTCGCGAAGCAATCACAGAGAACTACGAACATTGAACTTGTCATATATAATTACCATAGTACCACACAAATTACATTTAGAAAAAAAAAATTGTATACATCTACATAAATAGTTACAATAAATAAGAAAAAGAACACCTAGAACAAATCAATCAAACAACAAAAACAGACAAGTCACTTAATAATACAAATTTTACTATATACATGTTTACATACGCATTGATATAAAATCATTGCTGTGTTTTTAACTCAGTCTAATATAGTCACTTATATATTCCTTTATAGAATAGGCCTTTTTTACACAGGTATTTTCTAAGAGCTGATTTAAAGGAATTGTCGTTGTTTATTAAGGTTTTTAGGCCAGAGAAAAGAGCATTTTGGAACAAAATGCATTCATAATAAATACCTTTATGATGGCAGGAAGCCGGTATTGAAGGCGGTCTATTAGATTTACTTTTTATCCAGTATTCTTGCCATGTATAATTTGATTTTGAACAAAATTTTCTTTAAATTCTTATATAAAAAGTTCATGAGAGATAATATACGAGGGTAGGTCCATAAGTTTCCGGTCTCGCCGATAAGGCTTATCGCCTTCACAAAACTCTTATCTGGTGTCATACCTTATCTGTTAGGAGTTGCGAGCGGAAGCTGATCAAAGACGGACGTATGCACGCTGACATGCGCGCCGTGTGCAGTAGGTACAATAGGTATATCGATAGAAATCTATTGCGTCAGAATTGGCCTTTTTAATGAAAGAAAAATTAAAATGAAGAAAATGGTTTCAATGATCACGTGAACATGATTTGGTACGGCTTTGTGTTGATAGCGTTATTAGTGGTCGGCGGAGTGGAATTAAATCCCAATCCGGAAATGGAGCAGGTCGTCGAAATACTAAAGGGAATATCAGAAGAAATTGCTGAATTGAGAAAGATGGAGAACAGGCTAGAAACGAAAATAAGAACATTAACCGAAGATATGAGATAGATTGTTGCAAGCTATCAAGAGTGGAACAAGATCTCGCGAATCATGACGAGAGGATAAGGAGGCTGAAAACAGAAAAGTAAACATTATCATTTTTGAAATACTGTAAAGTAGAGAGAAGAGAACTTGGCAAGAGGTTGAAGAAATGTTTAAAGGAAAAGCTGGGGATCTAAGTACAGGCCTGGGAAATAGGTGACTCCTATAGAATAGGTTGAAAAGGAGTTAGTCCTTGGCCGATACATGTCAAGTGTACCACCATGAAATTTAAATGGATGGTGCTTGTAAGTACAAAAAAAGCTTAGGGGTACGAAGATATTCATCGAGCAAGATTATGGAAAAGAAGGGAATATAGGGCTACTTTAATGAAGCAAATAAAAAAAGCTAGAGCAGAAGACAAGATTGCATACTTAGGGGTTTGAATCTTTTCATAGACGGAAAGAAACGGGACATGAATGGACTAAATACGATATAGTTGCGGGCTCAGCCAGCAGAGAGGACCAAAGTCCAGGAAGTCAAGGTGGAGGCGGAGAAGAAGAACCTGCAAAAGGAGAGAAGGGAAAAGATGAACAACTGACGACATCACCACGACGCATTGTACAATCTCCTCAACAGCTGCGAGAGGATACCAACAGAGAAGCTCCGGGTGCTATGGCTGGTCTGAATATATGGAGAGAGGCTAGGTTGAGTGTAGTCTCCACGCATGGGGGAAGTATTATGCAGGTAGAGGAACGAAGAGTCGCGTCAGACAAGAAGCAAAGCGAAGTTGGAACACTATAGGTTTGGGAGAAAGGATTCGGTATAGGGGAATGTGTACCTTATCTATAGTATGCTGGAATGTAGAAGGGTTAATAGCGAAAATACGAAATGATGACATTCACTGGATAATCAAGTAGGCAGATGTGTTAGCAGTGGTAGAGACTTGGATATTAAAGGATGCTGTCATCAACGTCATTTGGTATGATTATTGTGGAAAAAAGAGGTGAAAGTTAAAGGAATAGGTCGGGTGTCTGGTGGCATAGGATTATTTGTGAGAAGAGATAAAAGTCTCAAAATTAAGGCTGAAAAGAATTTAGGAGGTGATAAGAGTGCTGTGGTGTATATTCAGTGACGTATGTGGAAGAGGTACACATGTGTGTTTAGGTATTGTTTATAATCCACCTAGCTGTTCAAGTTTTTATGTTTCAAATTTGATTATTAAATTCAGATAAAACATTGAAGAACTACAGGACAAATATATAGATGTAGAATTAATGCTAGTGGGGGATTTAAATGCAAGAATAGATTAGGGTAGATTTTAATGCCTGGGGTCCAATAGAAGCAAATATAGAGAAGCATTGCAGTAATGATAAAGTTTTCAATAATGATGACAAAAAATTAATAAAGTACTGTGAAGAGAACAACTTCTTGATGTGTAATGGAGTAAAAGGAAAAGATGATGGGGGAGAATTCACTTTTATAAATAAAAATGGGCAAAGTGTTATAGATTACATGTTATATACCTTATGTCTGGATAGATATATGGTTGGATTTGAGATTATGGATTTGATAAGTTTAAGTAATCACTTCCCATTAAGAATGGAGATCCAAACGATAGCAGATAGTAGGAAGAAGCAAAATTTCTGGTTAGATATCCAATTAAAACATTACAGATGGATAAATGATTCAGCTGAAATATTCCATATGATTTCTTTGTTCATTAAAAAGTTAAAATAATCAACACTCATGAGCGTTTCACTCCTTTAAATATTAAAATAACAGGACATGTTTCGTGAACATATCGTTCACATTGTCAACTGAGTACAACTAATGTTCATGCGGGGTTTGAATAATGGGCGACTGTAAGGTGCTCTGGTGGATTCTGAAAGAATTTAAACAAAATATTGTCTGCTTCTGGAATTTCAAAATTCATAAGAATTTTTTCTTTTTCCTTTATAAAGATGTTCTCCTATATGCTGAGCTCCTTAGGAGCTTACTGTGTGGATTCCTTCAAAGGTATAAATTCCATATGATGTTAAATCATGAATTAGAACTTATGGGGGGCAGATGTCTGTCAGAATTTTTTGAAGTTAGAAAAGTTGAAGAACGTATTTTTAATATAGAGGTGGCCGTTAAAAAAGCAGGAACCAAAATGAAAGTTTTAGAGCAGAGGTTAAAAGTGAATAAAAGCAGGTATAATAAAGAATATGCAGATACACGAATAAGGGTACAGAGGGAGCTAAAACGCTGGAGACAAACAGGAGAAGAGACACATAGGGGCAATTATCTTGTAGAAAGATGGAAGATACAGGTTCGGTAAAAAAGGAATAGTGGAGAGAGAGAATCTTAGCCAGAAATTAAACAAGGCAGTGAAGAAGAATGACAACAAGGCAATGTGGGCAATGTTAGGTAAAATGTGCGAAAGAAAGAGAAGGGATTATGTGGTACCACAAACAGAGTGGTGTAAGTTTTTTCAGGGTCTTTTGAGAGTAAAAACTTTGGTTATTGAAGATAATTTGAATATTGATATTTTATGGAAAATAGAATTGTTAGATAGCAAAATAACTTCAAGTGAAGTTTTGGAACAAATTAAAAAGTTAAGACCTAACAAAGCATGTGGAATAGGGGAATGTTGGAAAGTTTGGGTAGAAGACCTTAACAGATTATGGGCAGTTACTGAACGTAATCTTTGAAGAAGGAAAAATACAACAAAATTGGAGAATGGGAATTGCAACACCAATTTGTAAAGGTAAAAGTGATATTAGGAACCCAGAAAATTATAGAGGAATGAGTTTACTTTCAATTATTGGGAAAGTTTTCACTGGAGTGTTAGCAAAAAGATTACAAGAATCTGCAGAGAAAGAAAGGAAAATTCCAGTATTTCAATCAGGCTTCAGGAAAGATAGAAAAAACATTTGACAGTATTTCTATAATTAGAACATTAGTTGATAAATATCTTAGTGACAAAAGAGGTAGAAACTATTTGTTGTTTCTGGACTTGGAAAAAGCTTTTGACACAATTTCTGGAGAAGGACTTTGAATTAACCTCAGAAAGAAAGGAGTAACCAGAATTTTATAAAGGTAATTCAGAATATATATATATAAGGAAAATGAATTTTGTGTTACACATGAAACAGGGAGGGTTACAGAAAAAATATCAAACAATGTAGGTCTAAGACAAGGTTGTAAATTCAGCCTAGTTCTAGAAGAAGTTAGCAAAGGTAATGTACAGTTACCAACTATAAATATTATAGAGATACCGGGTCTGCTCTTTGCAGATGATTTGGTAAGAGGTTCTTTAACAAGTGTGGGCTTAAAACAATCATTAGAAGCTATAGGCACATTTTATACAGAATGGAGGCTTAAGATAAATAAAAACAAATCTAAGATTTTGATGATGAAAAAAAGTTTCAAATTAAAAAACCATCTGGTGGTGGTGGTCGGAGGGCACAGATATTGAAGTTGTCTAGAAAATTAATTATTTAGGTGTTAGATTGTCTAGCAATGGGAAATAGAGTGATCAAAAAAGAAGAGCAGTAGCAGAAGGAAAAGTAGGCATGAGTGTAATCAGATCTTGTGTAAACAAAAAGCCAAATATGCAAATAAAATGGTTAGAGACAATATATGGCTCAATAGTGGAGAGCACAATGATGTATGCAATAGAAATTTGGGGACCAGATGAAGGATGGAAAAAGATAAATATGATAAATAGATTATTTTGTAGAATTGTTCTAGGCTTACCTAGATCTTCATCTAACGAGGTTGCCCTAAAGGAACTTACAAGATTGGGCTATATAAAAGCAAGGTCATAGAAAGAGTATTGAAATATTGGTATAGAATAGGCAGACTAAAGGATGGGAATATCATTAATCAGTGTTTGGTAGCACAAGGAAAAATTAAGGAGAGGGAAACTTGGTTATCTAAATTTCAAAATATCCTAAAAGAAGCAGGCATGGGACTAGTATGATAGGAGGTAGGAAGATTGGGTAAAGGATTTTGGAAAGAGATAACAATAAAAATTGGGGTTATTGAAAAACAGGAAATAAGGGCAAATCTTAATATCACAAACCTCTAAAATTATGTAGTACACTAAAAACTGTGTGGGGAAAAGAAAGATATATTGAAATTTGGGATACGGTAGGATGGAAAGGGTTGGCATGGTTTAGAATAGGAGAAAAATATTTAAGCGGATTAAAAAAATGGATACACTAAGGGGAAATATCCTATGTGTGAAGAACCAGATAGTACTTGGCATTGTATACTACAATGTAAGCAACTCACGTTTTGGAGGGAACACCTCCTATTGCAAAAGTGAGTAAACCTACCAGATGAAATGAGAGGTAGCAGAATTTTAATTTTAAAATCGAATGAAAATATTAAGGAACTGAGAAAATACATAGACAAGGTAAGACAAAAATGGTTATGGGTGTAAAATACATAGAAAAGGGGCTTGAAAAATTGTCAGATAGTGAAAGGAGGATGAAATAGGTAGGCGAGGGTATGGGACTAGTTATCTAGCATTAATTAAACGAGATTCCTATTTACCATTAACCAGGGCATTAGTGTGAATAAGGTCCTAAGTAATAAGCAACTCTCAAGGATAGAATTTTGGCCAAATGGATTTAATTAAGATTGTGACATGTTCAAAATGGAGCTTGGAGCTGTTATTAAGCTCTTCACAATAGACGGACTTACTCCAAATGAAAAGAAATTAGACGGTATATATTGGGAAGCTCCCCCACATATTTTACAATAAAAGAATTGGTCAAACTATTTCAAATGGGTCGAGAAAGCATTGAAGACAAAGAGCATCCAGGTTGGCCCTTGGAGGTGCTTACTCCTGAAAACATCAGAAGAGAAATTATGCGAGACCTGCAGCTCAAAGTTACAGAAATAGCAGCAAGGTTGGGCCTTTCTAAAACAATAATCCTTAGAATTATTCATGAACATTTAAACATGAATAAGGTCAGTGCAAAATGGGTGCCTAGACTTCTTTCCTCAGTCCAAAAGCAGCAACGAGTCATCTGTTGTTAGGCATTTTGGGAGCTCTACCATGGTAATGAGAGAGATATTTTGCAAACCTATGTTACAAGAGATGAAAATATAGTCCTCTATTATGATCCCTTGTCCAAATGAGGATCAATGGAGTAGCTTAAACCTGGTGAAGCACCGCCTCTAAAGGCCAGGGTCACTCAGTCAATGAAGAAGATCATGGCCACAATTCTTTGCGACCATGAAGGAATTCTCTTCATTAACTTCAAGGAGAGGAACACCAGATTAAATGGGTAGTACTATGCTAGCATACTACAAAGACCATGTGCTTCCATCAAAGAGAAAAAGTGGAAAGCTGCGTGGTGGTGTGTGCCTTCTTCACAACAACATGCCTGTGAACACAGCTCTTGTTGCAAAAGAATCTGTGAAGAAAGGTGGCTTCAAGGAGATAGACAACCCACCCTACAGCCCAGATCTAGCTCCCAGTGACTATTTCCTCTTCTCAAAACTCAATAAGTGTGACGAAGGAGCAATGAATGCTGTTTATGCCCATATTGCAGGTATGACTTCAGACTATTTTTGGGGAAGGGGGGTTTAAATGTTAATTCAAAGATGTGAGAAGTGTATTGGATAAAGGGTAACTATATTGAAAATTGAAACATAGTTTTTTTTCTTAATTATACCTAGAAAATTGTTAGACTGGAAACTTATGGACCTACCCTGATATATTCACAAGGAAGAGCCAAAATTTCAAATTGCTTAAAGAGGTTTCTGCATGAATGTCTGCTATGTACACCTGCGATTATTTGTATGCCTTTTTCCTGTAATAGGAAGACACATTCACTTTTAACTGAATTTCCCCAAAGTATTACACTGTATTTCATTATTGAGTTGAAATAAGCATGATAAACTAGTTTTAATAAACTCTACCATTACTAATGTGCATATTGCATAGCATGCACTACTAAGTTTAGGTATCATAAGATTGATGTGATCTTTCAAATTCAGATGATTATCAATTATTAAACCAAGGAATTTAATAAATTTGGTTTGCAGAAGTATACTGTTATAATATCCTATGTGTAATTGTGGTTCTGGAGATCTGTGAGTGATGACTTCCATAACATTTGTTTTATCCAGATTTAGATACAATTTGTTTTTTCTTTGAGCCATACACACAAAGATCTCAGAACCAGATTTAGTTAATGGCACGATCATTAAGGCTATTTTCATTTATCAATATGCTTGTGTCATCTACAAATAGAACAACATTTCCTATATCTTAGATATATATATATATATATCAGAAGAAGAAGAGGGCCCAGAACAGATCCTTGAGGCACTCCATGGTTAATCATTCCTCACTCTGATGCATTGTTTTTATTTTTAAATGGACAATTTGTTACTACTTTTTGTTTCCTTTTGTCCAGGTAGGATATAAACCATTTTAAATATCTTTTTTTTTATTCCATAGAAAATTAATTTTCTATCAGAATTTCATGATTGACATAATCGAAAGCCTTTGCTAATCATAAAGTGTTCCTCCTACATGTACTCTTTCATTAAATGTAGTTTAAATTTTATTAATGAGTTTATAGATTGCAATTTCTGCTGAAATTCCTTTTCTAGCGACATTTATCTTTTCTCCCTTTTTGAACAGAGGCTTCACTATTGAATATTTTAGCCTCTTGGGAAATACACACAAGTGACTAAGGGGGGTTCTAATTCCCTTTGCACAGGCCATTATGACTTTGCTGTTGATCTCATCATATCCAGAAGAGTTTTTTGATTTTAGTTATCTAATGATATTACTAATTTCTAGTGTAGTAGTGGTACATTGTTTGACTTCATTGTTTTGCCTGGGAATTGATGATTATAAAATCCTTGATGCACAACTTTTTATCACCAGAGTATAAATTTGAATTTTTTGCTATATTAAGAAAATTATCATTAAACACATTTACTACATCTGCAGGGTGTTGCATCTCTTGATTGTTAATACATGATGTTATTCTATCATCTTGTTTGAAATGTTTGCCTATTTCATGTTTTATTATATTCCAAGTTGTTTTTATTGTATTTTTTATTGACTATTAAGTGTTTGATAATGCAGGCCTTTTGCAGTTTTTATGGCTATCCTAAGTATCTTACAATATACAATATTCATTATATATTGTCTTTTATGTTGACAGGTTTTTATAATTCCTCGGGTTAAGCATTCCCTGCTCATATTACAACTTCCTTTTTAATTTTTAGTGGGAAATATGCCTCAAAATGAATTTGAAAATGTGTAAAAATTGATGAATTTACTGTTAACACCATCTGCACTGAAATCACTATTTCACAATTCTTGTTGAAGTCATTATTTTACTGAGGTTTGCATCATTAATATCTCCATATTTTATATATCTACAATATTCTTTGTGTTTTATTGTAGAATCCTTTTTCACCATTACTTGAGCATCATACTCAGAGAGACCATTGATTAATGGAGATGCAGAATATGATGACATTTGTCTGAACTTACAAATATATTATCTATTGCTGTGCTAGAGATTTTATCAATTCTGGTGGGAAAAATTAATTGTATGTAGGATATTATATGCAGCAAGAAGGGAATTCAATCAATTCATTCTAACACTTGGCATTAAGTAATCAATATTTATGTCCCCACATATAATTATTTCATGTTTAGCCTTAAATAAAAAGTTTAAGGTATCTTCAAATTTCATTAAGAGTGTTTCAAAATTTTCTAAGGGTGAGTGATAAATGGCAGTTATAATTATATTTGTATTTTTGCTATGGATTTTGCATAATTCAATGTCCTGTTCGGAATTAAATTTTGATATATGTAATGTTTTATATGATACATCCAGCCTGATATAAATGCAAACTCCTCCATTGTTTAGTTTTTTCCTTGAAGCTTCTGCTCCCAGACAATTACCATGCAATGACCATCGTGATAATTCCTGTTGTTTCAAATGATGTTCAGATAAGTAGATAATATGTGGTTTTATATTGTGACAAGTTAAGCTGTTTAATGGTTCATCTGTTTTACTTTCCAGTTCTCTAATATTTTGATGAAATGTATAAAGATTGTTTATTGCTTGCTGAATACTCTTCAATTTTACTTCATTTTCTGTGCAATCATTATCATTGATACAATTGTCATTTGAGTTAACATTAAGTGGTATTAAGTTTGGCTTAATGAATTTCTGGCCTGGATCAGGTGTCTTTATCATAAAAAATGGGACTTTGAGCCATTGACAACAACAGGAATCTTACCATTGATTCTGTGAGCAATAATGAGTGAATGGTGCTTTTTGCCTCTATAATTCAAGTGTAGGCGGTGTACAGTAAAAGTATTTTTACCTAGGCGATTTACATCTATTATACAAATGTGCGAGTTTATGGATGTTATCAATGCATGCTCAAGCCTCAGATTCTTACTCTGCACCCTCCTATGAAGTTGAGGCCTATCATGCCTATCTAACAACCCCCGAAACTTCATACATTTGTATGCCTGCATTTAGCACCTGATGTCAGCAAGATCTTGCTCAATCTGATAATTATTGACTTTCTCAAGGCTATTTCCTCCACCACTAACATTTGCATCATGATTATCCTTACTGAAATCACCAGTCAGTTTCTCCAAGTCTTTTGTGACATCAGCGAGTTCAGCACTTGGCTTAAAAATGCTCACAACATCATAATCGCTACCCAAATCGTCCTTCAGTAGGGATGCTATACCCCTCCCATGACTACCTAGCAACAAAAACTTACTCTTCTCCTTAGGCTTAGTATCTGCTACTGCAGGAGCACTTGTGCTCTGGTGAATTTCCAATGTTCCAAGTACATTGAATCTGTTCACCAGAGGAATAGTGGTAGCATCATCAGTAGAGAATACTCTCCTCCTCTTGCGATTGTTTCTTAACACAACCTGAATTCAGATGATGTACTGTTGACTTTAATTGGTGAGCAACAGCTCTCAATGTGCATCTTTGCAATGCCAGATCCTCTCGCAGTTGGAGAATAGTTTTCTCTTGCTTCACAACTAGGTTTCTATATTTACAAAGTTCACAATACTACTGATCAGAAGTAACAACCATCTCACTGTTAGTTTTAGTACAAGTATAATGAAACAATAACTGCAAACAATCACAAAACACGCCTTAACTCACTTTCCTACGACACTCACTACAGTTACCGCTCAAATCACACTCTTTAGCACTCATTTTCACGCTTTGCACTCAAACTCGGACACAACACTAGATTAAACCACGTAAGTTACACTTAACAACCGCACACAACACAAAACTACCGTACGTAGGCTAAACTTACCATTCACACGCCACACAAAACTAGTCACACACAACACAAAATTCAAGCTATTATTTCCAACCAATTATGTATCTGATTTAACTCGAGACTAACAAATCGTTAGGTGCGGGTTTAACTACACTTAACGTTATTGAAAAAAGAGATAGAAATGAAAAACAGAGTCCATACTAGATGCACAAATCAAACCAAACCAGTAAGGCGGACAATCAGCTAATTTTAACGGTCTTGCATAATAAGATTGCTTTACAAAACCGGAGTATAAAAACTAATAATAATTCTATATAATAGGTAAGAAAAAATATACTTAAGCTACATTCTATTTAATATTTCAAAAATAAATAGATATGAGAGAATAAATATTCAATAAAGTTGGAGCTAAAATCCTGGCATGTGACCTCCACCACACAGGGCTACCAACTCTCAATTAGTGATAATTCGATCAAGTTAATCGTTCCGATCTTCTTCTTTTATAGCGCTACAATCCAAAATCAAATCATGGCCTGCAGCAGCGATTATCTACTTCCTCTAACTCCGTCTTACGACTTCATTAATTGAGGGCAGTGTAGCAGAGGGCATGTGATCCACCGGTCGCCTATCACGCGGCTTTCTAGATGCCACTCTTCCATCAAGTAGCTCCCCAACTAACCTCACGAGGGGTAGGTCACGTCCCAGACCTCCCTAAAACTCCTAAGCAAGTAATGGATCATCCCAGCCAATCAGCAACCACTAGACTAAGGAAGCGGTCAATCCTCCTTGATAGTCCAAACAAAATTTTGTACTAATGATTTTTGGGTCACTCTGTCAAAAATATCTCTCATGATTGCTCAGCTGAAATTGAAGTTAAAAAAAAATCTTGAATTAACGCCCGTTTTTACCGCTAAGGGACCACAGGCGGTGGACACTGATGATACATGAGATGAAATGATATATTGGGAAAAGATTTTTTTTTAAGGAAGGAAATGTTCCAAGTTTAAGTTTAGGGTACCTCCCCGGCTTTTGTCACTTATGAGGACTGAGAAAAACCTGGAAAAAAAACCAAAACCTCAGTCAGGGAGGACGGTCCTGGTGAGATTCGAACCCCAGACCTCCCGCTCATGATTCCGCGCCTTAACGACCTCGGCCACCCGCGGGGGCCTTGAAAATGTGTACAAGTATAAAAGAGAAGGAGAGAAAAGTATCTAAAATAGTATTGTTATCTCGTATGTGTATTTTTTTCTCTGCCGCTTTAATATGGACAAATATATTTCTATCATATTTTAGTGTACCTGTGTTAAGAACAAGTACCACCAATTCTGGTTTTTCTAAGAAAAATAAAATCATGATTTATCCTAAAAACATGAATTTATATGCACGTTGAGGTAGAATGACACAATTTATTACATTGTTCTCATACTGCCATACCCTAACCTCTTGGGCAATGTCTGATCTATATAAAGAGCGAAACAGGATCTACACCTTTTTATGTGCAAGATGATTATTTGTGACAAACTAAATAAAAATGAATGTATTTTATACAGAGTTCCTCGGCGCTTGAAAGATTTACAAGTGCAAAGCAAGATAAAACTTAAAACATATTTCGAAAGCAGAAGGTTCGCATTTGTATTATTCTTTACTATGTGTATAGCTTTTGCAAGACAACATTCCACGAGAGGAATTAGATATGTTGCATGTATAACAGTTAACACCGACTGTTTGGGGGCCGTAAGGGGATGGAGAAGTCCGCTCCCCAGATGAGGAGAAGTATATTAATTGTTTCTTTTGACTTCTTGGTTGGATGCCCCTTGTGCCGGGATCAGGAATGTTTTCTCAGGGAGCTTCTGGAATTTTGTGACTCGTTTGAGTCGGAAGGAAGGGAAGGAAATCTATCAGGCTACACGGAAACACTTAAGTTCTCAGTTGACACCATTTATTCACACTTATTATCAGAATAATGTGCGATGTATAATCAGACTGTTCGTGTAAGCTAGGAAATGTGTCGAAGATTGCAGTTGTCTCCTATATAATGCTTATCGTTGTCCGATCTCCGACTGCTCTAACTGACTATTATTATTTTCCTACAGACTTCGCGCACTTTGATTGTGATTGTCTATTCTTACGCCCGCTTATTTCAATTAACTCTTACCATTCCTTTCCCGGACTCCAATCTTTAGCTCCTAGCCTCGATTCCGGACTGTTAACCTCTCACTGCTCTAAAGCTCACTGCTTTGTGTCTTACTGCCCTGTTTCTCACTGCTCTGTATCTCCTACTGCTCTGTGTCCCTTACATTATATTAGATGTAAAGTTTATTATATTATTAGGAACATTCCACCGTGAAAATTAAATCCCCAAAATTTATGGAGCTCGGTTCTATTCTCCCTGCTATATTGGTCCTTCCTTAATATCTATAATTATCCAGGCTCGCCCCAATTCGTTCAATTTTGAAAGATTCCTATTGGTTGCATTGGACCAATTTCCTGAAAATATCTCTCACGTTATAGTAATTCCAAGAAAGGGCATTCCTGCCGTAAATATTTGGAAATTTTTATAATGTGACATCTCCTTTCACTTTTTTGCACCTGGAGATTTACCCACAATGAAATCGGGATAGACCACGTCTCGGCCATAAATAAGAAACATTTATTTGTTTTGCAAAGTCATGTCAGAAAGCTGTCGACGTGTCTGAATGCTATTTTTATGAGGGGCTATAAACTTGAGCTGTCATCTAAGGTAGACATTTGTTCATTTCTCGAGGGAATTCTATCCTTAAAGTCATTAGTACCGTTACCCTTTCCTATTGAAAGAACATGTTTCTCTGCTTTTGTTAAGAAGGCACGTTCTGCGTCTCGGTAAATGGTTTTCCTTTAAACCCGTTGAAAAAGAATTATTTCTTCTGAGGACATGAGCGACCCTTTTCCCCAAGTCAAAACCTTTAACTTTCCATAGCTTAACGAACAATCCTATTTGTACATTCACACAAATATACAATGGCCCTTTATTAAAGATTTAGCACAGGTGCTATCTAATGACTACAATGCCTTTAATACAAACTATATACATGTATTAGATCATATTTATATTAATTATTAACATTGATTATAACAATAGTAGTTTAATTAAATGTGGCCTTTAATTCCGGCTACAGTTTTAAGTCACCTCTGTTTTTCTGTATTGTTTATTGTTTATCATTATCTTTATTGTTTAATTTTGAAACAGAGGAACATGTCACATTTTAATGATTCAGAATATTCTAAAATTTTGCTTATTCAAAGTGCACCGCAATGTTTTTTTATAGTGTTTAACGCCCGTTTTAACTATTTGAGCAACACAGGCGGTGGACACTGATGATGCATGAGATGAAACGATAAATTGGGAAAGGATATTTTTTAAGAAAGGAAACGTTCCAGGCTTAAGTTTAGGATACCTCCCCGGCATTTACCATTTATGAGGACTGAGAAAAACCTGGAAAAATCCCCAGTCAAGGAGGACGATCCTGGTGAGAATCGAACCCCAGACCTCCCGCTCATGAGTCTGTGTCTTAGCGACCTCGGCCATCCATGGCGGTACCGCAATGAGGTTGCCGCAGAACCAGTATATCGAGCACAATTGTAAATATAAGAGTGACATCTTAGGATGTTTATTCACATTTGTCAGTGAGTTCCAGGTATAGAAAATGTAACACCGTATTTCAAAGGAAATAATTGGAGAAGAATTTCAGGAAATAATGCCGGCATCAGTGGAAGAAAATGCAGTAATTCGTAGTAATAGTAGCTGAGTATTTATTACATTCAGAGTATCTCTGCAAAGCAGATCATCCAATATAGCCTTTCCTGGTTAGTTCTTTCAAGAATTAGCAGACTTTCTGCTTCCAATGCTTGTCATGGAAGAAGTAAATTTCTCAGGAAATAACATCCATAATATCCACAGGTGAGCATTTCATTTTACACAATAGGTTTGTGTAATTTCAACATTGATTTTTAGTAAATATTTGACAGGAGTCTTAGAAGACATCTTCCTGTGTCCATGGATTTTTCCTCTGCGTTTAACAGCATCCATTTATCTTCAGTTTTGTCAAAAAAAAAAAATCCAGGATGATGGATGGCTTGGAATGGGCACAAATAACATGGCCACCAAGATCGCCGTATCTCAATCCAATATCTTTTTTAAAATTTCTTTTCTTTTGTGTTTATATGCAATTTAGGGTTCACTCTATTAAAGCATAGGATGTTCAACATTTGCAAACAAAAAAAAATGTTTGGCACCAAGAGAAATAAAATAGTACGAATGTTCTTAGCAGAGTGCAACAGATTTTGAGAAAAATGTGAGGAATGTATAATGTCAAGGAGTGAACGTTTGGATCAGTTTATTTAAGTTGTTAACGATCAGGATTATTTTCCGTTTTTTATCTCCTTTTTCATTGTTTACAGAGGAGTGTGTTTTGTTTGTGTGAATCTAACTAATTAGACAAATAACATCGAAAATCTGCTATTGGATTCGCAGATTTGTAATTAGGCTCTTATGCTAGTGTTGATGTTTAAATTTATTAAGTACTTGTCAAAATGGACCTTAAATATTTTAATCTGTTTTCATTGCATAATGTTTATTTTTAACTGTAAATAACTCTTAATGTTTATCGGGAGCTGGCGTCCGCCCAAGTAAATGTTATGAAAGCGCGGCTTATGAATAAAGAGCTAAGTGGTTGACATTTCTCCAAAATAAACACTAATTTTCTCAGGAATGAATAGCTGAATGATAAAATTTACTTTAAGAAAAATTATCAATGAAATAGAATCTTTCTCAGGTTTAATGGAAACGCTTAGACTCCAATTCATATTGCCTACAAAGGATTTGTGCATCTTTTCTTAATGTTAAGTTTACAACAATGTTTACAGATACAACCATCTAGCACAAATTAACATTTCAAACTATCCACTGTTCCAGAAAGCCATCACTATCCATTTTGGAAACCTCTATTTCCGAAGTAATAAGTATGTCTTAAATCAGCTGTATACACATAAGACTCAGTTTTGAATCTCGCTTAGTTAAAGTTCTCAGTGATTCTGATTAAAATTGCTCCTCAATCTGAAGAATAATTTCGGCCACTTCAATAACTTCAATCTCTGTGATCAAATGGGGAATTTGATAAGTAACCATGACAAATTACTGGTGCCATATATTGTCAGGCCAAGTCTAAATTGAGCATGGTGGCACCGTGAAGTTGATAATCTACCAAACCGCTACTCATTTAACATAATCGTTATTCGTTTTTAATAACCCCAAATCCATCACCTATAAAATCTAAATAATTGGAGCAAATCACGAGTTAGTGAGCATTGTTATTAAGTGATAAGAGGTGATAGAGCCGCCAGGAAAACGTTCTACTTGCCTATGACTTTACCAGTGATGGCACTTCTAAGTACACAATGACGTCAATTTATGCACAATGTGTTTTTTCGTCTTCTTGCTTGGGATAGATTCGCCAAAGTCTTGAAAACATACCGCTCAAAGTACACATCACAGATACTTGGTGGTGGCGCTGTTATGGCACTACTGGAAGGGTGAAGTCTGTGAAACGCGCATAATAGGAATGGTATCGTGAAATTTAAATGCGTGTGACGGAATGAGATAGAATAAGCCGTTTAATTATTCAGCATATTTACTGGAGGATTATCTACAAGCTCATCTACGTTATTACGTAGGCCACAAACCCTCCCAAAATGATAATTGTTCAATAAGCAACCATTTTAATTTAGTGGCATATTTTAGGAGGAGCAAGATAAGGAATCTTACTCTCCAAAAGAAATAAATAATTCAGTAGTACTATCTATTTGCACTGCTGTTAATATCATTTTGCCAAACAATATACACCACAAGGCATTTCATTAAAAAAATCTTGCTCCCAAGCGTAAACTAAAATTATACCCGTTTTAATAATACTCTAAAATCTGTTCAATTTAATCGCAGAGAACCGCAAGGGCATAACTTTCTGTAAGTCACTGGTATGCAACGACGCAAAGGAAATATCTATTTACAGATACAGTAGCATTAGCAAGCACCGTCACAGGCTTATTGTTCATATATTTGAATGAGATGGATACATTTATTTGGCGCAGTTATTATTATTATTATTATTATTATTATTATTATTATTATTATTATTATTATTATTATTATTATTATTATTATTATTATTATTATTATTTGCAAAGAAATATCTTTTAAGTGGCGATATATCCTTCCCGTTGTAAGGTGAAAATCAGTCTATTTATTACTTCATTCGCTTTCCATTCAATAGCGATTCGTTTGAAACATAAATAGCATTGGCAGCTGGTGAAGTTTACTCTGGAAGAGCTCAACCATAAAAATAAAAATAACTTATAAACATTAAAAAATTAGATAAAGCGTCGTTATTCACCAATCGATCCTCAATTCTTCATTTGTAGTGGAACTCTATCCTCCGATGTTTATCACTCGCGAACTTCTCGATTACCTTCGTGTTAAAATCAGGAATTTCTTTCACCAGGTCCTTCTCATTGGATAACATTCCTAGTGCCGTTAGCTTTCCTAGGATTTTTTAAATAAGTTTTGATCAACTTTAAAGTAGAAATACATCTCTCTGTTTCACAACTTGTCATGGGTATCGTCAGTATTATTTACAGTGCTTTCATTGTTTGCCTAAAAATAGTCGTTTCAAGTACAAATGATAGAAGAAAATTAAGCGTTTTTAAGCAACCAGATATTTATTTTGTGAGAATTTCGGTTTTGAGTAGAAAATTTTTAATTCTGACTTCAAAGATCTTTTGTCTACCGTAGGGAAAACATTACAAAAAGTGTCTATGTTTTCTAAAGGTAACTTTTTCTTATATTTTTTGTACTTTTCAGACTCAAATAATTTTGCTCCAGAGAGATGACTTCGGAATTCAGAACGATCCTTTACTTCAGTTATAATAAAAAGCAGCAGCATTTAAATCTTTTGCAGGATTCCTAAGTTGCCTTTTTGCAGCTGGTTCTCCTTGCATCTCTTCTAATGAAGAAGACAAGTTATTCCTTAGGTCCGATATTGTGGACTGGAAACAATGTAGCGCTTGCTGAATTTTTACGTCTGTTTCTATCTTTTGTGGAATAACAAACAAGAAGTCTACATGAGGCATAATCTTGTTGAAGAAATCCAGCCAGAAACGAAAAGCGTCTCATTAAGTCACTTAATATATCCATCAGGTTGATGCATTTTACCTTCATTGTACATTTTTGTACATTTTTGGTACTCCGCCCTTGGAATTCTAAGGCTGCGTTTTACTAGTGCTGTTGTTCTTTCAGGTGAATTTGAGAATAAGGCCGAAATCCCTTTTAGGTTGGGTAAAAAGATCTTCACGCTAGAAACATGAGACGAAGCCTTTCCATCAGTTTATTCAACTGGTTTGTATAACAGTAACTATAATGTGCATTTATATACACACCTTTAACTATAGCATTGAAACCTCCTTTATTTCCCCGAAATATAACAGCCCCACCTGGTCAAACTAGTTTGATAATGCATTCTGATAAGCTTTCTGCATTGTGATTCTCTGCATTAAAAATATCCAATATCGCTCATAAACTTTTCCCTTCAACCTGTATCTAAATACTATCACGGTCTGAATACATGTTGAGATATCTGTTGTACCATCAACCATGCAAGCTAGGGAATGATGACTGTTTGGTTTAATTACTTACGAAATCTCTACAAACTTGAAGCCTAGAATCTAAACTTCATCTTGTGTTGTCTTAGACTTACTTTTGAAAACGGTTGCGTTTTTGAAGTGATTGTGTAACAATGGATCAAGCTTTTTGCTAGGTCCATCATGTCTAATAATACACCTTTTTGGCTTGAAGTAGCTGATTCGTCGTGCTCACTAAGAGGCAGATCGCAAGCACCATATTTTTCCAAAATATTGATTATTCTGGACAGAACCTCCAGATCCCCCCCCCCCTTGTTTCCTACTAAACTATTGGGAACAGGAATTCATTCTTTATAAGCACTGCTTAACTTTCGGATTCATTACTCCCGAGAAGCTGAAAACTGACGATATTATGTCAATTTCTTTTTAAATTATCATGTTTTTTTTTTTTAATTTTCCCTGAAGATTATCTCGAAGAGATAAACAAATGTTTTATTTCACAAATTTCATTTTTTCCGCACTGAACGTAACTTCTTGCTCGAATATCACTTGGATACCAATTAGCGAATAGAAAAAACAGTAGAATCCGCCTACTGTTCCCAAGACAACCGAGCTCAAACTTGCCTGCGCTCAGGAAGCTACCTGTAATATTCATATCGCAGAAACTCTGCAGAAAGCTGGCGTTAACATCCATATTGGAGAAATTCCTACGTAGAAATGTTTAATAACTGAGAATATTGATACAAAGTATTTCCGTTAGAAGTTATTTTATTTTCAGTTTTTAAATAATTCACAAAGATTTTAAATTACCTGTGGGGCCAGGGGGATGACGCCCTTGAGCACATAGGCACCAGCCGCTCTTGATAAAGATGATTTTATATGCTTGAATTAACATTAAAAACAACTAATTTATTATTTTTAAATTACTTTCTTTTGTCATTCACTATAAAAAGTTTATTTAGCAAGTCAACGAAAATCTTGCATTATGTCACCAAGCATAAATTTATGTTTACATTCTTATTCTACTGGAGTGTCCACATTGATCGAGTATGGCTTAAATATATCAAACTAAGTGCATTCTCTGAGTATGAATTTACCCGACGTCCCAAATTTACCCGCTCCAGCTAGTTCGTTGAAGCGGATCGTGCCCAGCTATAATGTATACCTTTGAAAGATGGAGGAGCTTGGTCACCATGATATGTTGCCTAAAGAACCTAAGAGGGCTTTGGAACACGTTTTCATGAATTTGTGCTTCCGGTCAGGAGAGGGCATGCCACAGTTAACGATTCAGTGGTACTAGAGTAAGAGTTGTAATAATGAGGAGAGTGTGCTAACATTTACATGGAGAAAACTGCAACTCATTCTGCTACCTTAAGAGCAGCCGAGGCGGAAAAAGTTATCTGTTTATAGTGGTGGGCGCATTTTCTATGACAGGTGAGTGCTATGGGAAGATCACAAACTCAGAGCTTAAGCTCCTAGTCAGCCCACAAAAACATTTTGTGGTTAAACTAGAGAAACTAGAGATGCTCTATAATAAAATGCTATTTATTTGAACTTGCTTATCTATGTTACGCAAGGAAGCGCTGGAATTGCCTGTTTTCATTTTCCACATATTTCTGGCATCTGCTTAAGAAATGAATTATTATCCTTCTTAGATTTCTCTGAGAAACTTAATGAATCTCTTAAAGTATTCATTATTCTTCAATTCGTTTGAAGTGCATAGATTTGTCCTCTTTACTCTTTTAGTGTTCCCCATAGGTAGTGATCACAGGAGTTTATACCTGAGGATCGAGCGAGCAGGATGTTGTTGCTGATAACTGTCATACATATACGTAAAACAAGGGCTATAAGCGCATTGTCTAGTTCTACTGGAAAGCTTAAAATTATGTTCCTCACAATTAATTCCGCTAATTGGATTACACTTACATGTTTTATACTAAAATTTGGACCTATTACCGTCAACAGCACATCATACTCATTATTTGATCATTAAAGGATTCTTCACTGAGAAAATTAGGTTTATTAACAGTGTACATTAATATATCGATATAAGTAGATTCATAGCCGGATATCAAAATGAGGTCAGGATTTATTCTCCGCCATGTACTCCAGTTAAAATTCGATTACAAAATCTATTTCCGGCTACAGAATTACTCGGTTCAAGTTCTTAAATCGTAGTAATTTAATAAGACTTTAGCTTAAGTAATTTCATAACTATTTGAACGGAAGGGTAGGAAATTTCCGTTCAGTATGTGAAATGGCGTAAGAGCTCTTCTCCAGGTAACTATAGATGTTATCCAGATTTTTTCTGTGCGGAGTGTACGTTATCTTCTTTGCTTCTTATCTTGAACCGTTTCACGAAATTTACACCGCCATGGTTGGCCGAGGTTGTTAAGGTGCTGTCTAGTGAACGGGAGATCTGCGGTTTGAATCCCGCCAGGACCGTCCTTCCTGGCTGAGGTTTTTTTTTCAGGTTTTCCTCAGTCCTCATAAATGGCAAATGCGGGGGAGGTACCTCAAACTTAGGCCTGGAACGTTTCCTTCCTTAAAAAGACCCTTTCTAGATATATCATTTCATCTCATGTATTACCAGTGTTCACTGACTGTGGTGTCTCAGTATAAAAACGGGTGTTAAATACCATTAAAATAAACGCAATATATTAACCAAATTATGAATAGTCGTACCACTTGAAACTCGAACAACTGGGGTTGCTCTTGAAATAATTTTCTAGTTTGCAAAATGACAGCTCTAATTTCTATAAATAACACTACCACCAAACATTTAATAAATATATGACATTTTTATCTTGTCATTATGTAAATAATCACTGAAATGGTTTTGTATGTCCAGTTGAACGCCAATTCTTGTTCTTCCAAAAATGTTTATACCAAGAAACACTTTAACATGGTTTGCTGAATTTTCAACTTAGCAATAGCCAGTGTCAAAGAGTTGTCATTATTAAAATCTCTTTTACAGTATACTTTTTATAGTTATAGAGCAGCAAATATGGTCAACAAAAGAACTTGTTTAGAAACCGTTAGCCACTGCGGCTTTACATATTAAAATAAGTTAAATGATTGAAAATGTTTCCATTTTCCCTTTATATTGTGCTTCTAGATGCTTTAACATAGAGCATGATTAATTTGTGTTAATAATCTTAGTCTTCTTTTGAATATCCTTCTAGAGAAACGATTAGCTAGTCTATTCTCAACAATAAACACATTGTTACCCATATCACATTAAATAAGAATTTACATTGCTACACAACTTGTAAAGGTTTAGCCGCTAAAAACCTCACTGTAGATCTGAATTCTCTCTGCTCAAAGTCTACCACAGTAGGCCGAGTGGCTTTATGTTCCAGGATTGATAGCGATTTGTAAAATGTTCAATTTTTTAGTATGCGTTTAACAGCCAGCTAACTGTAAAGAGTTTCAAGAAGATGAATGTAATTAATGAAAGTATGACACAAATGAACCCGAAGACCTTTAGTTTATAACGGTCAAATATCCATCTCTTTAGGGTAAGGCGAAATCAGGGAGCAAAGCTTATTCAGGCAACATGTTGCTGTTAGGTATCAAATCCGGGCCTACAAGTTAACAGGCAGATGCCACGGGGATATATGCAGTTATAAGAGTAGGTGTGGGAGGAACACAGTCCGCTTATTTAGGTACTAGATTTATTAGTGCAAGTTTCTATTCGGTACCAAGTGTTTCTCGTAACATGACTCCACGACATTGACACCTCAGGACTCAACCAAAACATATTGGGCATTGTAGTATGGTGGGTGGTAAACTAGGATGAGGCTGCAGGTCTGGTCAAATTTAGTAGCCCAAGGGCCAAGGGAGAGGGCCTAAAGCTTCTTTTGGTAATCTGACTGAGTGACAACGTCAATATCCCCTTTCCTCATGCCACCTCTGGGAGAACTGCGTTTTTACGAATGTAATCATTGATGTAGGGAATGACAGTGGTTTGGTAAAATATATATGGTATTGCAAAGGATCTGCATGCTCAGAAAATGAGTCTTAGAGTTCTGGTATATACGCGTTGAAGCCTGAGCACGGTGAACTGAGTTATCACTCCCCACGTCATTCAGTATATAAGAACATAGTCAAGGCAATTGCTCGATATATACAGTTTAAGATAATGCAAGATATTACTGCCGAATATAACGATATGACAACTCGTGCTCCTGTATAGACCCCATTTTTCATTTGGGAGCAGAAGTTGAATGTTTGATCCAGTGGAATTTCCTGGTTCTCGACAAGGGAAGACTTGGGGAATCTCATCTCCTAAAAGTTCGAGGCGCTCTTGAACCTTCCTATGACCGCCAGTGAGGAAAATAGCAGATATTTGCTTAACACTAGAAGGCATGTGCCACTTCTCACACCAGATTAGGAAGGTAAAGTGGATTTCATAAAAGGAATGCACTAGCGAACACTGCGATTTTAAGACGGTAGGGTCAAATCTTGCCATGCTTATGCAGCATAGTGTTCGATTCCGCAGGTAAGTCCGGTAGAAGAGGGGATTGGCAGGGCACTTTCCTTTAGCACACCTGCTGTTTAAGACAGAATTCGCCCTCTACTTCCAAATTTAAATAGCGATCTTCGAGGTTGCTGGTTAAGAACAAGTCGTGAGGGTAGAGGCTCCAAGCTGTAGAGTTTGAATACAGACTATCAGAGAAGTTTTTCTCCAAATCCAACAGCACTTCGGCCGTATTACGTTTTTCATAAATTTCCAGAGAGACCTGCTCCATAACTCGTAGTAGCTATGTTGTAGAACATCCCCGGCGGAAACCAATCTGCTGCTCTTGCAGAAGTTTGCGTTCCCATTATGGGCTAGAACCGGTTATAGATGAATCATTTGAAGGTCTTTGAATGGTTTTGTGGAAAGATTGGATCCTTACGCTGCTTCGGAAAACTCTTCTTCTGCACTCATATTAAATAGCGAAGACGCAGGAATCCGTTGAAGATTATTTAAAATCTTTGACGCTACGTGTTGGAGCATTTCTGGCTAACCAGTCTGAACAGAGGTTATGATGGAGCGGAGGGCCTAGATTTCTGTACTTACATCTGTAAGTGAGATCAGGGGGAATCAGACCTCAGGATTTTTCCCTTCTCTCGTTACATATTTGCTGTCTTCATTTAACCTGCGATAAAGAGAAAAGATGGAGGAGAAATGGCGAGGGTACATATGCATGGGTTCCTCCTAAAACTTTCTTCTTGAAGTCCATAGAGCACACACATACGCAATCACCTATATATTCATTTTCACTTCTTTTGTACACTTTATTAGAAGCATGATTATTTACGAATGTACATACTATTAACATCAAAATAATATTTATTTTTTTAAATCACGGGACATGCACAGCATGCTGAACTAGCCCAGAAAATTCACCCCTGATATTTTTCCAGGCAGTGAACAGAAAATTAATTTCTGGAGTAGTTAGAAGGCGTTCTCTCTCATACTTAATATGATATGATGTGGACGATTACTATAAACCTTCAATTCAGTTCATTGCAAGAACAATTTAAATAGAACCAGAGAGGTGGTAGACATAACAAATGTGAGATAGAGAAGGCCACTCCTAAATATTGCGTTTGCACACTTTACGGCTTTCTCACGTTACCCTTATGCTTGGATATGGGATTTTTTTTTTTTTTTTTTTTTTTTCAATTCGGCAAGAACATCTTTTAAATAGTGCTTGTCCACGTTAAGATGACGCCCACTTTAAATTAACGATTGGACAAAAAATGATCTATTGTCGAACATAGGCGGTTAATTTAGAACCAATTTCGTCGCTCTATTATCTCATACAGAAAAAATAATATTCCTGCTTCTACACTGCCGAAGGATAGAATCCCTACATAATGTCCATGGAGTAAATGGTTTTCATGAAAAGCTGAGTTAAATATTTAAGTTCGACAGTGATGTGAGTTGAATGCAATTTTAAGGCTTCAGATTAGTTTTGATTAAAGCAGAAAATGCTGTCTCAAAATTTCCTGTTTAATTATAATTGCCTCTGATGACTACTATAATAATAATTCTATCTTTTTTCAGGTAATCAAGGGTATTAATATTACAAAAATGAGGACCCCAATATTATATGTATTAGTGTATGCAGATATTTCTTTTTACTAGTAAATAATATTCAAGTTATCTTTCAGTAATACCGTATCTATGTTATGTGTTTGTTAAGGTATTGGAAATGTTGTTCTTTGTCGGGGACATTAGCTTTACCTGAGAAAAAAGGCCCTTTGTTAAATTTTACCCTTAGTCAAACCCTTGGACACTCGCCGGTCCCAGGTGCCATAGGTCGTTTAAACGGCTAGGAATAGGCATTCAATTGAAAATGGTACTTGCCGTCAAAAGGAAATACCGCATACAGAAACACGCGTTTTCGTAGAAACCAAGACATTAGCTATTTCAAAGGAGCCCGCGTGCAGGGCTAGAAAGGTGCTCTATCTCGAGAATCTAGTGAAAGGGTAGATGTACTTTTTCCTTAGCGTGGGAATAAGAAAAATTTCCTGGTAAAAACCCAGAGTCTTCAACCAATTCACATGTTTAAAAATCCCACGTATAGAAGCAAACTTGTAATAGATCATGCGCTAGTGTGTTCCAATAATATTCTAGAAGGAACCAAATTCAATAATATTTAAAGGAACTAAATTTTCGCGAGAGAGGAGCGAGTTCGCATAAGAGATTAAATATTAACTATCAGAAGTTAAGATCTGAAGCGGTGGTGAGAGGAAGCAGTCCTAAAAGTAATGCCAAGAGTAGTAACAGCAGTAACGACAGTAGTAAGAGTTTCAATTAGTCTCTATAACCGTCGCGAAGAGTTAAAGTAAATGGTTCTTTCAGTGAGAGTCAGTTATGTAGTGCAACCTAATAGCAATAATAGCCACAATAGGGTTAAAGTGAATAAATTCGCGATTGAATACAACGAATTATAATCCGCCGAAGCACAGCATGTTCCAGAACCTTCCAAGTTGTCAAATAAATTAAATGTCCATCCAAAGCCGAACTTGATTATTACAATGAATAATCCCCTTTCTCCCTAATGACTTCAAGTCATTAAAAACGGTCCAAAATTACCCTGAGATCCCTATCCTCTGCATTGGAACCAAAGAGTTAGGAAGCATCGAACTCATGACTCCGAGAGCCGAGGCAAGACAAGAAGAGATCCAACTGCCCGATTAAGTTGCTAATTAATCACAATCACCACACAATAATTATCCGTTCCATGATGTAAACATTCTAGCTAGTTGTTGCATATAGAAGTACCATAATAGTAAAGAGGATTTTAGGCGAAAGCGACTGCGACCATGGCTCCTCTTCCAAACTCAGATATTGACAAGATATTGACCGCGTCGATCTTTCTTCTTTCTTCATCCTTCTTCGTCAGGAGTCAGTCCTTTGTGCCAACTTGATTTGAATCTTATAAGAATTTAAGGCGTTATCAACAATGCAGAAATGGGTGGGGAAAGGGCAGAAATTATGAACAAGTAAAAACGAAACTGCGCAATAATGTAAATAACGGCTCCAAATGTATAAAGGCAATAATGTAATCAGGAATCACTATATCAACAACAGCACACAAAGTAAAGTTACTAACTAAACATAATGTAGTACGTGTCATAATTCAGATGGTGTCACTAAACGATATTAAAAACAATAATTTTTAACCAGATAAGCGGCAGCGACTTCAGCTGTTTGGGACTCTACGTTTTTCCTACATATCAAGGATGTACCTGCAAATATAAAAGTCACAATCCATTACAAATTTATGCTGGAGGAATTAGGACCTGAAAGTGTTTAGCACATTTGGATATACTAGACAGGAATGAATTTTTGTTAAAACTGAAAACAAAGGCTCCAGCATCGTACCAAAATACTCGTATAACCAAAAGTACACCCTAGTAGATGACTTGTTTGGTCGAGGGCGGTTGCTCTCTTTCTCCCGGGATAGACATTTGTTCTACTCTTCATGGAAGGACGAGAGGTAGGAAGCGCGTATGCGCAAAGAACATCAAGGAATTTAAATTGGAGAGATCAACCGGCGCCAAATGATGAACTACCTATTTGAGAAGAGACAGGCAGGCAGACAGAGAGAGAGAGAGAGAGAGAGAGAGAGAGAGCCGAATAAATGAACAGTATGCAAAACTAAAATAAATTATGAACTATTAGAAAATAACGAGTAAAACAAATCAAATGTGATTTACTGCTATTAACCTATGATGACCACACTTAACAATTGAAGTCGATTATGCACATTTATTTAATAGTGTTTAACGCCCATTTTTACTGCTGAAGCTTCAAAGGCGGTGGACACTGATGATACGTGAAATTCAATTATATATTGAAAAAGGACTTTTGGAAAGAAGTGTTCCAGGCCTAATTTTGGGGTATCTTTCTGACATTTGCCGTTGATTAGGGCTCAGAAAAACTTAGGATAAAAGTTCTGTCAGGGAGGAAAGTATTCGAACCGCAGATCTTCCTTTCACAAGTCCGTATTCTAGCCACCTCGGTAATCTCAGTCGTTGACGATGGACTTGTGTGTATTACGCCGAGTAATGCAGCACTTAAATGTTTGCTCGAAATGCTTCGCGATTCACATAATTCTACCGTTGGTGAGAGTTTTTAAAATCCTAAAACGAAGTTGTCCGTTTCCGAAAAAGGGGATGGCATGTGCACCATCAGCAATATTTTTTGAGGAAATACAGGTAGAATTATTAAGTTTAGACGGTGCACAAATGTTAGAAGAACGATGGAAATGAGGTAGAGAAAGAGGTACGCAGATGGGAGCCAACTGGAAATGGCAAAATAAAACCATCACCAATAAAGATATACTCGTAATTATCTGGGGAAATACATTGATTTAAAATCAGTAGAATATTAATTGACAATCAAATTTGCTGTTCTAAACAACTAAATTCACATCAGAAAAGGCTTATTAAATAACCAAATCCTAATTTGGATTTCAATGACAACCTTCGTCATGTCATTGGCTACCCGTGTTCGACCAACCCTAATGAGATTTCCAATATCCCTTAAATCAGTTTTATTACGCAATACCATAGTTGCCTTTTTCATAGTAATGTAAACTTCTTGATCGTCTTCGGCGGCCAAACTATGCTCTCGAATCCTCTGCCAATCCATTTTCTCGGAAAGCTCTCGTTAAGAAAATTACGTATCTGGATTGCGAAGTGTGGAAGAGCGCCGTCTAGCTGATAAGAGTTCCAGGAAGCTATGCTAAAACATAGAACTCAAGAATTTCTATAAATTTGTGGCAATCACTGTAGGTTCAGCAAAAAAGAAAGAACCTATTACATGGTCTTTCATTAAACCGCACCAGACATCAATATTTGGGGAACTATGTTCGTGTTTTAACATAATAAGCATATTCTCGCTTCCCAAGATTCTGTATCTGTGTTTGTTGACTTTTCCTGATAAGTGGAAAAATTGACTCGTCAGAGAAACACTCATGGCTTAAGTACGAATTGTCTTTATCAATATGTCGAAGACACACGCAACATAAGGCAGCCTTATGTCTTAATCGCCGGGTTTGATCCACTATGTTATTTCAATTTTGTATGTTCGCAGACGCAGCGTTTTGTATACAACATTATAAACTATACTGCAAGGAATTTGGAGTTCCAACCAGCTTTTCGGATTTATTTTCTTGTGCTTCCTATAATGCGTTCAACGTTATCTTCAGAAACTGTTTTCTTAGAATGCCTACCAGTTTTCGGCAACCAATGTCTTATTTGTTTGAACTTTGTATCACAGGTCATTATTCCCTTAAAATCAAGAATGGGATCGTTTCTTTGAATATTATATTCTCAACGAGATCGACGTTGTATATGCTTCACACACTTTGTTTCTGCTGATAAAACCACAGGACATTTTCCGCTCAAACATTCACATATCTCCAGCTTTACAGACTTAACAGTTTTGTTATTATTTATTAATTTCTTAATCTCAACCTCCATTACAACCTTTGTTAAATAAACCGCAAGATTTGCTCTACGAAATCTAGGTGCATTTATTTCTCTTTGGCATATATTTTAACTTATAGCAAATTCTTTTATTGGTGTTTTAAGCCAGAAACTCTGTATTGATTGTAAGTAGCTTATTGATCCTGAAACCATTTTTAGGAAAGTTAATAAGTTTATGCATGTAGCTAGAATAAAATGATCTCCTAGAATTTATGTTGATTCTGAATCTGTAGATGAATTTCACATTTTACCAGTTGGTACAATTTCAGGTCAGATTCTGTGATTATTCAAATTTTAGAAACAGTATTAGCTATGAATTTATGCAAATACTTGGCTATAAATTACAAACAATCCAATCAATTCAATGTTTTGTTTATATAATTTGCTATTCACAGAGAATTTAGAATTTTAGTGGGGCATTCATTGGAAAAAAAATATTACTTTTCTGGCAACACTTGCATTCCTAGGAATGTATAAGCTGTTTATGCTACCCCCATGATGTAAATATTTAGAGCACAGAGTGAAGCTAGCTGCAAAAGTGAAGGCTGTAGATTTATGTATGACTTTGGTTAAGCTACCTAACTCAGTTTTTAACTGTAATTAATAGAGTATGATATATAATAATATCATTCATTCTTCACAAACACCAAACTACCAATTCCTATGATGTGGGCAAATTAGAATATGGCAATAATAGTTTTAAGATGATGATGATGATGATGATGATGATGATAATGATATCATCATCATCATCAACAACAACAACAACAACAACAACAACAATAATAATAATAATAATAATAATAATAATAATAATAATAATAATAATAATAATAATATACCAATTCATGTGCAGTGTCATAAATTATGGTAAATTATTTTATTATCATAGTTATCATAATCATCATCATACAAATTCATGTGAAGTGTCAAAAAGCTGTCACCAACTTCTAGTATCTAAATGTCATTCTGTTCTGTCCTCCCAATGATGTTTTAAATTCCTCTACATCAATTCCTGTTAAATAGGTTATTCTAATTTTATTTTTCTACACATTTGATTATTAATTTAAGTAATTTATCTTCTAACATTCTTTTGACTTGTTCAGGCCACCTAATCTCTTTTGTTCAATAATATCTAAAATATACATAGGCCTTTGCAGCCAAAGTTTATCACGGTAAAAGTTTTTTGGCTTATGCCACATGAAACTTAATGGTGTATTACATTAAGTTTTACATGACAGAAGCTGAAAAACTTTTACCATAAATATCTAAGATACCCAAATTTTGTTTACTCCCATTATTTTTTTAAAATAGATCTTTTACTCTTTCTAACCTGGATTTTGTTGTCATTCTTTCCAAAATATTTATTCCTGTAGCTAAAATTTTATCAGTTTCTTTGATTGTTATTTACTTTATTTCTGCTATGTGTGTAAGGGTGCTTTTTATAATAGTTTTATTAGTATGCACTCTGTTTATTTTCTGTGATGTTAATACTCAATAAAATTACATTTAATTCATTTATATATTTTTTAGTTTGAGAAGTTGTGTTTCCAATTTCTGCTCTATTTTTACCAAATTGATAAAATTTTATACCTGAATAAGTGTATTCTATATGAAGGACTATTTTCCCCCATATTGAAAATTAAATTATTCTACTTCTCCAGTATATATAATTGTTTGTTTATACACATTGTTATTCCAAAAATTATAATAATAAATAAAATAGTAACCACTTTAAGAGATAAAGGAATGCTCAGTTGTTATAATCGTATGCTGATCATTATAGTCTTTTTTGTAAGCATTTAACCTTGTTTACAGCAAGGTTTTTGGAGGCAATGCAGGGAAATAATGAAATGATGAAACAGATGAGCATGGAGTCCCTAGCATCCAAAATTACCTATACTCATATTTTCAGAATAAAAGAATGCTCTAGAAAAAAAAAAAAACTTAAATAGGAATAGAGTTAAAATATATTTTTGAATAGAGGGAATTTTCACAGTGAAATATAGTATAATGTAACAAATTATTATTGAGGAAATCACTCAAATTTTGCTAATTTTGTTCCACTTGAACATGTTTCAAAAGCTGTTGCCTGCATTTTCAGCATCAAGATGATTTCCACAATAATAATTTGTTATGTTAAAATAGTGTTTTACATTTAATACAAATTAATATTTTTTTCAATTAAGTAGAAGCACTAAAACCAGAATGAAGAGTTATGTTGGTACTGGGCTGTAGACTACAGGTGGATTGTACTATTGTACTCTATCAACTTTGGATTGTACAATAGACAACAAGTTACAAACCACCCTATCCTCTAATGCCTATCACTCATAATTTTTTTTAGTTGCTTCATAGCCTGCGTTTTGATGTTAAGTGCTTCAGAATTTTTATGCCTAAATATAAGATAGAAAATTAACATTTGAAGTGATGTAATACAAAATATTTTAATGATATGACCAATGGTGCTATGAACCTTAAGTGGCCATGTAGCAAGTGCTCTCCCACTCTCTCCCTCTCTCTCCCTCCCTCTCTCTCCCTCTCCCTCTCTCTCTCTGTTCTAACTTAAAAAAGAGATTTACATTGAAGCAGACATTTACAATTGTTAACTGTTGTAAGAGCAAAGTGTGTTAAGCTTTTGAAACAGAGAAAGAAAATTTTTTGGCTAGCAAAGATAAATCTAAAGTTACAATACGGAACTAAATAGTAGCTGGTAGATTGATATATAGCTCAATTAACTATGTTATTAATTTTGTTGAAAAACTGAGATATTTTAGACTTTCAATGAGCATTTAACATCCCATGCTGACTGTCACAACTCATGTAGATTATGAGCGGAATTAAATAACAATGGTAAATATAAGTCGAAAGTCTTATTGCATCTGAAATTATATGCCTAATGTCCTTGCAATGTAAAAAAAAACAATATTCAGATGCTATCAAACCTTGGCTAATCAGTTGGCAAGCAGACACCTAATGTATAGGTGGTGGATGATCATTTGAAGAAAAATTTACTTATGAATGGCCTCTCAGAACAAGGTTAAACTTTATAACCAGGGATTTCTTCTAACTTATGATTTAAATTTGAATTCATAGCATCTGAAATCAGGAAACTATGCTTTTGAGCAATAGGGGGTGTATTAGCATACAGGAAATTGGTAGTTCTCAATCTTTGTTAAATTAAGTAGGAAACATTTCGTTCAAAAAGCAGCATAGTTACTGATATATGTAACATGTACAAAATTGATGAGAAAATACATGTTTAGTACTTCATATATTCCAGTGCAGCTACATATGCAGTGGAAAATGTTAGTTCAACTGACAAGTAAACATAATGTATCCTATCTTACACTAATATATTCAACATGTCCTAGTTATATGTAATTAAGTGGAGTTAATGTGAATATGTTGAATACATTAGTGTAGAATATGTTACCACTCCATTGTCTACAGCTTCATAAGTACAATGTATTTAATTATGTATCCTATTAGAATTTATTAAATATGCTCACATTAACTCCACTTACTTATACAGCATTAGGACATGTTTCTGGGGCAATCACTCTCACCATCACCTGTTGACCGACTACTGGATGTGGAGGCTGGATCCCAATTCTGATGGTTCAAATAAGAACATGATGAGTTCATCTATTCGTGAAATATGAAAATTCATTAAATTTTTATATTTTTCAAGATTTCATGATTTTCGTTCCAAAAGTGAGTTGCCACTGCTGATTTATCTATTTGTTTAAAATGAATATTTCTAAAGAGTTCCTTTCTCTGAATTTCTAAATTTCTCTTTATTTTTACATTATATTTTTTATTAATCTCTGCATATTTAATTTCATAAATCCACGATTTTTGTTCTATTGGTATGGTGTCTTTTTCTGTGGCACCTAGTAAATTGTTTATATTATATTTGCTTTTTGGGTTATGGTTAGTTTTGGTAAGTTGGATAATAAGTGGAGTTTTTGAATTTGTATCTTTCTTTGATGTTCTTCAGTATGGAAACCTCTCTTATAAACTTTTGTCTGTTAAATTCATTGATCATTTTATTAATGTGTCTTTGTTGAAACCATTGATTATTATTTCTGTATTAATTCACCGTTTTTACTTTGTTTTTATTCTGTTTCTGTGAGTGCAATGTTAATTAGTTTGTGTGCTAAGCTCTAGAAAACAGCATTTTTTTTTGGAATGGGGTTATGAATTATTTTTTATATACTCTTCTATGTGTGTCTCTTTTCCATGGATTCCAAAGTTCAGCCTGTCTGCATTTCTTATAATTTTTAAATGGAGGAATGGGAGTCCCTAAATTGTATAAATTTATGTTGCAAATGTACACACACACACACACACACACACACACATATATATATTATTAACTTTTAAAATATCTCCTATTGCAACTCTGATATTTTTAAGTTTTTCAACTAAATCAAAAGAATTCTTGATGCCCAGATAATTCTTTTTTTTAAAAGAGTTGAAATTGTCATCTAATATTTTTGCTATTTTGTATATGGGTTAATTTATATAAATAATTATTGGTTTTATGTTGCTATTATTTTTGTGAATTTTAGAAATTGCATAAAGTCTACCTGGTACTGAATTGCTTTGCGTGACTGTCCATTTTTCAGTTATGGACAATACTTTACCTTCTTTCCGCACTTTGGTTCAATTTCTATTGCAACTACTAACACAATTTTAATAAACATGATATAACATAAGACAATTTTAAAAGCATTAATTTGAAATCATGAAACTTCTTATGGTTACTATGACTACTCTTAATATTCTGATAGAAGTCTTTTAAAAATGTAAACATTAATTGGAATTATTTTATGGATAAGAATTACTCATATGTCTCATGGAGCATGCAAACTAATTGATAGTTACATTCGGAACTTGATTTATGAATGGGCAATAGAAGGTTAGAGTGTATAGCACATGAGCCTACTGTGAAAGCAATATTAGACTGTGTAGTCTAGGTATATAACAGGATGTACCCAAATTCCTGAAGTGAGAGAAAAAAGAAGAAAAAAAAGGGTTTTCTGAATAAAAAACTTTTAACAGTATTATACAATTGGGCCTCTAAAAGGACAACCAAAATGAGGAATTTTAACTAAAAATGTTGCAACTCATGAACCACTGGCTCATCTAGGAACAATTGACTCACTGATATATTGAGAATTCCCCCATCTTCAAGGAAAATGTCCAATTTAAATATGCAGCAGACAGGCAAAACAGAGGTAAATAAAGCCAGACCAAACCAAGTATATTGGCACAGATTGAATGTGTAAACTTTTATGAAAATATTTCCTTTATTTTTTAACCTAACTGTCCAAATAGCTCGGACGTTCTCAGAAATTATGACACACATACACGCACACACACACACACACACACACATGCACACACACACGCACGCACACACACACACATACCTTATTCTGCCTATTAAATCTTTTTTTTTTCTAAGTGACTTTAAATTCTGAAATTTATCAGTGTAATTACTAAAAATTAAATAAAATAGATAAAAGAATGCATTGAGAAATTCAGAGCAGAAAATTTTAGTTCTTTTATCCAGTTTTTCTATACTCATAAATCATTCATCATTTTTCTATACTCATAAATCATTCATCATAAATGGAAACATTAACAGCTTTGCTATACCAGTATTTCAAAATAGAGAAATATGTTATGAAATTAGGGGTAGTTAATTCCAGGCTCAATTGGATTACACATTTGTCTGCAACCAGTTGAAAAAGTGGAATATACATGTTCAAATCCATCCTGTTTCTTCTGTAGTTTTCCTTACCCTTAAAAGTTGAAAGCCAGATAACTTTAGACACTGAAGATCTACAAATTTATTTGCTTCATTAGTAATTAATTAATTAATTAATTCTATTTATTTCAAAGACCTTGATAGATTTTAGGAGATATTAGATAATTATAAAAAAAATCATAGCTATCAAAGTTCTCTAGTTTGTTTTCAGCTGGAAGTACTTAAACACATTATTACAAAGTGCAAAACATAGCTTTTGAAAAGAATAATTAAATAGGAAAGAAAAATTAATGGAGAGTTTTTTAAGCTTTCATGAAGTTAGTTCTGATCACATTGAACAAATCAATCTTTTCAATAACATGCTAAGGCCATTCAATATCAAAATAAATTAACAGAACAATATTATAATGGTGCAATGTGATGTCTGGATATTTAAATGACTTACAAAAGAAAATAAAATATAAAGTTCCTGAAGCTGTTCATATTCATTGCTGAGGGCATTGTTTCAATTTGGTGCTGTTACAAAGTTGTAAAAATATTTTAAGTTGTACATAATTGGAATTTCATCTTTCTTTCACAATTCAGGCAGAGATAATCAATTTTTGATAGTTGGAAGACAAATTCCTACAGTTGTGGAAATAAGGCATATATCAAACTGAAAAGGTAAGCACAATAGTAGAAAATTGGGAGGGTCTAAAACAGGTTTTTCACAAAATAGTAAATGATCCTGAATCTGACTAGTTATTCATTCATGGATGCTGAGGTTTTTTGCATGACATGAATGACTTTGAACTTAGTTTCTTGATGCTGTTTTTTAATGATATATTCAACTTGAGTGACATTTTGCACAAATGAAATGTTTGGAATTAAATTATCACGTCTCTAATATTCTACGCACTTGTAATTTGATAAACAATATAAGAAATAAAGTGTATTGTACTAATGTATTTTGTGATGCAAAAATGAAAAGTAATTCTATCTATAAAAGACAACATATCTAATTATCTAATGAAACATTTTTCCTGAATACAGATCATTGTTTTATGAAATAATTTATACTATTCTTTCACAAATCAATAATATTAGATTTCAAGACTTGAACAGACTAGTATTTCTAACTCTGGTAGACAGTACAACATACAAAGTGAATTCTAGGGAATTTTCTTCCCATGCTTTGCAGAATTTGATTGAATGGTACCCATACATGTTGGGGAACTCATAGAACTACAAAATGAATTTGAAATTTTTTTTGGTGATGCTGAATTACAGTCATATTAATAAGGTAAAAATTTCGTAAATGCTGCAATAAAGACATATTCTAGAAAGTTTTATAAGTTATTTTTGCTTGTAGTGTTTCAGCAGTTCACCAGTGTATTTGTAGAAAAAAACTTTCTCTTGTTTAAATAGGATAGAACATAATCTCTTCTAAGTAAAAATTTTTGAAACACTCTTAATGGTTTCACTTCATGAGATTTACTCAGGATATGTTTAATGGAACATGTTCACATCATCAGCTGTAAACAACTGTTGGATCATTCATAGAAGTTAGGTAGATACCTGATTTGACTCTGGTGGTCTTGTGATTTGAATAAATTGGTCTCTGCTTCCAGGATATCAAAATTCATACGGTTTTGCTCATGGGTTTTTTTTTTATATAAATCCTTTCCCATATGTTTAATTCTTTTGGTTGTTGAACAGTTTTTAATAAATCCTACTTAATGTGTTCAAGTTGTTAACACTAACTCCACTTACTTTTTTAAAACTTAGGACTAGTTTCAGGAGAGGTCACTCCCATCATTGGCTGCTGTTGACTGAATACCGTTGTTTGAAACGGGGGATGGGCACCCGTTTGCTTCTGTGGTGGTATCTTGTGGTTCCAGTAGAAACTTGCTGAGTTCATCCAGTGGCGTAAAATCAAAATTTATTAAGTTCTTATTTTTTAAAATGAAAATTCTCTCCCACGTGGATAGTTCTGTTGAGTTGTGAAGTTGTTTCAGTAATTTAATTTCTGATTTTATTTCATGATTTTTGTTCCAAAAATGAGCTGCTATTGCTGATTTGTCTATCTGTTTCAATCTAATGTTCCTAAAGTGTTCTTTTCTTCAAATTTCTAAATTTCTTTTCATTTTCCCAATGTAGCTCTGCTCACAATCTGCACATTTAATCTCATATATTCCTGAATTTTGCTCTGTAGGGATACTATCTTTCAATGTGCAATGTACTAAATTTTTTATATTATATTTGGTCTTTGGGGCTAACATTATTCCATGTTCTTTGAATATCTTCCTAAATTTGTTGTGTTAAGTTGGGTGGTATGCGAAACTTTTGATTTTATATCATTCTTCAGTGTTCTTAAGTGTGGAAATTTCCTTAATCGATTTTTGTCCTTTAGATTTATTGATGATTTTTGTTACTGAGTCTGTGTTGAAACTGTTGGTTATAGCTGTCTTCATTATGTGTTGGTATTCCATTTTGTACTCGGTTTCCGTCAATGGGATGTTTATTAGTCTGTGTGCTAAACTGTGAAACACTGCATATTTATGTGGGATGGAGTTATAACTATCATTTTTTTAAGTAATTTTCTGTGTGTGTTTGTTTCCTGTGAATTCCAAAGCTAAGACTGTTTCCATTCCTTATTATTTTTAAATCTAGGAATGGGAGACATCCATTTCTCTGTTCTTCTATGGTAAACTATATAGATTTGTGTTATGGGTTAAGGAGTTTCAATGCATCTATAGAATGCTTTTTTGGTATTATTGCAAATATGTCATCCACATATCTATGCCATGTCTTGAAGTTCAACAGGAATGCTTTGGTGATATGTATTTCGAAGGAACTCATGAAAACATCTGCCAGAAATGTAGAGAAAGGGTTTCCCATAACTAGGCCAAAAACTTGTTGGTAATATTTTTTATTGAAACTGAAGAAGTTTTGTTGGATGCAAATATCAGTTTCAGCAAATCTTCTACTTCTTTTGATTTTAAGTTTATAGACGTTAACCATTTTTTTAGGATTTGCATCAAGTTTTCTAATCCTACAAAATTGGTTAACATTAATGTTTCCGCCACTGGATGAACTCGGCAACAAGTTTCTGCTGGAACCACAAGATACCACCACAGGAGCGAACGGGTGTCCATCCCCCATTTCGAACAACGGCGTTCAGTCAACAGCAACCGATGATGGGAGGGACCTCTCCGGAAACTAGTCCTAAGTTTTAAAAAAGTAAGTGGAGTTAGTGTTAACAACTTGAACACATTAATGTAGGATATATTACCACTCCATTGTCTATAGCTTTGTAAGTACAATTTTACTTAGTTTCTAATAACTTTATGCCTTTTTCTATTTCATGGTTTTCATTCCAAAAATGTGCTGCTACAGCTGATTTATCTATTTATTTGTAATGATATTTCTCCAACGTTCCTTCAACCCAATGCCTATATTTCTCTTTGTATTTCCTATACAGATTTTTTCATAATGCTTACATTTAATCTGGTAAATACCAGATATTTTCTCTTTGGGCCTGATATCTGTTTTGTTAAATTTTGATAAATTTTTTACACTGTATCACTTTTGAGGTGCTAAGATGATACTGTATTACTTGAAATTTTTTTTACATTTCTTATTGGCTGATGGGTGGTAAGTAAACTTTTTAGAGTGTTTAAATATTTTGACTCAGAAGAGGTTATTAATGCATGTTTCGCTTTGTTCAGTTCCAAATTAAATTAATATTAAAAAGTGCAAAACATACTTAAGTAACACACTTTCCCAAGAATGTCTGTTATCCCTGGCTAACTCTTTCATCCATAGAGAACTTTGTAAGCAGCAGGATCAACCCAAATTTTTAGATGACATAATTGAAAGATTTTTAGCTCTGAAGGATAGGAGAAGAGACCTAAACTACAACAAATAAGGTAAGGTTAGAACACTTTTATTGCTATATATTATCACAAGCAGCACTTCACCTGGTTTTGCAATTGCAAGTTGTCACTGATCTCTGGATACAACTCCAAACTACTTCAATATTACTCCATGTCAAAGGTTACCTGTTACACAAAAGATTTCAGCCTTAGAAGGTAACTCAAGTTTTTGAGTGCCTTAGCCCTAGTTTTATATACAACTACCTTAGAAAGCCTAATTAATAAAATGTTCTTAACTATGAAAGTATTGTTTCCAAACACAAACTTTGCCTATTTTGAGATATAATTACAATCCCCTCCTGCAATATTTTGGTCATGCAGAGTGCAATTGGTTATTTATTAAAATACAATGTAAAAATGTTTGGATTTTCATTAATATTCTATGATTTCTCATTTTAGATATTTTTGTATTATATTTTTCAGCCACACACTGTATCACAGATGTGCAAATTAATTTTATTAAACTTTAGCTTGATATCTTTCACTTTACAAAAAAAGGTTAAAGAATAACTAAATGCAAAATGTGACTGCATCTTTACTGTTTGATAATGACAATTCTAATTGCAAAGAATAGCAAGGAGGATGGATTCTTAAAGTGAAAAATGATGTTTAAACAAAGTTAATAACAATGTAATCTATATTTTTGGCCAAATTGTCAATAGTTTATTTATTCAAAATTTTATTTCATTTATAAAGTATTAAAAATATAATATGGAAATGTAAAATTTCTTCCATAGCACCTTGAGTGTACATTTAAAAATATTATTGGGAATCTCATAAGTGAATTTTTCAGCTAAAACTAAATTACACTGATTCACAAAAAGATAACCTACAAACAAATTTAAATTATATTCCAAAGTGCATTTATTGCCTATATTTGTTTTATGTCCATTCCAATACAGACATGTCTTCAAAACTGAATATTGTTTAATCATACTCTCCCCTTCTGGGTGTGATTTTTATCTGACAATTGTAACACTTTTTAATTGTAATAATTGCACATGGATGTGAATTCCCTCTACTGTCAGAGAGAAGCCATTACAAAAATGTTGCTTCATAGACCAGGTTAGGGGTTCAAACCCAATCAGAATCAATATATTTTTAAAGTGTTAAAATCATAAGTATGGCTTTCTTTGGAAAGGAAGTAAAGCTGTTGGCCCCAAACATAAAAGAAGAGAAGAGGTTCCTCAGTAAAATTTATCAACTGTTTCACAATCTGAATTGAATGGGAGGCTTAAAAAAAAAAAAAAAAGACCTTATAACAACACATCTGAAATACTCAAAAAGGAAATAGAAAGCTATTAAGTTGCACACAAAATGCTAATATGAACTAGAATTATTATTGTCCCTATATGATAAGTAAATTCTTTTACTGAGCAACAGATTGGTCAGACATAGCAATAACTGTCTAAATGTGACTTAATATATTTACATTTTTAAATATTTCATTCATTTACAATTTGTCTTATTGTAATACAATAAACAATTTTATATGCCAATACACTGCAAAGTCAAAAATATGTTCAACTCTCTGTGACCCAGTATCACATTGGGAAACAATATATGCATTTCTAATTTTGTTAACCTTTTGGTTCCCTCATCTGCTAGCCATGTTTGCAATGGTATGCATGATACTACTCCATTCATTTCAGTTCATAATGGACAGAGTTCATTCCAATTGTGGCTACCTGATTCAAATGTCTGATCCTTCTTTCCCTGGACCAACCATAGGGCAAGCCAAACTGTAAAATCAAGCCTAAATATCCTTCCAAATCTTTCTAATGATAACCATAAGCATTTGATGGCACCAAAAGCTTGAAATAAAACCTAATTCATTAAGCCATATTTAAGTTCTATTAACCAGTTCTGAATATCATTTAACAATTAATTAAATATTTTAGCATCCAAATGAACTTTTTAAATGATATACTGGAAAAAAACAGAGCTAAAAAACCAAATAGTTACTTCATTGTATATTTCGCTCATGTGAAATTTTAAAATAGTTCATTTCTAAATTGAATATTTTTAAACTATGTATAAAGATTAAGGATTTGTGTTACTGTATGGGTATTTTCATTAAGCTATTATTATTATTATTATTATTATTATTATTATTATTATTATTATTATTATTAAATAATATATTTTGTTATATATTTGTTAAAATCATAAGCAATATTTAAATTTTATTGTTCAATGAAGATTGCATTTCATAATTATATTTTTGCTGTGAATATTTTCTATACAAATATGAATTATTGAATTCATAGCAATATTGAAATTAATTACAGATTTTTAACATTACTGCTTTTTTTTATTGTAGTAATGCTATTTTATGGCTTAAAAATGATATAGCTACATATTGTAAAAATAAAATAAGTTTAGGGCCATTGATATAATTTTAGCATATATTTAACAAAAGTGTGAATGTTTTTGGTGAAAAATTGCATTACATGAAGCCATTTTTGTGCTGATAAATTCAGAGAACAATTTTTGAAAAATTAATTAATCATAACACCGATGTGTGCATAGACTAAAATTGACATGCTGCAGCTTAAGGAAATTTAACTGAACATTTTAGTTACATTGATCAGTAATATAAGCTTTAATTGCCATAATAAGCACAAAATCCAAAATAAAATGCTTCACTTTTTTACCAGAATTCCAGATAATCTTGACTTTAAAGAGCTGGAATGCTGCATATTTCAAAGATTTTATTTTTATTTGAAGTTATACATTAAGCTTGTAGGAATCCAAGATATTTTGCAATACTAATATATGTTTAATGTTTAACTGAAATAGAGCATTTTTCAATACATAATATATTTAGTCTATCTTTAGTCTATATATTTAGTATTTAGGTCTAATTGTTTTAGTTTAATTTTTAAATGGTTTTGTAAAATTTTTACCTAATTCTTCCCATAGATTGTTGCCACTTATATAATTTACACCAAAACTGTAAAATTTATTTTTCATTGCCTTTATCATTTGCTTGCAACCATTAATGTTTTGCAAACAAATTTTAATAATAGCTTAACATTTATTGAGAGATTATCTAGGAGTTATATGAAGTTATACAGGTAAAATGTTGCACAATGCAAGGCATAGAAAAAATAATAATTAAATAAGGTTCAGCAATAAGTATGTTACAGCTGACAGTATGTAGATATATTGACTTCTTTTAGGTTAATAAGACATCCATTTTACTTCAAACATGTCATACCTAAACTTTGCATTAATTATTTTATCATTGTGCTATTCTTTCATCTAATATATAGATGAGTGTGCTAAAAATCTTACCTATGATGAAATTAATTGCGATATTAATCAGTAGATAATCGATGTCAAATAAACAAATAAACAGAGCTAGGAATAAATTTGCATCAGCAGGGGCTTAGTACCTTAATGCATTGCAGCAGCTATCATCACTGGCCACATTGATGCTACTTGTAATAATAACTTTATTCCTGCAGTGAGATTTAATCTGCATATAATCTCTCCAGAACTGCTCCATAAGATATAAACAGGATTCATGCTTACTGACCTTAGTGATCAGGATACATCTTATTCTCTCTGTATCATGGTTTGCATTATTGTGTATGTATAATAATTGCCAGTACTGTTATAAATTAAATATGCTATGCAATAGATCTACATATAATTGGTTAAGATCAGTCGGCCAGCTGCCATATCCTTCATCTCTGATGAACAACACAAGGTCACTGTAGCTGCTTTAGTTGTTGCTGTACATGAGTTGAATATGAGGCCTAAAGTAATCCACTTTCCCTAAGAAAATGGTTTTCTTTCTCTTCAGGGAATAAAATTAACATGCACACTGATGTGATGTTCTGAATCATGAAAATCACATGGGTACAGAGTTGGCTCCAGTAGTATCAAAAGATTTTTTTTAAAGTGTTTAATCACATTTTATCTACTGAAACACCACAGGTAGTGGTCATTGATGATACATTTAATGAAATGATAAACTGGGAAAGTATTGTTTTTTTTAAGGAAGTAATTGTTCCAGGCCTAAGTTAAGGGTACCTCCTTGGCATTTGGCATTTATGAGGACTGAGGAAAATCTGGAAATGTGAATCAGACCCCAGACCTCCTGCTCATGAGTCCATGCCTAAACGACTTTGACACTTGTGGCAGTCAATCAAAAGATGATGAAAATTTATAATTTGTATTATATTTTCATTATACCTATCAGTGATAATATTAATTACAAACAATTAACGAATTACCAAAGCAAATTATTTTTGTTTTCATATTAGTGTATAAAAAGGAATAATAATACACCTAAAAATAATCAAGATAATTGGACAAAGTGTGTAACAAGAATAATATGATATATCTAGTTGCAATTAGTGATTTCAGTGAACAATATACTTCCCCTTAGCTCCGAATACATTTTTACTAAATGCCTATAGCTTTTCATGTACTTGAACAGTTCTATTGTAGTCTTATAATCAAATACTGCCTCTTGTAATCATTTAGAATGAAACAAGACACAAAACCAGTGCCTTGCTAGATGCATACACATTTGAATCTATGATTACAGCCATCTCCTGCATGATCTATTTGCTTCTAAATCATTGAAAAATATAAAACTTTATAGATTATATTTAAAAACGTTGTATAATAAAATTTAATTTATTCCTCTGGACATATTCAGAAATTTTAAATCTTGTCTAAATTTAGATTATTTTTATGCATGTTGCATTCCATTGTTTCATAAATATATATAATCATATTCCATTGCTTACTTGTATACAGGTTATGACTTTTCTAATTGCTCTGATGAGCATGAATTTTGTGACATTGAATAAAATTATGAGCAATTTTTGTGCTAGTAATTCCCAGTATCAGGAACACTTTAAGCTAATTAACATTTGTTCCATAAATTGAGAAGAAGAAGCCTGAGCATAGCAGAATTTGAATTTGTATCCTGTAAATTTGTAGATGGGCAAAAGTAATATCCTTGGCAAGATATTTGCAAAACTATTATTTGTTTGAGCTGCATTTCATATATTCCATTACTGAATAATATCTATTTGTCATGTCAAAGATCCATATTTGTTAAATTTGGACATTTAATATCTACAAAAATTCTTCATTATCATCTAATGTTCTAGCTCCCCATGAAGGAGCTTTTATTCCACATCTTGATTTTAATTTTGTTTCATTTGGGAGTAATAATGATAAAACTAAACAACTTCCTAGTTCTGAATGCTGATCCAATACATTCAGTAGTACCCATTTAAATGCTGCTGCAGTATTGTTGGGATATACCAAGGCTTATTTTTAGTCTGCATTGATAGCTTAAGATGGGAGGGATCGCTCCCGAAACATATGTTCCAAATTTTATGTATGTGAATGGAGTTAGTGCGAAAAAAACAGTATTACATTGTTTATATAGTTTTTAGTAGTTTATTGTATTTATTGAAATAAACTATTGAACAACTACTGAAAACACTTGAAAATAGAAGAAAATAAAGTCTACTAGAATAATTCCTATACTGTAGACAAACTTGAAATAATAGGACAGAAATTGGAAAAATTACAGAACCAGAGCGGTTGCAAGTGAATGCATATTTCACTGAAAGATGCCACAATGCATGACTACTCATAGACACCACTTTGAATAACTTCTACAACACAGGTCAGTACTCATTATGCAATAAAATGATATTATGTACATGCTATTACTCATCAAATTTATGCAAGTAGAAATCACAGGGGATCTTGTATATTCATGGAGTCAAAGATTGGTGTAACCTTGACCCCATGTGGTTTGTTTGCAGCTGTAGATGCAGGCCAAAAAATAACACTTGTACAAGGCCATGAAAAGGGGTAAACAACATATACAACTGGATTAAATAAGGTATCCTGTACTGGACTGGAATAATATTAACTACACTATTAATTTTATGATTCAGACATTAATCACTTTATTGAAGTATTTCTTTCTTTGATCATCAACTTACAACAGTAATCACAGATAATACAAATACACTATTGTTAAGATAAAACTAAAATTTGAATTTGTTTACGTCATACACTTATGACAAATCATAAAAAAGAAATCATAAAAATTGTGCAAATCTGCACCTTTACTTTATTGATGTATTCTTTTCTTTGATCATCAACTTATAACAGTAATCACAGATAATAGAAATACACTATTGCTAAGATAAAACTAAAATTTGAATTTGTTTATGTCATACACTTATGACAAATCATAAAAAAGAAATCATAAAAATTGTGCAAATCTGCACCTTTACTTTACTGATGTATTCTTTTCTTTGATCATCAACTTATAAAAGTAATCACAGATAATACAAATACACTATTGTTAAGATAAAACTAAAATTTGAATTTGTTTATATTATACACTTATGACAAATCATAAAAAAGAAATCATAAAAATTGTGCAAATCTGCACCTTTACTTTATTGATGTATTCTTTTCTTTGATCATCAACTTATAAAAGTAATCACAGATAATACAAATACACTATTGTTAAGATAAAACTAAAATTTGAATTTGTTTACGTCATACACTTATGACAAATCATAAAAAAGAAATCATAAAAATTGTGCAAATCTGCACCTTTACTTTATTGATGTATTCTTTTCTTTGATCATCAACTTATAAAAGTAATCACAGATAATACAAATACACTATTGTTAAGATAAAACTAAAATTTGAATTTGTTTATATTATACACTTATGACAAATCATAAAAAAGAAATCATAAAAATTGTGCAAATCTGCACCTTTACTTTATTGATGTATTCTTTTCTTTGATCATCAACTTATAACAGTAATCACAGATAATACAAATACACTATTGCTAAGATAAAACTAAAATTTGAATTTGTTTATATTATACACTTGTCACAAATCATAAAAATGCAAATCTGCACCTGCCACAAATTTAGCATTTTTACCCAAAAATTATTGGTAATTAGCTTCCTTTGCAAATGAATTAAAACTTTTTTTTTTGCTTTTATTTTCTTGTTTTTTTAATTTTTATTTAATTTTTATTTATTTATTTATTTTTTTTTTAGTTACAGTTCATAACATCAGACATTTATGATAAAAAGATGAAACATAAAATTTGTCAGTTCCTTGAAACCCTGTTAAGTATATAGTTTAACACAAATTACACTGATAAATCAATGAGGGCACAACGTTAAATATTTCCAAGGCTATATGAGCAAATATTTTAGATAGTCCTATGCTACTAAACATTTACAGATATTGGCTCTTATGGTTTAAAATACTCTTCATCTGGATTTGTATTTTTTTAATAAATAGTGTTTAGAGCATGAAAGTGCTTTTAGATAGAGCAGGAGGCTAGCAAAAATATTTTATGAGGATTAGGGCTTTCAACTTGAACAGAAAAACATCAATGGTTGGAGATATGTTGTATCATTAGGCTTGTGGCAGAACTGGAAGATAAAATAAGCACTTTTACTAACTATATGTCCACAGATACACTTATAGTGTCATTATATTCTAAGATGACATTTATGTATTTTGCAGGTTTATGGTTGATTTCATGAGTAAAAGGTTACTTCTCACAGAGTTTAAATGGGAACCACATAGCATTTTACTGTGAGAACTAAGTGCTTTAGATTATTTTCTTACTATATAAGGGTATTTTTGTATGTTCTTGAACACATCAATAAGTTATAATTGCCATCAATATAGATATATTAGTCAAGACAATGAACATTTTCACAAGCAGATCATGCTAAATGTTTGTTATACAAGTGCTACAGGTTTCCAAATATTTCCCCTTCAAATTGCCTTTAAAAGTTTCTGTGCTGTTTTGCCTTTCAGTGGCAAGCACTCACTTTCTCCTCTGTTCAAAATAAAAAATTCAAATTGAACATATGTATCCATTAAATTAGGATTATTTTAGGAGGAACTATATCTCATAATGACAAGCTGATAACAAAACAAGGGAAGAAAATTGGTAAAAGTAGAAATATTAGGCAAAAATTATATAAACAGAAAAATGATAAAAAAAGAAGGGAAAATAAACAAGTTACAACTCTAAAGTCAGCAGTCTTGAAATTTATGCTTTTTCATGTAATCTATAGAAAAATTAATGTTCCTCATTGAAAACTAACATAGTACATTTTAAAAAAAAATTGAGTCGAGATTGTAACATAACCACCACTAAAACTCAATAAAAAGGAAGACTAGTTTCGGGAGCCATCACTCCTATCATCTGTTCCTGGTCGACTGCCAGCCTTGTTGTTTGTGGTAGACTGATTTGCCTCTGGTGGAGGTTTAATGAACTTTTGTATTAGTACATTACTTGGCGGGATTTTGAAATTAAAAACTTTCTCCTTATTCTCCCAAATATAGATGTTTTCCCAGACTGTAAGTTCAGTTTTCCCTTTAATATTATTAAGTAATTTGGGGTTTTTATTAAAGCTATGTTGTTCTTTCCAAAAGTGCCAAGCTACCACTGATTTTTCTCCTTGTTTTTGGTTTATATTCCTAATGTGTTCTTTAGCTCTTGTTTTTATGTTTCTTTGGTCTTTCCATTATAAACTTTTTCATAATCATTGCAGTTCATCTTATATATTCCTGATTTATCTTCTTGTTGTAGGTTATCTTCTTTTTTTTTTAGTTAAGGATATTTTTAATGGAATAATTATTTTTTGGAGCCAAAACAGTGTTGTATCTTTAAAAATCTTTTGAAATTTATGAAAGCTGATGGGTGGTATGTGAATATTTTGTATGTTCTGTTTTTTTTATTTATTAGGAGTAAGTGTAGTGGAGTCTCTAATTTTCTTTTTATTCTTTTCTCTGTCTATTTTCTTGTGCACAACTTCTTGTTTGAAGCCATTTTCTATAGCTATATCCACTATGTTATTCATTTTCAGTTCATATTCCTCCTTGTTCATTGGAGCATTAACCAATCTGTATGCAAGACTATTTAAAACTGCATGTTTGTGAGGAACTGGATTAAAACTGTTATATTTAATGTAATTATCCATGTGTGTAGGTTTTCTGTATATGCCAAAAATTAGGTAATTCTTTTTTAATCATCTTAATGTCCAAGAAAGGTAACTGTTTATTGCATTCTCTCTCCATAGTGAATTTAAGTGTTTTTTCCTGTAAGTTAAGTAATTTTAGTGCATCATCCAAGTGTCTTTCTGGTACCATTGCAAAAATATCAACATAATGGTACCAAGTCTTAAATAGCCAAGGGAAACTATTTACTAGTCAAATTTCAAATGCACCCCATGAAAATATTTGTCATTATTGGTGATAGTGGGCTACCCATTGTCAGAACAAAATTTTGTTTGTAATATTTGTTATTGAATGTAAAGTAATTTTGTTCTAGACACAAGTTAATTAATGTAATGTATTCTTGAATATCCTTTATTGTAATTCCTATTTTTTGTAACCACTTTTTTATCAGAGAATATAAATTCAGTGTAAGAATACTTGGAAAAAGTGCTGTAACATCAAACGAAATCAAAGTACCTGTTTTTTCTATTTTTATGTCTTTAATTCTTTTTTTCAAAAAATTAAATACTTCAAAAAATTAAGGTCATAAAAATAGAAAAAAACAGGTACTTTGATTTCGTTTGATGTTACAGCACTTTTTCCAAGTATTCCTACACCGGATTTATATTCTCTGATAAAAAAATGATTACAAAAAATAGGAATAACAACAAAGGATATTTAAGAATACATTACATTAATTAACTTGTGTCTAGAACAAAATTACTTTACATTCAATAACAAATATTACAAACAAAATTTTGTTCTGACAATGGGTAGCCCACTATCACCAATAATGACAAATATTTTCATGGGTGCATTTGAAATTTGACTAGTAAATAGTTTCCCTTGGCTATTTAAGACTTGGTACCGTTATGTTGATATTTTTGCAATAGTAGCAGAAAGACACTTGGATGATGCACTAAAATTACTTAACTTACAGGAAAAAACAGTTAAATTCACTATGGAGAGAGAATGCAATAAACAGTTACCTTTCTTGGAAATTTAGATGATTAAAAAAGAATTACCTAATTTTTGGCATATACATAAAACCTACACACATGGATAATTACATTAAATATAACAGTTTTAATCCAGTTCCTCACAAACATGCAGTTTTAAATAGTCTTGCATACAGATTGGTTAATGCTCCAATGAACAAGGAGGAATATGAACTGGAAATGAATAACATAGTGGATATAGCTATAGAAAATGGCTTCAAACAAGAAGTTGTGCACAAGAAAATAGACAGAGAAAAGAATAAGAAGAAAATTAGAGACTCCACTACACTTACTCCTAATAAATAAAAAAAACAGAACATACAAAATATTCACATACCACCCATCAGCTTTCATAAATTTCAAAAGATTTTTAAAGATACAACATTGTTTTGGCTCCAAAAATAATTATTCCATTAAAAATATCCTTACCTCAAAAAAAAAGAAGATAACCTACAACAAGAAGATAAATCAGGAATATATAAGATGAACTGCAATGATTATGAAAAAGTTTATAATGGAAAGACCAAAAGTAACATAAAAACAAGAGCTAAAGAACACATTAGGAATATAAACCAAAAACAAGGAGAAAAATCAACGGTAGCTTGGCACTTTTGGAAAGAACAACATAGCATTAATAAAAACCCCAAATTACTTAATAATATTAAAGGGAAAACTGAACTTACAGTCTGGGAAAACATCTATATTTGGGAGAATAAGGAGAAAGTTTTTAATTTCAAAATCCCACCAAGTAATGTACTAATACAAAAGTTCATTAAACCTCCACCAGGGGCAAATCAGTCTACCACAAACAACAAGGCTGGCAGTCAACCAGGAACTGACGATAGGAGTGATGGCTCCCGAAACTAGTCTTCCTTTTTATTGAATTTTGGTGGTGTGTATGTTACAATCTGGACTCAATTTTTTTTAAAATGTTAATATTTAACATCACTGTTACAACAGTTCACTACATTTTATGCTAACATAGTACACTCTAAAAATATATATTTCATTCCAAAAATTGAAGTGTGGTTTCTCACATGTCTGAGATTTAATTCAAGAGCAGACTAGACCATAATAAAATGTTAAGTTTTAAAAACATAGCAGAGGACAGAAAGAAGGTATCCTGTGCTTCATTAAAAGTCGAAAATCCCAAAAACTTTTTGGTAATAATACACTTAAAAACATATGCTTAATCTACTGTAATTTTAGTCAGAAACAATTTTCATTTTAAGTACTTAAATCTACTGTCTTTTTAGTCAGAAACAATGTTTATTTTAAATACTTCCTTGGCAGTGTGCACGAAATATTTGTGCAACATTTAGGTTCAGTTTTACTTAAAAGAAACAAATTGATGTATTTTTTCAAAGTATCATAATATAAAATAATGGCAATAATTCTGTCTTTAATCATGAAATTATACACACTTAATTATTAAATTAACAAACAGATATTATAACATTTTCCTCACTTCAAGGCTAAGCAACATCCATGGAAATTGGAAATAAACCAATATAGCCTACAAAGAAACATTTATACTTACAGCCTACAAAGAAACATTAAGTACCTTTAATGATCATTTATTTTTAATTTCAAAACATTTTTCATTTTATTTTAAGGCACTGGACAAAGAACATACTTTAAGTCATGCAGCTGAATTTGATTTAATTGAAAATTTTAAGTACCTTTGCTGGAATTAATAATTTTCCATCACTTAATTTTAACTTGGAAATGCAGTTCTGCTAATAAATTACCAAATGACATAATTCATCTGTTTTAAAAATGTGACTATTATGTTCTTTGTCCATGTTCTTTATTGTCTCCTAACTTCTTCTCTGAAGATTAAATAATATTTTTTTATGACTTCCATACATTTAACTATACATAAATTTTATTACAGCATAAGAACAATTTAATTGGAAAAAGTTAGGAATGATTCACATATAATTCATATCCTGTCTTCCACTAATCATAGCAAAGCTATATTATCTTGAAACATGATGAATGTGGTTAGATGTAAGGTTTTGATGGGATACAAGGAAATTCTGAGCATTAGCACATGTTTTCTTGCATTATGTATCTTTATTTTTGTAAATCTTAGTTCATTAATATTCTTATCTCCAGGAGAGTTTACGTTCCCATTTGCTACTAAGTACAGCACTGAAATAAAGGCTAAGACTTTCAAGCAATACAGCATAATTTTTACAGGTTTATAAATTTTTAATGGTGATCTGTATGCCATTATACAGTGACATATTTTTCTTCAAGGCATCTAATAAGAATTGGTCCACAAGGTTTGTTAGGAATTTATCTTTTAAGGCATGTGGTTTAATTTAACATTCAATATGTTGTATGCCATATTACATCATAACTTCAATGGTTCGAAATATTATCGGTATGAACTGGTCTAGATTTAAGTAAGTTCATAATAAAAAGTGCACTTTCAGTGACTTTGTTTTACTTTATCTTATATTTAAGAGGAAGGTGGGTAGTGCTGTCACTGTTCATGTCACATATTTATGAAGTAGAAAGAGATAGCAAAAAAATAATATTAGCTTCAAATACTATATAATGGTCACATTGTGGTGACTTCATATTACTTTAGGAAAAATAGAGAAATTTTATCAAAATCACTACTACTTTTTGACATTATATTTAGATGTTAGCAAATTAGCATTTCCCTTATGTTTACAGTGAAACTTCAGATATTTTACAGAGCAATTAATTTTTGGAATGCAGGTGAAGCTAAATATATAGTTCCAAAAGATTGTAAGAGTTAGAATCTGTATCCAGGATATATTCTTGATATTCACTGATAAGATGCCACTTCAGTGGATGTCTGTACTGCTTAATGTCACTTTGTTCCTTCTTGTGTAATTTAGTAAATCTGGCTGTCCCCTGTATCAGCAATGCCTTCACTTTTCTCATCACTCTCTATTGGATGAGATGCATAAAAATGCTCTCCTGCATGTCTATGTGTCTGTAAACGTGAATAATGCAATAGCAAATTACCTCTGTAAATAGGTTGCTTATGGTAACCTGTAGAGCAATCAAAGTGTCCAATGTTTTGAGTTATGGTAGATCGACTGAACTCTCTGAATATGGTATCTGTCTGTTCATCTATGCTATAGTCACGATACTGTGCATTATATAAGTGTTCTGTATTTGTATTTAAGACATAATAAGACCCATATCCAAATTTTTGCCTCCTTCTATAAGCAGAGTAGTTATTATTTGATGATAAGCCTTGTATTCCAGCATTATTTGCTGGATTTGCAGAATCTGACAATATATCTATAATTTCTTCCATACTTTCCCTTTGAGTCTTATGTTCTAAATGCTGAATGTTATGTGCTTGCACATTTTCAATATTATGTAGAGTTTCCAATGAGCTATCAGTAGCATCAAGCAAAGGATGCCATTCTACATCAGTACTTTTTGTAGTAGACATAAAATAATGGCTGTACTGCAAGGAATTTTCAAGACTACAATACCCACTATTAGCTCTAAGTTGTTGCAGCTCATGTGTAGGATGTTCTCCGGTATGATAACCTTCATCTGCTGCACTGTTTTCAGTGCTTTCCTGAAAAATTAAAATATATGTAAAGAAATTAGCTGTTTCATCTTGTAGCCCATTATAGTATTGTGAAATGGATAATTTTCTCATCTTCAATGTACAAAACAAGTTACTGCTATCGCGATTATTATTATTATTATTATTATTATTATTATTATTATTATTATTATTATTATTATTATTATTATTATTATTATTATTAAATTATTATTATTATTATTATTATTATTATTATATGATTTAAATTGGTTTGGTGAGCATAAATGCATTTTCTAAAGAGCTATCTAATGCCCATTAATATTACAAATTTCTGATTCATGAGATAAGCCCATATTTAACTATTTTTTTTGGAACTCTAATGAAAATTTGAAAAAGCACAATGTTTTTGCACTGACTATGCTAGAGTAGTCATAATATACAAGATATATGATTAAAATGTAATGTTTCAACATTTTAATATTTAATATTTTGTATAAAATATTAGATTTATAAGGGAAAGTTACTTGCACGATTGCATCCATGGCATTTCTTAAGCCATGCTTGTCTCAGATGTTGCAAAATGAGTAATGATATTGGATGAATCCTAGTATATCCACTAAAAAAAAATTCCCTTTTTAAGGGCTGAAAAAAATATCGTGAAAAAACCCTGCACTGGAATATGCTAGAGGATATGAAATCAGAAAATAACTTAAAATATTTTATTAAAAACAGAACATTTTTCTCCAGCAAAGCATTTAAATAGATCTGATATTTTACATTCACATGAACTATTGTATTTGCACAAACTGCCTAATACAATAATGCATAAGGAAAGTATAAATAATATGTTGCATTACAACAAAATATCAGAGAATTTATAGCAGTACATTAAGAAGAATAGCTTAATGACCACATCCCTGATGCTATTGGGAATCAACAACATATTGAATATACTTTTAACAAAAGATAAAGATCTATTGTTTAAAAATTACTTGTTCCTGGTTTGTATCCTCTGTCTTCTTGTATTGATCATCCTCGGACTGCTGATCTTCAGCAGCTGCCAAGAGCATTACTCTGTGTTCTTTTTGCTGTGAAGATAATAAACGTCTTGACAGTAAGTTTCCCTTTAATAAAATCATTTTCATTGCAGTTGTGCTTTCTTTTTTTACATCATCAGCTGCATCAGGAGAGGCAGATTCTTGCACTCCTTGCTGCACCCCTGCTGCTGCTGCTGCTTTTCCTTTATCTGAAATAAAAATTGTACATATTAATTTTATATGTTACATGCTGTTAAATTCAAATGCTTTAACTTAATGCTAATTATCAAGCTAAAAGCAACTATCACAATATACAACTGAGTCAGTATTAGGTGACACTAAAACTTCACTAACTGATTAATTCTTCAGAACATGTTTCAAGAGCATTCGCCCTCCTCTTCAGCTGGGGACTGGCTAACTCTAGCAGCTAACTCTCCATTTCTGGCAAATTTATTCATGAGTGCTGTAGAAACACTCATTACTACGGCATTCCCTTTAACCTTCAAAGCATGGTTTCATTATGTGGATGACATTCTGGCAATAGTCCCAAAAAAACAAACTGAAGATGCCCTAAAATTACTAAATTTGGTGGACCAAAATATTAAATTCACTATGGAATTGGAGGAAAATGGTCTTTTACCATTTTTGGACCTAAAAATATACAGGAAAAATGAATAATTTCATTCGGCATATATAGGAAACCTACACATACAGATAACCACATAAAGAATAACAGTTTCAACCCCAAACCACACCAACATGCCATTATAAACAGCCTTGTCCATAGATTGGTAAACATCCCATTCAACAAAGAAGAATATTCTGCAGAATACCGTTATATCATCAAAACAGCTCTCAACAATGGATTCAGCTACTCTTTAGTTGATAAGAAGATCAAACATTTCAAAAGACAGAAAGATATTAAAAACACCACAACTCTCTCCACGATAAAAAAGGACGTGGTTTTTAAAAGATTCACATATCATCCGTGGGCAAACAGGGCATTCATGAAAATCTTTAAAAATTATGATATATGTTTGGCTGCACAAAATAAATTTACTATTGGAAAGCTTCTGAACAGCAACAAAAAGGACGTTATTCCACCCAGCAAGAAGTCAGGAGTGTATCAGATAGACTGTTTGGAGTGTGATCAGATATATATATATATAGGCAAAACAATATGAAATTTGGAGACGAGGCCCAAAGAACACTTCAGAAATTTAAGATATAAACAAGTGGATAAATCGGCCATTACAGATCACTTTTGCACTTACGATCATAACATTACAGGAGAAGCCAAACTGTTAAAAGCTACCACCAATCCCAAGGATTTGGCAATATGGGAAAAGATTTATATGTTAAAAAAAAAACATAGAGTGATGAATTTTGACATTCCACCAATGGACTTCCTGTTCCATTATCTAATGGGACCACCAGATGCCACTATGTCACCTGCTAGAGTTAGCCAGTCCCCAGCTGAAGAGGAGAGCGAATGCTCTTGAAACATGTTCTGAAGAATTAGTCAGTTAGTGAAGTTTTAGTGTCATCTAATATTGACTCAGTTGTATATGTAACAACTTCACTGTTCCTAACTTCTTTTAAGATTATAACTATCACAATGTTACAACACAAAAACAAAGGAGCATGTTAAGTGTATGTAAATAATCAATGTAGTTTTGAATTTTTAATTCAGACATTTGATGTTTCATTATCTATCCTTTTAAATGAAAAAGTGAAGTACTAGATAAAAAATGTTTTGTCATTTGCTACAGAAATATTTGCCAACAATTTTGGTAAAGTAACCAGAATATCATAAAAATAGAAGTAAGAAAAGAATAAAAGGGATTATTATTATGTTTATTAACAGAAAGGAAACATAGTTTATTTTTATCAGTAGTCATCTGTAAATGTAAATATTCACATACTTGAAACAATATAGAGATTGTATTTTACCAAAGATGCCATACAGCACTTTTATATGTTTACTAAAACCTAAATTAATATTAATCCATCAATGAAATCATATACAATGTTATGTAAAGTACTATGATTTATTTATAAATTATTAATTTTTTAAGTTCTGTTACAGATTTATAAATGCAATTAAAATTGGTTATTATATTTATTAATCTATAAGAAGTGAAAATTGATAACCTTAGTTATGCAATTTTTTGTTTAATCTTTTATCATCCCAACCAATTAATGCTGCATAAATTGAGTCAATGAGACATAGATGATGACACCAGAATTTTCAATGTCAAAAATCATTTGATATGCACCTTCCCATGATAAAAGAAAACTTCAAAATCTTATCTCACCTTATCATTAACATACAAGCATTATACCTAAGGTTTTGATGGTTCATACAAACTATTTGAATTAACTGCACTTAACACCTACAGATGTCAGAAGTATAGGTGATTAGTTCATCATTTTAAGTACCATCTAGTGTGATAAGGTAATATTTGAACTTGAAATTTCCAGTAAAATAGTCTAGAAACTTCTTTTTGCAGTTATGGAATTATTTAATACATGGCATGGAAACTACGGTTTTAAGTCCTTCCTGGAGGACTTATGTTAAAGATTTTTCCATCCCATAACGCCTGTCAACCTTGGTCACAAATTTAACTTAAACCTGTTAATTGGCACCTAGTATCTGAACCATAGCTATGAACTTTTGACGCGGACAATAGCTATTATGAGGGTCACTAGATAGCAATAAGCAATTAAGCGTGCCATTAATCAATGTATTAAATGAAAACTTTTGCTTACATGCCATAACAATAGTAGGACAGATCTGGTCTAGTCAGCTCTAAGCAATAGGCTGTCAAAAATGTATGATTGTTTGAAACCAGCTGAAACTACTAAGTATAAAATGCAACTTGAGAATATCATTTTCATGCAAAGACTTTGCATTAGATTAGATGCAGGTCACAGTCACCTGAGCTTTTGACCCAGGGACCTTTTCTCTTTATGTGCTACAGTTTGCCACTAATTACCTAATTTAACAGAAGAAAAATATCCCTTAAAGATGAGGAAAGTAGTGGCAGGTCACAATGGTGGTGTCTGAAGATAGGTGCATTATTCAGTGTGAGAAAATGTACATACTTCTCTATGGGTGCCATTCTGTCTCACGAAAAGGCAAAAGCAGATCAAGGTGAAATGATGCAGGTAAATAATGGAAAATGTAGAGGTGGAGAGTCTTTGTATTTTTCAGATATTATAACAAGTGATAACATTTAGAATTGACCTGAAACTAAGCACCAGTCATTGGTTTGATTCTTCCTAGATTTGATTTGATTGAGATTGGTATATATAAGTGTTAGTGTTGAGATGTATGTTTTTAATGCAGCCACAATATCTTAATAAAATGCAGTAATTACAAATTTCATTTTAATTAAGAACATTGAAGCATGTTTGTTCATGCATTATGTACATATTTCAATGTTCAGAGCATATTTGGTGCATATATTTATAATTTCTTTTTACAAATGCAATTTTTGAGTTTTCTGGATTTCGATACAACATATTATATGTAGCAGACCATCTTAAATTGTAATAAATCCAATTAAGATGCAGGTAACACAAATTTTAAAAAATTAAAAAGTCTGATACTTATTATGAACATACCTTGTACATAAATGTATTCATAAAATCAGACTTTCATAGTCTGTGCAATAGTACCAAGCAATTGGAAACACAGGGCATGAAGCTATGAAGCATTCTGAAAGTATGAAGGTGCTTGATGCTGCCAGAAAAATTTGGACTCAGCTGACAGAAAATATAGCAATGATGCAAAACAGAAAATGGCACACAACCTCACAAAGAACAATAAACTTGAACAGCTAAATGAAATTAGCACAATCTTTCAAGGTAACATTAACCTTAACTTTTTACCGGATTTTAAGTTTTGACTCCTAACTTCTTGTTATGTTGAAAGGACATTTTCTCTATATAAGTACACTTTTATGGACAGAAGGAATAAGCTTCAGCCAAAAAGTAGTAGAGCATTATAGCATCACAAGAGTTTTACAAAATTAATTTTGGTTAAATAGTAGGAAAGGGTAGGAGTAATGTGTTAATATATATAAGTATTTTTGTGATTAATCTTCACAATTATTAATTGGGATATTTCATTTTGTATTGCTTGTTTTTTGTTTCTCAGCATATGCCATACAACAGAAAACTTATACTCTTAAAGTTTTTACTATATATAAATGCAGATTTGCATGCATATTTTGGAATTTTTAATACATATATTTCTCAATACTAGTAGTAATACAGATTTGCACTTAAACTACAACTACTTGTTGTGCATTCCTTTAGTTCTAACTATGTAGTTTCAGATCTTGAAATTTAGCAAGCTCCTGACTCTTCTTCATGAGGTTCTGGGTTTAATTACAGGACATATCATGGGCATATTTCTCAAACAGCTCCCAATGATATTCATACCCTGGGTATTTTATATATTTAGGTTAAATTAGCTTTATTTTGCTTAAGACTCCCCTTGGAGTCTCATTTCCAGCTATCATCCTCTATTTCCTTGGGTACCTCAGCCTCAGAAGTGGGGATACATCTCTGCCCCTGGGTTTAGGATGCCTTAAGGCAATATCTACATGACAATGGAAAAATTTATTCACAGCGATAAATGAAATATAAATCGACGTTTTACTTTATAATTTATTGAAACTAAATTAATTAAAATTTTGTGCGTGCGTGAGTCAAAAGTAGTCAAAAGTGTATACATACTTCAAGCAAAGAAAAAACTCTGTTAACATAACAAAACTGAATTTACACAAACCGAAAATGATGAACACTCATCTTAGACTTTCACAGTTACAACAGTTGCTCAAAATGCCCACCATCGGCGTCGATTCACTTCGAAGTACATTGAATAACTGATTGAGCAACGTTTGCGAAATTGTCCTCAGCGATTGCAGCACATGCCGGTTCAATTTCTTCCCGAAGTGCTGTCAGTGTAGCTGGTTGTTTTCTACGGTATACAACATCCTTAAAGAGTTCCCCATAGGTTGAAGTCCAACGAAGTTAGAATCGGAGAACGCGGTGGAAACTCAATCGGACCTCTTCGTCCTGTCCAGTGCCTTGGCTACTTCAAAATTGCTTTCCGCTGTTCAAACAATAATTTTGGCTCAATTTTGTTGTAGCAACGTTAGCATAACGTAATGTGAGTAACATCTGTTTACAGAACATCATACGATAATTTTGGCTTCATTTGTTCATTGTTGATTTACCTGTCAAGTAGCGACGCTATCATAATGTATATAAGTCACATCTGTTTATAGAACATCATACTACACAATGCTGTTGTTTTTCGGTTCAACTTTGAAATATATTAAATAGACATCTACTGTGAAAGTGTGTGTATACATTTTGGCACCCTTGGTATATATACTAATCGCAAGGCTATAAGTATAGACTATAGGGAGAATGTTTGTATGTCCAGTGAATTTCCTTGAGTTTTACTCTTTTTAAACCAGATGTACGCGAACGGGTGTTGTCTTGGATGAGAATAACTTATCAAATCTGTTGTTCAATTTCAATTTTTTGCAGTTCAGTGTGATGTGAAACACGAATGAACCATGTCAGCATGAATCTACAGTATAGGATAATTTTATACATTTGTAACACATTAATCAATAAATATGTACAATAATTAATAAGATACACATTACGTTAGGGTGGTAGGATAAAAATACAAACACAGATTGCATTAATCAAACATAAAAAACAGATAAGAACAGTAAGGATAACCTCAAGGTTACAACGAGTATTTGTTTATAAGATATGTGTAGAAAAATTAAAATCTCAATCATAATACATATTCGACAGTGCTATAGTATGCTTTTTATATTAAATAATTGTCCAAAACTTTCATAAATTTAATATGGTTGTTACAAGATTTGATTTCTTTAGGAAGAGCATTGTAGAGTTTTATCGCCATAAAGCTAGGCATCTTTTCATAAAGGCAGAGTCTATGGCTTGGAATGGAGAAGTCATTTTTATTACTTGTGCTGAATCATTGTATGTAAGATGACCTAGATACCTAACAGCCCTTTTTTGTAAGGTAAAGATTTTATTAAAGTTTGTTTTGGAAGTACTATCCCATAGTTCGATGGCGTAAGTGATGTATGCCTGAATAAGAGAAAAATAGATTATTCTAGCTGATTATCAGGTACAACTTTTCTTAAATATCTAAGAACAAATATATTTTTACTGATTATCAGCCCTAATTTATCTACATGACTGTCATACATAAAATTTTTATTTAGGAGGAGTCCTAAGAGTTTTGTGGAATTTACATTTCCCACTGCATTGTGATTGATAGCGACCTGCACTAAGGAGTCCGTGTTTTTGAATACATATTTTATTATATCACACTTGGCTGGGTTGACACACAGATTCAGATCTCCAAAGTATTTACTGTGATATTGATGCTTTAGTCAAGTCTCTATTATTGACTGCAATTGTAATGTCATCAGCAAACTGAACCTTGCGACTTGAGATGGTAATGCGGGACACCATTTTTACCTAAGTTCATTATATTCGTTACCTCTCAAGTTCGGCTAGACTGTTAAACAAAATTCTCGCCGCTAATTCTCTATGATAATTACTTCTATTCGACCTCTGAGCTTCTCTTTGTTTCATACATTTTATTTTTATTCTAACGTCGTTGTCTTTATTTCATTTACGTTGTTTTATTTTTATTCTTATATAACTCGTAGCCTATCTTATTCTATTTATCATGAAGCTTCCGTATGTTGCTTCTACACTTTAAAAATGCTCTCATATTTTTCTGCTTATTTTCTCTTATTTGAATTGATAGCTTTATTTCTGATCTCGAAAATTTCAGTTCCTTGTACATTCCACAGCTTGCCCATTAAATTTTCTTGTCCTACTCTGCGAAATTTTAATTTACATATTATTTATCTCTTTCTAATCACTAAGTTCCCATCCTAAAAATGTTCCCCTTTGTTTCCAAGCAATATATTATTTACGTTTTTGAAATTCTCGTGTTCGTGACTGCTTGTTGTAGCTTTCTATCTATGCAGCCTTAGGTCGTCCTGGAAACACATCTCCCGTCAATCTACTGCTATTCTTCCAGACGAAACGTGTATCAAATTGTTTACCATTCTTTAATTCTTCTTTCTCGATCTGCCGTTCCATCGGTCTGTCGGCCGGGTTCCGGATTCCTGGTGTATTTTCGGTATCTCAGCGATCGGGGTTTCGGTCGACTTTCCAGAAAGTTTTCTGTAGTAGGAATCGAATCTGGTATTCTCTGTCGTTTCTTTTTCCGAATCTAGTCAGGACGAAATTTATTTTGGACCTTCTGTCTGGGGAATTTCCTATGCGTTTACGCGATATTCCCGTTGGTGCCCCGGTCCCTAAATCCTTCTGAAAAGAGAAACAGCTGAAAACTCCTTACCGCAGTCTTTAAGGGTAGCCACAGTAAGGCTGAATAGAAATGCCGAACAGCTGACCGTAACTAGGTCATAAAAATCCTCAATATGCGAACTCTTAGTATACATTTTTCAAAAGAATAAATAAGTTAATTCCCCATTCCTTTAGAAAGTTAACTACTTGAAATTAATAACAGTAGCAATGTAGTATTAAGAACAAAACCATATGTATCCTTGGTTAAATACATTAAGAACTAAGTGTAAACACATATTTGATAACTTTAATATCAAGTGGTAAAAAGTATTGCATGAGGATATAGGGAGAAAATGAAAGTAATGTACATTAATGAAAATGCTATGAAAGAAAACAATAAGAATAAAGGGAATAAGCATAAATAAGACGGTGAAAATAGATAAATAATTACTAACTGTTCATCAATTTGTGTCCTTTGTGATAATCTATGTAATAAGATAATAAAGGTATTATTATGAGAAATTAAAAATGAAGAGAAACTGTGAAAAACAACCTAATATATATGAAGCAAAGACAATGGAGCATATCTCACAATGTTTGTATACAATTGAATAGAGTTACATTTGTATCCTTAGACCAATATAATAATCTTTCTTATTCTTACGATTAAGAAACCTTATTATAGGAGCATGTGAGGCAGTATTTATGAGCTGCCACCCCATATTTAATTATAGTAATTATAGCAAGTAATTTTATGTAACTTCGTTATAACCATGAGCGTAATATCATTTTCCTGTACAAGTGTTGAGTTATTGTGTGTAAAATGTTATTTTCTTGCCAGGGCGCAGAAAGCTACCCCAGCCATAAAATCAGATCTGGGAATTTGAGTAGCCTGTTGTAGCAATATTTGTAAAGAATCCTTGAGCAAGATGTTTTTTGGTATTCTGTTAGAGAATTTCTTAAGCAGGGTAGGAACCATAAAACATTTGGAGATTGCAGATTTGAAAAGACAGGCCGATAATCTCTTCAAGGGAAGAAGCCGACCGCTTGAGTTGATTCTACATGGGAAAAGTCACGTAGACCATGTTTATTTAGTTTGTAACTTTGAGGCCCACAGTCAGTTTTGCAAGAGTATTCAGCGGGGCAATATCAGTGGAAGGGCTTTCTCAGTTCCGTTCACCGCCACGGGTGGCCGAGGTCGTTAAGGCACGGACTCGTGAGCGGAAGGTCTGGGGTTCGAATCCCGCCAGGACCGACCTCCCTGACAGGTTTTCCTCAGTCTTCATAACTGGCAAATGCCGGGGAGGTACTCTAAACTTAGGCTTGGATATTTCTTTAAAAACAAATCTTTCTCCAATACATCATTTCATTTCATGTATCACCAGTGTTCACCGCCTGTGGTGCCTCAGTAGTTAAAACGGGCGTTAAACACCATAAAAAATCAATTCCGTTCAATTTGTGGAGAACGGTAGTTAGTTTTGAAAGAGTATTAAGTGGACGAGCTTTATTAGTTAAGTGCAATAGTGCAATAATTTATGTCCAATAGTATATGAACAATAAATTGTGCCAACTTCCATAACGAAAAAAAAAAACATTATTAATCTCCAAGACTCCTTCCCCTATGGTCACAGGACCATAAAAATATACAGCAGCAGAGTCTCAAAAGCCGTAGCAAAATATAAGTCAGCAGACATATCATCGGAGAGGACGAAATTATTTACCCCTGAGATTACATCCAGAACCTATCAAATTTCCTTTTTCCAAATCCTACCCTCCACTCTACACATACAGGTCTAATTAACACCGCATTCCTTTTTATTAAATACCGCTGCATAGACCACGCTTATTTTTCACCAACAGAATGCGGACGGTTTAAAAACATGCAAGAGCAATTACTTGAACATTGCCTCCCTGTTTCTTCATTTTGGTTGCGGGAAAATCCGGGTAGTCGATTTACCCGGTTACTGTAGGCATTTTCTTCCGTCCAAGGAAGCGATGAAAGCAATGAAGTTGTTTTGTTATCTTTTTCACGTCTGCATTATTATGCCAGCATCAGATTACCGAACGTTGTAATCACTTTTTTTACGATGAAAATCACTTTTGGCATTAGTAATCTTAAGAGTAATACCCATAAACAATTGAGCAGGAACAATCTATTTTACTACTTTCATTAAAAGTTGTTGTTACTTTTTCTGTTTTGGCACGTAACTGATGGCCCCGCAGACGGGATCTCCGAGGTCCAAGGGAGCGCGCTGCCAGCAAAAATAAATAAATAAATAAGATAAAAAGAAGTTTGAAAATAAAAATCGGATAAAATGAAATGAAGGTAGGTTGTCATAATGGGGGGATGAAATAAAAGAAATATTTCAAAACTTTCGGTGAACACGTCAGTACATGTCAACAATCACCAAACTGAGTATTAAAAATTAACATGAGCCTGTTATTCCAACAATGCATGTTTAGGCTACATAAGTAAACGGTGAATGTAATGGTTTATTTTTCCGTAGCTTCAGCATTATTGAAGCACATGCAATGCCGTTTGGGTTAAATATTACATCAAGTCTAGTACGGTGGTAGAAGTGAAACATTGTGTTTGATTCTGATCTCGTGTCTTTTACAATATGAGTCTAAAAATAGCCAAGTTCTAGGTATTCAGTTCTTGTGTTTCATGTTTTTTGTTTAATACTTTTTCCGAAATGAAGGCAGTTAAAACTGTTTATGAGCATTTGAGTAGTGTGCAAAAAGGGAGAAAAAGAGAGAGATTGAAATATTCCTTTCAAAATTGGTGAAAATAGATTCTTTCAGTAATAATAAATTAAAGTTGTAATAGCCCATTTTCTAGTTGGCCATCTGTTTAGAGTAAGAACAAATGAGAGTAATGCTAAATTAAAGCAGTGGTACAGTGAAGAATATTAGTGGTGAAAACGAAGTGTGTGAACCTTGATACTGGTAAGAAGCCTGATATTTCTACTAAGATTAAGAATGGAAGTAATAGCGCACAGCAGAACGTAAAAAATTCTTTTGATCATACAACTGGTACTAGAGGGGAATTTCTTACTGATCATTCTAATTTTCCATATATTTTTAATGACGACACAAAGGAGTTTATTATACGGCATGAGCCTTGCAAATCCCAGGGCCATTTCCGAAAGAACCTAAGCAAAATAATAAATATTTCTCCATTAATTACTATGAAAAATTAATAAAATGTGGTTTAAGCATGGCATATGATTGAACATGAATGATTTTATTATTGGGCTCAAATTAAACTTTGCAGAGAGCCCAACCATTCTCCGTTACGCCACTGCACGGAGGCGAACATTCGGCGTTTCCACAATAAAGGAGTGCGCCTAATCAAATAGTTAATCATCATCTGATTACTGCCTTTTTATACTCAATTTTGTTGGTGCCATGCAGAAAGCAGAAGCGAAGGTGTTCAGTTCGCTTGTGACAAAATGTCAATTCGTGCGCGTCTTCTAAGCGATCTCTGTCGTCTGATTTTTGTATATCAAAGAACTATGATTTTTTATAAAGAATGTACAGAAAACCCTATGTCATTTAAAATTAACTCCAGATGCTTCCATTATATTGACCTACGCTCAAGAAGCCAAAACAAGACACTTGCCACAAATGTGATATACTGAAAATGGAGATCAACACTTTGGTAGGAGAAGCCAGAGATTTGGCCGTACAGGAACAAGAACCACATCACAAGGCTGCTGAGGAATCGTGCGAAGATAAGAGACGCGATAAAGAAATAGCACAGAACGTGTAAGATGACTATATTAACATTTGATGCAACAGTGCCTGCCGACACCTTACTTTTCTACATGTCTCATTCTATAAAAGACAGTTGTGGACATTCATTGTAACAATCCAGTCACCAATGAAGCTACTTGCTTTATGTGGAACGAAACAATATCTGTAAGAGCTGTTAATAAAATAGCTCATTGTCTCTATGAATTCATTCTGCAGTTGCCAGAAGAGATAATATTTTAGTCCGATGCTTGTGCGGGCAATACAGAAATAGTATTGTGTCTGCTATGTTCAGCTTCCTTAATGAGAAGAGGCACAACATCCACGAAATTCATCACAAATATTTGGTGAGTGGACATGCCCATATGGAATGCGATTCCGAACATTGTCTTTGAAAGGGAAATAAAGGGAATAGGAATGAAAATTAACCATCCTAATGATTACAGTAAACGCAAGTTTTCGTGATGGCAGAAAAACATTTCTTAGGCTTCAGCTACTTCACAAAGAGCAGCAATTCTAGATGAAAAAAACTGACGCCGAAGGTAACAAGTTCCTTTGGATCAGAACTCACCGCCTTAAATACCCCCCGAGAGTATAGGATAATATTCTTCAAGTATTTCCTCTCTCAAGAAGAACATTTTCGGGAACTTTCCATCAGAAGGTGTGGAAAAAGTTTATTGCCCCCATTAGCCAGTGATTCACGATGATCCTATTCCTGTAAATGCCCTAAAGAAGAAAGACATCTTGGACCTGTTACCTCTGATCGACATTGTTTTCCAAGAGTACTACAAAAATGTAAGAGTAGACATAGTACCTTTACTGACACTGACTTGAAGGAACTAGGCGAAGGTGTATGCAATGAAAACTGCAACATGCAATTAAATTAATGTGGCTAATATCTTGTTTTTGAAATTTTCCCATAAAATTCAAATAAATACATGTTTATTGTTTGAGTTAAAAGAGACAAATCTTAGGAAACACATGAAATTGAATATTTTAATACTATTTTACGTTCACTTTTTCAATTTTTAAGATATGATTTAATGCACGTTCTTACACGTGTGATTAAAAAAAATACGCTCCTGCTTACAACTTGGAACATTTTAGAACAAAAATGAAAATAAATGGTTAATGTTTGACACAAAGCGTGTTACTTAATATTAACATAAACAGGTAAGTCACCAAAACAGCTGTAGGACCGACGAGAAAAACCGATTCAGAAAAAGAAAGAAATAAAGAAAGAAAGAAAGAAAGAAAGAAAACAAAAGAAAAGAAAAGAAAAGAAATAAAAAAGAAAACTACAGGACCTAATGAAAGTAAATATTTCTATTAGAAAGATCTCGTTTTAAATGCTATAGCCCCCGAAAACAAAATTTTTAACATTAATTTACGATTTTGGGGGCAGTTCCAAAATTTGTTTCCTCTTTTCTGTAAAATTAGCTTTTAGGGACTTATCTGGTTTTTCACGCTTTCTGCATATATTATATTATAATAAATATTACAATATTTTCTTCAATAATTGCTCTATCTAAATGCAAAATGCTGCACATGCACGAAGGACGAAATACTGTTTATGGGCACAAATTTAAGAAGCCTTGGATGTTGTAGCCTCTCGTCGATACTATGTAGAAATTTGCTATCATTTATGCCCCGAAGATTGAGGGCAGTTATACATGCTGAGACTTCATACATCCATATTAAAATGTGCTTATTTCTATGCATTTTCACTTTAGAAGATAAATGTTTCTGTTCATATATTTATTTTGTTATTTATAAAATACCTATACTTCAGTCTGTGATTACGTTTTTGTGTGTGCATAGACAATATCATAAAACTCAAATGATGCGTAAAAATATAAAATGATATTAACGCAAAATGATCTTTCTCATATACACTTAAAAATCAATAATAAAAAATATGTGGGATTTGAACCCAGTAAATTACGCAGAAGAACAATGTCTTCTAAACTACTCTACCACCTCTTATCTGCCCTAATTTTCTCTTACCAGATGCTTATGATTGAGACCATTACATTTACAGGCAAAGCGCCCACTGCAGTGAACACTCGCTGCATGCACGTTGTGAATGCAGAGTTTACGAGCGTTCCCGAAGTTCTCTAATCGATACGTAGAATCTAGGGATGACCCCTTCATCTTTTTCTTTCCTTTTTTTTTTGTCAAAGAGTGTACATACTACATAACTTTTTTTTTTTTTTTTTTTTTTTTTTTTTTTTTTTTTTTAATGGACTCTCTCTAACATCTCAGGTCATCAGCGTCCCATTCAATTCAGGGCGTTAAACGGCCGACAAATTTTGCTCAGAGGTCTCTTTTTTCAGGCACCAGGACCGACTAGATAACTGTGAGCGTATAGCAGTCCATTGATGTTACTTGACGACTTACTCCTTTCTTTCTCTAATTCCTACCAGTTCCACCGCCACGGGTGGCCGAGGTCGTGAAGGCACGGACTCGTGAGCGGGAGGTCTGGGTTCGAATACCGCCAGGACCGTCCTCCCTGACTGAGGTATTTTCCAGGTTTTCCTCGGTCTTCATAAATGGCAAAATCCGGGGAGGTACCCCAAACTTAATACTAAATCCTTTCCCAATATATCATTTCATCTCATGTATCATCAGTGTCCACCGCCTGTTGTGCCTCTGTAGCAAAAAACGGGCGTTAAACACCATTCATTCATTCATACCAGTTCCTATATTAGATGCAATATGTGCACTTATCTCAATTAAATTACTGGGCCATCACTAACTGCATTGGCAGGACTGCAAAACTAAAGTTTATTAACTTAATTGAGTAGTTGTAAAATTCAATGTTTACAAAACTTTATGCTGAAATGTCCTTGGTTTTTCTATAAACATAATGCTTGTGGCATCTGCAAAATGTATTGGCACAGGTATAACAAATGTGAGCTATCTGCTCATCCATTTACTTTCTATTCTATGTATGGCCTTGAACTCCCCCAACTCTTATCATTTCTCTGAAGCGTTTAAAACTATTTTTATTGCAATGGGAATAATCGTAATGGATATTAATGACACATAAGATGGAATAAGGACTTTTGGAAAGAAAGAGTTTCAGAGCTAATTTAAGATACCTCCCAGCATTTATCACTTATGACAGAGGAAAACTTTGAAAATCTTCAGTCAGGGAGGATGGTCCTTGAAGAATTCAAGCTGCAAACCTGCTATTCATGACCTCTGTATTGTGTCAATGTGTCTTACCATGGTAATGATTAATCATGTAGTATTATTTTATAAGTTTTACATTCCTATATGGGGAAATCTTTTATTGTTGTTCACTTACTTGGAGGAGTACCTGGCACATTTTTGCCCTGCTTCTTCTGGGTTTTCTTCTCCTCCATTTCCAGTTTGTGGCGCAACTTCCAGATATCCACTCCATCATGATCAGCCTGAAAAACAGAAATATGAATATAACACAATGTAATGCTGAAAACTGGTGACCAAAAGTATCTTATGGTAGTAATTTATAGCAATTCCTGCTATACATTAATAGAATCATAAAGATGGTGTTAACAAGAAAAATTTAATCATGCTGGTAAATAAAAAATATATTTTGAATAATAAGCTAATCTACAAGTGTTAACAAAAGGAACGATGATATGAATAGGTTAATATATAAAAAGTATTAAAACAAAACAACTAAATAAAAGCTATTAATCATTCAGGAACCTTAATCTTAAAATTAGTCTTTAGTTCTATGCCAAATATATAGCAGTAATTTATCTTAACATTTTTATCATATTTGCAGTTTTGTCCATATTGTATGGCTAAGTTACAATTTATGTAATAAGATATATACCGAGCTGTAGTTATGAACCTTGTCCATTGATGCAATATTCTACCTCTTGCCTACACAAATAATAGTGTCTGTATTTCAAGTTCACTTCCTCAACCATGTATATAATCTTACTTCGTAAAAGATGGGGAATTCTTTTTCTCTCTCGGAAAAACAAGCATTTTATCAGAAAAAAAAAACACATTTGATTGACATGACAGAGAACAGGATCAGAAAGTCACACTCAAGAACATGGTAATGGGGGAACTGGAGTTGAAACCTGGGCACTGCTGGTTGCAGTAAGCCGAATAGCCGAGAAGTAAAATGCCGCATGAGCAGATAAGTTTTATAACTAAAGCCTTAACCATCATCAGCTACATGTGAAATGTTGAAGAAGAAGATTGTTAGATAATTGTAGAATAAATGCTTGTTCAGGAGTTCTATGAAAGTACTCCAGATAATTGTTCCCCTAATAGTAATGCATAGTAAATTTATAGTATTATTAGTCAAATCATGATTCTAATGTTAAGCTACATTAAATAACTTAATATTTAATTGGAGTAAAATCAGAATGTTTTACAGGTTGAATTTTACTTTATTTGGTATTTAATATAATTACAACTGATGGCATCTGCATGACAAGTGGGTGCTCACTGCAACATAGTTTAATTCATAGTTAAGACCGATACATTAATCTATAGTCCTTTTACATGTACAGGTGTCCCAATTATCTTGCACACCCAAGATAATCTGTGATGCTAAAAACGGGAAAACACATTCTGATCGACACGTTTAAGTTCTGTAATGTTTCTGATTTCATTTGTGATATTTTCCTTTAGTTCCTCCAATGTGTGAGAGTTTGTTTTATAAGCTCTGTTCTTCAAGCAGCCCCAAAGGTAAAAATCACACACTGTTAAATCTAGTGAGAGAGAGGGAGAGAGAGAGAGAGAGAGAGAGAGAGAGAGAGAGAGAGAGAGTAATACATCAGAACTAATCATTCTATATTTAAACACTTCCTTAATTTTATTCATGGATTCCGCTGCTGTAAGAGTAATTGCGGAATCCTGTTGAAACCACCCATATTATTTCTGTTCTTCTCTTCTTCGCTGCCAAAAGGGTCAAAATATCCCTTTTGTAGCTTTCTGCATGTATGGTTTTCTTATGAAAAATCGAACCCATAATACGCTTTGCGTTAGCAGTACACCAAACTCTAATTTTCCTATTATAAAGAGGGGTTTCATGTACACAATGTGGATTTTCGGTACACAAGTAGCGCATATTTTGATTGTTCACACGACCGTTCAGGTGAAGCCAGGTCTGGTCTGGAAAGAACAGAAGCGTTGGGTCCATTGAACCTACATTCACAGATAAAAACAAACAAACAAAAAAAAAAAAAAGCAAACAAAAAACAAAAAATTCATACACAATAACGCGCTCTTGCTACTAGTTTGGCTTTACATAATGCGCGCGTGTACCCACTGAAACTCCTACTTGTTGTTTTTCATTTTTGCTGTGCAGTGATCCAGTAGAATCAAATTTATTCGCAATATCGTGAATTGCTTTTCTCGAAAGAGACGAATGACCAAGGAACTGCAAACGAAATTCTGCACGAACACAAAGAGCCGACTAGTATTTGTGCTAACATTTACACACGAAAATGCGCTGCGATATTGTCAAATTTCTAATCTTAGTGAAGCTCAACCATTACAGTGCTTGGAGGAAATGCTCAAGGGCAGCAGGGGAGACTTGTAGGGGAAAGAGTGGGGAGTGTCCCTCGTAGCTGATGCGATTCAAAACACCACGCGGAGGGATAGATTTTACTTGAAAGCTCTGTATTTACCCTATGCTCAGATTTATATTTTTGTAGCAGATCATCATTTGAAGCATCCGCTTATTAAAATATAACATTACCAGCTTTATTAATATTGTATTTATGTTTTGAATACTTGTACTTTCTCTAAATCGAGTAGATGTTTAGGAAAAGATATTTTTAAGTTATGAATAGCGCTTTATACTTATTCTTTTACTTAGCTGAAGTTATACACTGAAATTATATTTTTCATATTTCTTTTTTTTTTTTTTTTTTTTTTTTTGTACATTTAATGCTGTTTTACGTCTGGAAACGTAGTTTTGTATCATTTCATGGCCGTTTTAATTATTTTATAGTCATTGTTTGCATCTATAGTTGCACCCTACTTAGCATGCATCGGACTATACTTATATACAAAATGTTAAAAAAATTCTAAGAGCTAAACAAATGTCGGATTTCGAAAAAAAAAAAAAAAAATGAGTTAACAGTCGAAGGATTCGAAACTGCTTTTATAGCCTGGATATTTCATTCAGGTTAGTGTTTTATCCAAGCTTCAGCTTCAGAGATTATATGCACTATATAGCTCCTGTTATAGTGTCCCTCTACTAAGTCTTATTCGCATTTGAGGTCATTCTAAGAACTGATTAGGGTCTCTAATGTTGAATTTAAACCCACAGTAACGATTACTTCTAGAGATTCACCTCAAGCATATCGTTATGTTAATCCTGAATGAGAACTGGAGCCAATGTTTTTAAAACAACAGTAAAGTGCTGGTTGCATAAAACCAAATTATACGCGACTGGTGGATCACCTAATATATAGCGATGGGGCACTTGTGTCGCGGCCATTTTCCTCCTAAACGAAGGAGAAAATCAAAAAATGCTTCAGATAAAATTTGAAGTGCTCTTAGGAGGATATAAATTAGCGGTCTTAACTCGTCCTTGAAATGCCATTCTCAATGTCATTTCAAGGTCAAATTGATTTTTTCAAATGGAATGGGATATTCTCTTTTCCGTTAATGAAAAGAACATTCAATTTTTAGTACAAAAGTTCTAATACATCTATCAGCTAGGGGTGATATCGGACAAATAAGACAGCAAATGTTTATCACTCACCTTCACTTGTCTTCTCTTTTATTTCCTTATTGCTATGAAGGAAACTACTTTGTTTACACACTGGAGTCCGTTTGTTGATATCAGTACACAATCGGTGTTCATCGTTATCAATTCAATCTTAAAGGACATCAGCTAGTTCTTCGCTTTTCAATCGTGGATATCCGATATACGATAAACGAGAGGATCGTAATGATTTACATTTATGGCAAAGCTCATATGAACGCTAGAGCAGCTTGCAACTTATACGGAGATCGCTGAAAGCAGGCAACCATCTATTAGATAATTTCAACGACTTGTGAACTTTTTCAGAAGGGTGTTTAATTTTGCCAACGGCTCTACTACAAATTTAAAACGATACGTAAATTGATGCCAATAAAGCAAATGTGAGTGAAAAACATTTGCTGTCTTATTTGTCCAATATCACATCACCTATTACTGCTAGCTGATAGATGTAATAGAACTTTTATACTGAAAATTGACTGCTCTTTCCATTCCTGGAAAAGAAAATACACAATTCCATTTGAAAAAATCAATTTGTCCTTGAAATGACATTGAGAATGACATTTCAAAGACGAGTTAAAATAGCCATCTTATGCCCCCTTAAGAGCACTTTAAATTTTGTATGAAACATTTTTTGATTTTCCCCTTGGTTTCGGAGAAAATGGCCGCAATACTATAAAGGCCTCACTCTATATATATTGTGAGAATAACTGCATATAAAATTAGTTCATTTGACTGATATAAAAACATTAGATAAAATAAATACGGTACTTGGAAGGATGCAAAAAATTAGCTCAAAAATGGGAGTCCCAGGAAATACAGACAATTGTTTATTTTATTTCTTTTCACAACTGGTAAGCGTGACATAATATGAATATGCTAAAAAGTAGTTGGTACAATATTTCAAACATAGCTTTCTGGCGGGTATAAATCTTACTCCTCATAAAGCCTGTTGTCCATTACATATATTAAATAGCTGCTACAACAGGCCATTGGGAAAAGAATTTAATTTATTTTCACCTCCATTTCTGAGCAAAAACAAAGAAAATGTTTTATTGTGAAATGAAAAGGGATTGAGAGAAGTGTCTATCAAGACGAAAAAGTAATATGCTTGCAGATTATTGTAGTATGTATAATCAGAACATTACAGAGAACTGTATTAGATGGAAATAAACAGCTCCAATAAAGGGACAGTTTATGTTCAGTGCTAATAATCGCATCATTATGTGCTAAAATATATTATGCATTTTCCCTATGTTTTAGTATTTAGAGAGAAACTTTAAATTACAAAATGTGACTATTCCAAAAAAAGCATTTGCAGAACCAAAATTGTATTACTGTTCTGCCAAAAATTCATGCATGTTAAGAGAAATGTTATTATATTTTTGGATTGTGCGTACTAAATTAATATAAAAAAGGTTTGATTTTGTTCATGCAAAGATTATGAAGTCACATATGTGCACTAGTTTTAAATAAATTAATTAGGTTCTGTCTCTCTATATTTTCTCCTTCGCACTCGCAAATTAAAATTGATTTTTTTTTTTTTTTTGTTGTTCATCTTACATTATATACAGTTGAATTTGTGTATAGCATCTTAGATATTCAGTGCTATTAAGGATATTAAGATCATTCTAATGTTATCACTTACTTTCTCATCATTTTCATTTTGCATGATCTCTGAAGTTCCTTCACCAGTGAAAATCACTGTCTGGCAGGAGAGACTATCGGCAGAGCTAGATGCTTGAGAGCACAGCAACTCTGTAGATGCTCCTGCTGTTGGAGATGCAGGCTCCTTGCATGAGTGTAGTGCTGCTTCCACATCAACGATAGTGGTATTCACTGCTGGTTCTGATGTACCCAATCTATATGAAAAAAAAAAATGGTAGTTATCTAATGCATTACACGATATTGGCAATTATGTCAAAGTGAAAGTGTCTTTTGCTGCAATATATAAATGATAGTAAACTCTATTTCATTACCTCTGAAATTATAAACATGTCATTCAACAATAAAAATGGGGGTGAAATAAACACACACCAATACTGAAGTTCTTTTGGCAATGTGATTTTAATATTATTCATTTTTCTTTTTCCATTCTCATCGCTGAGTTAAATGTGAATATCCAAAATATTTTTATATTCAAATAAATTTCATTCTCTAGTTTATATCTCTTACAGCCTTGCTTCCTGCTTATTAATTCTTATTGTCTAGAATTTATCTGTATTCTTGTGCTGTGCTATATTATACTTTTCTTTTATAGGTACTATGTTAAATATAGTGCATAACATTAATTTCATCATTAGTTCTTTTTTAAAGTTTAATTAATATAAATATTTTCTGCTAAATTAATGGCATGAAATTTTCTGAAGTAGCTCTTTACATTCTATTTAGAGAATACTGTACTTCCAAAAATATTTACCCACATTAAGCTATTGTACGATGAGAGTTTATTAGAGAATGTTTTATGTCTGGTCATATTTTTTGCAACAGAATTGCATTTGACTGTGAACAGCATAATGAGTTTGGTCATGATTTGCATCTTAACAAAATTGGGTTTAGATGAGTGTCACGTTCTTTTAAAAATACTTAGCCGTTAATTAAGATCTTACAATGAAAGTGAATGGAACTTAGGAAATGTACTAGAAAAAGTATGGGCATCACCATGAAATTAAAGCAAAGACATATTTAAGCTTTTATTTGGGGAAGGGTTTCCATCCAGAAACCTTAAATTCAGATGAACAATAAGCCAATGTTAGAAATTGAAACCTGAAGAAGCATGAAATATTTCTGCTTTCGAGCACAGCATTAAATTACTTTATTACCTCCTTACATGTACATTAACAGAAATATTTGGAGTCAACCGTAAGTACAGTATTGCATTTTAAGTAAAAATAAGAATATAAAAATATCTTTCGTTCAGAAGAAATAGCGACATCAGTATAGGTCCGCTCAGTTACATGGATGTGTGTTTTTCAAAATATTGCTTAACGCCGTTTTGATTTCTAAGGCATCACACGCAATGGACACCTATAAAGCGATAAGTTAGGAAAAATTAATTTTTAAAGGAAAGATGCATTGCAGGCTTAAGTTTAGGGTACCTCTTCGGCATTTGCTATTTATGAGGACTGGGCAGAACCTGGAAAAAAGCTTAGTCCCGAAGGATAAGAACCTACGGAACATGTCCTCCAATTACTTGGCGACGTTCTCGGCATGGACTGTTTGTTGGCAGTACCGTCAAGGCGGGCAATGAACCACGAAAATTACACGGGGGGTACAGTGTTTTTCAAATAGGAAAGGGATTGACTTCCAATTTCTAATCTCTGACCAACCAAGAGCCTGCAGTGTTGCAATATTGTGTATCAATCCGGCCCTAGCGCCAGGTCGAAGTATTTCTGTTTCACATAAATTAGCTAACAAGATATGTAGAGCACATTTTTGTGGGACTGTACGTCAAAACAACATCTTTTAGCTTAGCTAGATCCAATTTTACTACTCTTCTTATTTCACATGTACAATAGCTGACTATACAGCGTTATTATGTTACTCCCAGTACATACAGGACGATAACACGCTCATGTTACCATGCTATCGCATGCTATCGAATAGACGAAAACACAATAGTAGCAATGTCATCAACATCTGTCGATAATACGTTCGTGCGGCCATAACAAACATATCTTCCTTTCTACGTACTTCTTAGTAAGTTGTTTACTAGTAGTCATTAGCTAGTATAACAAGTGCAATGGAAGTGAACAGTGCATGATTGCGTTATTCATGTCGCAGAGTACAAGTGCTCCTAGCTCTAAGAGAGAAGTAGTTAAGAAGTCAGGTGCGAAAGATGATTTTTAATGTAAACAAGTTTTTTTTTTTAGAAATATTCAGAAGAAAAGTAGAGAAAAAATCTTGATTTTAAAAAGTTTAAACGTCTAACAGCAGAGGTCTGTGTAGTAAATAAAAATACTGTATTATTCATCTATTTTGAGGTCAAAAGATCTGACTCTGGTAGTGTTCCGGTGTTTGTATCACTTATATAAAGGACCCCTCTAAAAGAGTTACATATTTAAATGAATTTGACAAGGATTGTACGAAGGGCTTTTAGAATGAAGGTGAATTTCCAACAATAGACAAAATTACCAAATTTATTAAAACCAATATTTCATACAAGGTCTCTAATTCGTCCACCTAGAGAATATTGCGCAGTTTAGGCTTCAAATACAGAAAGACAAATGATTGACGTAAATTCTTAATGGAGAGGAGTAATTGTGGCAGCAAGTTAAAATTCCTGCGCATAATGCATCAAATTGAATTTCTGGTGACACAAGACCAATCTTTTATTTAGACGAAACTTGGGTTAATCAAAACCACACTCAAAAATTCAATTGGCAAGTGGACTGAAGGTACCTTTGGGGAAGGGCAGTAAACTTATCATTTGTCATATAAGATTGGTGAAAATTGCTATTGTACCAGAGAGCAAACGCGTATTTTGTTCTAAATCAACTTCTGACTATCATGAGGAAATGACAGCTTCAATATTTAAAGAATGGTTTTTGAATGATTTACTAAATTATTTACAAGAGAGACGTATGGAAATAATGGATAATGTCCCTTATCATTCGGTCACTGTAAACAAAACTCTAAATACATCAACCAAAAAAAAGTGATATCATTCAATGGTTGAAAAAGGGGGAGATTCAGTTTTCCGCAAACGAAACAAAAAATGAATTTTTGTAATATGTTTTACTCTTCAAAAATCAGTCTAAAATGTATAACTAGTTCAACTGATTAACTAAAGCGAGCATGAAATAATTCGATTGCCTTATTATTGTCATTACAATCCAATTGAGAATGTGTGGTCTCGAATAAAGTAGGGAGTTGGAAATATAAAATAAGGACATTTAATATGAAAGACATGGAAAGACTCGTTAATCAAAGAAATAGACAACGTGACACAGAAAGACTGGGAATCCTACGTTCGACAAGATGAAAAATTACAAAAGGAAAACTTAGCGAAAGAATTAGAACGTTACGAAATGGTGGAACCAATAATAACACATTTTCAAGATTCTGATGATGCCAGTGACGAACTGCTACCTGATTTTTTTTTTTTAATGTTGTCTAACGTCCGTTTTTACTGAGGCATCACAGGCGGTGTAAACTGTTGGTACATGAAACGAAATGATAAATTGGGAAAGGAATTTTTAAGAAGGAATCGCTTCAGGCTTCAGTTTAGGGTACCTCCCCGGCATTTGCCAATGATAAGGACTGAGGGAAATCTGGAAAAAACCTCAGTCAGGAAGGACGGTCCTGGTGGAATACGAACCCCAGACCTCCCGCTCACGAGTCCGCGCCTTAACGACCTTGGCCACCCGTGGCGGTCCGCTAACTGATGAAGACAATGACAATGATAATGGTGGTAACAGGGATATCGACACCTACACCGAGCCTCTAGCACTTCCACTGGATCAAATATCAGGTAAATATTAATATTTATTTTAAAGGTGCGTGTATTTTTAAGAAACTGTAACTGTTATAACAGACATGATGCTGTTTGCATAAGTGCGACAGAGAGGGAGATAGAATTGGGATGCTAATCAAAAACGTCACCCTTTAAACAGAAGTACAGGCGATGGATTACAACAATCGCCAAGAAAAGCCCTCTAAAAGTTTTCCCAACAATTTGGGGTTAACTGTATGTCAGTACAACAGGCTTCAAAATTACTGAAAATTTATCTTCACAAGATTACAGAAACGCAAGCACCATAACCCAAGATTTTGATGAAGGGGTGCGAATCGGTTGGTATGGACTGTTAACAGTCAAAACAACCCATACTGATCAAGAGAAACCCAAAACACGGAAGTCTACTAGGCAGGTGTGTAGTATGCCATTAAAGTTTAACATGAAACATTAATGTTGACTGATTCAACTCAATTTTGAAGAAATTTCCTCTAAATTAACCAAAAAAATAACTACGTATGACATGTTCTAGCATGGTAAGGCGAAAGCTCATACAGTTTGGACTTAACTGCGTGCCATTGCCAGGTCTTTGATGAAAGAGTAACGAGTGAAGCTTGTCGCATACTTGCGAACATTAGATGAGCTGTAAAACACCACACGAGAAGAAATAACCAACATTTTGGAAGCAGAGCTACAACGCAAATTTGTTTAGGGACTGCTACCGTTTTCTTGTAGCAATCGGTGAACTTATGCAAAATCTTATTTGAGAATAATGAGTATTTCAAAAGTGATGGTCAATAATTTGAAGATGAGAAGTACAAACTGAAAGAAGTAAAATAGTTCCATATGCATAGATCCTTAAATGAACTATTTTCCAGCTAATACCTACATATTCTCCGTTGAAATTCACAGCTGATTATGACAGCACCAATTCCGAAGAAAGCTGCGAATTCTCCATTGAGGTTTCATTATCATAAGATGGTGACATTTTAGGTATTGACTCCAATACCATAGATATTTGTATGAATATAGTACAGATTTAGATTTTATTTTCAACAACACAGAAGCTTATATATACAATGCACTGTACAATTGTACATCTTGAACAAAGAAAATTAGAACAGGTGTTCAAAATGCTGTCCCTGCATCTTCTCTGCAATGAATTGCGAACTCTCTCAGGCATTCTTGGATCATCAATCATTTGCTGAAAGAAGTTCTTCCAATCCGACACCGCATATTTTGTAGTGTGATAATGTCGAAGTGTAAACACATGACCCCACGCGCAATAACCAATTAAATTTAAAGCTGATGATAGTACAGACCCTCCTCTAGTATCCATCATCGTGCATTAACTACATGCTCTGGCACTGCTGCTGTGGAACATCCTCGAGAAGGTCTGAAAGAACTTGCTACAAGAAGCGAAAATCCACTTTATGCACGGTCGTCAAGTAGTCCTGCCCAGACGTTGAGAAACGTTGTTGATGCGTGTTTGGTGCATTGCATGAGGTGTGACTTCGGCCTAAATGTGACAATTGTGGAAATAGCAAAACGTGTAAAATGAAAAACCGGGGCTTCAGGTTGTTCTCTTGTTGCATCCACTGGCAGAAATTCATTCTAGGGGGGTGAGGAAATCTTGCACACCTGGAGATAGCGAGTACAGTTGTTGACGAATTAAGATTCGCCACACACTACTTGCAATTGCACGTTCCTTAATTTGCTTCTACACATTCTAGCACGATGTTGCGGCTCTACGTCTATGTCCCCAACCTCCATGTGCAAAACTCCCAAGTTATCGAAGATATTGAAGTACCGTGATGAATGTACGTTCTGAGAGGAAAAATCTCTTCGTATTATCTCATTGCTGATGACTTTTATTATAAATGCTCTTCATTTATGTAGCCTCTCTCCATGTTGACTAGGTGATACATTATATTGTAGTGGTCTATGTCTGCCCTGAAAAGGGGAAAGGGAAAACATTGGCAACAAACAAGTCACCAGTGGATCCTAAATTTGAACCAGTTGAATTGGTCGGGTCAGTGATGGATCCCAATTAGCAAAAGGTTTCATATTTCGTAAACAGTTTATTTGCGGATTGTGTTTTGCTGGAAAGATTTTGCTTCTTTTCGATTATATTCTCATATTTAAATTATTCATCATCACTTTTGAAACACCTTGCACAGTACGGAGCAAGCATGATTGCCTTTTTTCCTCTCCTCTCTGAAACTAAGATTACAGTTATCAAACCGTTTGTTTAGGTTAAGGATGATATGGTATGCGTGAGGGGAATGCGGTACACCAGTTCGCCCAGGAAAATTGCCACGTCTCTGCGATGTTTAGAACTAACAGAGACAGGGTAGAAGTGAGATAAATAACTTACTCATTTATTGAGATATCCTCAGCTATTCTGAATAATATAACAAATAAGCAATATTGTTCCTGCTCAATCTTTGATGTATGAAATTAATAGTGGCACGGCTGAAGGATAGCCAGGGCTTTTTGGCAGTGTGTTACTGTTTAGACAAAAGCTGTAACACAACTCAGAACTCGTGGAATACGACGAAATCATTAAGGCTCGTTCTACATTTTACACATATTTTAAGCATGTGCATAAGAATATGTTGTACAATCGAGTGCTGCTTCATGTGCTTCCCTGAGCGTTGCTGAACAAATATAACAACCTATTAAGATCACTATTACTATTATTGTTGCTTTCTTACATTGAACGTAAACTTTCACAAACAAAATAACCCGTAGGTATTTGTTAATCGTGTTACTACCATATTTTGTTTCTCATGACACTTCCTAGATCATAGTGAAAGATATAATTGCAATATTTTGTTGTTTTATATTGGATATTTAAAAACTAAAAATTGCATTTTCAAATAATATTTAGGATTTGGTTTTAAAATAACTCCATTTCCAACATTAAAATAAACAAATTTAACTGAGTACTTACTCTACAGTGGACATGTCCTTCGATCCTTGTTTCTGGTCCTAAGAACAAAAAAACTGACTTTAATGTTTTATTAAATTTATTTCTAAAGCTGCAAACAAACTCATAGATCAGTCATATAGTTATAAGCAATCCTAAATTTGAGAACTGTGCGCATAGCATAATCCTGAACAAAATTATGTTCCTAATCAGTGAACCACATATCAAAAATTTATCATAAATACTTAAAAACAGTCTTTCTATATTCGGAGGCCGTGAGCATTATTTGGGTTGTGATTAATTTCTTTATTAATGTTTGTGTATTTCTGTAATGAACTTTTTGTAATTGAGCCCAGATATTTTCTAAGAATTTGAATATCGTGTATTTATGTGCCATAGATAATTCCTGTTTATTTATTTGGTTTATTTAAGAACGCTATTTAACATCGCTGGTCATTAGTGCTCCATTCAATTCAGAGAGTGAAACTGCCGATAAACCTTGCTCAGAGGGCTCATCTTTCATGCTTGAGGTTCTTTTACGTGCCGTAAACAAGTGACATGGGATCACCAGTTTACTTCCCTTCCGAAGGAAGAAATTTAGGATTTTTATGCCCTATAAAGTGCATCGATCGACCGTTGGTCTATGAGACTACCCATAAATAAAGATAAAGATAGCTTGTTGTGTCCCATGAAGGGAAAGACTTTCTACAATAAGGAAAGCTGCCGGTGTTTTACTCCAAATTAGAATTTACACTTGGCTACTTGTGGTACTTGTGTAATGACATGTTATTACTCCACTTTTCAGTCATTACACAGATGTCTCTCGAGGTTTTTTTTTATTTATTTATTTTTTTTATTTATACTTATCCTCTTGCTACCCGGGACCGCTGCTGACCTCCTTACGCTTTACCTTACAGACAGGATTGGTCCTGCTTGCTGCTGGAGTTCCAAATGGCAGCGAAGAAAGTCGATGGGTTATGATTTTACTATGATTACTTTAGCGGATAATTTCCTCGGTGTGCTTATGCATGTGCATTTTAATCTGTTGGCTCATTTGGTAATAGCGTTGTGCCAATAATGCGAAGGTCATGGATTCGGCTTGCTACGATTAAACTTTTTTCTTTTGACAGTAATATTTTTTTTCTCTCTTTCTCTATTATCATCTTCATAATTGGTCTATACTGTTATTAATAGAATAAACGATACATTTTTTATGGAATTAATAATACTTTTTCATATGTTAGGTCAGGTTAGCTCAGTTTAAGTTTAAAAATAATATGATACTTTTTAATACATTTAATATTACTTTTTCGTATGTTAGGTTAGTTACTTTAGGTTTAATAAAAATAATGTACCTTATTATAGAATTAATGTTACTTTTTCATATGTTAGGTTAGGTTAGTGAAATATAGGTTTAACAATATATATATATATATATATAAATTTAACAAAAAATAGAAGTTCATGCTAATCCTTTCCATCTCACACTGCCGTTTGGGTTCAATTCGGCTTTCTCCGCTGCCGTTCAGGACTGCAGTTGAAGGACTGACTCTGTCTGTAAGGTAAATTCCTCCTTAAACCTTTACTTACCTGCAGGACAAATTCTCGAGCTGCAATAGCTCCAGTCTTAAGCCACTGCGAGGGAGAGCGGGGAAAGCCCAAATAGTGTAACTTTCACAGATATAGCTGACTGTATAATAAGACCCTCAAGCACATTTGAATGATAGCTTAGACAGAGTGTTATGCTATAGTCGTGAAGGTTGTGGGTTCGAATCCTTATATACTGATTTTTTTCTGCCGGTGTTAAAGGAGATTTGCCACCATTACAACCAAACATAGTAGCATATTACCACGCCCACAATGCGCTATAAATTGCTATTTACGATTTTTTCTTCTAAATCAAAGGAGATTTGCCACGATTACAGTGATTTACTCGCCCCTATCAATTTATATTTACAAAAAGGAGCCGAGCGTGGGTCGTTATGTCGTAGTGAATTGCAGCAAATCACTGAGTTCACCTGTTTCTAGTATTTATCCGGGGTTGGCGTTAAGGTTGATGTGTGTGTGTGTGTGTGTGTGTGTGTGTGTGTGTGTATTTATTAATTGCAAATTCTAAAAATACACGCGTGGTAAAAAGTGAAAATCTCAGCTTTGTAATAAGGAACAACATATTGCAGCCAGAAATTTAAGGACAACGCATTGGTTAGGTTACCTTTAACAAAAAATGAATACATTCAATATTTACACTTTTACAAGCGGTCACGCAAATAGAGAAAAATGCCCATCCAAAACTAATACATGCAATATTTACACTTTTATAAACTGTCACGCAAACAGAGAAAAATACCTATTCCGTTATTTCCCGTTCGGCACTGAGGAGTTCGCCTCTCTCCGCTGTCGCTCGGGACTGGAGCTCGAGAATTTGTACTGCGGGTAAGGGTAAATCTCCTTAGTCTTGCAGTTTGCCTTTGTAGCCGCTTTCCTATACGCGTGATATCTGTCATTGATAACTGGTGCAGCGTAGCATTACACTTTCTCTACCTCAGAGATACACCTAAGATCTTGATCTGCATTTTTCTTGTCGTGTTTGGATTATGTCCTTTTGTTTCGCTCTTAGGGGCCAAATTTGACACCCTTAGAGTACATTTCTCCCAATGTCTGGAATTTAATCCTCCTGCTTACGTTTGGTCTAGAAGTATAAACTTAAGGGCCCAGAATGCTTTCTAAGCTAGACAACTTCTTTTTTGTATTTATCTCTCCGTTCTGAATTTAAGGACCTCATGAAAGAATCATAATTATACTTTAAATTTTGACTTTTTAGATATTGAAATCTATTGAACCTTCTCATTTTAATGATGTGTGATTTATGCAGTTGTATAACTTGGTTAAAGTTAAAAAAAAGTCTGTTCTGCATGGGAGTGACTTGGTTTGGAACTGTCCAGAGGTTGAAAAAATGTCTCTTTAAACTTCATGATATGTATTTTGATTATTTTATGAACTCTAAATTATGTGACAAACCAGTATGTTGTGGACAACGCAATATATTTATAAATACCTAGATATCTCTAGTGTTTCTAATTATGAATTTGCAGATTATGAACATGCTTCTTTGTACGGAGCTAGAATGCATTGAAAGGCTTTCTACACTTTATTGCTTGATTTTGAAAAATTATGTTTTGATTGTACAAAATATTGCTATCTTAAAATTTAATACACAAATTTGTTAATTTTTCAGGATATGTTAAACAATCACTTGTTTTTAATTTGATGTAGCTTTTTATGCAGCAATTTCTATCCAATTTGCATATAGAAAATTACACAAAAGTGTAGTAAAATGCATTACATATTAAAATAAAAAACACTTCTCTAATGAAACCATAGATGGAACATTTCTGTGTTGAATTACAGAAAAGGCACTCATAAATAACCTGTAAACATTTTAGTTTCCAACTTTACATCGATTTTGAGGCAACTTGCATTTTATAGCCACCATTTTAACATTAGAGAGGCAAGACATTCCGGAGCCCCTTAATGGAGATTTGTTGCTCCCGATATCTGTGCTCAATTAAGTACGCGAGACTCATATCTTCTACCGATATTGGGGTTGCTAGTCCATTTGACATTATCTGTGTTTTCATTTTCATCATTGCGAGGCCTGTGGTATTGCTATGTTCATAGTTGCAGCATTGCCTGTAGTTCTTTTGGCGTTTTGGCGTACATAACTACGTCGGCGGCAAATCTCAAAATTTTAGTAGGTTTCTGTTTATATTGATTCTGCAATTCATTTTCTGGAGTATATATTTCATCACGCAGGTGAAAAAGTTTGAGAGAAATTGGATCACTGTAATATATTCTTCGGTTTGTATTCTTCTGTTTTCGCTGTCGTAAAGTTTTGGCTTTAGAGTTTATGTACTTGGATTTAGGTACCTGTATTGATAGTGCTTGAAGGTTTGACTGAGTCGAAAACCTTACTATAATCTACAAAGCAAGACATGCCATTAAGGGAGTTAACGATCAGAAGTTTCGTAGATGGTTTATTGTGCTAAATCCTATGCGGAAGTCTGCTTGTTTGGGTGGTGGTTTTCATTTAGGGGCTTCGTTAGTCGTCTTGTTACAATTTTCATGAACTGAATGTAGAGACTTAACATCAGACTTATAGTTTTTTATATTTTCTTTAGTACCTAATCTGTGCAGAAGGTCGATTGTACTTGTTTTCCTTTGTTAAGGGAGTTCCTCTGTTTCCAGGGTTTTGTTGAAGATTCTGGCAATTATGGTGTTAGCTGGATCTCAGTTAGTTTCAGAAGTACATTATTGTTTGTTGAATTCTGTATGTGATCACGATTTCAGAAAAGATGTGCATGTGAAAAATTACACTTTAATAAACACCACTTCAATTTAAGGAAAACTACATACTTTCCTGCGAAATACTTTGAGCATTAATAGTGTGTAATTTGTTAGCTACATTACGGTTTTTGAGGCAGGAATATAATAGGATCGCTCATGTATAATAATAATAATAATAATAATAATAATAATAATAATAATAATAATAATATAATCTAGTAGAATGCTATAAAATCCAACGATTCATTAAGTAACAATTTTCTGTGCAAATTATCATACTTTTTCTTCAATTTTTTTTAACTATATTGAAAAAATGCTAAAATGACTTCTGAATTTGCTGTAGACTGTATTTATGAAAACATTTACAAAGAATGCGCTAATTATCTGGAGATACAGGCAGGTTAATTGCATAAACTATTTAACGTAGAAATCATTATTAATCGCAACATTTCATTCTTTTGCTCTTTATCCCATTTTTAAATCCATGTATTATGAAATTGTGTTTCTGCCTTATGAAAATTCGTGCTTTTTGTTTGTTGGATTTTATAAAAATGGAATGAAAGCTACATTTGTAGAAATGAGTACGGTTCTCTCATTGCTGTTGTCACACACACTCTTGTTTGTGTTCATAATTGATTTAATAATGTCAAAATGTGATGCATTTATAAATAAGACAGAAAACAAAGAAGATAAACAGTCTATCTCATAATCTGATAATATTCACAAACATTTTAACAAATTGTGGAAAGTATGAAAATAGGAAGGATTCCAAAGACTCCATGGTTCCGGTAAAATACACCAACACCAGGCATAAGTGCCCATTTATCAACTAGCAGGCCTCAATGTAGCAGACAAGTTGCCTAATTAGGATTTGCTAAGTTTTTTCCTGCCCCTCAAAAATTAACTTTAGGCACCAACGGATTTTGGGTTTATGTACTTCACAATTAACTACCTTCATCCACCATCTTGAAGACCAATGCAATTTTGAAAAGAAATGTTTTCATGGCCAAAATTATGCCATCACGACTATCAATAATGTAAGTGATAAGTAAGAAATAACTGCCATGTTTCATGACTCATCTGTTTGTACGTATATGAGCTCAATTCTTCGGTTCTTTTTCTTTGCGTGTGCATCAATCCCTCCTTAAATGAATTCTTGGCATTTCATTGACTATTTACCGTCCCTTTCTATATATCATAATGAGATTTGCATATAGAGGCAGGGTGAAAACATTTATAAGTGGCTAGCGTGATGAGTTACTGATCTATTATATGGTTCTGAGTAAATAAAAATACAATTAATGAAGTTTAAGAATAAATTTTAAAAATAATAAGCGATAGTAAGTTACATTTATTGTTAAAATAAAATAATTATAAATTATCACAATGCAACTTGATATCGTCTGCATCTTGGCACTTCTGTTTCGTTTGTAGGTGTACCGAATCTCAAAAGAGGGTGCATATAATCAAATATGTTGAGACCCCGTCCACCTCTTTCAGACTGTTACTTGGAAAATCACCACCACACTTGTGCATGGCAGCTGAACTTTCAACCGTATTATTGGTGGTCTGCTATCTAAGTCACAGAATGGGTACTAGTTCAAATAAGGAAGCATTTAAATTCGTCAATAAAAAGTAACACATACAAGCGAGCATTAATTTGGTATAGCCTCAGTCTTCAACATTAGTGGATGTATTGCTCCCCGGCAACAGCCACGCCGGACATTGTTACAGTTCGAGGAAAAGCGAAATCATAAAAGCAACTTATTATTAATTTATGTTTAAAATAATCTACCAACATTTTACCTTAGTGATCAAGGCAATCAGCACACTTGCAAATAAAGCTGTTAAACATACTTTTCATGTATTCATTTAATCCTTTCACTTTTGTGAATACTTCAGTGTTATCAGTGCTGGAACTTAGTCAGAATGAAAGTTTGATCTTTCATACAAGACATATAATTAGTGGGGAAAGTATTCTTAGCACGTTTTCAAGAACTTTGCGGAAGCATTTGATAGTTATTTCGAAGCATAGATTTCCTACCAAAAAAAAGAAAGAAAGAAAGAAAGAAAATGGAAAAAAAGAAGAAAGAAAGAAAAAGATAATGAATGGTATTTGTGAATTTTTCTCCAGTATCAAGGCAATGACGTAGCTAGGTATTATCATTAGGGTGTGTTCAAACTTAAAACAACATTTCGGTACAGGTGAGTCATCACATGAATTATCTTTATACACTTCACTGTTTGTTTCCCTTGCTGTGTTTCACTGTCATCAACTAATGCATGATTTGCGAAAGTAAATGTTCAATATTTCCTGTTTTTACTGATATGTTCTTTGTCTTTGCCTTTTTGCCACTTATTTTGAACGTCATGAATGTAATAACACCCCTCCCACGGTAGAGTCACACAATATGTATTATTGCAAAATTGATTATCACACAGTCTTGCGGTTCATTGAAATTCTTACACTGCAACAAATAATTATAATTATTTAACCAAGGAGTTTTAAGATTCTGAATGCTCAAGCCGGCCAGATCGATTCATAATGGCCATGCAGTGCTAAGTTCCACTGTTACCAACTCACAGAATATGTTGCTAGAGAGAGGCAAAAAAAAAAAAAATCCCCAATTTACATTGTACAAGTTTACATATACAGTAAGCATCAAACTGTGCTTATTGTTTTAAAGCTTTAAACCTAATATCATGCCAATGCTGGGCTTCGTCGCTTTTTCCAAGTTTAATTATGTGATATTACAACTGTTCTTTATCTTTCACAACCCATTATTGCAAATTGTCTTTGGTCTGTTTGGAAGACCTCCTATGTAACCTTATAGAAGAAATGAGTTACATGTGCTAGTTATGTTCTATAAGCATAGACATGACTCAAAGATCATCTTACCTGTTTCATCTTCTTGGAGGACGTTTCCTGCCCCTGTGTTAGTGGCCTGAAAAGATACAAAATAGGTTGAATTAACATATAGTTATCAAATTTAACAAATGCATTCACTTCACGACTTTTGAAAAGAGTTTAGTGTAGTATGAATGGGCAGTCTTTAGAGGAGAAGTTCATAGGTTATCCAATGTGAAAGAATGGAAGTGGGAGGCAAGTATACTGATAAAGTGCTCTGCTGAATACGGTGCTTTAAGGTACAGAATAAGAATATGATAATTAAGGGCATGAGAGGAAATGGAGAGCTGTCCCAGCTTCTACATAATAAAATTGATCAGAATCTAGTGCCTAATAGAGTATAAAGAGAATATTCACCCACTGGTTATTGATGGTGGAAAATAATGAACATGTGAAAGTACAGCTGATGAAAACACAGCTGAAGAAGAAATAGTTTTAATAAATTACATAAGCTTTTATATAAAACAAATGAAAACGGTATCAAAATTCAGGAGGCTTGCACACACACATTTTATCCATGTTTATTTCATATCCGAATTGTTAAACACAAAACGCACCTCATGAATTAGAAATGAAATATGAGCAATTAAAGTAAGAGAGGTTATATTTTAGAATTATGCTAATTACATATCTAACACTATTCATTTTATTACGAGGAATGTAAAAATTACTCCCACTATTACTCGACTATTTCAACATTCCTTTGCGATGCACTTGGTAAACCATCTTTTTGCGGTCCTAAGAGATGATTGTCGAAAGAAGGGAGGCCTGGGCTGTAGGCAGGGTGTTCCAACTGCTGGAAACTCAAACGGTTAATGGTTTCAACGATCTGATCGGGCGAGTGTGGCGTTGCCTGTATTACAACACTTCCTTCGACAATAGCCTCGAAGTACAGTGCAAATTGCTGACTTGCACTGTTGATCGTAAACCCCATTTCCAGGCAGTCTTCAGGCCTTGACATCACCTCTTCCGCGGAAAATTCAGTTTTGAATTTATTCTTCTGTGCTGACACTGCAGGTTTTCATTCCATACTCTAGTGTTGGATTCTGGACCCATGTTTCATTCCCTTTGTATATTCTGCTCAAAAATTATGTGCCTTCATTGTTGTAGCAGATCTCAACACATTTGCGTTTGTACCCTGTGGTAAGCTCTCTTGGCACCCATCTTACACTTTATGGGAGCCCAGATCATTTGATATGCAGAACCAATACCTCATCGATGCCAACTCGCCGGTTGGCCAGTACCATCTCTCAAAATTGTTGATTTGCTCAATTTTCTCGTCAGTGGTGGAGGTTGACGGGCGTCACACTAGTCCAGCTACTTTTAAACTTCTAGATCCACTCATACACGCTTCCATGCGGTGGAGCACTAGCTCCGTATTTTGTTGCAAGCCTCCTATAAATTTCATTCCCTGACATACGATCAGAGCAGAGAAATCGAACCACTGTCTTTGTTCCACCTTGGTGCACACTGCTAGGAGAATTGCCATTTTTATATGTCACAGCAGCAAGAAAAAGTGATCAAGGTAAAATTTCGATCATGTGACGAAGGGAATGCCAACTCTAAGCATTCATACCCAGAAAGCAGTGCGACAAACCTAAGGATGTGTTGTGGAGAAAGTGCGAGTAATATTTTACTTTATATCCTTTCTTAATATTCTCCTGCCATTAGCGGCATTTTGGAAGTACGAAGTGAGGTTTTCCTGTTATTGCTCTTTTTGAAATGAGAAAGTGCTAAGGTAAGAAAATTTGCACAGCAAGATTTGAACATGTTTGTTAGGAAACTATGCATACAGTTGCTGATCCACAAGATTACATAAACATGATGGTGTCCACTAAAGTGTTGCCTATGAAGGACTCTTACTTCGAAACGTTTATAAAAGTCTGTATATAGTTTTATTCGTTCATTTAAGAAATATTAGTCTTTAGAACTTTATGTAGGCCATCTTGTATAATTCATTATCTGTAGTAATACAACAAGAAATCCAGAAATTACCTTGAGAGGCAGATAGAGTTGTACATCTTTTGACTTTTTAGCAAATACAATGAAAAACATTAAATAATATATCCATAAATGCCCTTACAGTTACGAATTTTCAGTTTGGCATTTTATTTCCCGTAAACCGTAGGACAGATGAAGTTCGAAATTACAACTGTTTACATATCATGTTGTTTTATTTTTACATTTATACTCTTTGGTAATAAATTGAAGATAACTGAGGCATGATAACGTAAAACACTAATTTAAGGTACAATTATTTAAAAAAAAAAAAAAAAAAAAAAAAACGTTTGGAGCATCGAATTTCATTGGTTAAACTTGTTTCATTAATTCTATTTTGCTTAGTATTTTTTGGCTTCAAACTTTGAATTATAAGAATTAATGCATATGACTTTCCTCCAAAATATTTTCAATTGCCCGTATTGGTGATTATTAATTTATAGTACAAACTGATGTTTGGGTCAAAGAAGCTATAAAGATATTTCAGTGAGTTGTTCTGATGAATTTGCATAAAAACAATTGCATGCAGGTGCGATTAGATTAAAGAGACTATTTCACTCATGTGATGTCATCTTAAAATCTACTAATGAAAAGAAACAAATTTTGAATTTTGACCAATTCAGGCATGATTACGGAATGAGATTATTGAAAAAAAGTTATCAGATTCGTTTTACCACGCGACGTCCATTTATCTCTATACCTCGACTATATAATTCTTGAACATGCATCACTGACCACTTTTGCTAGAGGCGGTGGGGAGCTATTGATAGCAACAAAAACATGGACAATCGACAATCAAAGGACAAAATAGAGCGTTCTTCAAAGCATTCTGGTGATGCGTCAAATGTGCAAATTGATGTTATCATTTGGAATTCCAAACCACAATATACAAAGAAAAATAGACACACTGTATGTTATCTTTTTTATTTTCTCAGTTTGTATTAGAAAATTGAACGGTAGCGATTGTATTAGTCAACATTTGTCCATTTCATCTCACGGTTTCTGAACAGAATAGGTATCCATAAGTATAACATTTTATACAAGTGTTAATATTCTGTGCGCGAATTTCAAATATATATCCCTTTTATAATCTGATCATGAAATAGTCCTAAACCCGTATTTTGTTCTTCTCTATTGGCATTACTGACAATGGGCATTCTTCCGTTGCAAGATTGCTTGAAAAGTTTAAGTGCAAATATACAATTATTACAATTTTGTAAGTCAAATTTAGGGGAATTATATTTAAATTCTTCTTTTATTCGTGAAATAATCCGAATATATTTCACTCGAGAGTGTGAATTTTCCAGATAAATTCACTCACTACGTTAGTAAGTAACGTAGTAAGTGAATTTATCAGCAATCTCAGACTCGCGTGACATTACTTGTGATAAAACGGAAACGATGAAATTGTGGCGATGAACAGCTGCCATTGGTTGCGATTCCTAATCTATCGGATTGGTCACTGCTTCGTGAGCTAAATAGTATAAAATAAGTTTTTATGGGCAGAATCAGAAATTAAGTTACACTTGATTTTTTCGGAGCAGAAATCTATTTTTCAAGATATTACAATATAATTTGATACAGATGCATCACACCATTTTTCGGCTTAATCGCTGAAACTCTGTAAACAATTGCCTGGAAGTTTCACTGTTTTTTGATTCCCTAAAGCTAAAAATAGGCTCCGGACGATCTGGGACAGTGTTAATGTAACCAACTCCCGTGTAATGTCCGCAACAGTCACCCTACGATTGCTGACGCAGCCAATGTCAGCACGTCAATAGACATGTGCTGCCCGCAAAAGTCGTACTGTACCTCGTACTTCAATCTTGGAGTACATTTCCAGTTGACGCCCCATGTTGTACTCGTGCTATGGTGCGCCTCTTATCACTACTACGGCGAAAGGGATTCTGTAGGAAGATTTGAACATGAATTTTGTTCTGCGCAAGCGCCACTCATTTTGCGCAGTGCTGCCAGATTAGCGCAACAAGTGTAACTTACTTTTTGAATCCTCCTCGTACATAAAACTTGTCTGTATTTGTTTACATAAGTACCAGATAAAATGCAAGTATAAAGTAGTTTAAACTGAAAAATCTGCTTTATTCGAAAACTCAAGTCGATAGAGTGTGGTTACGAAATGCATGTAGTCAAATAAGAATTAATGCTATAGGCTGCACATTGTTTTATGCTCTTTAAAGGCTTTAGGGTCTCATGGAACCTGGAATGGATAAATGAAATAACCATGCTACTTGGTATAGGTCTTTTTCTTGCTGAAGGAGGGGGAAAAATACTGTACCTAGTGGGAGCCAGGACCGCAGACGGTGTAAAAATGCATTTAGGACAATTAAATACATTTTTGATCATCCAAAATCCGGAAAAAAAGCCTTTCAAATGTAGTGCTTGACATCTGTTATGCATCACCACTAAGGAATAGTGATGAACAACGAGTGAGTACTTTGCTCTTTATAACCCTTAGCAAATATGTACACCTGCATAGTGAAACTTGCACTCTGCACTGAATACTCATTATGACGTCACGTGCAGCACGAGTGTTAGCTTACCTACATGCCCTCTCCTTATTGTAACAGTAGACTGTGGTACTACTGCTCGCAAATACTGAACAAAGCTAGAAAAAAAGGTGAAAGTAAAGCGTGGACTAGATTTAATGTAGCGCTATCAGAAAATGGCGAGGACATTATATGTTCAGTGTAAGATTTGTGGATGCATTAAAATATCAAGGAAAAACTACATTCAACATGATGGGCCATAATTATAAAAATAAACGGAAAAGCAAAGGAGGATTGGAGTAGGTTTGCATTTAATTTCTGTCTGTGCTTCTGAATAAAAGGAATAGTTAGGAAGATGGAGAATATATAAAGATACAAGTATTATAAATCAAAAGCTTAACTACATCTATGTACTGGTTATAAAAACCAAAAACGATTTGAATAAAACCAATGTCAAATGAAGTATGAACGTAATATAAAAGTCGTTTATATTTCCTATTTATTTTCAATTTATAAGCAGTACAAACGGGTAATTTACGTTCTTTTTAGTCATTATATTTAATTTCATTTAGTAAACAAACTGTAACACCTTAATATATAATTTTTATATTCTCTGTCTATAATAACAGATTGCAAGTATGTAAGAGTAGATCTATTACTTGCCTCACAGCGTACTAGAGAGCGGGCGGGTGAATTTCGGTGCTTTCCACCTGATGACCAAGCGGTTAGAGTGGCGAAAAAGGCATCATTTAGGACGTTTAATTTATTTACTGGCGCTCTTGAACGTCTCAGGTAATCAGCGTCCCATTCAATTCAGGGCGCAAAACAGTTGATACATTTTGCTCAGAGGTCTGTTCTTTCAGGTTTAACTTCTTTTACATGCCATAAATCTACGACACGAGGTCCATAGCTTTACTTCCTTTCCGAAGGAGGCCATACTTAGGATTTTTACCCTGGCCGGGATTGAACCCGCGATCTGGAATCTAGAGACAGTGTGGTTACCACTAAACCACCAGAATCGATACATTAAGGAAGTGTAGTCGGCAGAGAATTCGACAGCGAGAGCATACACTTAGAGAGCGTTGGTTCGCACTGTAAGGAAGAAGAACAAAAACCATAATACACTTCTAAAGAAAACATTAGATATCGTGCAAGACGACAGACTTCTGTCAGAAGAAATTACGGCGGATAGCCACGGAGTTGCAATAAACGATAACAATTTCAATTAATTTGAATGAGTTCTCAGTTTATTTCTCTACTAGATTTAAAACATAGAGACCCAGAATTCACTTTTCAATCCCCTTATTATAAAGTTCCAGATTTTTTCTTTTCTTTTTCAGAGTAGGTATTTACATCTGTCTGCATGCATTACTTTCGATTTCCTAGCACATTTGCTACCCTCAAGTTCAACAGACCAAAAAGTCATATCTTTTGAGGAATTTCAATTTAATTTTTTTTTAAAAATTCGTGCAAGCATATAATTTCATGTACCGCTTGACGGAAGGAGCATTCTTGCCCACGGAATGAAGGAAACTAGCCATTCAAAGCGCGGCTAAAATATGTAAAGGTGACTATCATTGGTATAATTAAGCTCGTTCTGTATCCCCCTTTTCGTGCGTACGCATGATAATGCTGGAGAAACAGTCGATTCTTCTGTTCCGCGGCCATAAAGTTACCTGCCTGCTTGAAATGCTACCCTCCCTCAAACATATCAAGTGCACATAAAATTTTCAACGTCATCTCTCGGGATTAATGCTTGTTAATTTCATAGCACGATGTGAAAGTTCGTACATCATTTATGGGTAATTCTGTTCTAGAGAACAGATTACGGTTATGACTTCCCCCTTAACAAGTAAAATATAGGCGTTCTAGATAATATACAAGGCAGCAGGAAGTTTGGATTAGCATGCAAAAGATGGTAACCACAACGTGTTGTTCAGTTTCATTCTTAATATGCTAAATAGTTTTTGTTTCCTGGGAATAAACGAGCGGGGTAGCTCAGGTGATAAAGTTTGGGACTCGTATTCAGGAGGCTAGGGTTCAAATTCCTTGGGATCGGCTATCCTCACCTTGAACGAGTCCTTTCCACGAATTTCCTATTCTCTCATTCATATCATTGAATTCCGTTGGTTCATTACATGATGAAAGTGCCTAGGGAGACAGGCTGGTGTGGTCTGGCAGTAGCTTGTGCTTTCCCCGACCTATCCCTTCTGAGGGGCTAGACCTAGGTCCTTCTTACCTCATCCCGTCCTTCCGGAGGTTCCCTCTCTGGGGGGTGTAAACACAAACGGCCAGCCTTTGAGCAAGGCTGAAGTATCGAAATATTCTTCATTCTTAACAACTGAATCAAATCAAATACCCGAGCTTATGTCTTACAAAGGTAATAATATGTTTAAGGATCCCGTAATTATTACATATCTCAGATTTAGTGTTAAAGCAAAAATGTTCAAAACACATTCAACACCTAAAATTAGTATTTTATCACACTTCATTGCATTTATAGATGTATCTCATTCGTTATACTTCGATGTATAGCATTGTCTTAGTGAAGAAATTCTAATTGGTGAGTATTAAATGGGGAATAGTCAATAGTCAGTTGCAATTTGCTGTTATGAGAGTACGGATTATTTCTTTCTTTGTGTTGTCATAATCAATTTACTGTCAAAGATATCAATATAGCTCGCCACGTGTCTTTGCACGCTATCCTCTTGAATCTAGATTTAATATATTTAGTAAAACCCAGCATTAGTCCGAGAAAAACGGGGTAAAATAAAATTCGAATGGATTGTGCATCACACTGTCTAATTAAGAATTAAAAAGAAACGGGATTTGCCCTGGGCACTTCTCCTGTCATGAAACACTTTGTTGAATGCTGTTTATGCATAAATTTAGTTGATTTTCTTTCCAGGGAATCCAATAATTTAGACAGACAAGATACCAAGATATTTATAAGTTTAACGGAAATCCCTTTTAGCGTATACCTCGCCAATGTGTGTACAAAATTGAACAACTGTACAATTGTTAGCAGGATATATCATAAGTAAACTAACCCGGCCAGGACCGATGGATTTTTTCGGGCGTAAAAATCCTAAGTATGGCTTCCTTCGGAAGGGAAGTAAAGCTGTGGGTCCCGTGTCGTCATTTGCGGCACGAAAAAGAACCTCAAGCCTGAAAGAGAGGCCTCTGAGCAAAATTTGTCCGCCGTTTCACGCCCCGAGTTGAATGGGACGCTGATGACCTGAGATGTTAAAGAGCGTCCATAAATAAATGAATAAAAAAAAAAAGTAAAATATATTTTTCTTATTTTTGTTTAATAATGAGATAATGCAGTTTCTATTCTAAAATTTAAATTGCCTATAAATTTATATTACTTTCACAAAATCTTGGTATCCTTAAATTATTAAAAAACATTTTTCTAACTATTAATCCTAATATATAAATAAAGTTATATGTGCTATTATATGTATATATAATATAAATGAAATATAAAGTAACACCATGAACGATATAACTAAAATAATACTAAGCCTTCTTGCCTGTGAAGAACTCTAATGGATCTGTGAATATTTAATTCTTTTATTTTTTATGCTTATTTTGTTATGTATAAAAATACTGAAGACAAATATCGCAATGATTTTTCAACAGACAGAAGACAAGTTTTCTTAAAACATTAGAAACCATAAGATAACACTGTCTTCGAACGAGGCAGAAGCAGGGTGATCCGAGAACCTTTTAACTTAAAACTGTTGGTCTCTACTTGGAATAGATTAAGGAATGCGGTCTAAACAAATAACCACGCACTGTATAGGAGCTTAAAGGAAATATCAGCGCAGAAATTGGAAAAATTAAAAGCAGATTTATCGCGGGTGAACGCAAATTTCATCAAAAGATATGAGAAATGTGAGACTGGATAAAGGCATCACTTTGAACAGCACAGGTTAGCACTCATTATGAAATAACGGGTGCATACAATTATTGATCAAATTTGTGCTAGAATGCGAAGGTAACTGGTCCGTCTACGAAATCAGGAGCTCCGTAATCTTAGCCATGCATGGCTTGGAGTTCAGCTACGGACGCAGGCCAAAAACAATTGTCTGTTTAACTAGAGTGAGAAATGTCAGATCGGTCATATCATCAAAATGGTGTATGTCGCACAATATTATATTTTGTTACGATTTAGAGCTGGAATATGGGAATTTGCGGTGCTAATGCGAACTTTAAGAAAAGTCACATTTGTGTCCCGCATCTTGCAAAACTCTAGGGACTTGTTTCATAACATTCTACAAACTAACAGAGAAAACATTCATAATTTGTAATTTGTAAAACATTTCTTTTGCATAATAATTTTAATGAAAACTTGCAAATTATTAGCACAAAATGTAATAATAATGATTTTTACACATTTATATTTCAAAATAATACTAACACTATTTATTATTTGCGATAACTAATACTTTTTCTACAAGTTTCATTTCATTCATTTTTTGAAACTATTAGTAAAGTTTTATTGGATTGGATGGTTAGGGGCGGAGTAGGCATCACAGTCACTTCAGACTTGCTTAAAAGTGCTTGTGCCTATGAACCCAGTTGGGGCACTTCTGGGAGGAAAGGATGAGGTGAGGGAGAAACCGGGCGACCAGGATCCAGGAATAGTGAGGCGCGGATAGATGGGGTCCCTATTGTCTTCATGTAGAACTCACCGACGTCAGCGGAGCCTCTCCTCCAAGAATTTCGAGCCCTTCAGAAAGACTGCTTTCACACTAGAAACTATCTAAAGAGCAAGCCACCGTCACACTGCACACAGCCCACCCGTCCTGGCATTTTCGACCCTATGATGGTAACGTGGAATTAAATGAGACGAAAGGGGAGAGCAGAACATTGTAGAAAGTAAAGCCTCAAGCCTTATTGCCGGAACCACCCCACCTGGTTAAGGTTTAGAGTGCCTTCCAGCCAGGCAGAAAGAATGTTTTAAGAAATTGGGTTGAAAATTCAACATGGATCAAGAAATGGAGGTGTTCTTTCTCTAATACATTACTTTCCATTCGTTAATGCTTTCGAAAAACACTCAAATTGTATTGATTACTTGGTCTTTATTTCAGCCAGAACACAATTTTAGTTTTGATTTTGTTGCATTTTCCATTTTTTGCTAATTATTTTTTAAAATTGACAAATATCAATGGATGAGTGAATGTATTTTATTCAAATTAACAATCCACGATTACGTTTTACGGCTTTGTCAATGTAGAATTCAGAAGCTAATGAATGGAATTTTGGGGGGAAAATGGATGTTAAGAATTTGTAATTTGTAAAATTTTATGGTAAAATTCATTTATACAAGGCTTCCAGAATATGTCCTTACCGCTCACACGGCTATTTGCGTCTCCCCTCCCCACTTATGGTCCCCTGCCTGATCTTGAACTTCCGAGCAGTTCGCCAGTTCGCGAAGATTTTAGGGAAACGTAATTTTGTGTACAAATATTATTATAAATAAGAAGCAACTCGTCGTTCATAAGGAATTTATTCGGAAGCTCCTGGGCAATTCTCCTTCCGGAACTGCAATACACGATCTTGTGAATGTATTTGATACTACTGGTTTAGTGAATAACGAGAAACACGCTTCAAGATATACGGTTTTAAGGAAAACAAATTATATAACATTGGCGCAAATCTTTAACGTGCGCTAACAATAAAAGCATAGCCGAAATTAGCACAACTAGTTGGGGTTTCAGTGTTTTATGCACATACAACAACAAAAGTGTTAAAACTCAAGCCTTAAAAGCGCACGTGTCCATTATGACATGTTGATCCCGAAGCATGTGTACGTTATTGTGAGTGGTTTCTTTCATCAGTGATTGAAGGGTTGGCCGACTCACAGTTATGTTCTTTTCAGACGACAAGACATATTTTCACCAAAATATACAGGTGCCATGCCCAGCTACTGAGAGGCAAAACCCCGTGCGTGGGGTAATGACATATGCTATAAGCCCTGCATTCTAAAGATTATTAGTGATAATAATTTGTACATTGTGATTTTAATGTAATATTATTAGTGCACATAAGGGACAGAGCCCAGATATCTTTCACTGAGATGGAAGGAAATGAGATTATCCACCTATGCACCCAAATAGGGGATGGAAGTAAGAACAGCAGTGGATGTGCCGTAAATCTGAAAACGGTTTGCTCTGTTCTATGGAGTAATTATACTTTTTCAGCTAGAATGGCTGAACATTTTATGATGACTGTTGATTTTTTGTGTCAAGGGGAGGAAATTATGCAGGTAGCAGTTTCTGTGAATTTTGCGGCAGCTTATAATTTATTTTAGTGTTCTAAATAGTGTATATGTATATACAATTGTATTCAAAATGATTAAACAGTAGAGAATGCATCTACATACATGCAAACATACTGCTTAACATAGTAGCTTATTCAGCACAAATGTGCCTTAGTATTCGTCAAAATATTTAATGCATTGTTAACCCAGCGTCCTTTCCAATTTTTAAAACAGCTTGAAAGTTTCGGATCACTATCAGCTGCCTCGTCCAAGGATTGGAATCTCTCATTTTCAAAGACAAAAGGGCAGAAGTCGAGGACACCAAATGTTAGCTTGAAGGGCGAAAAGACTGGGGGATATAGGAAATAACATATTTTGTGAAAATCTTTATGCAGACAGTGATTTTGGAGCAACAGTCACAGGTACAGGGAATCTCATTGAGCAGGAAAGCGACTGTTGGTAGAATAAAATCAGAGAAACGGATCTCGGAATAAAAAATTATAAATACTTCTTTATCTATTACCGAAATCCGAACTCGGGTACGCAGTGACAACCTAATGCTCTAGCGGACGGATTATTGAAGTGTTTTTGTAGATTAATTTGAACTAAAAGCCACCAGAATTATTTCACACCTATGCAAGAACGTGAGATGTAAATTAGAACGTGCACAGTATACATTTACGCGTGTAATAAGCTATCCGCTTTTCATTGTGTGTGTCCGAGTAACTCAGTGTACTATACGTGAAAGTTTTACACGCTTACTCATGGTTGGAAAAACGTGTGCTCAGTTTAACGTTTCTATGCGTCTAACAACCATTGCTTTTACATTTATTTCTTCCTATGTTTTTGTTTGTATGTTACAACTACCCAAGTTTTCTCATCCCCATAGTTGCTACAAAAGTATAAATCCACATTAAAAATATAAAAGGGTTGCGCATGGTTACATCACGATTTGAATTAAAGTAATAAGTAGACCAAGTTAGGCCATTAGCATGGTAATTACAGCAAAATGCTGCGTGAATTTTTTTAAAAATGTTATAAGCACTGAAGAAGGAAAAAATAAATGTAACCAACTAAACAAAATAATGCCAAAATCTTTGATTTACAATGGCTTACACACAAACACGTATAACATTTAAAACTGTCATTAAATTACACGTGCAAGTGTCCGTTTTGAAATACAAACACAAGTATTTCTATTTCCTTCCAAAGAAACCGTGAATTATTTCATCAAACTTTGTCGCCTCTGCTCCCACGCCCATTTTTTTTTTTTTTGCACCGAAACTTCTTTAAATATCCGACCCTCCATGCTCAGTTGCACTAACAGCTTTTAGTTTGATTCTACATATACCTTAATATTCAGACCGTAAACGCATATTTAGTAGCAATGATTTGAGAAAGTTCTGGAAAGTGGGTATTTATATGCTATAACATTCTGTGCTCCAAGCGGAAATCAATCCAAAGTGACCCGACTGAGAAGCCTTTCGACTAAACTGCCAGCTTGCATTTTTTATAACTGTCTCCAGACAAGTTCAAAACGTGCTGTAGATTACGATGATATATCCGTGTAAGCATTTTTGAGCAACATTTATTTTTATAATTTAAATTATTACAGTTATTAATATAGTGCAGACTTCACTGACTCGCGATTAAAAAACAAGTTGATTATGCACAAATAAATAGAAACCAAGTAAACTAGTTACTACTTCTTCCTGCGCTCAATTATACCTGTACTCAGTGAAGCGCCCAATTTCAGATACGTGTTGTTAAAAAAGTTTTTTTCAGAGACACTTTCCCCAATTTTGATTGGTTATTTCCTAGTTTGATTTTTAAGTTTCACCAATTCTCCACAATAGTCTTCCTCCAATGTTATTTTATGTATTGATCCACACAAGGCATATGAAAAATCTATAATATATAGGAAACGTTTGAGGTTCCATCAATCTTTGTTTACCACACCAATATTCTGCCACTGAGCTGCCACTTTGTCCTACTTACATGGACACAACTGCGTCTCATTTTTCCAATGTGTGCCTACACAAGTTGCAGAATAAACAAATATATTAATTATATAAGCCAGGACTTAAATATGACACACCGGGAGATTTCTAGGACCTATAAACTGAAATGGAAGACGCTTGGATTATTGCCCGGCTAGCTCAGTTGTGCAGCATTGGGACGATAAACTTAAACTATGTAGTTTAAGTCTTTTCCGCGACCTCCAGTATTTCCAATCTATTTCGCCATTTCAACTTCAGTAAAAAGTAAATAATTAGGAACATTTCAGGGACCTGCGCATAAAGCTTCAAGAGTTATTACCTAGCCCAAAAGCATGCTAAAATATCTACAGCCAAGCGGGAGCTCAGGCGGTGACGCTTGAAACTTGCATTCGGGTTTCAATACCTTAAGTCAACCATTTTGACCTTGAGATTTTGGCCAGGCAAACCACAAAACTTCCGCTCTCCCATTTTAATATCATTTCACTCTGTTGGTTCCACTAAAACATAAAACAATTCCAGACAAGAAGGACTGGTGCGTGTGACGATGGTTTTCACTTTGAAAATAATTTGAACCCAGCCTCTGGTATGAAAGTGGCCCTTCTGAGGAGCTCGAACTCCTTGTTGGGGGAGCTCCGCGGTGGCGTCGGGGTGTTCTATCTGGAAATAATAGGAACCCTGTCTAGGCCTGTGGTTCATCACCCCTCTGTCTCCCTCATATCAACCCTTTCTTCCTGAGGTGCCCTCACTGGGGATATAAACACCGAGGGCCAGCCGTTGAGCATGTTTGAAGTACCGAAATATTCCCCTTTTTTGTTCTAAATCACAGTTGTATCAACCTAATATGAACAATGTGTTGCCAACACGACATTATGCATTCAATACGACGGTATCAAGTTTCCGGCCTCGCGGATAAGGATTATGGGCTTCACAAAACCCTTATCTGGTGTCATACCTCATCTGTTTATGAATAATTGCAGCTGTAACTTCTACTCTGCTGTATTCAGTTGTGCAGACATAGTTGCACATAGAAGGCTATGTGTAGAAGATTGTGACATGTTCAAAATGGAGTATCCAGCTGTTATTAAGTTCTTCACAAAAGAAGGACTTACTCCAAATGAAATTAAACAGCTATTGGACGGTGTATATGGGGAAGCACCCCCTCATATTCTACCATAAAAGAATGGGTCAAACCTTTTTGAACGCGTCGAGAAAGCATTGAAGACGAAGAGCGTGTAGTTCGGCCCTTGGAGGTGTTCATTCCTGAAAACATCGCTCTTGTGGAAGGTGAAATTATGGAAGACTGGCGGCTCAGAGTTACAGAAATAGCAGCATGGTTGGGCCTTTCTAAAACAATAGTCCTTAGAATTATTCATGAACATTTGAACATGAATAAGGCTAGTGCAAGACTTCTTTCCTCACTCCAAAAGCAGCAACGAGTCATCTGTTGTCAGCTTTTTTTGGAGCTCTGCCGTGGCAACGAGAGAGAAGTTTTGCAAACCATTGTTTCAGAAGATGAAACTATGGTCCTCTACTATGATCCCTTGTCCAAAAGAGAATCAATGGACTGGAGTAAACCTGGCGAAGCACGCCTCTAAAGGCCAAGATAACTCAGTCCATCAAAAAGGTCATGGCCACAATCTTTTGGGACTGTGAAGGAATACTATTCATTGACTTCAAGGAGAGGAACACCACAGTAAATGGGGAGTGCTATGCTGGCCTACTGCACAGACTACGTGCTTCCATCAAAGAGAAAATGGGAGGAAATCTGAGTGGTGGTGTGCGCCTTCTTCACGACAACGCGCCTGTGCACACAGTTCTTGTTGCAAAGGAAGCTGTGAAGAAGTGTGGCTTCAAGGAGATCTATCATCCACCCTACAGCCCAGTTCTAGCTCCCAGAGACTATTTCTTCTTCTCAAAACTCAAGAAAGACCTTCGAGGAAGGGAATTTAAGTGTGACGAGAAAGTGGTGAATGCTGTTTATGCCCATTTAGCAGACAAAACGTATATTGAAAAGTGAAATATAGTTTTTGTCTTTATCATACCTAGAAAATGGTTAGGCCGGAAACTTATGGACCTACTCTCGCATCTGGTAGATCGTCAAGAGAAACCGATGCTTGTTTAGTTTCAATTTCATATTTCGATGAGGTATTCTGAAGAAGCACTGCAGATTCAAATGCCGTAGATTACGAAGCATTGCAGTTTTCCAAAAAAAAAGGAATGCAAATACACTGGCAGGTATGGAAAATATTAGTACCGAAAGAAAAACTGTTGGAAAAATACAAAGAGGAAATAAAGAAGGAAAAATAAAAAAAAATGGACTAAATAAGGAAATTACGTAAGCATATAAGACAGTCTTGCCTCTTTAAGGCCTGATTTTTTCAACTATCCGCAACAGAGCTGAAACAATACATACATACCCACGTAAGAAAAACGTAATTAAAATAAAATGTAAAGGTACTGCAGAAAATCCGAAAGCTTCCATCACAAGCCTATGGTGATAATACAAATTCTTGAAGTTTCACCGTCTAATCTAAGCTAAAATGCATATTTTATAAAAGTATGCACATCTAGACAGAACTCAACAATTTGTCTAGAATTACAGTTTAGATATAGGTGAAGGCATACGAATCATTTTACAAAATAGACCTTGGTGATCAATAACATAATAAATGGTCCTTTTATTAAAATAACTACAAAAAAGCTAAATGAATAAAGAGGACTAAAAGAATTTTACCAAGAAACTTATCATTTCACACAATACTAGTCGTATCATCAAGAATAACGCATTGTCACATCAGAGAGATATTCGCTTCATTTCCAGGAGGAATGAGCTCTCAAGTTTCTGCTGATGATCATATGATGCATGCGTTATATTCACACTTCTTCTTTACTTTATGTTCCTTAAGTACTTGCTCTGAATGAGGCGCTATTAGCTCATAATCATGAATGGTGATGGTGTAGCACTTAAAGTGAATTTTTGCACTTGCTACAAGACGCAATTTATATTTGGAAATGAAAGTTTCCTTGGGAACACCGCCGTAGACTTTCGTTCTGCTTCTGTGTATTGCCTCCAATGCATGTTGAAGGTCATGTGACTATTTATACGTTTTTTTGTAAATTCTATGTGCAATTGAACTTCAATTATCCGTTCTAATAAATGGAGGAGAGTAGAGGTTAATCGAAAAAGATAAATAATCCGCACAATTATTTTTCTTACTTTATTTTTATGGCCTTTTCAAGAACTCCCGTCACATTTTTCTCAAATTCGCTATCAGTAGTTATTTTTCTCATGTTCATTATAATTCTACGAATTAAAAATATGCGACTGATTTAATGTTGTGCCGTAACTCTTAAGTTAACCGTCATTTCACCATTATCAAACCGTTCTTTATTCCCCCTCTCGTTTCTGTATTCAAAACTTTGACTTTTCTCTTAAGTGATGGTGGGGCGAAATTCCACAAATTATTTTGACTTCTGTGACACATTGACATTTTCAGAAGCAGGATAGTCATCTTCTGATACATTTAACATTCAAAAGAACTAGTTCTGAAATTTCATTATTAAACGTTCTCAAAATAGGGCATATCGCAGGAGACGAGATTATTTAAACGGTAGTGCGCTGACATTTAAACAGCCACAAGGCTATTACAAATGACAAATGACAAAAATTTAATCGATACCAATGGAAAAATAAGAAAATATGAAATAATTTTTAATTCTAAAATCTAACTTTTTGTTACAAACCGTATATATTCTGTATAGAGCCCGCTTAAAGGTTTGAAATATTTTACATATGAACGTAAATGCAGTTTCTAGATAACTTTACTCAAATTTCTCCTGGAATTGCCAATGGGATAATTCACATTCAGTTTATGGTAAGAATACTGCAGAAAAGCAGGATAATTAGTTCATTTTCCCATTATTACAGAGTTCTATATAAAAGACAAGAAGTAAGGAAAAGAAAGCGGGACAAAAAATTTAAGAGAAAGCATTTCCACTACAACTAACGCATTTGCCTCCTTCACATCTCCAAAGGGAAATCTTAAATACAGATATGTGCTATATTTAAACTCATTGACATTGTTTACATGTTTATGTTCTATTACAGTGCTAATCTTTATGACTTTTGGAAACTTTAATATTGTATAACTAAATATGCGAAAAGATCTTAAATTAATGTTAGTGAAAGTCCGCATTCAGTGTAAGAAATAATACTTTCTTTAATTTTATTTTCTAAAAACTGCTCTAATTCTACCCTCAGGAACAGTTACCATTTAAGTACGGAATTATTCATTTTGCTAATAAATACTTTTATTTTGTTCCATAAAAGTAAATTAAAATTCTTGGGCTGTTGTAACTGTTTCTACATATTATTCTTGGAATTGTTCTCTACATACGACATGTATGTAATATCTAGCTGAGTAACACTGACAGCAGGTACAGCCTTGTCACCAAGGTATATTTATTTAATTTAAAGAGTTCTAATTGCGAAATAGTTGTGGGATAAATACACTTAGAGGAAACACAAGCATTGAGCGAACACCTTTAAAGATGACATATCCAGAGATAGCGGCGGAGAAAGTCTCTTCTTCTTTTTCTTCTTCTTCTCTTTCTTTGGAGAGCAAGAGTTTACTTGGAGGCCGCGGTTCATCAGTTTGCACTGACTCTGCCTATAAATCGATAGGCTGTGCTCCCGATTACGCAAACTCAGCCTGCATCTTAATATTTCTAGCTTCTACCCAGGCTAAACAACTATCTTACCCTGTGTGTTATTGAGCGAACGATAATGGCTGGTTCCCTACCGTGCCAGAAACTACAGTCAAGTATTGCAAGTACTCTATACTGCCGGGGATAGGCTTATAAAGAAGCTGAATTATGAAGTCTGTGAAGATCAATTCACACTGACCTTACTTGAGCATTCCAGTAGCGCAGCGTCACTTCGGCTTTTAGCGGTGTCTTATATGCGAACGAATAAATAAACGAAGTAATTATTTTCTAAAGACGCATTTTAGTAATTTTATCTTCAACGGTTGCTAACGTAATTAATATGAGTACTCATTAATCATTCGTAAACGAATATTTTAAACATCACTGTTTCTGCTGCAGTAGACTTTAGCATGAACAGAAAAAAATTCACCCAAGTTGGAGGTGCCGAAGCTATAGTATAGTCTCAGCAAACTGACAATTATACCGCACACTGTACACAAAATGATGATATGACTATTTAACATGTCAATAAATAATTGTACCCTTCACGGAGAATGGAAATAAGTTGTAGGAACACCGAATCATGAAGAAGGAGATTAGGAAAAATGAATAATTGTAGACCAGTTAGCCTGACTTCTGTTGTTTGTAAGCTAATGGAACATCTAATTTGCGAGCATTTTAGAAAAGAGAATGGTTCAGTAAATATGAATATGGTTTCAGAAGTGGGTACTAAAGTTAAATTGTTTCATTGTTACAGGATATGTCGATGAAATGAACTCAGGGGCAGGATAGACGCGACAGTGACAGATTTTTCGAAGGCGTTTGACATGTTGTCTCTTGATCTCTTTATTCGGAAGTTAGGCAGCCTAGGTTTAGGTAGGAGGGTAAAGCATTGAATTCGAAATTTCGTGAAAGGGAGAACATAAAAGACCAAAAACGGAAATAAATGTTTACAGTGGCATATGTGACTTTGGGGATGCCTTAAAGTTCTGTTCGTTGGCTCACTTCTTTTTTCAAATCTTTATTAATGATATGCCTTTCGCTATTAGGTGTGAAGTAAGGTTATTTGTAGAAAATTGCATTATATATACAAAAATTGGGAATAATTTGGTTGAACAGGCGTTATAAAATTGCCCAGTTGAAGTTCACAACTATAACAAAAATAAACTTAAACTAAATAGGAATTAAGGTAAATCTATTGTATTCTGTAGATCAAGAACAGAAATAATATTACATTATCATCTGGATAGTGAAAAGATTCGCTGAAGGATTGTTGTAAATACTTATGTGCGTATTTGTCCATTAATATTGCGTGGAATGAACGCGCAATTGCAACTGCCGGAAAGCCTTGGAAAGAGAGTTTACGTCGTTATGAAAATACTAAAAAAGGGTAGCTAAAAATCTAAGGAGACAGCTTTTGTGTCATGAGTGCTACCATTAATGGAGTACGGAGCTTGCTACGCGCTCTGACTAGAGTATATGCAGGTTTTGAGGCATGGACGAACACTTAGAAAATCATATATTATAGAAGAAATGATCAAAACTTCAAAATTAGGGGTAGAAAATGTAGAAATGATGTGGAAACTTTTCGTTCATTAACATAACCATGAAGGAGTGAAATAATTTGCCTGAAACGGCCTTTCAGGAGTATCCTCTAACCTTGAAAAAGTGTAGGAGCTGTAAAACAATAGACAAATCAGTGACTTAGCTTCTAAGACAGCAGAATATTTTACATTAACTCTTCGGTCTTTCTGTTACTTGTATTGTGCTGATTTATTTTGTATGTCTTTTCTGTCACCGAGTGATAGCACACACTATAAGCAACAAATTAACCTCTTTATTCATACATTGATTCAAGCATTTTCGCTTTTTTATATGTAGCACCTATCCACTCTGAACTGAACCGGTTTACTCCTGATTTGTAATATAAATCAGCAAATTTCTTCCATTTTTCAATAGGAATTACGGCATTGATCGGGAGATTTTTACACAAGTGCCAAAAATGTGTGTGGACAAGGATAATGGACAGTTTAAGTTTATGCATTCACAACTCCGGTAAGTTATCTCATATTTGATCTGATTTCATAAATTGTTTAGGAAAAAACTTGGCGACACTACTGACACTAAAGGAGATTTGTAACTTGTAACCACTTGCATGACATTTGTATGAAGAAAGCCCCAAAAGATTCTATTTGTGTGATTATTGATTACTTATATATCTTTTTAAAACACTTTGAAATCAACGAACATTATAGCTTAAATGTTAATCAATATTTATTCAACGAGAATATTTCAACGCTATAAAAGAGGTATGAGGATGAAAGAAAGAGAGAATTAACTGTTAAAAAACCAAATTTTCCTAAATGGCATAAATAATTACATTTTCTCAAATAGAAAGAACTTTTGAAAATTCCATTTTGTTATCTATGGAATATTAAGATGTAAAATATAGCGCGGTTTTGAATGTTTTTCGTCGATCAGGAAAAGAGTGCATCATTTTATTTCTTGCAAACATATACAGAGTGAACAGAAAGTTTTATTTATTTTAATCACAGAATATGATTTTACACTTCAAATATTTAAAACATTAGGATCATTACTACTTTATTCTTTGGCTTACAGTGAATTGAACCAATTCACCTGTTTGATCAACTGTTATTGTCGTCTCTCAAACTAATGCCGAAGAGCGTAACTGTAACATGGTGAAATACAGTTTGCTTGACAATTCTTGTTGCCTAGGTCATCAGATCATTATTTTCTAAATTTGTTTATTGTAAGAGGTTTAAAGAGATGGTTCTACAGCTCAAAACTTGAAACTATTAAGAATTTGAGGATAAATATGTTCCACGCTGCACAAGAAATTAAATATTTGAATTTTGTTACTTGTTCAGCAGGATTGCAAAAGGGTGGATCTTGCTCAAAGGATTTTGAAAAGTTTACTTGAATTAATTATTAAGACGGAATTTAGTAATACATCGGTGAGTTAATAACTTAATAAGAAATTATCTTAGATATCACGGTAACAAAGAAATGACATCGCCGGTGACAAAGACTATTAAACATTAGCAATGGATGGTATTCCATGATAAACAACGTTGTCAATTAATAATTGAAAAAACAACATCAGTTTTGAAAAATCTAAGACAAATATAAATAAAAATTGTCTTTAATTTTTGTTTTCCTAATTTTAGGATGTGGTCAAATGAAAGAGCAAGGGGGGTTGTAGGAAAAACGCTGCATGATACGAAGAAGCACATCATACATATTTGACTGCCACGGGTCAAGCCGCGGACTGGTGAGCGGGAGGTCTGGGGGTTCGAATCCCCCAGGACCGTCTTCCCTGACAGGTTTTTTCCAGGTTTTCCTCAGACCTCATAACTAGCAATTGCCGGGGAGGTACCCTAAACTTAGACCTGGAACGTTTCCTTCCTTAAAAAAAACCCTTTCCCAATTAATCATTTCATTTCAAGTATCACCAGTGTTCACCGCCTGTGGTACCAAAGTAGTAAAAATGGGCGTTAAGCACCATTAAAAAATACATATTTGATATCGTCTAAAGTTGGGAACAAACGTTGATAACCGCGCCTCATCCCATGTGTTCGCTTTCGTCTGACCAGTAACACACTTATACAAGATATTTGGAAAATTTTCAACGTTATCATTGTTACCTTCCTACATCAAAGATTAAGCAGAAACTATGAATATTTGTTTGTCATATTTTTAAGAATGTCTGAGGGTGTCTTAATAATGAAGTATTTACTCTTACTTCAGCACTCGATTTGTGTTAGCACTAAACATGTACTGAAAGAAACTGCAGAGTGGCGTGGGAACGTTTTCTTCAGCGAACTCCGACACACCTCATTTCTCATGCGTATCATATATAAATAGGGGCATAGCTGTAATCTTAGTTCCAGAAAAAATAGTCATCAAAGTTTGTCTCGCACTGTAAATAGCAAGGTTTTGGGATATGATGTGCGTATTGCGTCACATGGTCCTGGACAAGAAACATATATAATGAACGACTTCAGTTACGTTTCGCTGCTGATTGAATTCTTTGATTCATTGTCAGCGTCCGGTCTACTGTTCGATACTCCAAGGCTGGCGTTTTGTATTGTAGCGATAAGATCCATTCATAAGAGCTCAGTGAAACAGTAGCTATTCCCTAGAAATTCCTCTAAAGGCACGGGAAAATCCATTATAAAACATGCTGCTATTATAATTTCTTTCACACGCACAAACATCAACATTTAATAAAAATACAGTAACAGATTCATAGATTTTACAGTCTAAATTCTTCTTTGAGGACATAAACGGTGGAATTGCTGCCTTTATGTCTCATGGCAAGTACTTCTAGCTGGAGCATGTGTTGACGTCATGAACTCCATCTTACTTTTATTTGACCACATATCACCCAACCTATATAGATGACTAATAGGCCTCACGTGCCCGAACACCTGCGTTTAGCTGAGGTTAACACTGTGTCATTAAGCTGTGTAAGTTAACTTTTAGTCTCAGGCTTTCAGTTTTCTTTATAGTGCAAATGTGGTGATATCGTCTGATTCTTGGTCCCAATAGCATGAGGTGTGTTTGTCCCTCGCTGCATTAGTGCAGTTCTTACCACAATAATGTGGTTTGTAGGAAATATAATTATTATTTTGTAGCACTCCACGTGGAGTGTACATAAGTAGCAACATCTGATGGGAGATAAGGAAGTGAATGTGACAGCCTATGCGTTAACAATGAATGCTGCAGCGATTATTGAGAACATAAAACCCTGCAAAGCACCCTTTTCTGTCTGGGTAAATTAATTGTAAAGCTTGGTCAACAAATCATATTCAATAATAGTGCGTTACAGGCCAGTTGCGAGTTCTTGTTTGGACGTAGAATTATTAGCGGTGCTAAGACTGCTAACTCAGAGAGTATAGCGTGGAGAGCGGAGGGTAATAGGTTCAGAGCTCTAGATACCCAGGCAATGTACTGTAAGCGCGCAATTAACCGACTGTCTCTCAAGCTGCTAACCGGTGCACTATTCTATCGAGTGCCTAAAATACACGGACGCGGTAAATGGGTCGGATTCAACAGCAAAACTGGGCTAATATATCTATGTGGGATTCCGAAGGACAAGGAATACATTTTTCAACTTCCAATATCGTGTCAACATAGAAAGAAATTCCATTTTCATTCCTAAATAAACTTTGAGGAAAACGATTAAAAACTGATCAAGCCATCTTACTCTCGGCCTGCCCTGGTCTATTCTCCCATGGGGCTTGTACATCGTTTCTCCATTTATTTTGATATTCTCTGTCTTCAACTATATTCTTCATTTCTAATGTTTCTTTCCTTCGTCTATCTCTTATTTTGTCACTCCTGCCAGGTAACGAGAAAATCTCATCTGCTCGTCATCTTAACGTCCATATTTCGCTATCAAACTTTGGTGCTTCTTTTGCCGTAATATGGTGTATTTTTTGTTTTACTTCGTTTGTCATTTTATGTCAATTTATTTTATTTATTCCATTAAACTTGTTATATTTGTATATTTTAAGATATTTTCTTCCATCTCTGCTTTCCAGATCTGCATAATTAAATAGGACATAAGACACCGTAAATACACAAAACGTTATCTTATCTATAATTTTATAATTTATAACAGATTTTATTCTTTCCTAGTTTTCATCTTGCAATCACAACGACTTTGTATTTTCAGCAGATATTTCTTCAAATTGCTATTAAAAGTAGTGACTGCCCTTTTTATGCTATTCTAAGAAGTAACCACTAACACAAATCACACAAGAAGGCTTTGTATTTTATATCTGATCTGTTATTACTTTTTATTCCTCTAGGATTAGTTTGTAGCCAGAGCTCTATAATGTTATTCAAATACATATCGAAAAAATAGCTGATGTAATCTCACGTTCACCTCCAACAGTAGTGAAAATTTACCCTTTGATATTTTAATCAGTACCATAAATACCTTTAATTGCCTTAATGACAGATGGGTTTACAGTATAACTTTCTAAAATAGCACGCAATTTCCTCCATCTACTCCGTCGTAAACTTTAATCAGATCAACAATGGCTGAGGACTGTTTTCAATTAGCATAAATTCAATAATTCTGTTTAGTTTTATACTTAGAGGGGGCGGAGACACCCTTTAAGTGTTGCGATCCATCAAACTTCATGTGAAATCCTACAAAGTCGCTATTGTGACAGGAACATCTGCTGGCCAGCCTCTCCACCATCTCCCAGGAGTTCTCTTATTGTCTTGCAAGCTTCGTCACAGTCTCTCCACGATCCAGGACAATGTTCCACATCACTAGATCCCAGATTCTAGTCTTGATGGGTCCAGGGCAATAATCCCTCTTTCCATGCTCATTGTTCCGGCTCAAGATAAGGTGAAGGGCTCATGAATAAACCTTGGCTACCAACCAGAAGTTTTTGAATGAAATGAAGGGGAAGGTAGTAAAATTATTTGAAGAGAGTTGCTTGAATATAATGAGGAAACGAGAGATCCATGGGAAAAAACCGAACTCCGAACTATGCCTACAGAAATTGCCAATTAATCACCACGTAGATGAAAACCCATGGTAGTCCAGAGCTCTAGCCAATTGAAATTCACAAATGACCCATTTAACTTAAATATCTAATAATGGAGCCGTTTAATTATATCAATTAACGTTTTTTCTTTAAACTTTTGTCCACATTCACCACACAATCTGTTAGTCTGTGATATATCATCATGACACCGTGGAAACATTCTCATTTAGAGTTCATATAAGCGTTTTACGAAGACCGTTGAGAAAAGCAATAATACTAGTCACCATATGATTGGAAGAGACGCCCGAGGTTCGTTAAGTCACGGTTCTTGAGTGGGAGGTTCGGGGCTTGATTCCCGCTAGAACTGACCTCCTTGACTGAGGGTTTTTTTTCAGGATTTCCTCAGTCCTCAAATACCAGGGAGGTACCCCAAATTTAGGCTAGAAACACTTCCTTCTTTGAAAAAAAAATATTTCCCAGTTTACCATTTATTTTCACTTATCAATGTCCACCGCCTATCGTGCCTCAAAAGTAAAAACGGGCGTTGAACATTATACAAACAAATTGAATGGAAGAAAATTAATTCATAAATAAACTGTTTATAAGAGTAACCATTTTGGTACGCTCTATAGTATGAGGCACCATGTTCAGGACGCCACTTAACACTAGAACAACTAAGAATCTGACAGGGGTCATTATGATCCTCACCCTATAAACGTGCACAACTTTAATATTCTAATTATTAATACCTTTATTTGAAATTACAAATACTTTCAGAACAATAAACAAGTGGATGTTAAATTATGCTTAAATATTTAACTTGAAAAGTTGTATATTATTCTTAATCTGGAAATTTAGCTTTTGCTTTTCAGTTCATGACTTTGTTACACCCTGGTTTTTCTCAGTTCAGTACATTTTTTGAAGGATTATAATATTTTATTCTGAACCGCTTATTCGCATCTTACACAGATCTGTACTTTTCATGCACATTTTCCACAAACACCTTTCGGGCACTTCTCCAAAAAATCATTGACCTTGTTTCCTTTACGCTTTTTGGAAAGTCCATGCACTTCATCCTGTTCCTCTTGTTCCTTCTTCTTGTGCTCTTGCCCCCTTCAATTCATTTACCAGCTGAAGGATGAACTTCTTTATTTTCATCTTTCTGTCTTTACCTCATTGTAGGTGACCTGCATTGATTGCTGCCATGTCCAGTATACTGTAGAAAACGTGCATTGGCCATCTTTTACATGCCATAATTTTAGGAATTTCACGAAGAATTTTGTTCATTGTTCGCACCAATGACGTTTTCTTCTGTTGTAGCTTCTTGGCCAATTGAAGAGATGTGTAGAAGTTGTCTGTCATTACGTGTCTTTATTTAGAAACACTCCATTAGATGCAGAACGATATATTTCCCTAGAGTTTGGTTCTCCGGACGTGCATCTTATTTACCTAGGTATGGTATAGCATTACATATGTATTTTGATGCTACATCTGCTACGATCCAGAATTTCAGACCATATTTGTCAAGTTTGTATGGCATAAACCTGTACCTTGTTTTTCTTGGAGGTCATTGCTCATCTATAGTTATATTTTTCCTTGACGATAACAACGGAGACAGCCTTGCACAAATCTATTCCAAATTTCAGATGTAACAGTTGGGAATCTTTCAGCACTGGTTGATTTCTCATCAAATCAGAGAAATGAGGAGCTCCTGAAATCTATCCCGTTACATTGTGACCTTGATGAATGTAGGTCCCCAGGAACACGACCAAAGTTCATCTACTGACATGTAGATTACTCCTCGGGTGTGCAGGAGGGCAATCATCTTCTCCAGTTCCTCGAGTGAAACAGTCCACTAGTGTTGCAGTTCCATCTGTGTATTGGATTCTGTATACTTCTTTATGAGATGAAGCATCGATTCATCAAAGAGTAGACGAAAAGCACTGATGGAAGGGTCATCCTTTCGTTGGAAAGCATGTGTAGTGGAACCTCCATGCTCTTTTAGGACATTTACAGTAGTCCTTGAAGATAACCTCACATTCTGGTCCATTTCTAGCCACAGTTTTCACTGTGGAGGAATCTGATGAAGCCTGGCCCTGCTGGAATGACTGAGGCAATGGTTGGACAAAATAAGCACTCGCAACCGCTTCTGATAAGGAATTTCCTCCCTGTCACTAGTTGTTCGCATAAATTGACTACTCGCGACTGATGGGTAAATTTCTGATTCAACGTCGAAACTGTCGATAAAAGTGCGCAAAATCTCGTCATGCGAATGCTCTCCGAAGATGCATGACTCAAGACTTGAACACACAACAGTTACCTAAACGTAATCTTTACAGATAAAACCTGGTAGTATACACATATGCCGGGTCCCAACAATGAACCGACATTTTTCTCTTTTCTCTCTGTTGATTACTGTATCGTATTGTTGGTCATTTGTCGAAAGTTTAACTTCACAGTTATGCTATGGGTCAAACTGACCCCTCTCACTGTGCTAGTTATAGAATATCAAACATGAATGAAAGAAATAAAATGTTTTCTATCCAAATATAATATTATAATGAAGTGGAAAATCGAATAAAAGTCACTATGTTTGGCGGTAAAATGCTTATACCTAGGAAAACTGTTCAACAATCTTTGTCAGCAGTCATTTTGAATCTTCCCCAGTTCTAGTCTTAATAATCGCATGTGAGATACATTCTACAAATTGCAATTACCGCAAATTAGGACAATCCTAAGTACTTTGCAGGGAATTGGATCGCGCGTCACGTTGGCCACCAAGAGAAAATACAATTACGAAAAGAAGTTGCCCAAATGCGTTGCTGACATTAAAACCGTCAGTTCTTTTTTTCTTCACTAAATAGTTGGAAGTAAAAAGTATTAATATGAAACATATCATGGAGCAGCAATAAAGTAATTTGTATTCTTTATATAAGATTTTCTATTTAATTTCAGTATTTAATGGGATCTAATTAAGCTACTAACTCCTATAATTCTTGGACAAGGGGGAGAAGAAAAGATTAGTTATAAGATGTCCGACGAATTTATAACTGCACAATTTGGGAACATTGCATAACTGCGAGATTAGCAGTGAACATTATTAGGTGCGCTATCTTAATGTTCTTCCAGCCCAACCGGTACAGACATGTCGTTAAGGCGCGGGAGGTCTAGGTTTCGATTCTCTGAGTGAGGTTTTTCCCAGGTTTTTCTCAGAAATGGCAAATGCCTGGAAGGTACACTAAACTTAGGCCTGGAACACTTCCTTTCTTTAAAAAAAAATTCTTTCCCAGTTTATCATTTCATATCATGTGCCATCAGTGTCCACCGCTTGAAATGCCTCAGTAGTAAAACAACAACAACAACAACAACAACAATAATAATAATAATAATAATAATAAATTAAAATGAAACCTCAACTGGTAACGTGAAAGATCTGGGACTTGGTGTGTATGTAGATTCGCGCTACTTTCTTTTTATTTTTTAAAATACATTTTCATTTTTTGCAGTCACAGTACAATTTGCACAAGCCTGGTTTTCATTGCGATGTTTCATGTTGTTTTAGTCAATGATATTAATTCTTATGACATGAAATATGAAAAGTACAGTATTTGTTAAAAATTAAATTGTGGTCTGAAGAATACATCATGTCATATAAAACTGATTAATAACATGCCAAGAATAACCATCCATTACAACACAAACAAAGTTAAGAAGCGTCCTGAACCTGAATTGCATATGTAGCAAATGTGTAGCTTTTCCAGTGAGCTATCTGAACATCTATTAAAGGACATGCAGTAATAGTTATTAGGTGCATTGTTGCCAAATTGTGGAATTAAAAATTCGCCGGACGATATTTTCTACAACATTTTTCTGCCTTTTTTTCCAAGTAGCAAACGATGTGGTTGGTGTGAGCGCGAATTACCGATATCTATATGTCAGAATAATGTAAATTATTTAATTTTCTATTAGAGTTAACAAATTACTAATGCAATTAAATAAGCAGCATATATCAAATGTGCCCCCTCCCCCGATAAACCATTTAATTCTAAAATAATGAATATTGAAAACAGTTCATTAAAAATTGTAGTTAGTGTAAAACTTTTAATTTTAGAACTTATATTTTAAATTTGTATCATATATGATACGTTTCAACAAGTTTAACTTTCAGCATAACTAAATAAATTAAATTCTTAATGACCACACATAAAAATATATATTTTACACATAAGCAATGTTTTAACAGTAAACATATGCCATTCGGCACAATGATTTGGCCTTCTACAATAACAAAGGTTTTTTCTGCCAATGGCACGTGGCGAATCTGATTATTAAATATGTTCATACAACTATTTCCGGTCTTCAGATGATCCTTGCGTTCCTTATGTAATAAACAATTTACTTCTAAAATTAATGTAGGTCTTGTACTATCATATAAGTCATTTTGCAGTATTTTACACTGGGATTTTAACAATGCTAAAAATAAGATATTAAATATATTAAATTAAGCAAAATATAAGGTACTAACAGTTATTTTCGGCCTAGTCCGGCCAAAGTAATGCCAATCATTTGTCATAATAACAGATAGTTTCGCAATTATGACCGCAAGTGGACAGTGGCAGTTTATTGCTACTTTGTTGATTTGTTTTAGTTACGGACGCTCTTTAATATCTTAGGTCATCAGCGTTGCCCTGTTACAAGAGGAAGCATTATTTCTCTTTGTGTTGTTAAAACAGCAGGGCAGAAATTGTAAGAAATACGAAGGTAGAGATGTTGCGAGTGGATGCAAATTTAACTAAAAACATCATATATGAGTGACTGCTGACAAACACCACTTCAAACATCTTCTTTAGCACAGATAGCACTCGTTGTAAAATAAACTAATATTGTTGATCAAAGTTGTGCGAGTAAAAATGCGAGTGGATTTTTTACTATAAACTTTTATCTTGTTTTATTCTGAATAACTTACAGAAATATGTACCATCTTTGAATACCGGAAGTAGGTAAATGCTATTTATTTGTGTATTTATCACACATTTCCTTTATTCATGAGACATAACAAGGAGCAAAACTTTCAGCAATCCCATTTCGTCAGGCATTTTTATAAACTAATAGCAGTAGATTTTCTAGGAGATGAACTACACTATGGCTCAAGTGAGCTCGGAGTCCGCCAGCGCTTAATTTAACGAGAAATTCTTTTATAGAGTGTAAGGAAATTCTAGAAAAAATAACACCCAGTAAAGTTGTCTCTCTCTACAGGCAATTGATCTTAACTCATAACATATCTAGTGTCTCAGTCACTTTTTGTTCAGCTGTTCCTCCTTCCAAAGGAAAGAAGACAAAACTTTCAAGAACAGGTTATCACTTAAACAGAAAAGGTAAATTCATGGATTTACCTTCAAAAGTGACTGCTGAAGAAAATACGTAGTAGAGATATTGGAAATGTAGACAGAAAAAGAAAGAAGTGAAACTATAAATATCCAGACTATTTCTATTCACCTTTCGTTATCAATACATCAATACATAACCACCAACTGACCAGATGTGTCTGATGGATACATAATCTGACAAATGCCGTATGGAGCGCCTCCCCCCAAAAGTAACGACATACTTTAGTGACATTTTGTATGCAAAAGTTAACTATCGTACTGTGATATACGTGTTTTCCACCAGTGTTTACTACATGCTCTATAAGGTTTATCATCCTAGTGACCAAAGCATTACAGAACTGTTTCTATGTTTTCACGAAGTTTGCCACCGCCACGAGTGGCCGAGGTCGTTAAGGCACGGACTCGTGAGCGGGAGGTCTGCGGTTCGAATCCCGCCAGGACCGTCCTCCCTGACTGGGGTTTTCTCCAGGTTTTCCTCAGTCTTCATAACTGGCAAATGCCGGGGAGGTACCTAAACTTAGGCCTGGAACGCTTCCTTCCTTAAAAAAAAAAAAATATCCTTTCCCAATTTATCATTTCATTTCATGTATCATCAGTGTCCACCGCCTGTGGTGCCTCAGTAGTAAAAACGGGCGTTAAACACTACTCAAAAAAAAAAAAACAACAAAAAAACGAAGTTTGCCTAGACTATGAAGCACTGTTATTTTAGAATCTCCCACAAAAACGCATTACACAAGGACTTCGTGAAGGATATTGAACATCTGAGTGTCTCAGTCGAGCGGATAGCAGCTGTTGGAGTAGGCGTCCATTCCCCATGACCAGCATGGGAGGTCGGACCTTCTTGTTGAAATCAATACGTGCACAATATTAGACTTCGGTTATGAAGCGCATGTTCCTTAAGGTCATGGAATACCATTTATAACATTCTTTTGCATACTATTTTCAGTTACCTTTTTTGGGCCACCCTGTATTTATATTCTGAAAGAAATACATAGAGGACTAGAGCGAATATTGATCTCATAAATGCAAATTATAAATTTCTCTCTGGTTTTATTTGTATGCTTCTGTAATGAGCATTCAGTAGATTTATGTTTAAACTTCCATCTGCACAAAGATGCAGAACAGAAGTGGGAAAAAAAAAAAAAAAAAAAAAAAAAAAAAAAAAAAAAAAACCAGAATTATTTGAAGAGTAGAGGTTTTTGTTCTGGAAAACTAACAGGGTATCTTGCTGAAATGAACGCTGTTAATTATAAGACACCTTAAGTTTTATATCTTTTATAGTTCACTACCAAGTTTTAACTATTGTTTGTAGTTTTTAAATAGTTGTACAGACCAAATTACATGCGTATGGATCCGAAATTTGACTCGGTTGTACTGTGTTTCGTAGGTGAGATTTTATATGTGTATTTCCTCGGCCTAAAAAGGAAGAATAGGGTGGTAAAATGTTCTTGTACTTAGGCCTAATCGCTTCCGAAAGATTGCCTCGATTAAAGATGAATTCGTGTGAACTGCGCCAGTTCCCCACTCTCTGTCTACTGCACTCCTATGCGGCATCTTGCTTTGGGTCGAACTCTTGGGGTGTAGCATGGAGAGAGGACTTGGAAAGGGGCAGGGACGGAAAACAAGTAATTGCGACCCTATGACCTTCTCGAGTGCCTTTTCTCAACTATGCCCTCGTGGCATCTGGTGGTATTTCACTCAAGACTCTGAAGCTAACCCTAAACTTTGTCTATGGAACAATGAAGTCTAAAAAGATCAATTGAAGAAGAGCATAATAAAATACAAAAAGGGAGAAAAGAATCGATATAGTGGCTGGAACACGGCCAAGACTGCTTGCTTCGGTAGTAAGTGCATCCATTATCCATAATTTCTTTGTTGTATTTTAAATTAAATGAGCACAAGCAGTTTTACAAATCCAAGAACTATAAATGAGATTTGTGATGCAACTGCTAAACAATTGTTCAGTATAAATTATCCACATGCTTTAGTATGGCTCACATATTTATGTCTCATATAACGAGAAATTACTTTGTTAGCGAGGTTTAGATTGCAATATCAGCTTGTAGTTTGTAGTTTCTTTGTAGGAGGCTATGTGTTCATATGTTACTAGGTGCTTTCATTGTGTGTTCTTCGTAGTTATGCCACTATAGCCTTGAAGAACGGGATTTTATGTAAGATACGCAAACGGATTCTTAAAGAGAAGCGGCAAGGCAATTCGCAAGAAAATATCCCACAATCGTGTTCGCTAACTGGTCAAAAAGCTACGAGAGACGGGATTTCCCACTGGCAAGAAAAGTGTTCTGTGCCACCTTGTTCTTATGGATGAGGTTACATGAAATACTAAAATCTCCTACGCTGATTAAATTGCCGTTGAGGAGCATACTTTTTCTTACCTCTCATATCACAGGTTACTGTTGTTTATTATTATTATTATTATTATTATTATTATTATTATTATTATTATTATTGGTTTTAAGTGCAGTATCATTTTATGCTTTGAATAAAATATAAATATTAAAATAAAAATGCTATTTTTTCGTTCGGCGACTCTGTTGCCTCAGGAGGCCTCCAACTCAAATAGCCTTATTTTATTTTGACATTTCTAATGGCGAGCCATTGAATTTAGTCCAGTTCTCTCTTTTCCCCAGAGGTTACACAGAATTTGTCATTGGAATTTGATTTAAATCAGTTTTAAATGCTTTGTGTCAATGTCAATCTTTCCCTTTGCATAGAGTGCATTTGAGTGGTGTAAGTCTTAACCAGTTAAACTACTCTGCTTTAAAGTTCAACAGAAAAGTGACTAAGGCTTTTATTTCCTCTCTAAAGTTTATTTCCTATGAGTTGGTATTCTTCCTTGAGAAATTTTACAATGTGTTTAACTGCAGATCAAAAGAAGAAGAAAAAATAAAATAACTGGTGAATATAGATCATAAAACAAATTCTTTAGCAAGAGGTCAATCTTTATCGTTCAGGAGTATTCTTTTCGACCTCCATTCATTGTCACACACGTTCTGCTCTTAACATACGTTCCTGCAGTGTTTGTGTGTCGACGAAGGCCGATGAATGTCAGCGAGTTGGGCAGGCCAAACTAATAGACCTCTCCATTCAATCCAAAGCTCATTAAATATCCAGATCAGCTATTGTTGGGAGACACGTAGAAAAGAAACAGTGTCCCATTGTTCGCAAACCACATCCATTGCTTTTAATATAGGAGCATTTCTTGCAGTATTCATTTACTAAGAAAAGATTAAAAACGCACCCTGTTCATCTGTTCGGTAGAATGTAAGAAGATAGGAGTCTATCACCAGAATTCTTATCCACGGCTTTATTAAAAGCCCATGCTAATATCTCAATTACACGTTCGCGCAAGAATAAATATCTGCCCACATGTGCAAAATTCGGAGTATAAAGCCATTGGCTATACTGTGGCAACTATGCTCACTTGTTATTGTATATATTTCTTCGTTCTTACATCAAAATTGTACATTGTACACCCTTAAACAACAACAACAATAATAATAATAATAATAATAATAATAAAATAATAATAATAATAATAATAATAACAATAATAATAACAATAATAATAATAATAAACTAGTAGAAACCATCGAGAAACATCGGAAGCATTTGCTAACACTGGGTGCACAATGTCGCCCTCAGATCATTTTTTTTTTTTTGATTGATTTATTTACGGACAGTCTTCAACATCTCAGGTCGTCAGCGTCCCATTCAACTCAGGGCGTGAAACGGCCGACAAATTTTGCTCAGAGGCCTCTCAGGCTTGAGGTTCTTTTTCGTGCCGTAAATCTACACCACGGGACCCACGGCTTTACTTCCCTTCCGAAGGAAGCCATACTTAGGATTTTTACGCCCGAAAAAATCCATCGGTCCTGGCCGGGTTCGAACCCGCGTTCTTGGGTGTAGGAGACAAGTATGGTAACCACTACACCACCAGGACCGACCTCTCAGATCATGTTTCAAGTTATGCCACAAACACAAAATGCATTTGCCGGACTGGGCTCTGATTGCTGAGTGGACAAACACACGTATTTACTCGTTATGCTTGAACTTTTTACTTGTTACACTTTGCAAGTAAAATCAATGTTTAATATACGGTAATAATAATATATCTTTTAAGGGACAAGACATATTTTAATTTTAAGGCATTTATACTGAAATACAAAATCATGAATGAATCATCTTCGTTCTCAAAATAAATACCACAGAAAAAATACTGTAAATTTAATAAATAAAAAAATATAAAAATAATTATTCCCTATTTACTTTAAAACATAGAACATTATTTTTTGTGTGCGTGAGCATAAATCCCTTAAAACTAATCAAGTCTTTGCAATTATGATGTGTCCACTAAACATTAATTTACTTGTAAAATGTAACAAATTAACCATTTAACGCATAGTAGAATTTGAACTTTGCTAGCGTTCATTACTGGATACTTGGCTTTTACTGGCTTTTAGCAGTAAACCTTACAGACCAACGAATATCCCTACTGCTCTAGTCCGCAGCGGCAGCGGAGAAAGGCCAGTTTAGGCGAGCCCAGCCGAACCGTAGTAGGGTTTGAACAGAAGTACTTGGATAATAATTATCTTACCAGGCACATCAGATTGATTGGAGATATTTATAATTGGAAGGTATTTATAATTGGAAGCTCGTCGGTTTGATCCAACCAGAAACAACTTTTTCCCCTTAGTTGTAATCTTCATATTTGCTCTCTCGAGACATTTTTTTTCTCTCTTATAATTTTCATAATTTATATAGTAGAAATATAATAGCTGTTACTTTTTAGGGAGGACAACGTATAGATATAAATTGTACATGCAAACCCTATTTTAAAGATCTCTTTTTAAGGAGGACAAGACATAGGTTGCAATTTTAGGTTAGGTTAGGTTAGATTATGTAACAAAAATAATACTTGAAAAACTTACAGTGTCCAAAGCGCATGTATATTAATTTTGGTTGCAAAGGCGTATGCATTTTTCATTTTGTTGGCGGCCCCGCTACTTTCACTGCCGTTTCGGACTGAGGCATTCGTCTCTTTAGGTTTTAAAAAAAGTAATACAAAACTTAGTGCTGTCTGCAAGTTGCCCGTACAGAGAACACCAGGAGTGTTCGTATGTTTGTACGGGTAAGTCTTTCAACCGCTCCACTATCAGAGTACGTCTGCCATGGAGAACTCGATATGACTGGCGATGACAGAATGAAGTTCAATGTTGTATGACTAGCGCGCAGAGGTATGTCGTGAATCGTGCACTGAAGCGTGCAGAACTTAGACAAATTAACATTTCGAGAATCTGCAATATATTTCTTTATCTTAGGATATTGGAATCTTCAGGATACCTCCATACATACAGAATGCGTTCATATATACGTAAAATGCCACCCAAAAATCACAGCCAGTGAAAAAGAGGAGCAGAACAACTAAAATTAAGATAGAAATAAGCTCCCCAACACTCAAACGGTGTAAGTAATATTATGTACTTCCGCGGCCTAAATATCCCTTAAAATGTCTCGGAGAAGTCCCACATTATCTTGCATGACAGTTATATTTTAACAGTGGTTATTATGTTGTCCATTGCCTTACAATATGGAAGATTACTTAGTCTCTTTTATTGATTTAGTTTTGGCCGTATGCCCCATTTGATCAGACTTATTCGTTAAGATGTCTCCGTCACTGTGGCTCTTTGAATATTACTTCGCATTCTTAAATTAATAATTATTACTGCACCCTGTGCAGTATAGAAGCAAAGTTTCTGTAAATTAGTCTTTAATTCAACTTTTTAATAATTACAGTTTATTGCGATTTTAAGAGAGTTTTGTGATCTCTGCTTCCCTTCAGATCATGCTATGTCTTGTCCTCCTGTTCGTAAATTATTTCAGATTTATATATGATTTCTGCGTCATTTAGCTTTACCAACAGAGCATATACTTCTTGGAGTTTAAAGACTCACTGTTTTATCAGTATTTAGAATTAGGCTAGTTTTGATCCAGAATTGCCATGACATGTAATATTGTCATAAATTGTATTGTTCTTTGATCTTAATATGTGTGTAAACACTAAGCAGTACTGTATTGTAAGGTTGAACAATATGAAAATCAGCGCGACTAGAATAGACTCTGATGGCCGTTTTCATAGTCAACACTTTTAAATGAGTGTAACACTTAAGTTACAAGTGATAAGTGAATTACTTATATCTGTTCATAAATTCATAAATAGGACTTATAGAATCGCGCACTCGTACAATGAGTGATACTTATAGAAGTATGGCATATGGCATCACTGCGTCCTGTGTTGTCACGGCCCATTGTAACAGTTTTTGTAGAACTGGTCAAGTAGGTTATGGATTCAGTTATTATTGGCGCACTGTTTATTCGTAGGCAACCGGTTATTGCAGCAAGAAACTCTTCACTTATGTAATACCGCCATTGGTGCCGTGTCGTTAAGGCGCGGACTAGTGAGCGCGAAGTCTGGGGTTCGAATCCCCCAGGACCGTCGTCCCTGACTGAGGTTTTTTCCAGATTTACTCAGTCCTCATAAAAGGCAAATGCCGGGGAGGTACCCTAAACTTACGCCTGGAACGTTTCCTTCCAAAAAAAAAATCCTTTCCTAATATATAATTTCATCTCGTATATCATCAGTGTACATCGCCTGTGGTGCCTCATTAGTAAAAACGGTCGTTAAACACTATTCAAAAAACTGCCTGTGTGATGGAGCACATTTTCAAGAAAATTAACTGGCATAATAATTTCGGAATCAACACAAACGACATTCGACTAACAAATCTAAGATTTTCCGACGATGTGATCTTATTTGCCAAAACACTGAAAGCACTACAAACTATGCTGGAACAATTACGTGAGCATAGCAAAACTGCAGGGCTGTCATTAATCAAACTGAAGAGGCAGTTGATTTCAAACGGATCTGAAACCCCAATAAAAATATCTCATATCTGAGCGAATATACATACCCAGGACAACAGATTTCCTTCCATGATAAAATGGAAAAAGAAGTACAAAGAATGATCTCATTAACCTGGAGAGAGAGTATTTTGGGCACTTAAGTTTATATTGTTAGACCAAACACAGAATAAGAAAATCAGATTCCAGGCCCTCGAAACCTGTGTATACTCTGTATATATGGGTGCCAGACATGGTCAATAGCAGAAAAACAAAAGAACAAAATTCAAATATGCCAAAGAAAAATGCAACGCAACATCCTGGGAATAATTTTTTTAAGGACAAAAGGACAATAGTATTAATAAACCAGTTATCTCAGACAACAGACATCGCATAAATAGCTACCAGAAGCAAATGACAATGGGGCGGTCACGTCGGAAGGAATGCAGGACAAAAGATCTCCATGTGGGACCTCCGAATAGGAAAAAGGACACAAGGCAGGCCCAGAAGAAGATGGACATGCCTCTTCAAGGAACATGCATGTTCAGATTGGTCAAGAGTAGCAAGAGGATGTAAATCTCTGAACTAGTGCAGAGAGAAATCGAGTAACCAAAGAGCAAATCAGTCAGAGTGTCTTAAACAGCATACGAACAACTAGCGTGGAATAGCTCAACACGTTAGGAAAACGCAAGATCTCCCTACTTTTTAGAAGGCCTTTGCCCATAAGGGACACAATTGGCTATCTTTATCTTTTATCTATTTCAAAATAAAATATGCCTAAAGGAAAGCATTTCACGGAAAAAGAAAGGCTGCATTTGCAGGAATTGGCTTATCATTATAAGTATATAATTGATAATAAGCAAGCAGATAGCATTTTGTTCAAAAAAGAAACAAAGAAACAGATAGAGAAAGAAAGAAAGAAAGGAGGGAAGGAAGGAAGGAAGGAAAGAAAGAAAGAAAGAAAGAAAGAAAGAAAGAAAGAAAGAAAGAAAGAAAGAAAGAAAGAAAGAAAGAAAGAAACGTTGGAGAAGACATGCTTGCAATTCAATGTCAATTATGAAAATGCAAACGTAAGTAAATTTTATTATTTATGTCGATTTATGTACCATATTATGTAATTATTTGCTCGTTTGTAAAACTTACCAACAATGATAAATAATTGTATTCCTTTCTTGTGCGTGACATAATGCAGCAAGAATAATTCAATGCAACGCAGGAGAGACGCGAAAGCAATTGCTACACTTTAGATTTAACTTATTTTACATTTTGTTTTAATGGGATTTCAGATAAAGCTCAAATAAGTTTAATAAAGATATGAAAACTGAAATAAATTTAATACAGTCATGCTTAATGTACCCCATAATCACATGCACAGGCATATGTACCAAAACTGCGCATGCGTCCTAAGGCTAGTAGGGTGTAATTGCATATAAGAAAGGTATAAGTACAAGAGCATGAATCTTATCATTGTCAGGCAACATTAAATTATTTATTTATTTATTCCTTTCTTTCTTCTTTCTCAGAAAGACATTGGTCAGCTGAAAAAATTGTGGAAAAGTATTAAATTCAGTAGGAAGGCAGAACTTTCAGCTGAATAAAGAAATCTGCTGAAGACAGGTGGAAGACTACCTACTAATAAACCTGCGGGCATTAGCCGAGAAGTAGATTCCTGCAGCTGCAAGATAGTGACACGTTGATGCTACCACAATCTCAAGTCTTATCACCTAGTGGATGATGTTGTAGTTGTATGCAATGTGCAAGGTAAAAATTAACAGAAAGTTATTTTTTGTATTTCACTTTAATATACTTTTGTTTTACTTTGTAACAAATGAATCCATAATAGCAAAGCACTGTTTATACAAAAATGAAATATTGTAAGGAAACAATCACTGCAACTGTTCTAACTGTTGCGGTTTTGTTAATATTACTGTATTCTTTCCAGGGGATGGTAAAGCTCCGAGCTTTCCCTCAACAAGTTATCAATGTGATGGTGAAATCAATATGCATAAGAAAGAATCTCATCAGAGCAGTGAAATAGTGAAGACAAGTTTAAAAGAAAACAAACCAAGTACATTATGCAATGGCGTTTGAAATGTTTATATACATCTATAGCCAAAGTTTCTCTATTTCTCTTTCATTTCAGGAAGCAAGTAAAGAAAAGCAAATTCTGTTATAGAAAAAGCCGAATTAAGAATTTAAAAGGCTAGAATTGGAGAAGAAGATTGGGAAAATGAGAAAAAAAGGAACAGGCACTTAGGTACGAACTTATAAAACATCAGCTGAAGGCAGCAAAAAATGAAGCAGCATATCTTAAAGAGATACAATTTAGAATTAGTGATTTTAAAAAAGAACTTGTAAATTGAAAAAAGTAAATTTAATTGTTGAAATGTCTTTCTATGAATTGTCTAATTCCTCTTCTGTTTTGTACAATAGTTACTGCTGGAACCTCAACAATGTGTCTTTCCAGGTCTTCCATTGCGCAGACATCTCCAGCTTGTATCCCAATGTTATACAAAAGAGCCCAAGTTATGATTATTGTTATGTTTCTTAATTTATTTTTTAATTCAAAATACAGGCATGGGAATCTTCTTTTGCATTTCCCAATTAATCTTTCTACTGAACTGCTGGTTCTTGTATGGGTCCCGTTACAGTTAATTTGGAAACGGCTAGTAGACTCTGGAACAGGTGTAAATATATATTGGGGGTAACCACTATCCCCAACAAATAACCAAATATTAGTCCTCCTCTAACGCCACTGTTGTCAAAAATTCTGCTATCATGAGCGGAACATGGCCACCTCAAAATTATGTCCGAAATTACTTCATTTGGTTCCCCCAAATATTTACAAATTCAAAGAGAAATACGTTGATCTATTTTTAAATATTTCAGCATTTCAGCAACCAGGACTCTTTATGGGTATATGTGTTCCATCTATAACACCAAAAACTCCCGGAAAACCATCTTTTTCATAAAACTGAATTTTCATATTGTTTAAAAACATTTGGCATGTACAGAAGTTTATGTACCTTATAATGTGAGATGCTAAAATTTCTGACACTTTACAAATAATACAACAGACAGTTGGCTGACTCAAGTGATATAAATGCGCACAAACCGACTGCAAAAATAAACAAAATAGATAGTAACACATTATACACATTTTGAGATGATGTTATTATAAAGCATTGTAAATCCTCTGGAAAGAAATTGCATAGAACCTCAGAGGAATTATTATTTTCATTAAAGGAGATATTGGTTGGCTTATGTTAGGGGCATTTTATGTAATTAATGGCACCAAAACATTTACAAGAGTCCATTTGCTAAAATGAAAACGCATCATCTGTTGCTGTTCGTCATGCACATCTAAAGGATGTTAATCGTTTTTCTTTGCGCAGCATAAAATTGAACGTATTCTGAAAAGTCACTGTTATTTTCCATTAATGCATAAATAGCACCTAACCAGGTCAGAAATCAGTAAATGAGTAACACTTAAGTGGCACCCTAGTATGCTTATACAAATAAGTTCTCTCTCATTTGCGAATGAGGGGCAGCTACGAATTGGAAATGAGTATAAATACTGAAACACGTAATACCCATTAATAAGTGTTGGCTATGAATACGGCACTTAAGCTTGAGTGGAATGGCTTGTATTTTTTTTTATTAATTATTTCAGTTATTTGTTTTCAAACCTAACAACTTCTACAATGCTTAATAATTTTTGTAGGAAGATTTGTGATCTACAGTATGAAAGATCTTATTTATTTTCTAGAGTTATTAATACTTTATTTAGGAAATAATATATTGCGGTCTTTGTCTGTTTCTTATCTCTGAAAGCATCTGTTTATCTTTCTTGTTGAGGGGGAGTAACTTTAGAAGCCTTTAATTTATCAGGAAATATTCCATTACTCATACATGGATTGTACAAATGATGGCACACATTTTTTATAATTATATACGATATTCCTTCAATACCCACAGAGTATTTATCACTTAAGCCATTTATTAATTATAACATTTTTCCATGTAACTTCTGATACATATGTTGAGGTTACTAATCTGATATTAATAGACTTTAGGCATTTTCTTCCATTTTGTATGTTGAAGTAATTTGATCCAACTTGATGATGTAAGAGTGTTGCTTTATTTGTGATCTAAACTTTTCCCTATAATACAGCGGTGATTTTGTTAAATAAGGAACTTGAGCTAATCCTTTGCTTTTGTGCTCTTATTCCAAAAATAAAGTCAAATATTTGAAAATGAACCATTTTTATATGAGCATATATATTTTTTCACGTTTTTTGGCTATTATGCTAGTGGGGTTAAAATGTTATTGATTTAAATTATTATGTTCTATTTTATATATTATTTTATTTACTTAACTATAAAATTGACCATTGTTTCCGCAACAGTGCACTTCATTGCATGTAACAAAATTATCAATTCATTAGGCTTCAGTTGGATTGAAAGTTTCCTTTCTTTAAGAGACTTCATTTAATCCTTTTTCAAGTGTAGTGATTTAAACTATAAAGTAAAAAAACACATCGTAATTGTGCAAATAACTATGACAGTATAATATTATATACGTAATGAATTAACTTATTAAATACAGAGACGAAACATTACTGTTATAGTTAAAACACTATCAGTTATACTTTGGTTTCAAAATGGATCCAAACCATAAAACAGTTGTGTTTCTACTGACTGGCTGACTGAACGCAACCCGTCATTTAGTTCCTATACAATGGAGGGAACGTAAGGATCATTCAAGTGATTTATATTTTTCCATGACTAATATATTGGAATATCTTCACATATGTTGCATCTATTTCTGCAGTCAGAAACTAGACCGGCGTCTCGTGTATACTAATGGAGATGAACGTTCAGAGTCAATTAATGCTGAATTAAAGAATCCATGTTGTGGAAAGTGCAATGGTTTCACTATTCCATTCAAATCTCAAGAATTTGGTACTTTTTGAACTCATAACTTATTTCTTCCCTTAAAACCTCGGTACTGATGAACATGAAAAATTGAAATCGAGACGCTATAAGGAAAAATGTTGACTGACTACTGCTGGTCCTTTGAGAAAGATACCGCCACAGGTGGCCGAGGTCGTTAAGACGCGGACCCGTGAGCGGGAGATCTGGGATTCGAATCCCACCAGGACCGTCCTCCCTGACTGAGGGGTTTTCCAGGTTTTCTCAGTCCTTATAAATAGCACATTAATGCCCGGAAGGTACCCAAACTTAGGCCTGGAACGCTTTCTTTCTTAAAAATGTCCTTTCACAATAAATTTTATTTCATGTATCATTAGTGTCCACCACCTGTGGTGCCTCAGTAGTAAAAACGGTCGTTAAACACCGTTAAAAAAAACATATAAAAGGCATTCAAGTATAGCACAGACGAAAATCTTAAAATCTAATGTATTTATATTAAATGTCAGTTTATACCTTCTAATGCAGTACAAATAGATTAATTATACATTTATGTAAACTTATACGTATATTTTAAAGCAAGACAATTTCTCACAAACCCTGAGTGATGGAAGTGTTTTGTAACAGATTTGAAATCAGCAATCATAGTTGTACTTAACAAAAAAAAGTTAAATTTTGATGGCCAATATTTGTAATATTCTTTAAGCTATTGTGTATATTGCTTTAAATGTCTTTATAAAAGATGTACATCTCTACTTTATAGGCATGTTATCAAGCGAATGTAACAAAATTTACTAACATGAGGTTTATGCGATAGAAGAATAGACTCTTTGTCGATATTGAAGAGCTTACAAACGAAAGTATGTTGAAAGACTTGTTTGAGGACTGGAAATTAGCACCCCATTGGGTCTCATCTCCCAGCTCCTTCACTGATATGGTGGGGGGTGGTATTTAAATATCCCCTTTCAGTCACTGTAACTTTTTGTGTGTTCACACTAGAGGAGCAATTTGGGGAAAGCTTTTCTAAACAAGAGAATCAATCCTTCTATCAGTAGAGCGCTCGTAATGTACTGCTATTGATATCCAACGCCTTACAGAAGTATGGCAAAGGGCAGGGTATTATATTGAAAGAATGTAATGTTAGTTCTTTTTAGATCGCTTTCACCGCTTGGTCATATGGCCAAGAGAGTTTTGAAACACGGATCTACCTGCTCACGAATTGTGCTTTCCACTGCGTTGTGGGGCGTGAAGGAGACTTCCTCTTACTTGCAGCCTTTTGCCCCTGAGTAACGCAGGAACAGCTAGAGAGACAGAGAGGAAACAGGATGCTAATAAAGACATAAAATAAAAAGTACTTTAAACACCACAGTATTATTTATTAAATGCAAATAAATATTTTAAATAAAAAGAACCTTTTTTTTTCATTATTTGTGTTGTTTATAAAATGAAAATAAATGCTATAAACAAAGAAGAACGTATAATTATATAATTGTACTGTTTATACATTGAAAATAAATAAATATAATTTTATTTTTATCCTATACGTACATATAAAATTTGATTTAATATTTGTTTTAAAAAAGTCGATTTTGATTTTGTTTTTAAAAACAGTACAGAATTTAATTATACTTTCTTATTTATAATACTTATTTTCCTGTAATAAAGAATACTATAATAACCTAATATACATTTTATATTCTCTATCTACAATAACATTTCTCTGTTACTCAAAAGCAACAGACTGCAAGCAAGAGTATAAAACACCATGCCTCTGCACGCCTTAGTTTTTCCGTCTATGCAATGGTGCATCATGTTGCATGTATTTTTGCTTGATGTTATAAAATGCATCTGCTAATCTTACACTGAATATGGCATTTTCTGCTAACATTGCACAAAAATATAATCCACATATTACTTTCACCTTGTTTTCAAATATTTGCTAGTATATATACGTAGGCTTTCGCCGTGGGCAAGTTCGTTAAGGCGCGAACTCGTGAGCAGGAAGTCTGGGGTTCGATTCTCACCGGGACCGTCCTCCCTGACTGGTGATTTTTCCAGGTTTTTCTCAATGCTCATAAATGGCAAATGCCGGGGAGGTACCCTAGACTTAGGCCTGGAACGTTTCCTTCCTTAAAAAAAAAACCCCTTTCCCAATTTATCATTTCATCTCATTTATCATCAGTGTCCACCGCCTGTGGTGCCTCAGTAGTAAAAACGGGCGTTAAACACCATTAAAAAAACCGCCGAAGTTTTGGATCTTAATAAACATTTATGGAATTTTTGGTCGAGGTCTAAAAGTCAATTATATTTATGGTGACCTGACGTTTCGCCTGACGCTATGGCGAAATCTTTAACGGAATGAAATAAAATGTCTACTTGACACTCGGCGGCTATCCGATTTGTGGGATTATAATGATGGCATGTATTACATATATAAATTTTAAGTTCACTATCAAGCATTATATCATTTAATATTAAAACAATATCTCAAATCACTGTTATTGTAAAAGACCTTAAATATTTCAATTTAATAACAGAATTAACTATTTGAAGGTTGAAAATAGTCATGAAAAATGCATCTGTCTTGTATAAATTTCAAAAACTTAGATTTCGACTAAATGGCTCTATTAAAAATCATGACAATGATAATTTAAACTCCATTTCCGCGAGTTATGATAAGATTTCTGTTAGGATCAACTCAGACTCCATAAAAAACTGCTTTTTTTACTGAACCACCTACTGTAAATGATCAGGTTTGTGATTTTCACATAATATATAAATCGTTCTAACGATGAGTATATTATTTTTGTGTATTATTTTCAATTCGTGTTAATAATGAGTGTTGTATAAGTTTTTTAATCCATAACAATCTTTCTCTAATTTCAAAGCGCATTACTAAAATAAAAGTCAATTAAATAAATGTAAGAACTAGCACGTTCAATGTTTTATACAATACGAAACTACCTTACTAAATGTTATAAGGTGTCTTACTCTTGTCCGTTTATTTATTTTTTCGTTTATTAAAATTTATATGTTTTATAACAGATCAGATAACAAGCAATATGAAGATATACATTGAAATAGAATATCCAAAAGTCTGAGTATGGTTGGACCAAGAAAACGTTTACAAGGTGGAGAGGAAAAGGTAGCGTAATTCAGAACAATCTTGTGTGACAGCTGAAACTAAACCACGAGATAGAGCGTTTCTGAATCACTTGCAGCCTGCAGAATGAAGAACAAAAACATAATTTGGAAACACGGTAGCCAAATATATTTAACGATTTCATATCTTGGAGATATTAGTTACATTTATAGTTTTCTTAGTAGATTATAAATAAGAACTCATAACGGGAAAAGAAAACTCACTTGTTTCATTTAAATGCCAATGAACGCACACACATTTCCAAGAGTTGTTTTTCAAATATTCCGTATAAAACTTTTGTGCTCACTTAGTGTGCATTATCAGTGACCAAAAGCTCCGGTTAGACATCTAAGAGGCAACAATTAGTTCCAGTTATAAACGCTACAGCGTTGACTTATACCAATGCCTCTCAAAGCCTTTCCCTAGCTCTTCTGTAACATTTTATAAAATGACTCTCTAGACTTAAATTGTGAAGGTGTACAACAACGATGAGACACAAGGGTGAAGGAATCAATCTTTCCCTGCCTCTGCAGAAATGTTTCTCTTGAGATAATGTGAAACAAATATTTTTATTCCGATACACATGGAGGACAAAATAGAAATGCCCATGCATCTACGATGTTCCTCCCTGTGTAACAGAATAAGAAAATCTTGGACCAAATTGATCATAAGTTCATGACAAGTGAACACAACCATATAAGCGTGATGTGGATCATCGCCTAAATGAAAAACAGAAGAAGACAGAAATTATTGCTTCAGTTCCTGATTGGTATCAGGTATCAAGAGGAAGTAATTCGAGTATTAAGTTGAAGCAAAATGTTTATTTCATATGTTTTGTCGTATCAATCGAATGCATTCGTTCTAAAAAAGAAAAATGAACAAACAAGATGCTGTATTAGCTTGAAATTAAATTCCTGAGATATCGTGTAGATGAATTTAGAAATGTTCATTAAAATCAAGTCTGGATGAAAATAAAAATTTTAGATTCTAAGCCTCAATGTCTCATGTCTCAATGATAAACCGTTCTCAATTTTAAAAGGGAAAAAAGAGACCATGAATCTGCCAGCAATGGTTGATCCCAAGTTTCACTATTTCTACCGCGTTGTTGCACATTAAGATCCAGATCTTACTGACAGTTAAGATGAATGTCGACTTACTTTTAAGTTCAGGATTTTAATAAGAGTCACGAAATTTTCTTTTGTTCTTATTTTAACCTCTCTCTGTGAAATAATTTTAAAGTGACTTTCAAATTAATTATCGCGCAAAAGTGATTATTATTATTATTATTACTCAACAAACATTCCATTGTGCTTAAAAAGCATAAACATCTGCGTTCACTTTTATAATTTACTTTAGCATGACAGAGCTCATTCAAATGGTTTAAACTTGATAAGCTGCTGTTCCTAATCAAAACAGTATGCCATTAAAATCTATATAAATGTAAAATAATTTAAAATTTTTTTATTTAGCTGAATTCAGTATTTCTAAATAATTTAGAAAGTAATTCGCAAAATAACGAACATCACCGCATAATCAGACATATTTGCTAAACCTTTAAATGTCTTTATGTGAAAATGTGCCTTTAGTGACTTATAGTACCTTATCCTGGCATAATTTATTATCATGCCCACATTAGCACAAGCATGTGAGGATAGAGTTATTGGGTTGCGGTGAAACACAATCTGGATTCGTTTACAGTTCTGGGTAATTTGTCTCTCATTCCATGTAGACAACCTTAAAGTGACTTCAAGAAGTGTAAATATGTGACAAAAGATTTACATTTTAGTCAGCATATGACTTTCTTGGTTTCACTGAAAGAACTGGTTTTTATGTAACAACGAGTATTTTAATTATCCTCATTGACAGGATCTCACTGTGCCCGGAGCAACGCTTTCTTGCAACAATGAATGAAATTAATTATCGATGGCAGTAACAAGCTGAAACCTGGCAGCACCTAACTATAGAGCATGTTGCGGCAATAATGTTGGCAATGAGAAAGAGCAGAGGAAAGAAGAAACCGCAGTAATTATGGCTTATTCATTTCGCCAAACAGGTACAGGCTGACCACCAGCATAGCGAACAATGTTAAACAACGCTGCGCTTAATTAACGAAAGAGGAGAGAGAGAAAGAAATGAGTTAGGTGGAAATGAGGAAACAGGGAAGCCATAGCAATACCGAACCGTACGTGCATTTTATGCCCTGAAACTTCGGAGAAACGGGAATTTCACACTTCTCAGTTGATAGGATCTCTCTTTGGAGCATACCACCGTGAATAATAATGCCAATGCAAGCCAGAGAAAAGACCCCCCCCCCCCTATGGGAAGAATGAAGCATGGAAAAATCTAAAAGTAGTGGGTGAAGCCACAGATTTAATTAGGTTTACCGCACAGCAAATTTAATGCCAGTACGTGATATTGCATTGCCTAGCAAACCTGTGCCTAGGAATTACCTCTCTTAGCTCATGTACACATACGGTACAATGAAAAATCTGCTATAGTTCTTGAAACAGCGGTTTGAACTTTATTTTGAAAGTTAGTTGATTTCAGGGATTTTGTCTTCAGGTGCATGATACTTTCAGAAAGCTTTTTCCCAGGTTTTCTTTAGTATTCATAAATGACAAAAAGTAATCTAAATTTAAGCCTGAAATGCTTATAATTTTTTTTTCCAATTCATCATTTCATCTCATATATCATCAGTGTTCACAGTATGTGATGCCTAAGTAGTAAAAAGCGGACATTAAACACTATTCAAAAAGAAAAACACGTGGGTCTTTAGAACACATCCTTTCCCCGCGATAACTTAAACATTTAAAATCTCCAGTGCAGAATGGCCATATTGCGTCATGGGGCGCGGATTCTCAGCGCCACGTACTTCAGCTTCCCAGGAGCATTTATATGGTTATTAAAAAGAAATAACAGCTTTCTTAAGTCCCTATCTTGGAATTTTACATGAATTACTGTGCAGAGCAATTTTATACCTTTGATTTCACATTCTTGTATTTTACATACATACGATAATAACATTTAATTCAATATCATATATTGTATATTAACAAGATGGGGAAGAGGCTGCTAAATATTGTTTCAGCTTGAAATGATTGTATATTTATTTGAACCTTTTGAGATATATTCCCGAATAAAGAAACCAGATTTTATCTTATTTAGCAATGTTAATTAAAATAGCAATATCTTTGTATAAACACATTCTGGAATTGCGAAATGACATCGAACTCGGCCAAAATCGAACTCTTGACGATCAGTTTTCATCTCAGCTGTCAGACAACTATATCATCGAATCTGACTGAATAGCAGTTTGTTGCTGCGGTGACATTGAATGAAAATATAACACAATAAATTTATTTAACATATTAAAATGAAACTATAATTTTACTCTTATTCGCCTTTAGCTATATTACACTTGTACTATGCCGGTTCTGTACGTATAGGAATCTTGCAAAGTAATCTTGCCGGTATCAAGAGTATTTTGCTTTAATGAAAATGCACTGGTTCTTTATGGGCAGTTTCAATAGTGCTTAGGTCCCTCGCCAACTTGCCTCTACGTACCCAGCTCATGAAATGTGGGAGTTATTGTTTAAAGGGCGCAAAACTACTAAAATCATTAGCGTGGAATTTGAGAAGTGCAGCCTATGGGCTGTACTCCTGTATTCCCACCAAGCAGCAGCAGAAGCAAGTGGTGATTTCAATTATGTGTAGCGAACAGTAAAAACATTAAAGCATGCAGATGTTATGTGACGACGACGGCGAAGAAACAGAGAATGCGAGACGACGGGACATCTACTTGAATAATATGAAGATCAACGGCTATTTCCCTTAGGTGGCACATCGACTAGAGCTTCTTTATATAGATACAAACGCCTGGAACTGGAAAGCGATGATGTCCATCTCAACAAGAGGATGCCGCGAGCGACGTCATTCACAAGAGGGGGATGCGGAGACCAGTGACGTCAAAGCATCGAGGAGACTGATGATACAGGACACTTTCAGTGTGGGCCACATCAGATTGCTGTAGGTTAATTGCCATTGATTAAAATAATAGCATTTTAGAATTTAATTTAAGTATACAGTCCAGATAAGGAATCACGCCTCCGGTATGATACAATGCGGATTTTTGGACCAAACTATAGAGTACTTAGAAGGGATAGGATTAATGTGGGAGAGGTCATATTTGTTTGCCCTAAGATATATATAACAATTACTCATTAGCTGGAAACACTAGATGTATCTGCATGTTACCGACAGCTAAGGAATTAAATGATTTAACTTTACAAAATTTACAAGAAAAGCTTCGTTTAACAGCACATGACCGTAAGATGATAACTTTCGCAGATTTAAACCTACCCGAGTTCAATAGAAACGGGCTGTTGGATACTTATTCCCAGCTTCAAACAATAGTAAATGAACTGGTTTGGGGAAATGGGTTTACCCAGGTAACACATGGTCCCACGCGGTACAACAACAACAAAAAACCAACACACACACACAGCCAGAAGATCCGAGTCACTTTAACCTCACCTGCGGCGAAGTGCTACAGAAAATTAGCGATCATAATAGGGTACTATTACAGGTTCGATGGGAAAATAATAAATTGCCAAAGACAAATCTATTAGTAGTTTGGGATTTCCAAAAAAACATGTTGAGTCCCTAAATTTGTTTTTATTAGAAAAATATGATTTTCTAAGAACTGGAGGAGATTTGCAGGAATTTTTAAATAAACTTCAGGAAATTAATTTTGAGCCACTGATCCAATGTATTCCTCTCAAAAGAATAAAAATAACTCCCATCCAAAATATTATACTCAATACACCAATTACTTAAAGAAAAAAGGCTAGGGTTGCATATGGTGAGCGTAAACAGAGCAGTGAGTACTCAGTTAAGTTGACTAAAGAACTGCATTGTGATAAAGAGAAAGCACAAGTAAATTTCCTGAAACAAACACTAAAATTGATGTCAATGAAAATTGAAGTAAATTTCATAATTATATTGGATGAAGAAGGGGAAATAACGAGGAAATGGCACAGTTGAATGATAAAAACGGGGGGGAAAAAACCAGAAAGGAGGACAAAGGAAAAACTGATTTATAAAATTCTTATATTGTTTCGGTATTTAACAAACCTTATGATGGTAATGATAAAAATAACAATACAAATAGGAGCTGTCATGCTGACATAGAAGAAGGAAGGGGAAAATAGCACTTTTAAAACATCAACACAAAGAGTTAGAGAAAAAATAAAATATCGGAAGTCACGTGGTACAGATAATATTGCTACGGAAGTATTGAAGCTAGGAGGGGAGATTATCATTTCGTATCTTATGAACTTATTCAACATATCTCTAAATAATTCTAGCCCACCGGAAGACTGCAAGTCCGCCGTCATTGTCGTTGTTCATTAGGGTGATATTAAGAAAAGATTTAAAAATTACAGGTCTGTTAGTCTCATATCTGTCGTATATAAAGTTATCGAACATTTGATATTTGTAGCGTACTTAACTACAAAGACTGTTCTGCCATCTTCAACACGGTTACAGGGAAGGGTTTTCTTGCGATAGGTAAATTATTTCATAAGTTCAGGACCTAACTGAAGAGATAGATGTAGGAGGAAGGATTGGCGCCTGTATTAATTGATTTTTCGAAAGCTTTTGATCTTGGTATTGCATGATATCTTAGCAGGTAAATTGAATGGACTAAAATTAGATAAAAGGATTGTACTTTGAGCTAAGCGCTTTTAGAAGAGAAATCCAGAGAGTAAGGGTTGATCACAAAATATCAATTATCGGGAAGGTTTTCATTCTATTTATTTATTTATTTATTTTTATTACTGTTTAACGTCCGTTTAACTACTGAGGCACTACAGGTGGTATCAGGAGGTTCACAAGTTAGCGCTCTTGGGCTACTATTATTTATTATTTATATTAACAATCTTTGATTAAATATAAAATCAAAAGTACGAATATTTGCCGACGATTGTATTGTTTATAGATAAATTAACAACAGTTCCAATATGAAGATTTTGCAAAGCGACTTAATAATATTTTCCATTTGGAGGTTAAACATAAAATGAAAATAAATGGTTCTAAGAGTAAGACAATAACATTTTGTAAAAGCCGAGAAGAGATAAATTTTAATTATACACTCAATGATGTAGAAATTCCCAAGGAAAACCACCGTAAATACTTGTGAATTTACTTACGTTCTAAACTTTTATGTGACGAACAAATTGATAGTGTTACGAGGAAAGCAATGAGGGGGTTACACTTTGTCATGAGAACACTAAAAAAGGTCTGTTCAAAATCGAAGGAAATAGCTTATTTATCATTAGTTCGGCCCTTAATGGAGCATGCGATCGATACAGGATATATCAAATAAATATTCTAGAAAAAAGCCGGCGTATAGCAGGAAAATTCGTAAAAGGTAAAAAAGAACATGTAGACGAAATTGTTAAAAGCATTAGGTTGGGAGAGATGTAAAAGCGAGTATAATGTCATTATACGAAGCGTATAGAGAACAAAATGCATGGAGGGATATCACAACTAGGTTAGAAAATCCAGCGTACTATGATAGGAACGTCAAAGTTTTAAATTCAATTGTAGGCAACCGAGAACAGATGTAAGTAAATTCTCTTTCGTAAATAAAACCATAAATGGCTAAAATGAATTACACGCAGTTATCTTTAAAGTTTGCCCTTCTCTGACAAGATTTAAAAATAACCTAAAATTGTATGTGTAGAAATATTTCATTCATATACGTATATATGAATGTAATTAGTGTTCAATTTTAAGTCTTTCCCGTACTACATGAAATATTGCTTAACTACTCATTATTTCATATGCTAATTAACAAGCTTTGCTTACCTTATTTATATTATTATTCAAACTGATAAGTGTAGGGGTCTAAATATACTGACTTATATTTTATAAACCTAATAATTTTATAAGTGTAATTAAGTTAACGCGTAAATTTAACTTTACGTGTATTTAATTAGTTTGAAATATTTAGTTAGGTTGATGGGTATAGCTAGATCGACATGTTTTAGTTAGGTGAAATGTAATTAATTAAGTTAACTGAAACATAAATATGTTTGTGTAAAATTAATTCGACGTGCATTTATATCGACTAATTTATTTAACTCTAGGTTAGTATGTATTTAATTACGTTAAATGGTTTCTTTTTAAAGAACTTTCTGTAAAAAAATCAATGTATTTTCGTTATTCTTCACTGCCACTGCAGTTAATAAAATATGCATATTCAAAAGTTCAAACTCAACTCTATTCAAACTTGTATGAAAGAAGTCTGTTTCCTATTCATACTTTGATACTTGATGACAAATGTACAGTACAGAAGGAATCCGTCACTGTTTGCCAATGTTGCTAATTCTAAACATTGAAATTTTAACGATCACCTCTTTCTCAAACTACGAGACTTGCGATTTAAATATTCGCTGTACTCACGAACATTTGCAGGCCGTATATCGACTTACAGTGCGACACAGATACAATTCTTACCCCAGAGCTGTATGAATTTATTTATTGATCACTAATATCCTTTCGTAAACCACTGAACACCAGTCTTTGACTTATCAAAATATACAGAAGCTTGGGTTCAGCTATGCTTAAATATTATCTCACATAAATCCAAGAATACAAGAAAATACATATATTTCTATTGACAAAAAGAAAATTCAATAAAAGAAAAACCAACTACAAATTGCTGTTCAAACTAGTAGAAAATCTAATTTTAAGTTCCCTGCATGTCTCTCTCTATATTCACCCATAATTACCCCAGGTTGTTTTATATTGGTGAAATCATTACATCTCTGTCTTTGTCATTTCTACATTTGCCTGAACCATAGTACCCAGTTAGCAGTTTGATCTATGTATTATTATTCATAATTAGTAAATTCCTCAAATTTATAACATCTTTCCTTTCTCATCTATTTGTCTCTAAATTATCCCAATGATTCTCCTATTATTTAAAGTTGCTCTCTCCTTCTATATTTAATTTTATGCTCCATCTCATCCCATTTTTATATCTTTTGTCTACATCTCTTAGTTTATTCACAGTATAACAAACAATGAAATGGATTATCCATTTCTCTATCTTGAAACAACTATTTAGTATTTCTCTGTCTCTCATACCAGGTAAATCAGCTACTCCTGTTCTATTCCCTGAAAATCATTTATTCATTTTATCACACAAATCTATATTTTTTTCTCTTCCTCATCCTTGCTTCATAACTTGATATTCTCTTAAAGATGTCTTATCACGCACACTCCCAATATCTTCGATTTTAAGACTTACCTCTTTCCAAAAGCTCTAATATTATGTTATTTAGCCTTCCATGCCTCATTCGTTCTAATTATTTGTAAAATTGCCACCACTTTGACAACCCAAGATCCTTTTCAAATGCATTTATCATGTGTCTCATTGATGTTAGAATTGGTGCTCCAGTTGTGTAAAACAAAGGTTGTGCTTATCAAAAACGTAATATTTACTCATTGGGCTTCCACCACTGGAATGCTTTAGATTTAATGTAATATGCTACATAGCGACCCAATGAACTATGTACCAACTTGCGGCGTTTTGCCGTTTGCGGGTATTTTAGAGTGAAACAACTGTTTCATTAACTATTTTAAAAGCTTTTACTTACCAAAGGAGTAAGGAAAGCAGCCGCTGAAACTGATCATTGTCGTTGTTTATATATTTTTCGCACCCTTTTAAAAGCTATACATCACTCGGTATAGTTCACGTTGGGTAATGCTGCCTGGTGGATATTTTATTTCAATTCTTTCAGGGTATTGGGTTGGTTAATTTACCCCAGAGATAAAAGCTGCAAGGGGAATTGAGGGGGGCCATAAATCTTACTAATAACTCAGTCAATCAAAACACTAGCTCAAATTTTCTCATTGAAATACTCCCTGAGTTGCGGCAGAGTCTTGTTTTAAAAGGCGAAATTACGCTTCCTGTATGTTCGGGTATCAAATGTTGTGTCTAGAAAATTACCCTATAATTTTTCCTTCGCTCAAGACGCACCATATATTAATTTGTTGGTGGTGGAGGGGCTTTCATGAACGATATCAGGTTTCTCCGCACTCCAACAACGGTTATTTTGTGCACACATTACCGTGAAAGTAACATGAGCCCTCTTCCGAGAAAAATGTTAAATATGGAGTTATTTCTCCGCTGTGTACACTCTTCAGTATCTACTCACAAAATGTGCACCCATGTACAATTGAAGAGCATGTATTTATTTTATATCATATTAGTAGCTCTGTGCACATCCATGAGAAATGCCTGCAAACTATGTCATCTAATGTTTCTTCAGTGAGAACTCTGCTTTTTCAGGTTTCTTAGACTGAACACTACTCGTGGACTGAAATTTACTATAAACATTATGGACTGCTGTGCGGAGTAGAACTTTTACAAGTGGGAATCTTTCTTCAAATCATCTTTAGACTTGAACTGACTAATTTTTTTTTATTTGATTTATTTACTTACGCTCTTTAACATCTCAGATCATCAGCGTTCCATTCTATTCAGGGCGTGAAACGGCTCAGAGGCCTCTTTTTTCAGGCTTGAGGTTCTTTTTCGTGCCGTAAATCTACCACACGGGACCCACGGCTTTACTTCCCTTCCGAAGGAAGCCATACTTACGCCCGAAAAAATCCATCGATCCTGGCCAGATTTGAACCCGCGATCTTGGGTTTAGAAGGCAAGAATGGTAGCCACTACACTACCAAGACCGACTGAGTTAATAAATGAATCATAAATAAATACAAGTTGTGCAGTAGAAAACATACTGAGCTATAATTCACTTCACGATTAGATACAAATCAAAACACAAACCCGTCTTAATAGCTGAACTGAACTCATCACTATTGACAGTCAGAAGCTGGAGTGGTTTTGCTGCAGTCAACGGCGGAAAACAAGTGTGCACACGCTCGTTGGAAAAATACCGCAATTGGATTCATAGTTCATTAGATCGCTCCGTATTTTACAATGTAAGTTCAGTTTATTTTTTAAACCATTCCACAAATAAAATGCACAACATATTGGATCTGGGGATAGAAGTGGCCACTCATTCCCTTGTTACATTTATGGATTAGCCAGATTTGTGCCCAGTTAACGAGTTCTGTAGAAATGAGCTGTAAAATGTTTATTCTTCCTTAAGTTGCCGCAAAAACTGGTTTAGAAATATGTGTAAAGTTAGTGTCCCTTTATCAAATACTAGATCATTTAATTTTTTGAACATAGCGAATAATGCAGCAAAGTTTCGTGAATAACGAACGGTTCTTTGAACCAGCGCGGGTTACCTGCCCGTTCAAGTGAAACCACGCCTCAAGGTAAAAAATAAAAATAGTGTATCTATTAATCAATCAGTAACAGATGATCACTCACTGAAACGTATTCTTAAAATTGGACATCTTGCATATAAGGACCTCAATTGTATAGTTCTTACAATAATGTCCAAACGGTGCGTGGTGAGGAAATGAACAGATCCATTGGAAGAACTTTTCTGAGGTACCCCTCTACAGCTTCACCAGTTTTGCCTGAATCTGTATTTAAAATGACTTTTTCAAGAAACACAGATTGTGGAACTATCGGGCGCACACAGAACACAATTTGTTGTAATGTTATCAGATCACGCGGCAAGCTCCATTGCGTCGTACTACATCTCTAAGTCCTGTTCGCCGAGATGCGGAAGGTCCTGTCTATGATAAACACTTAAATCGTAAGCCCTATACATGAATTTATATGGCACAGTGAAATGAAGGTCGAGCTCGGCTGGGTATATGCAGTAAGAAATTTAAAATTTGTGCGTATTGGTCATCTACTTTATGACGTTTCTATTTTATGTGATTGCATTTGTATCATTGTTGCTTTGAATGAATAAAAAAAAGGAAACATATACGACAACACGCCATATGAAAGCATGAACAACATGCTGAAATTCGAATTTTAAATACACAAGGGTATACTTCTGCTGAAGCTATTTCTGAATGGTTGCAATTGACTGAGATAATTACTTAAGGATATCAATTGTTATAAGTGTGCGCGTCTAGAAGACTATAGAGGGCGGCGAATAGGATTATCACACCAAACATAATTCATTCCATATGAAATGTAACTTTTTCACACTAACCGTGGTTCGAGTCCCGGCCGTGACTTGAATGTTTCTTATCTCACTTACATTTCAAGCAAAATTCAATTCGTTTATTATAGTTGTTTTTGCCCAAGAGAAGTTCCTGCATCCGTTGATAACAGATGACAAGTTGTGTACCATTAACATGTTAAGCATGGAAAGAAAACGCATCGAATTCTTTGTCTAGATAAAGATACGTCTCAATAACTTAGAGGAAACATCAACAAGCAGGACCCGTGACAGTAAGGGTGATTTTGCTTTACAAAAGTACTTGGTTTTACACGTCAAAACAAGGGATTGATTAGAATGATCTTGCTGGTATACAACCACGTTTCAATATATTTAGCAAAAGCCTCGAGAGAATCGCATTTTCATGAGGGCAGGGCAAAGCAGTTTAGTATTGGGTTAAGTCCCCTCCCCAAGTTACAAAGTTGATATTCTCCCCTTATTTCTCAATTGCAGAAGTGTTAACAACCAGGCAATACTAAGTGAAAGTTTTAATTTCGTCTGATGAGAGATGCATAATCTAGGTCGGATTTATTTATTTATTTGGTTTGTTGCACGGCACTCTTCAACATCTCAGGTCACCAGCGTCCCATTCAATTCAGGGCGCGAAACGGCCGACAACTTTTTCTCAGAGGCCTCTGTTTCAGTTTTGAGGATCTTTTACGTGCCGCACATGTAGGAACACGGGAACAACAACAACATGGCTTTGCTCTCATTCCAAAGGAAGCCATACTAGGATTTTTACCTCGGAAAAAATCCATCGATCGCGGCCGGGTTTGAGTCTGGGGGGAAAGAATACTGTCGGTACGTGAACCTTGCTGGCCCTTTGTGCCATCGGGCACTTCCGGGAGGAAGGGATGAGGTGAGAGAGACACCGGGAGGCCAGGATCTACGGGCGTGTGACTGCACGGATGCAGATGTTTCCTGAAGTCAGTGGAGCTCTCTCCCCCGAGTTGTTCGAGCTTTACAGAAAGTCCGCCAGCATTGCAGAAACCGTTATAAAGCACAACCACGCCAGTATGGCACTTTCGACCATCTAACACAACCAACGAAATAAAATATGAAATGGGAAAGCGGAAAATTCATGGAATTCACCTAAGTGACCAGAGGAATCCACGAAAACACCCAAGGTCAGAATGACCGGCCCAAAGGGAATTGAAACCGAGACCATTCCAATGCAAGTCTGAAGGGTTGCCGCTTGAGCCACCCTGCTCGGTAAATTCTTCTCTTAGTGATAACCGATTTTCTTTTTTCCAATTTTGTATTTAATAATAGTTCTTAGAGTATTTTTGTACGTGAGACTAATACTAACACTGCTTTAAATGGGCTTTGAAATAACAAACTAAGGGCAGCAATATAAACATTGTGTTCCAAGTTTAGGCAAACACTTGAAGTATACTCAGATAAAGAATTAACCATACCAATAGTTAATCCAATGTCTCGATGTATATATTAGTTTTAATGTTATAAGACTCAATGACTTTGTTTATAATTACAATAAATTAGTTATTTTAAAAAGTCCATAATTATTAACATTGCTTATATTTCAAGCTAAATTTTTTATATACGTAACGTTCCGGTCAATGTGGCGAAACACAAATCTTTATTATTTCACTGGCGATATCGTATTTTATGTACTATTTTGTAACATTTTATTGTTGCATTTTGTCAAAAGTTTGCTTGATATTGTAATACTCTGAGCATTGCCACCAAACAATTGCATATTATTGCAACAATTATCTCAGCATGAACTGCTGCTTTTTCTCAATTTCCTTTATCGTGCAAAAATGTTATTGTGCATGCACAATGGCAAAATGCCATTCAGAGACGCTGAGATAGAACTACTCGACAGTGAAGATTCTATTTTGTTTCTGAATATGAAGATAATTTGAGTGCTGCTTATAAAAGCGATGGTTCTGCAATAAACAGCCTGTGAATAATGAACAAACAATTGCAAACGGCAAGCTATACAGTGGCGATTGCATCCATTGCATCCACCCCTTCAGCGTGGGCGTCTTTTTGCGTCTAACGTCGTCAAAATTTCACCAGGAGTGACAGTCATCCAAAGAACTGACATACAATGTTCATTGGATGAGAAATTTTGTAACGTTTGAACATTAAAATATAGAGTTGACAAACTTAAGAGTGAGAGTAAGCTTATGGCACATGTGGTATCTTTAAATTGTCCCCATCAACACAACTGACGAGTTTGGAAACTGTAACATATATGTGTCAAACTTATCACGAGAGATTAAACAAGGTTTCATGCTTAGCCATCGCACATTCCTCTCTAAAGCGCACGCTTTGAGAATTTTAATTTAATTATAATAATATAATATGAATGTATTCTGTAGAGACAAATTATAATAATTATATAATTCCTTACGCCAGAACCGCCCATGAGGTCATCGTCAATGTTAAGTACAGATTAAATACAGTTATTACCATATTTAATTAAGCATTAGGTATTACTTTATTGCATATTTAATAATGAATACACGTGAAAATTGCACAATGAAATACAATAATATACCCACGAATATGTCCTTTATTGACATATTGTTCAAAGTATATTTTTAATGTGCTAGGCCCTTTTACATTATATTAACAAATACAGAAATTATTATACTGGAATGAATATGATGATACAAATTTTCTATTTCCATTACGAAAAAGTACTTTTTTATTGTTTCTTTTGCGCAGAGAACCCAAGCTTACTTTCTGCATTGATGAAATTTGTATTATATATATATATATAAGTAATACTATTAGCAATGTAACAAATTAACAGTAATTATAAAAGCCTTTAAAAGGATAAAACACTAAGATAAAATCACACTTGAAATCGCTATATTTCGAACTCGTTGAGTACTTCTATGGCAAGAAGACAAGTGACTTTTGTGTGTGTGTGCGTGCGTGCGTGCGTGCGTGTGTCTATATATATATTCGGATGCTCAAATTAAATATCTTTTTTTCTTTCTTCTCCTCCTCTGTCCTCCTTGTTTGATTTGTAGTTTCCACTTATGCTGTGGTATTCTTTTATGAATTTCGGGATAACATTTTGACAGTTTATCCTTCTGCCTGTTATTGCCTCTAAAAGAATGTATGAATTAATGGAAGCTAAGCCAAGGATATGGTGGAAAACACGCACTGTCCATCAACGTGCTGCAGAACGAAAATATTTTCTCGCCATCTGGTCCATGGCGCCGTCTGCAAATTTTGTTTTGTTCCCGGAGATCCGGAAGTCGATTTCCATTATTCTTTATCATAAGAAACTGTGCAGAAGGATTGTTCCTTTTTCCTTAATAAACAATTAGGATTGTGTCTAAACTCTTAGGAAAATTGAAATGTAGAGAGATTTTGTTTATTTATTTATTTATTTATTTATGGACGCTCTTTAACAACTCAGGTCATCAGGGCGTGAAACGGCCGACTAATTTTTGCTCAGAGGCCTCTCAGGCTTGAGGTTCTTTTACGTGCAGTAAATGTACGACACGGGACCGACGCCTTTACTTCCCTTCCGAAGGATTTAAGATTTTTACGCCCGAAAAAATCCATCGTTCCTGGGTTCGAACCCGCGATCTTGGGTTTAGGAGGCAAGTATGGTAACCACTACACCACCAAGACCGACAATGTAGAGACAGATTTCCTAGATTTTTATATCAGATATTTCCTATATCTGAGTCATTTCAAAATACCTGATTACAACAATAACAGTAATAGGGATAATACAACAATATTAATGTTTTACAATAAATTTCTATGACTCAAAACAGTTGAGTTAAAACAAATCAATTATTAATAGAAAAATACAATAGTCAATTTGATCGCTTCGAGGTTTTAAGTTTAATTACTAGTTAAGTCAAAAACTCATAAAATTTACAAGTCCTAAATTATTTATAAAAAATTAGAAAATATCAGTATATTCATAGTAAAATATAATTTACGACAGCAATAACAGTTTAAAAGTGACCTCTCGGCGGTTCTAAAGTGAACTAATTTTATATATGTATGTATGTGTGTTCCTTACATTAAATATAACATCAATTATAAATCAATAATATAATAAACTTATTGAATGTGAATAATCACAATAATAAATCATGATGTTATTTTCTTCTCATTTAAATATTTTGAAAATTATTTTGCATGCTTTGTTTCAATTATATTATGTTGACCTGAACACTATATCCGTACGGGGTTAACTGCGCCTATTATTTAATTACAATATTATTAAATTATTTACCTGCACAACTATTTGGAATTATTTCTAGTTCATTTTGTGTTGATGATCTGTCTCTGACAGAGTCAAGTTTTGAACTCTTGTTTAGCAGTACTCCATCTTCCCAAATTTACTTCAAATAAATATGAGTTATATGGGTAGTCAATGTATATACATTTAGTATGTTAATGAACTACACCGAAATACTTTCAGAAAGCGTAGGGATGTCTTAGCCAACTATTTGAGATGAATGTATGGCCTGTCTGTTCAAATTTGGAAGCTATGGCTGTTAAGTTTTTAAAGAACCAGTACACCACTGACTCCTGAAGATAGACTGGAAAGTAATGTGATGCAGCTGCTAAATCATAGTTCTTATTTATCTTTAAATAAGACGCACATTATGCAAGTGTAGAGAAGGTGTAAACACTCAAAGGGGAAAGGGATTGGCCATCTCCACCTCACAGAAATTCTCAGCGGGCTAAACACTTCATTTCCTTGTTTGGGCTCACTACGTTTAGCACCCTACGGATTTTCTGTGAGGCAAAATGCAGCTTTCGATCTTGTAAGACTGAAGCAAGATGTCTTGTCCTAGCATATATTGAGAACACCAGAAAACCTTCAAAGTTCATCGTAAATCGAAAAATGCTGACCAGTGAACTAGGTCTATACATGTTATGAGTTATTTTCATTAATTCTTATGCCCAAAGCTACTTTTATTATCAAATACTGCTATATGAGTTCGTGGCGTGCTGTGTTGTATTCTTGTGTTAGTAGTAATTTCTGCTGTGTCGCGTTGGAATGCAGGTCAGATGACTACTTTAAAGGATAGAGTTATTACGTAACGCTAAATTGACAGGCTTCCTTACGCTAAGTTATAGTTGAGCCACTGAAGACTTTGTCTATAAGTTTGCCGGAATGTAAAGGTGAATAAAGGTATTTACCTCCTTGTGTAGTCAACAAGTTCTAGGAAATTTCAGAGTAAAGTTACCATTACTAAATAGTACAACCTTATGGAAAATCTAAGCAATCATAATAATTATGACAGTTAAATATTTAAGAGTACATAAAATTAAACTTTACATTCCACTTATGCTGTGTAACATACTGCTAAAGATTTGCATTTATAAAACAAAAACCGTCTACAGAAAATTGAAAATTGACAGTTGAATAACCTTTGCAACCAGGAGAACTAGAGAACATTGCGTGAAAAAAGTGGGGAAAGGAAAATTATTTTTTGGCTTATGTGCAGATGAAACATTGACACTCGTACAGTTTTATGAATATGAAACTTACAGGCAAAGACAATTCTAAGTCACGAGAAAATAGTTTGATGGAACTTTTAACTTCAAGTTCATTATACATAAATATAATTTCCAGTTGTGTCAACATATAGTTGGAAAAGAATATAGCAATAAACACAATATTTTATTTATGTTGTTAATTATCAATACTAAAAATAATTATGATAGTAGTGACCACAGTTTTGATGTTTGGGCGTAATCTGAGGATTATATATACATTCTATCTTTCTTGTGTATATTTTTAAAACTAAAATACGTTTAAGTTACAAAGAAACGGCGATTGCAGATGTAATGTTTAAACTTTTGTAAGGATATAAAATCTTCCATAAGTTAATATTGTGAGAGGTTATTTCTTTCGGGACTTTTTTTATTAATAAAAAAATTGTAATTTAATTAATTTTACGGTAGCTCTGCAAAAACATTTGAGCATTAGTTTCACAAAATTTCTTGAAATTTAGAAAAAAAAAATAATATTTAGCAACAGTAATAAGCAAAAGTTATGGATACAAAGTGTTGACGGCTTTATCATTTTTTTATTGATTTATTTATGGACGCTCTTTAACATTTCAGGTCATCAGCGTCCCATTCAACTCAGGGCGTGAAATGGCCGACAAAATTTGCTCAGAGGCCTCTCTTTCAGGCTTGAGGTTCTTTTTCGTGCCGTAAATGTACGACACGGGACCCACGGCTTTACTTCTCTTCCGAAGGAAGCCATACTTAGGATTTTTACGCCCGAAAAAATCCATCGGTCCTGGCCGGGTTCGAACCCGCGTTCTTGGATGTAGAAGGCAAGTATGGTAACCACTAAACCACCAGGATCGACGCGGCTTTATCATGACTGATAATTTCAATTTTCTCACTGGCAGTTATCATTTTACTTAGCTTACTTGGTTCAGCAGCACTAAATTTTTCTTCACTACCTACCAGCAGCTATTTCAACATAACAAATGCTATCATTGATGAAGTAAGCAAAGAATATTATTTCACTTCAGCCTAGAGCTGGAATGTTTTTTCTGTAATGATATAGACTGAATGGCCTTCCTCGGGTAAACCCTTTTCTCTACCTCAATTTGTATGATTGAAAATGTACTTTCCGTGCCTTATATTTATGTAAAATGAATTTCGGTAGATATGACATCGGATATATATCTAATTTTAAAAAAATGTGACTTAGAATATGTTCTTTGCCTGTCGTGTTTATATATCATTACGTGAGTTTTTAAACAGGAAATCTTTGGCGACGTCCTATTTTCATTTTATTGAAAAGTTGTTATAACACAATGAATATTTTTACATATTAAATTCGTTATCGTGCTTCAGGCTACTCTCTATTGCGAAGCCACACTTCCAATGGGCAAAAAGCACAGCTCACACGTTACCTAAATTAATGTGAAAGCAATCAAGTGTCGGCAATGTAGTGCCGATGTTTACATGCACTCTCAACTGAATTTTCGCGGGAATATTTGTGGAAAAATTCGCCTTACTTTTGTGGGAAGATAAAATAAAGATAGGTAGGTGTGTTCTTCCAAGGGATTTTGTAGGTTTATGCATCACAAAAGGGCTATTAACTTCTCACAGAGAACTATTTAAATAGGTAGAATCTTGATAAAACTAGCAGAAAATGTATTATTTTCTGATGATTCCAAGCAGAGTTTCAAATGACACGTTCATACAGCTATGCAACCTAAAGGAGGAGTTTAGGAGTGTTTGGAATCCTCTGGAGTTTGAAACTTAGAACCAAAGAAGAAAAAATTAATCAAATAACACACATCAATGTGTTTCGGAGGTTTTTTCCAGATTTTCCTCAGTCCTCATCAGTGGAAAATGTCGGGTGAAACTCTAAATTTAGAACAGCAATGCTTCCTACCCCTCCAAATACAATTCCTCTCATATAACATAACTGTTCAACTCCCGCAGGTCTCAGTAGTGGAGACGGACACTGAGCATTGAAAAATTAGAAGCTGCTAGTAAATTTATAAATAAATATTCATCAAGAAATATTATTAATCCTCTGCAAAGTATTGCTCTGAATTTAGTAGAGCAATTTTGAGCGCATTTGAATTCTCTGAGGGAAAAATGATTTCCAAAGGGTGCTCTTGCAGAATAAATTTAATTATTTTAAAAAGGACGAAAAAATCAGTTAGCGCGATGCCAAGACAACTATAAATAGCCAGACACATTCGGTACTTAAAACTTGTCAAGTAGTTACATATGAATGAATTATCAGAAGGGACGGTTGGATGAGCATTTTCAGCAGAATTACGCCAGTTCATACTGCAAATTCGTCCATGACGGAACTGCGTCGTGTGTATGACCGCAGAACTATAGCAGTAGTAGCAGCGTACTCGTTTCCCAGCTCTAACGTTTTGTAACTTCTGTCTCTGAGGAATCACTTAAATTGTTTGCAAATGAATCCTCACACACACTGGAGGAATATTTAGAAATCAGGCGATCAAAAAACGATTCGTAAGTGAGAATGGAATTTTCTTAAGACGTGGATTATGTTTCACAGAAAGTAGACAACAATTCCAACCCCTTTAAAATGTAATTCCAACCCCTGTTGCGAAAAGGGTGAGTACAGAATTCTGTTTTACAACATGAAGGTTGGATCATCGTGAGCTCATGGAAGCAGATGCCGCCGTAGAGTCTGGGTTGCGTCGCTAGGCGGCGAATTTGTGATTCGATATTTTTAAATGTGTCTTTCTAGTTTGAACTGTCGCTGGCACATATTATGAAATGTAGGGTGAAGGATATAATTAGACCCCGCATTTTGCGTAACATCAGTTTGAAAAACGAATACATATATGCAGCTATAATTGCACAAATATGTAGAGAAGTAATTATATATAATATCAAATAATTCATTTCTTTATTATAAAAATATTTTGAACGTTAGAAAATAGTTTTAGCTAATCAGACTGAGAAAGCACTACCTGTGTTTCAAAATAATCAGTAATCAACTAATCATTTTTTATACAACTAATAAATTGTTACTAATTTTAGAATCATCGGAATAAATGCATTAGTACTCAAAGACAAGTGTCCCCCATTTAAGCCTTTAAGTTAATTGCAGGGGGTGCACCGTTGATCAACAAATCATTTTCCAAATATTCTGAAGTCATGCATACGTTGTTTTTTATTTTGACACACAGGAACATGGCCTCGCAAAATGTCACCGATGATCATTTATACAGAGAATATTCTCGGTGGTTGCATAGTTTCACGACACAAGCTCGGAAATGTTTAATATCCGGGTTCTTATTCAGCACAACTTGCAATTTTAGTGGAATCCACATCATCCACTTCACATCGAGGTATCATAGACGGTGGACACTGGTGGCGCATAAGATGAAGTGATAAATTGGGAAAGAATTTTTTTTATGGAAGGAAGCGTTCCAGCCCAAAGTTTAGGGCTCCTTCCCGTCTTTTTTCATTTATGGGGACTGCGGAAGAAAAAGTCTCAGTCCTGGCGGGATTGCAATAGTTGCATTACTTGTTTCTTCCAATAGAGTTTGGATACAACCTCAGAATCCAGCCTGTCCAAAATTAGATTTCCGAAAAACAGTCTGAAGTATATGTCGTTTCATCAGCAGCGATACATACGGAGGGTGTCAAAAATGTATACACACTTCAAGCAAAGAAAAAACTGTATTAACATAACAGAACTGAATTCACATAAACAGAAAATAATGAGCACTAATCATCTTAAGCTTTTACAGTTATAACAGTTACAACAATTGCTCAAAATGCCCACCATTGGCGTCGATACACTTCTGAGTAAGTTGAACTACTGATTGAGCAACGTTTGCGAAAGTGTCCTCAGCGATTGCAGCACATGCCGTTTCAATTTCTTCCCGAAGTGCTGTCAGTGTAGCTGGTTTTCTACGATATACAACATCCTTAAAAGTTCCCCATAGGTAGAAGTCCAAAGAAGTTAGATCCGGAAAACGTGGTGGAAACTCCATCGGACCTCTTCGTCCTACCCAGTGCCTTGGAAGATTGTCCTCAAGGTACGCACATACATCTCGGTGGTAATGTGGTGCTGCACCATCCTGTTGTTTACGATACCACGAGTGTCAAATTTGTCTCGAATGCGTGCAATTGTTAATCGCGTTGGCGGTTCTGTTCTTTACACACGTCTCCATTGCCTTTGAACTTAACACCACTCTCGGTTTTCCAACACCACTTCAAAATTTCTTTCCGCTGTTCAAACGATAATCTTAGCTCCATTTTGTTGTAGCAACGCTAGCATAATATAATGTGAGTCACATCTGTTTACACAACATCATACTACACATTACTGTTATTTTCGGTCCAAATTTAAATATATTAAATAGATGTCTACTATGGCACTCTCGGTATATACGAATTACCTATATCAGCTCCAATTGTTTTCTGAGAGGACCTTACGATAATCCAATAATTTTGACTCATAATTTATTCATCCGGATATTGCGGTTCCAATATTTGTGTAAAATATTTAAATTAGGTACCTGAAGTTTGTGCAAGGCTATCATTGCCATGCACATACCTTTGAAAACCCCGTTATCACATAAATAAGGCTGCCTCTGCAACTATAAGTTGCAGCTGCATATATGAACAATCCTTTCTTTGTTTTTCATAAGCGGTTTGCCTCCCAAATATTGTTCAAGTGGAGATTTTATGCACAATTTATACGTTTGTCAGAATTTTGACAGGACACTGTTTTACCATCTGTTGGGAAAGTACTGTCAATACAGATCCATGCTTTCAGTTTGGATGATAATGAAGACGCGATTGATGACATGGTTAATCATTGACTACTACAAATTCTGATGCGTTAGAAAGGAAAATAAAATGATAGGCAAATGAAACAATCTTCTGGGATCCAAGAATCGACCACAGGAAAGTGGGACAACAGAAAAGGCGATGAGATCACAGAATGTGGTTTCATACGTCCAACAGTGTAGTCCATACAAGCGATAGCACCTGCCCATTTCCATTTGAGGTTTTTCGCCGTTGTCTAATCCTTCAAAACTGTCATTTTTCTGTAGCACGTTTCTGACATTCTTCTCTCCTTGTTTATTAATCATCCTGTCTGAGCCAGCCAGCCTGAACGCCGGTGTTGTTTAAGGCAGAATCTGTTTCTCGTAGACTCCGAAAAACGCTTAAGTAACTTAACACAACGACACAAGACTCATTATTATAGACTCTTCGCTCAATGGTGCGTTTGCATCCAGAGTCCGGATTTTATGTAATTATAAAGTCGAAGGGAAAAATGGACATAATTTCGCTTTCAATATAACGTGACCAATGCAATAATGTTAAAAAAATTGAAATACGAATCTCGGCAGCATGGTCATACTTTGGAGCCTAAAAAGGGAAGTAATGAACAGTTCCATCCTGTTCATCAAAGGCGAAGAACAAACTGGACTGGAAATATCATCTGATGAAGCAATGAATCAAGCGATCGGCTGCTCAGGATTGCCAAACCTCCAGGGATTTCATGGGCTAATCCTAATCGTAAGGTACAGTTAGGCAATATATTATAGAACATGTAATATTATAGTAAATATTTAAAAATAACTAAAATAAAATTTATGAGAAAATTCGTACACGTGTATCGCGGAATCCTTTAACTTTTCTTCATGCATAAATATGTAATTAGTTAATTAAATAAAATCCAGGCTCTAGGTTAATCATATTTAAAAACACAATTGAGCAAAGAGTGTGTATTAGCGAATGTTAAAGACAGACTGTGCTAAGTTACGTAAGCGTTTTCCGGAATCTACGAGAAGCAGATTCAGTTTTAAACAAAACTGGCGTTCTGGAAAGAAAATCCTTACAGAAGAGACACTTGAACTGAAGAATGGGGTTGAAGTAAGATCTTGTAAACCTTTCCGCGGGCTGGCACAGAATTGTGGCATATCAAGGGGATCAGAGTTAAGAGGGCTTAAAACCCTCAGTGCCGGCGATGTAGAAGCTCAATAAGAATTTTGTTACCCAGGTTGCAATCTACGGATGATGGATATATAGACCTTCTTGTTTCAATGATGATGCAGCTTAATGGAAACACAAATTATTGTTACACTTAGAACCCACATTTAGCATATGATGTGCAGTTACAAGACGCAAAATAAACAAACCGATAACTTTTTATTACGTAAAAACTGTCTTAAGGCGAGAAAGCCAGCCTTGCCTATACTCCCCATGTTAAATGATGATATTTCTCGTACATTTAGTCGGTCCTGGTGGTGTAGTGGCTACCATACTTGCCTCCTAAACCCAAGGTCGCGGGTTCGAACCCGGCCAGGACCGATGGATTGTTTCGGGCGTAAAAATCCTAAGTATGGCTTCCTTCGGAAGGAAAGCGAAGCCGTGGGTCCCGTGTCGTATATTTACGGCACGAAAAAGAACCTCAAGCCTGAAAGAGAGGCCTCTGAGCAAAATTTGTCGGCCGTTTCACGCCCTGAGTTGAATGGGACGCTGATGACCTGAGATGTTTAAAAGAGCGTCCGTAAATAAACCAATCAAAAAAATCAATCGTACACCTACATTTCTACATGTATCCGAAATACAAGCCTCATTTAACATAGATTCATTTTTAATAATATGAACTGGTCTTGTTTCATTGATAATAGTTTTCTTTTTCTTATTTTTTTCCAAAAGTCAAATCTTTTATTAGAATTTATTTTTTAAATATTTTCCTAGGAAATATTTGATTTGCAACAAATTCCATTCATATTATTCTTAATTACAGTCTCTTGTATGCTCATAAAATTTTCAAACAGTTACCTTTCATAGTTTTCTTGTAATGTTTAAGCACTAAAAAATGTAAAAATGAAAAAACTTTTTGAGTTAAAGTTTTTACAATATTTTTCATACCTTGCAGCATTATTCGCAATACTCCACCATAATCTGGATACTCCGTTCATCATAACTTCTCTTCTAGTTTCTTCTAAATTTTGTAGCATTTTGGCCTATTTTCTCCATCACAATCTCTGCCGTTTTGCGGAGAAATGTGCCTAGTTCCTTCAAGGTGGTGGTGATGTAGCTTGCTTGGTTCAATATCTAATTTTTCGGCACTTTTATTCTTGCTATATTACCTATTAAGTGAGATAACATCACTTATTCCTAAACTAAGAGCATTGACAACAACAAACACCGTTTTAGGGATCCTACACCACAGAACATTATTAAATGCTTCGCGTGCTTTTAGAGTCTTTCCATGTAACATTTCTTTCAATGGATCTAGTTGGGATAAGTCTCTATATACAGCAAGCATGGCAGATTCTGCGTATTCCATAATGCCTATAATTAGGTTCTGCTCTATTATACTCGCACCAAGAATTGTCTGTCTTCTTTAGGGCAGAGACCATGGGGGGTGATCATAATCAGATAGCTCATGGAGGCAGGAAGTTCAGACTGCATGTCACATATCCTGTAGTTTGCCTACATAGTGCCAGGTGGGCTTAAATGAGGATGAATGGCTATCACCTTCAACGTTTACTATGAAATTCACACAAATTAGTAATTAAGTTTTTTTCTAATTTTAATTACCTAAATATTTAATTTATTTACTTCTGCGGTGCTACTCTACGGTGATAAATAATGAGGTCGGAGACACTTGGCGATTTCCTTAATCTTAATCTGCTCGTGAAACATACTTCAGGCTACCCCACAAATTATATCTGGAGAGCCACATACCAGCACTAATCACTTATATTTTCAAACCCTTCCCTAATTTTATTCATTAACCCTTCTGCTGTAGGGCAGTGACAATCTTGTTGGAATCATCCATATTATTTCTATTTTGACATCAGCTGATTAACAAATGGGGTCCGAATATCATTTTATTACCCCTCTTCTTTTACTGTCTGCTCATGAAGAAATTGTACCGCTTATGCGTCTTTCGCTTTTGCACACCCAAACGAACGTTCCACTCATAAAGAGGAGTTTCTTGTACACTTTTTATTTTCAGAACACGAACAGCGATGTTGTGAATATTCACGAGAGCACTTTGGTGGAACCATACCTCTTTTGAAAAGAACACAAGTTGTGGATCGCACACTGAAACCCCAACTTGTACTAATTTTGTTGGCGAACGTTCAAGATTTGCCCCAGTTTCGTCTAACTTTCTTCTGTTAAAACTGTAAGTCTTTGTGTGTGTTTATTGTTATGCATTGAACCAGTAGCATTAAATTTATTCATAAGATCGTGAAAAGCAGTTCCGGAAGGAGGCAATTGCCCAGGGAACTTCCGAATTAATTTCTCACGAACTCGATGAGCTGATTCGCATTTATAATAAAATTTATACACAAGACACGTTGCTCTCTTCGCGAACGAATGTAGATTGGTGACTGGTTCAAAGTTCAAGGGCAGACAGCAGGCGGCTGTGAATAGGGAATGGAATCGGCTTTGGCCAAGACGTAAAACACCGTGAAAACGGTGAGGATATATTCAGGAATTCATATATTTTATTTTATCATTTGCGAACGTACCGCTAGTTGTTCTTTATAAGCATCGTCAGTATCGATAAGGCAACCACGCGACCATGTTATCTAACATTTCCTCAAGAAAAATCCTTGGCTGTTTATTCTAAACACTTCTCCGTGTCCTAAATGAATTAATTTAATTATGGATTATATTACGACGCGGTAGCCTGGTTCAAATTGATTGTGTTCAGATTTAACGAGGGAATTTGTCAGTAGGTGTGATCATAAATAAATACTCCTGGTGAAATAGAAAACATACTGGGTCACAACGCACTTTACAATATTTAATTAACCTTCTCACAACCATGGAACTGGCGAGATCTTGTATGCTAAACATCTTCTGTCGACCACGGGAGGAAATCATAGCGCCAGTGATCTATGCGTAAAGGCTCGCTCATTTTTAGTAAAATGACAGACACATACATGAGAGACTCCATGTGAAATAGGCGAAAAATAGAAAAATTGACCTTATATTTTTTAAATTAAAAATTTTCTTTATACTACGAATACTTTTTTTTTTTTTTTTTGAGTAGTGTTTAACGCCCGTTTTTACTACTGAGGCACCACAGGCGGTGGACACTGATGATGATACACGAGATGAAATGATAAATTGGGAAAGGATTTTTTTTTATAAGGAAGGAAGCGTTCCAGGCGTAAGCTTAGGTACCTCCCCGGCATTTGCCAGTTATGAAGACTGAGAAAAACCTGGAAAAAACCCCAGTCAGGGAGGACGGTCCTGGCGGGATTCGAACCGCAGACCTCCCGCTCACGAGTCCGTGCCTTAACGACCTCGGCCACCCGTGGCGGTCTACGAATATTTAAAAAGACGGATTTTTTAAATATAAAATATCTCTAGTTCTAAAAGTTTTAATGTAAAGATTAACCAAAAATAAAGTATTTTATTAAATCGTTATTTATAGAATCATAGCTCTCGAACTTCTTAAAATAGAAATTTAAACAACTGTTCATTTTAAAGTTTATATCCTGCGAATATAATGTTTTGTAAAAAATAGTTATGCATTTACATATTTTAACGACTTTTCCACAAATAATTTAGAAAAATATAGGTAGTATACTATTCGGGCTCCAAAGTAAACAAATATAGAAAAATAATTCTATTCCTAGAATTATGTATCTTGCATGCCGAAATGCTATTAAGTCAAAAATATAATAACCGACTTCTGCGCCCCACCATACTTACACACCTAACAACACCCGTGCCATAGCGTGTGGCAAATATAACTTAAAGAAATTGTTTTTTACGAAATAACTTTTTGATAGAGCATCAAAATAATAATGCAAGAAGAGTGAGAGATAGCACTCAACCAATGCTGCATTTTTTATTCGTTCCATAGGAAGTTAATAAAAATGAATTGTTTTATGCCTTTGTTGAATATTGAATATGCCATATACACATTTATACTAAGTGTTCTGCCAGAGATACAAACCTTTATTTAAATGCCCAGTGTTATACGACAGAGTTTTTACACTAAAAAAAAAAAAAAAAAAAAAAGGAAACTAATGATCTTATAGCAATACTACATTCACATATAATACATACCTTAACTCTCTATATAAATACTTTTTCTCAAGACAATACTAAATTGTAACATTTCTTGGTATCTGATTTTACTGGAATTGCCCTTTGTAGTAAGTAATATATTCAAACTATATTCATCATAAAATATATGACGATATATTTTATATAATCGTCATATATATTTTATATATTAACTCGCAATACATTTGATTTCTTGCACAGCGACACAGAGCTTACTCTTAAAGAATCAGAGTAAAAACACATGTTTGAATATTTTCTCATCATAATATAAACGCTTACATTTGAGTTTATTATTAATAAAACTATTTTTATTTTAAAATTATTCTTGTATTTTTCGTTTCATAAAATGCTTAACATATGGAGAGATTATAGAAACATTTGATTAAGGGACGGAAAAATGAGACAGGTTGGTTTCAATACACCTGCGGCGGTAATAAAAAAGGGGGGTGATTAATTAAGCCCCACGTTGAAGTGCCAATTGCGGCAGTAATAAAAAGAATTGTTTATTAATTGGGTTGGAATATTACTTTTGATTTAAATTGGAGTGGACCTGATGTTGACTGGTGATGTAATATGTCACTGCCACGGCTTGAAAGTCTGCGATTGGAGAGATCTTCTCTCAGGGTAGCTGACATTACTTAAGGCTTTTTCTGGAATGTTTCCAGGGGAGGAAGATGTGGATTAAGGTTTCAAAAATGGCAATACTGTTCACACCTCACTGTTAATTTTATTAATCACTTTTTTGAGCAACACTTCCATACCATTTTCAAGGAGCTATGAGATTCTGAGCTTTTTCCTGACGCCGTAACTCTCAAATTTTCTAGTCGTTCGCATATACGTATAATCTGGCTAGGTTGAAAGTGATTGCTGCCGCTACTTGCACTAAAAAGCATTATTTACGACACGTCTTTAAACTACAGTTTCTCTCGATCACTTTGTCTACACAAAATTACGCTTGTTCCATCTTCCAACAAACAAATTACATCATTGATATCTCCTCAGCAAATTGAGCTTTACTGTTCCACTGCACAAATTGTATTTCTCACAATCTAAATTGAACTGCCCTATCTCGCCTCCCGAAGCAAACTGTTTCCTAGCTTTCCGAAACGATCCGTCATGTGTCATTTCCTCAAGCGAACTGTGTCGAAAAAGCTTTCAGAAATGCTTTTAATAGATTTTCTACGCGTCTTTCACAAGAATTCAAATTTTCGAACATTCCCGACGCGTTACTAGATTTTCTTCTCGATTGGCTTAATCTCTTACCGCTGGAAGTTTCCCAAAGAAACATTTTAAAATTCGAAAACTGATTGGATAGACTTGTTTCTTTGTAGTTAGCTAGAGACATTGTACAGGAGCGAAATTTTCTCTTTTTAAGGGACGGTTGCCCAAGGTGAAAGCTATCCACCACAGTTTTTCTTTCAAGGGCCTTTTCACGAAGATGAAAAGAAAGATTCCATTGCTATTGAATGTCTGGCCTTGCGGATGTCACCAGGAAGTTGCTTCTTTATGTTGTATGAAAGTTTTACAGCTGAAATTTCTGTTTCTTGAACAATGTACATAATTTTATATAAATGCATCATGAAATACACAAGCACACACACACATATATGGTAATTCACTGCAAAGTATTGTAGCCGGAATTAAAGGCCGTCTTTGATTAAACTAACATTGTTATAATTAAGGCTAGTAATAATTAACATAAATATGATCTGATACATGTATGTAGTTTGTAGTCATTAGACAGCACCTGTGCTAAACAGTAATAAAGGTCCATTGTGTATTTATGTGAATGGAAAACGGTTCGGGTCGTTAAGCTTGGAAATGTTAAAAGTTTTGACCTTGGGGAAAAGGGTTATGTTCTGAAAAGAGGTAATACTCTTTTCAGAGGGTTTAAAGAAAACCATTTACCCAGACGCCGACAAAAGCAGAGAAACATATTCTTTCAATAACTAAGGGTAAAGGCACTAATGACTTTACGGGTGGATTTCTTTCGAAGAAGGAACAAATGTCAATCTCATATGACAGCTCAAGTTTATAACCCCTCATGACAATAACATTCAAACGTCGACAGAGTTTGACATGACTTTGCAAAACAAATAGATGTTCCTTATTTATGGCCGAGGTTTCATTGTGAGCAAATTTGAAAGGACAGAAAAGTGAAAGGATATGTCGGATTATAAAAATTTCCCAACATTTATGACAGGAATGTCCGTTCTTAGAAATATTATAACGTGAGAGGTATTTACAGAAATTGGTCCCACACAACCAATAGAAATCTTACAAAATTGAACGAATCGGAGCGAGCCTGCATAATTATAGATATTAAGGAAGGACCAATAACGCAGAGAGAATCGAACTGAGCTCCATAAATTTCGCGGATTTAATTTTCACGATGGGAGGTTCCTAATAAACAAAAACTTTACATCTGATATATAATGTAAGGGACACAGAACAGGAGAGACTTGGAGAGAGAGAGCAGCAGAACTTCAACAGCAGTGGGACTTAGAGAGAGAGCAGCTGGACGTCGACAGCAGTGAAAAGTTAGCAGTCCGGGATTCGAGGCTAAGAGCTAAAGGTTGGATAGTCGGAGAACGGAACTGTAAGAGTCAATTTAAATAAGCGGGCAAAAGAATAGACAATCAAAATCAAAGTGAGCGAAGTCGGTAGGAGAAGAACAATAGTCAGTCAGTTCAACACATTTCCAAGCTTACGTGAACAATCCAGTGTTCTGTTAAGTGTAAATAAATGACGTCAGATAAGAACTCCAGTGTTTCCGTGTAACTTTATAGATTTCCTTCTCTTCCCTCTGACTCAGACGAGTCACAAAATTCCAGAGTTCCCTGAGATAAAGGTTCCTGATCCCGACACAAGGGGCATCCAACCCAGAACTCAAAGAAATACAATTAATCCTCGACACCTCTTCCCGCGAGCGGACTGCTACCAGCTCAATTCAACAAACGGCCCCAGTATTTATTAATTATACGGATTAAATCTGGCTGTCCCGTTACGCACCCTAGAAAATATTTGGTAGCATTTATATGTGTGCCCTAAAACATTTTAGACAAACCTTTCATAATAAACGACCCTTTTAAAGGGCTGGACGTTAATAACGTCCTCACTAAAAAGACACTCTTAGTCTTCCCATTGCGCCCTCAAACATGCGCCAGTTGTACTGCAAGAGTTCCGTTGGTGCCATTACTGTGTGTCTGCAGTAGCCGCCTCTTCTCTTTGAGGAATTTTCAAAGATCGCCGGGATCATAACATTTGCCTTCTGGAGCACGAGGTATGGCATGGCACCTGCTTCACTCTAAGCTACTACTGTTAACAGCATAAGAAAGTCTGCCACCTCCTTTCACTGGCTTCCTAAATGTAAATGATTAAGATTGAATTCATTACTGCAATAATATTCATTTATTTTTTTAAGCATTTGCTTGAACTTCTTCTCGTTTCTGAATAATCAAAGTTTATATTTAAAAATTTCGTAGAGCTTGAAATCCATATATGATATGAGTGACTTATTTCCATCTTTCAATAACCAAAATAAGTACATTAGTAATATTTTCACACATTTTGTTATAATGCAGGCTTGTTTTACAAACGAAAAAATGTATTTAAGTTTATATCTAGTACATCTCAAAAAGAATATTGTTTTCTTTTAGTGCAGTTTTCTCAAAGACTGATATGTTGTCTGAAAGTTCATTTTCCTAAATCCAATTTTGTAAATTCCAGTTCTTGTCTTGCTATGATACTTTCATTTTTTAAAGAATGAATCTTAGCAGTGCCAAACTTTGAAAGTTCTCAGATACAAATTATACTTTCAAATTGACATGCCATTAATTATTCATAAATAAACAATAAATGCAAAATGCCACTTGATTCTAATATCTATAACATTTTAATTGGTATTCAACACAATGTGCTAAAACAAAGTAGTAGATTCATGCAAATGAAATTATTTTGCTAACAGAATATTTACTCTTATCTACTTATATAAATGGCCCCCCATTATTGCAATACTGTAATTGTTGAATTATTCAAAGTCACAATAATCATGAAAGTAGCAAAAAGGTTATAGAGTGTTAGTGACGATAAAACACTAATGTAGGAAAATCACTTTGTAAAATTAGATAATACAATTAGCTCAAACGTGAACATTTAAACAAACTGACAAAAATTTAAAACAATAACTTAAATATTAGTATATTACTATTTCAATAGACATATTTTATGCAATCACAGCTTGAAGTCACTGCTATAATGCACTGATAAAATTCCTTGAAAATAAAACTTGTTGTTGCATGGTTCGAATTGTTTCAATGTTTACCTAGGTATATAAATGACATCGAAAATGTTCAAATATTAATGAGTAGTAAGAGACGATAAAATAACAAATGAGAATATAAGAAAGGAATTAAAAGTAGATAGGTTAATGAATAAAATAAATGTATATAGACAAAACTGACAAGAGCATATCAAGCACATGCTTTAAGAAAGAATTTCACATTTTATTTTAAAGCTTATGCCTCGAGGGAAAAGAGATCCAGGTAGACCCATAAACCTAAGGAACCACAATAGGGCCTATGTCCTAAACCATGAAGTGGATGAATGTGAAATATTCCAGAGAAAACTAAAATATTGACTATCTCGTCTGACCTGCATTTGCTTCAAGCGATGTGGAAAAAATTTTTCCGAAATTAACATGATAATAATTCGATTTTTACTTTTGAAACGTTTGAACTACGAGAAATTCCAAGCAATTAGCTACAGGGTACTGTGCATGGGGTATTACTGTATGCTGTATAAAGGGACGCAGAAAGGCAATGTCTACTTTATAAACAACCCTGCAGCAAACGGCTTCACTGTAGCATCAACTGCTTGACCCACCTCCCTGCCTGTTCAAAGTGAAGAACCTACTATGATTGACAAATACTTAATGTGTATCCCAGTGATCAAATGCAGAACCCTACTTATTATAGTTCCCAAATTTAAGGGTAGGTAAGAGGAATTGCCTACAGAGGATAAAATATTTCGATTAAGGACCGATACAAAATTATAGGATCCATCGTGTTTTCCCATGTATATTGACAAAAAATAACGTTTTCATTCGAATATAAACATGAGCATAAATATTGTAAAAACATTGCAGTTTAAGTTTAATATTTATGACAGGTAAATTCCAGAACCGCAGTTAACAGTTATTACAGTGACATCCGGTGATGCACCATGCTGTTTCCTTGCTTTACATTTGCCATTACATGCTAACGCTTTGTTGCAGTAGCAGAATGATGGACCTTTTGTCTGCTGTAGAGTGCAAGACGAAATGGTATATGTTGGAAGTTAAGAGTTGTCCTGCTTTCAGCAACGCCAAAATTAAACTCTGCAAAGAGCTTTCTTCTCGGGAAATGGAAAGAAGAAACGGCAGGTTAGCATGTGGTAAATAATACCCTGAAGCCAGGAAATAACTATGGAACGCAAAAGTTATTTGGAAACCACAAAAACTAATGCATCAACAAAAGAGGCAAGTGACAAGAAAGCTCCGTGGCGGTGAATCGCTCGTGATCCCACTGTTGACGTTATTCAAGCCAGTCAGACAGGCTAACGTGTTGAAATACATGAAAAGGAAGCAACAACCTCGTCTGATGGTCCAACAGACACTAATTGATTGAGCGTAGTATATTCAGCGATGAAAAAGAACTCAACCATGCTGTTCTGATGTCTGGTCACATTACCGACAGGAAATTTTCCAAGAGGCAACAAGAATGCAATTGCTGATATTTATTTCTCCATAGGCGGTATGAAAATCAGAGATTATCACATTTCTTGAAGGGTATCTCTAACCTGGGACAGAGAATAGGATATTACAACAGGATAATGCAACCATCTACATTGCCAGATCTACAAGAAGCTGTTTTCTTTGCACAGGTGTTAAGTGTCATACAATTCTCCGGACCTAAACTCCAAAGAGAAATTATGGGAATATTATGCCGATCAGTTAATGGAGATGAGAAGCAGTGTGCAGAAGATAAAAGACCTAATACAACATCGAACTTTCTGAGTTACAGAATTTTGGAGAGAGCACGATTGTTTCTAAGCTACAGAATGTTCTGAAAAGGGATTTATTTATAGGCAAGTTGGCGTATAATTTTACAACAGAATTTTTAAAATTTAGAAATGTATAAAATGAATTCTGTATTTTGTTTTGTTCTTTTGTTTTGTATTTTGTTTTGTTGTTTTGTTTTTGTTTTTACTAATTTCCTCCGCTGGTCTTAATATTTTTCAACGAACTTTAATATATTTGTCCTCTTGCCATAGAAGAGCTCAAGAAGTTCGAAATATAGCGATTTCAAATCTGTGAGTTTTTCTTAGTGTTTTATCTTTTTCTGCTTTTCTAGTTATTGTTATTTTAGTTACATTGCTAATAGTGTTACTTTATTTTTCATTTGTATTATATGTACATATATTAATATACAGAGTGGCGCAAAAGTAACTACACACTTAGTGAAGTTCAGTTAACATATGATTTCAAATCTGTGAGTTTTTCTTAGTGTTTTATCTTTTTCTGCTTTTCTAGTTATTGTTATTTTAGTTACATTGCTAATAGTGTTACTTTATTTTTCATTTGTATTATATGTACATATATTAATATACAGAGTGGCGCAAAAGTAACTACACACTTAGTGAAGTTCAGTTAACATATGATTTCACTTCTGTGTATATTATATTCAAAACGTTTTCCTTCTTCATCAGTCCGTGCTGTCCTAGGTCACCCACTACGAGGCGCACTCAAAACAGAATCATCAATTTCAAAAAATTTAATTCCATTGTATTCAGCCTTACGTGTTGATTCGCAATGTTCTCTCCATTCCCTCAGTACAAAACTTATACCTTGTAGGTAACCGATCATTACAGCAACACTTCTTTCCTCTTTCGTTTAACATTAATTTCTCATTTACAGTGTTACCAACTAAAAATATAACTACAGTACAGTTAAAAGCAAATGAAAGCAAACTCAATATATATATCTGGCTGTCACGACTAGTCCAAGGAAGTCGATTAGCGGTAGAATTTCCAGCAATGTTACGTCGGTCAATCCAAAGGACATTGCATCAGCAGCAGAAGTTCAAAGTACATTTTACGTCTGACACATGGTTTGTTGGAAGATCCAGACAGGCCGCTACAATTCTGTAAGATTATGCTCCATCAGTATCGACCTGACCCCAATTTCTTTCAACACACTGTTTGGTCGGATGAAGTCGCCTTCCATCGGAACATGCACATCAACATAACAGCACTTATTGGTACACGGAAGACCATTATGTTGTTTTGGAGCAAGCGCTAAATCAACCCGGCGTAAATATGTGGGGTGCAATATCGGCACGTGGTGTTATGGGCCGCATTTTATTGACGGATATCTCGATGGTAGGAAGTACCTTGCTCTACTTCAAGAGATTACACCAGGAATCATCATGCATTTGGGCAACTTTGATCAACTTTACTTCCACCATGAGGTGATGTTACAGTTGTTCGGAAGAACGTTGATAACGTTTTTAATAGGAGAGTGCTTGGACGTTAGGCAGCAATTGAATTTCCACCACGATCTCCTGATCTTACCCCAATGCATTTTTTCCTTTGGGGTAAAGTTAATGACGAAGTGTATGGAAGGAAATCACAAACTGTTCAAGAGATGACTGTTTACATTGCCATAATCTGGACAAAGACATTCAGCTCTGATTACATGTCAGTGTTCCAAATAAACTGCAACGGTGAATTAATGCAGAAGGGAAGCAGTTGGAACTTAAAAAAAGATGAAATCCTTTGACAACTGAAATTCACTGTGTGTGTGTCGTTACTGTTGAACATAAAAGAAGTCAATCCGTCGTTAACTGAAATTCAGAAATGTGTAGTTACTTTTGTGCCACCCTGTATATCGCAATATTCTTAACTTTATATATGCTACATGTAAAATTATACATTGTAATTTGATTTTCTAGTACTTTTGTACCTCGGTCATTTAAGCAAAGTACTCCGTAATACTGTTTTATTGGTAGCAACAAATCAAAGCGTTCTATATCCGTATTAATTTATCTCCAGAGCTAAATAAAATGAAAAATAAAGGTAGGTATTCCAAGCAATGAACATTTATACCGCAAAGTAGCGGAAAATCCCTTTTTTGCGAGCTACTAATGTAAAACCTTCCACGCGGAAAATGAGCTTCGTTCAGATAAGTTCCACTAGGGAGAGGTAATTTCATCAAATGATCATAAAAATCATAAATAACACTTTTCATTTCATGTATTACTTAAGCTCTATTGATACGACTAAGTTTTAAATACCAATCTGATTATTTTCCACCACGAAATAAAAACAATGCTCTCTTTAAACACGTATTATGTCTAATCGTGTGCAAGGTGATAAATTATCCACTAGGAATAATGTGATTATGCGTTCCAAATCTTTTCTCCAGTGTTTTAATTAAAATATTTGCTTTTTAAAATAAATTAAAATAGTATATTGGTTTAAAATTGATTTCAATTTTATTTCTAAATACTCATGCGAATAAATAAAGTTCCCGGTTTCTGGAAATAAACCTTCGTTCTTCTTCGAACAGAATGACTATTTATGATACAAGAGTCTAACGCTTATTTAATGTGATATTTTATTTTGTGATTAGGAATGTGCGTGAAACGAAGATAACAAACCTATAAAAAATTAACTGATTTTTAATTGTGTATTTCATTGAAGTAATTGCTTGATTTTCTGTTTTCTTTAATTAAATGTAGTCGGTATATTTTGTCATTTGTTTAAAAAGTTATACGTTCTTTACTTTTATCACGCAGTATCGGTTTATTACTATTTTCTATCATTTGAAGACATTTTTGCAACTTATTTAAGTGCAACAACATAATTCCTTTGGGGGGGGGGTAGTGTTTAACGCCCATTTTTATTACCGAGGCACCACAGGCGGTACAACATGATTCTAAAGGGCATTTTTCTGTTAACACGCCGAACGGAAGATCTCAAATAGCTAATAGGCCACAGTCTGTTGTCGTAATGACATCAGTTATATAATTTTGTACATCACAGTCTTAATGATATACTTGAAAATCTAATGGGTCGGTCAGTTTTAAGTATAATTACAGATATTTTGTGTTTACGAATAAGAGGTTACTTTATGTTCAGGTAGCGAGCATAATATTACTTTTAAGTACAGGAAGTGGCAAACCTAAAATACATTGCTCTCGCATTTCCTCGATCACAGTAGCGTTATAATTGCTGTAACGTTACTATACGCACTATTTTGTCCATTAAGACATTTAGTTTCTTCGGCTCAGTTTAAATAGCTTTCTTTAGGAGCGGTATGCTTGCACTTTGGTCTCTGGAAGAACTTTTGCAAACTTGTGACGCTCTGTGCTCTAAGTATTATTTTAAACAACATGATATGTTTTTCGATTTAGGTTCTCGTATACATTTGATGTTATTGTTAAGTGCGGGACAAACCTTAATAACCTCGCCATCCCACCGAGATGTGAGTGTCTTGTGTTATAGCGTCTAAAGAGTAATACACTAACACGAGATACCTTACCGCCACGGGTGGCCGAGGTCGTTAGGGCGTGGACTCGTGAGCGGCACGTCTGGGGTTCGAATTCCACTAGGATCGTCCTCCCTGACTGAGGCTTCTTCCAGGTTTTCCTCAGTCCTCATAAATGGCAAATGTCGGGGAGGTACCCTAAACTTATGCCTGGAACGTTTCCTTCCTTAAAAAAATATCCTTTTCCATTATATCATTTCATTTCATGTATCATCTGTGTCCACCGCCTGTGGTGTCTCAGTAGTAAAAACGGGCGTTAGAAACAAGAGAGAGAGAGATGCTTTGTAATTCTCCATCGTTGTCGTTGTTACTTTAGTGCATCAAAGATTGAGCAGAAACTATTAATAGTTCCTGTTTGTCATATTTTATGAATACCTAAGCGTACCTTAATCAATAAACAATAAAACGAATAAACAATTTTCTCTCACTTTCCCTACTCGAATTCTATTAGCACTAAACATATACTGAAAGAGATTTCAGAGACGGGACAACGCTGTTTTCCTGAGTGAACTCTAATATACCTCGTATTATATCAACATAACATAAATATGTAAGCAGATGCATGGCTGTAATCCTAGTTAGAGTAAAACTGCCATCAACTTTTGTCGCGTACTATGAAAGATTTTACGAGAAATGTGGTATTTGTTATTAATGAAAGTGATCAGTAGTTGTGCTGCAATTTTAATTCACATTATTTTTAAGTATATGGTAAAGGTCTCTTGTTGTGTACATGAATTGCTGTAGAGTTATAAGCATGAAGTATTGGAAGCTGTAGATTTTTGAGCATGTTACAGTATACGTATAATTCTATCAATCCAAAATTTAGTTTGCGCACACCGTAAGTAGAAATTATGTGGGGTAATGCAAAGTAGATCAGCAAAATGCAAAGAGATACAGCAAGACAAAATTTCGAGTTGTGACATTCATCTGTTTCAATAACAATTTTTTTAAGGATTGCTTGCACATTTCCTCCCCTTGGTAGTACTGGCCATGATAGTAATGTCAATTATGGAAACAATGGCAGATTTTGGCACATTTTCAAATTCCGTTCGGCACTTTTAAGAGAACAGGACCTTCAGAACTAATCACAGAGCTAATTTTGGGAGCCAAAGAAATCAGATATCAGAAATGTTCGGACTTTAAGAGTGCTATTATTTCCGTACATCGATGCGAAGCTGAAAGTTATATTTCCATGCACGAGAGAACGAAACACATGATGCAGTCAGACGGTAGACTGGTTCAGTTAATGCAGAAGCCGTTACTCTGGCTGCAAGGAATAAGCCGTGACCATTCACTCCATAAAATCACAAGCTAGGAGACACCAGCGCAGTAAAAGCAGAGTTATTTAGATTTATGTTCCCTCTCCGACTCTGAGGAGCCTGGGAAAAGAATTCTGGGTCTGTCGCATCTGAGCTCATCTCTACTAAAGCTATTCAAAGCTACACTATGCTTTCCAGCGAAAACGAGTGTCAAAAATGGCCTATCGTGTAAGAGGCACGCTCGAACGACAGAATGTGTCTATATATAAATTGCCCTTTCCACTGCATAAATATTTTTGACGAATTGTGAGGAAAAACCGTGAATACTTACAGTGCTGCCCATTATTAAATCTGAACCAATCAAAATTCAATATGCCACATTACGCATTTGTGATTTGTAACTTTGTTCGAGCATAAAGGTACTTGTTTATACTTATTTTTCCTGCATTCATCTACGTTAAGTCAAATTATGTTTTATTTCAAATAGAGAGAGAGAGCAATTAGAAAGTGTATTGTCTTAAAATTATAGAAATAAGCTTTAATCAAGCATCAACCTCTGCGGAAATTAAACTGAATACTATAATCAGCGAATTTCTTGAGAAACAATGCACTGTATCACTGTATTTGATGCATTTCAAATTAATATTTTCTGCTTTTCTTCGAAAATATATGTAGCTGGAGAAGATGTCCTTGTTTTCTTTTTCTCTCGATGTGCAGGTGAGATAGGTTGGAAGGTAGGATATTTAAATCTCTTATAGCTAGTCGAAAATGCTCTTGCACCATTAAAATACAGAAGAATTTCGACTATATTATTAATGGAACTCGTAACTGAACTACTGTAGATTTCTGCAAGATACACAAAGACAACATTCTCAACTTTATTTTTGATAAAATAAATTAGTACGTTTTATGCTTTTGCATAAGTAGATGGAAAAAATAATTTAAATCTGCTTCAATATTTTAACTTCAAGAACATGTGAACATATGTCCATATGACTCAAACTTCACTGAGCCTGTGTGCAAAATTTACGAACAATGAACTATGAACCAACTTAAGGCGATTCCTGCTGTAATGAGGAGTCGGCTTTGTAACGAAAGCGTGGTATTATAAGGAATCGTAACGTTGACAAGATATAATAAGAACATTATATTGTGTAAGAGCACGCTGTATATCCTAGTTAGTGAAACATACTGTATAAACCCAAACATAGTAAGACGTAGACGTAATAAATATTAAGGGTGACTTGCCTTGCCACTCAAAAGAGGGTGACCTGAAAGGGTCTTCAGAGAAACACTTGCATAAACAAAATCAACAAACAACATCTTTTCTACTCACGTGTGCATGTTATAGATAGACAGAATTATTGTGCTGATGAAGTATTGTTTAGTTTTAAGCTTAACAAACCCAAACCATGCACCTATTAGAACTTATGATGACAGGACCTGGTAACTGTTAACCTCATGGTGGAGGGAAGTGTGTGTACAATAACTCTTACGTCTAGATTAATGCCTCCTTGGGCATTACACTTGTATAAAATGTCACTGAATTGATTCAGAGAAGACAGGAGAGAAGCCTTGGTGCTTGCAGGATCCAGCTCTATAAGAAAACACTTTAATAACTACTTATACTTTAACAGAGTTGGTTGAGTTATTCAGTATTCGCCTGGAAAACACCTCGTCTTTCCTGGAGGAGTCGACCTAGCTCGATTCCCCGAAGTGACGCCTATTATCCCAATATTACATCCCTTCTCGTCTTAGCCATCGAGATTGAATGGAGAAATTGTACCACCGCATTAAACAGAAGAACATCGCCAAGTTGTAATTCAGTCGACGGACATCACAACTTGGAGTTCATTTAATGATATCCTGGTGGCATCTCGGCAAGCGGTGGCAGCGGCGGAATAAAGGGAAAACACTTTCCCGACGTCTACGCTTGGCAGTTGACCAGGCTGAAGGGACTTTGATTTGTATCGAGGTGGACAAAGCCTTGTTCGAGGGAACAACGCCTCATAGGAATCCACAAGGCGCCGTGTAACTTGATCATCAACTGTCAACACCAAATCCGTGGTTGGAGACCGACACCAGCAGCCTGAGGTGTGAGCTCCCCTCATGACGAAGTAGACAGTTTTGAGCTGCTGTTTTTGCAATGAGAAACTGCCATCGGGTGACATGAAAGGATCACATTTCGTTGATGATAGGAGTTCATCAACTGGTGGATTTAAAGGAGACGCTCTTGAACAAAGTTTAGGGCCATGTGAGACGTGCATCGTATGTACCGAATTGAAGATAGGCATAGGAATTGCACTATTAGACTCGGGGGCCCAGGTCTCAGTGGTTAAGGAAGCCTCATTCCAATGCCCAAGATAAAAGTCGTATAGAGATACAAGGTATTGGTGGAAACAAAGTTTAAAGTCAAAGGTAAAGTAGAGTTAATTTTAATAATTGCATAAGCCCAGTTAAAGCTATTTGCTACATAGTTGGGCAATTACCAAGATATATTAGGACAAGATTGACTTTTAGAAAATAATTCTGTATTGGCTAAAAAGATGTTTGTGCCCCCGTATAGTGAAATTATAGCTCAATTTACTATCAGTGAAAAGGAGTTAAGATACATCGAGAAACAAATGTTGCAACCAGGTTTAATGTGTGCTTCAAGTTTAACTAAATGTGATGATATCTTTGTTTGCCTATTAATGAACATTTTTAATGAGACTTTAGTTGTACAGTCAACACCAGAGTTGAGGAAACCCCCTACTATATTAAAGAGGTTAGAGGCGCAAACATATGAAAAGTCAGCACAAAGAATAAAGTTGCTGCATGAAAACTTAAGATTAAGTCAGCACAAAGAATAAAGTTGCTGCATGAAAACTTAAGATTAAGTCATATAGAGGAGGGAGTAGAAGAATTAAGGAATATTTGCAAAGAGTTTGGCGATGTATTTAAATTAAGTAGTACTACAGCATCTATGCACGTAATACCAACACCCTCCCTTCCAAGGGGCAGAGCAATAACATTGAAGAATTACAAACTAACAGAGGCGCATAGAGAGGAAATACAAAAGCAAGTAACGTAGGATGACAATGCTATTACTCACAGCAATAGTCCGTGGAATTTCCCATTAATTCTAGTACCAAAAAAGGTGGACGCATTGGGAGAAAGAAAATGGCATATTTGCACAGACTTTAGAAAACTAAACGAATTTACAATGGAAGATAGTAATCCGCTTCCTAATATTCGAGACATTTTAGACAAAATTGGGACAGAGAGATACTTTTCAGCCTCAGATTGCGCTGGTTGATATCTTCAAGTTCCTATAGAACCAGAGGATCAATGCAAGATGGCTTTCAGCACACCCCAAAATCATTTTGGATATAAAGAATGCCATTCGGTTTGAAATCCGCACCCGCGACACTTCAGCGAATGATGAACGCAGTTTTACGCGAATCCATAGGAGATAGATGTTTTGTTTATATGGATGCCATTTTAGTAATGGGTGAAACGCTAGAACACCACCGTGCAAAATTAAGAGAAGTTTTTCAGCAGTTAAGAAAATGTAATCTTAAGATTGAGCCTGATAAATGTGAAATTTTTGAAATTAGAACTCGGTTATTTAAGTCACATAGTGACAACACAAGGAGTCAAACCTGACCCCAGGAAAATTCAAGCAGTGTTGGATTTTCCGGTGCCAAAGAACCCAATAGATATTAAATCATTTCTAGGATTGGCAAGTTATTATAGAAAACGCATAGATGAATTTAGCGCTATAGCTAGGCCATTAAAAGATTTATGAAAGAAAGGTACAGAATGGAAATGGACAGAAACAGAGAAAACTAGTTTTGAATTCCTAAAGCAAAAGCTGACGTAAGCACCTGTTTTGAGACATGCAGATTTTTCGCAGCCCTTTATAGTAACTACAGATGCAAGTGGTTATGTGATAGGAGTTGTACTTAGTCAAGGAAAGTTACGAGAAGATAGACCCGTAGCATATGCAAGTAGAACTTTAAATAAAGCGGTCGAAAGAGAACTTTTGGCAATTGTATGGACTTGTAAACATTTTAGAACTTATTTGCTAGGAAGAAAATTTCAAGTTGTAACTGATCATAGAAGATTAGCTTGGATATTTAATGTAAAAGACCCTAATTCAAGATTAATGAGATGGAAATTATACTTTCAGAATTCGACTAGGAAATACAATACAGAGCTGGTAAAAAGACTTGTGTTGCAGAGAGTTTAAGTAGATATCCAGTAGAATGCTTGTCAGTAGTTTGGAAACAAGTAGAGGAAGACAGAAAATTGAAGATAATTAAAGAAATGCACGATTGCCAAGTGGGAGGGCATCAAGGGATACAAAAAAAAAAAAAAAAAAAACGCTATAGAGAATTAAACTGTACATTTCATGGCCCAAGATAGAACATGATGCAACAGAATGTCTAAAATGATGGAAAATTTGCCAAGTTAATAAAGATAGTAATCACAGATACGCAATGGATGAAAATTTATCTTCATGTCGTAGGACCATTACCTCAAACAGAGAATGATAATAAATACATTTTGACGTGTCAGGATAATTTAAATAGCGGTACCTATGAAAAATCAGACGGTGGAAGAAGTAGCTGAAACGTTTGTGAATAAAGTAATATTGGTGTACGGTATTTCGTATTAACTGATGAGGGAACAAATTTTATGTCGGATGTGTTAAAAGAATTTGCAAATTATTCAAAATTGAAAGCATAAATACAACAGATTATCACCCGGAAAGCAACGGCGTACTTGAGAGAATACATAAAACTTTATTGACGTATTTACGTTCTTTTTGTGATCCAAAAATACCGGATTGGGATAAATGGTTACCTTTTGCACGTATCGCGTATAATACGACGCTTCATAGCATCACAAAATTTTTACCTTACGAGGTATTATTTGGAGAAAAGTGTAATATTCCAGGTGTTTTGGAAACTACTCCTCAACCTTTGTATAATTATGATGAAACCGTAAAAATGCGAAGTTTAAAATGCAACATTGACATAAATTAGCTAAGAAAAAAATACAAAAGTTTAAGGAAAGGCAACAAGAAAGAACCAAAACCAATAATGTCGAGTTTAAGGAAAAAGATTTAGTTATTTTAAAAATAGAGAAAACAAATAAGTTAGCATCTATATGGAAAGGTCCATATGATATCATAGAAATAATGAAACCTAATGCAATTATTGAAGAAGTGGGAAAGAGAAACCCCAGGAAGTGCATTCAAGTAGATTAACACCGTGTTTTTCTTCCCTTTCAGGGAAAGGAGAAGAGTCGTGAGGACTTATCAAGGATGGGCATTGACATGGGTAACGATTGTAGTGTGCTGGTGGCTTATTCCAGCTGAAGCACAGGTACCACAGCCAGAGAAAGAAATTTGTTCTGATGAAATTCTGTCATTAAAGTCACAGACAGGTATTTACTTTGATGAAGTAGGAAACATTTTCTTCTATACAGTGCAATGGAAGTAGAAGTGGAAAATGTAAATCAAATTAGCGAACAAATTAGAATTAGAATTATACAAAGAGGTTTAAATAAATGTCAGCACTCATTTGAAATTCTGTTAGTTGCCTTGGTTCTTAAATCACAATTGAAAAAAATTAAGAAAATAATGAAAACTCAGAAACTGCCAAGCGGACTGGACTATCCTTCTTTCCCTCTTTCTGAATTGCAAAAGATTACAATACCCCACACTTACTCCTACAAACAATGTTTTGTTTATGTATTATATATTCCCCTTCTCTCCTCAATTATCTATCACCTCTATAAGGTCCTTCTCTTTCCTGTAAGGAAAGAAAATAATATATATTTGTTCCTAAGCTCCAATAAAGAATGTATTTTTAGTGATCGCATCAGACAACAGTTTGGTAAAATGTCAACAAATGAGTTAACAGATGTTTTCAATCAAATGAATTTCAATATGTATGTAAGGAAATTATTCCGATCCATACCTACGTTCCAGGAGAGGACTACGAAGCAACACTTCTTCACCCCTCTACTGTCATAATGCCTAATAGCTGCGAGGTAAGAATAATCAAACTAGACAAGACTTTCTGGATTCCATTATATCTAAGTAACCGGTGGTTATGTGTAGCACCACAATCAGATAAACTTATGTTTTATGTAATGATAATTCTAAAAAATAATGATTGAAAAAAAGGTAAGTTGACATTGGAATATAACTGTAAAGCATTTTCCACACATGTAACATTGTATGCAATGATTACTTTAACAAGTAATATTACCACTGATTTCTTACTCAGTGCTGAGTTAAATTTTGATTGTTGTTAAATGCTAGGAAAGAGCATTGAGAATGATAATTTGCATATTAAAATGCCATTAGTAAATTTAATGTCATTAGTAGACAATTTAAGATGGGCCACTATTTAAGTAGATGAGGTTGACAAAGTAATTAAAGAACAAGATGGCAAAGCCTTTTCTCATTTGTATATTAACGCTACAACATGGGGGTCTGTAGTAGGAATTAGAATTATGATCTTTTGTTTCCTATATTGCTGTTGCTGTTATTGTGAATGTTGTAGGAATTGTTTCCTTTGGTTTTGGAATAAATGGACCCAAGGAAGTGTTGGAAGGAAACTGGTGAGCGTTTATGTATTCACAACCATGCTTCCAAGGAAAAGGTAGTCTATTCCAAAATTAGTAAGACAGATCAGCTCAGTCTTAAGGACGCAGAGGAGGTTGAAACTGTAGAAATTCATGAGAGTCCAAAAACAAGAAGCAGGAACAAAACCTTTCGATAAAAATTAGAAAAAGTTCAAGAAATCTCCCACTAGGAGTTGGAAAAGTTTTTCCCTTAATGTAAAAACTTTTTCCAAGGGGGAGGGTGTAATGAGGAGTCGGCATTGTAACGAAAGCATAGTATTATAAGAAATCCTAACGTTGACAAGGTATAATTACAAGATTATAATTGTATAAGAGCACACTGTATATATTAGTTAGTAAAACATACTGTATAACCCAAACATAGTAAGGCGTAGAAGTAATAAATATTAAGGGTGACTTGCCTTGCCACCCAGAGGTAACGTGACCTGAAAGAGTCCTCAGAGAAATACTTGCATAAACAAAATCAACAAACAACATCTCTTCCACTCACTTAAAGTATAATGTCTACGTGTGCATGTTATAGATATACAGAATTATTGTGCTGATGAAGTATTGTTTAGTTTTAAGCTTAACCAACCCAAACCATGCACCTATTAGAACTTATGATGACAGGACCTGGTAACTGTTAACCTCATGGAGGAGGGAAGTGTTGTAACAACACTTACGTCTAGATTAATGCCTCCTTGGGCATTACACTTGTATAAAAGCATTCGTCTGGAAACACCTCGTCTTTCCTGGAGGAGTCGACCTAGCTCGATTCCCCGAAGTGACGTCTATTATCCCAATATAAAATCCTTTCTCGTCTTAGCCATCGAGATTAAACAGGGGAATTGTAGCATCGCATTAAACAGAAGAACATCACCAAGTTGACGGCCGTCACAGCTTGGACTTCTTTAATAACATCCTTGTGGCACCTCAGCCGAGGGTATTACATTGCTATTGGCTTGAACAAGGCTACACTAGCTTTTTTTTTAATAGTGTTTTACGCCGTTTTTACTACTGAGGCACCACAGGAGGTGGGCACTGATGATACATGAAATGAAATGATATACTGGGAAAGGATTTTTAAGGATGGAAACGTTCCAGGCCTAAGTTTAGGGTGCCTCCCCGGCATTTGCCGACAATAGCTTCTGAACGAAAGTGTAGATCTAATAGGGGTTGAGTTGATTTCAGTAATTACAAGTGATATGTTTTGTTCTGTATTTACTAGCGAAGTGGGTTACAAATGAATAGGCTTTCTACTGGCACAACGGGTGTTTATTTACGATTTATATAAATTATCCCAGTCAATTAGTCAAATTTAAAGACGATCTGAAGAAGATTCTCGAATGCAAAAAGTCCAGTCTGTACAATGCATGATCTTTATAATAAGTGTCAAAATAATGGTTATTGGAGCTTTGAGAAATGTGATATAGTTTATGAAGCGCCCTCCACGACGGATAAACCATTTTTTTTTTCAGACAACAGTTGATGCCCTATATGCATGAATACAATTTTGTTCTTTTTGGAGAATGAACCGCAGGGAGCGCGATTTAGCCTTTTTTTTCCAGCAAGACATAGAGCTCATATTTCGATAAGAGAAATTGGTAGTGTTTTAGAGTGACACCGCAGTTCATCGACCTAGCACCTAGCTACTTTTATCTTTGGGGTAAACTAACATACTCGTACTATATACAAGACAAACCCACACAAAGTATGCGCTAGGAAATACGTGAATTACAGCGAGTGATGGATAGGGTTTTAAAGAGGTGCCAACAATGTATGGACAATAACGATGGCCGGGTTAAGCAGCTCCTATCATAAAATTAGTAAGCAAACCCTTTTAAAATAGTGTGGTTGTGTCGGCGCCGCTCTACGATACAGGCTGATGGCAACGTAGTGCGCGCTTGTTTATACGCAAAACAGCTCAAGCCGATTCATAGTTCATTGAATCAGCCTGTATTACTCTCAAACTATGTGCAACAGTAGCAAGCCCAAAAAATGGTTTCTCAACAGTTTCTCAGAAAAATGTAAAAAACTACCATCACGAGTATTTCTGAAACGAAAGGTAGACAAAATGCATACACACACACACAGATTTGCGTGTCTCAGCACGCCCCAAAGTTCAGTTGGTGAGCGAGAATGGTCAGGAATGGAGGTCATGACAAGTGACTGTTTTTGCCTTACAATCAGGGGAATGTATTGCTTTTTATCTAATGTTCTTGGAAATTCTGTAAAATGGACCTGATAGCCTGAGCTCTATAAATGACATATCGTGAACTATTTGGCCAAGCATCGTAAAAAATTCCAATAAATTCTAATCTAATCAATTTAGTTGTGTTTTATTGAAGCCAATACGCATTGTTCTATTTGTAAAATGTAACTTTGTACTAGAAATTAATTTTTTTATAATAGTTGGCATTTTTTGATGAGCACTTGCATGAATTCAATTTTTATGAAATCAGCGCATTAGTAGCACCTTTCATTTCATAAATATTCGCGTTGGTAATTTAGGTGGTTCAGTATGTATGTCACTCAAACTGATATGCCAGTTAAGTCAACTGCGAAATCTTGGCCCCCACATTGTTGAGCAGCTCAAATAACTGGATTGATGGACTGGTTTGAGACAGTAAGAGAGAGCTCGTTTAGTGTTTTGCGTTTATCGTGGCAGGTCCCAGATGTTAATTACGTCATCTTCTATCTAATGTCGCAGGTAATGCTAATGTATACTCTGACTGTGGATTTGCGGATGCAAAAACGAGCATTTTAATGTCACATGTTTCTATTTTAGTCAGTTTTTACAATTTTATTACATTATTGATTACTTTTGTGTTTTTAGCGATATATTTAATTTCTTATTCTATATTGCCGTTGTGTTCGTCGATTAAGCAAAGTTAGTATGAAAAATTAAATGAAACATGCGTTAACCTTGAAACAACTTGCTAAAATCATCCAACGATATGAGGAACTGTTTTCCGACAGTGAAATGGAGGGGAAGCCGGCATACTTAGAAACAAATTTTAGCTTCCTGCCTTCTACAATTGCGAAACTTCAAGAAAGTGGTGTGAAACTTGAAACTTCCATTGAACTTGTCCACAAAACTCAAGTTCCACTTGGCGATGTGTGTGGTGAAGTTGGGGAAATGGTGAAAAATAAAATGAAAAGTGTGTTGGATAAAAATCCGGGGTACCGCTTCATGTGCTTTATTTCTGAAGTGGTGTAAACTTCAACATGTTAGACATTAAAGAACAGCTGACTGCTAGTCACTTAGCATACTTTAAATACGCTGCGATTGTTAAGTGTCGTTGTTGAAAGAATATTTTCACAATATATCTTAACTTTTGAGAGTCTGCACATGTACGTTGTAATTTAGGACAATGCAGAATAAGATAACTACGTTTTAAAGTGTTCACTAATGCATGTGAATGCAAATAATATACTTTTAAAAAGTTTAGTAACTTACATTTAAGAAATCAATAATACACGCTCACCTACATTATTTTTCATGAATTTTAAAAACTATAGGTACTTTTTATATATAATTTAAGGTATTTTAGGTCATCAACATCCGGGATCTGGTCATGGCAACAGAGTCAGAAAGTTGTGAGCTTGAATTACTGGAAAGCAGCGTTGCCACAAATGTCATGTGACACAGTAGAGTGGCACGCTTTGTTTTGAGAGCTGAAGAAATCTGTTTGAACACTGTACTTCTCTAACAGCAGCCAAGCAAAGCATGTTCCAGTTATATCGTGGAATTATGCCATTTAGTTCCCGTTCACTTTGTATTGTACTCTGAACAATGCACCTCATGGCTGTTGAACAGTCATATATTTTTACCCTGTCATCTGCACTTTGTAAGCAAATATTTTTGAGAACAGAATGCCTCACAGGGGACAGCTTTAGGAACCCTGCGGATGCAAACACGCAACACCGTCACTCGAACACTTCGCAGTCAGCACTAGAAATACATCCACCTAGCGAGAGACAGGTCCGTACTTCAAAATAATGACCGTGTGCGGTTGTTACCGTCCCTTGACGCATGCTATGGCAGTATATACTGGAAAATGCTTTATTTAAATACGGAGTCAATTAATTTTTCGTAGCAACATGGGGTTACATGTCTGGTGTATAAATAAGTTATCCGCTATTAAAAACATAATGAATTTACAGAAATACTGAATAATTAATTCTAGAAATTCACTGCCAATATTTAATTTTGAGTCTTCTAACGCCAGTTGTGCAACACTCACTCTCTTTTAACTTTCCCAAATAAAAATCGTATGCACTGGATGAGCCATGCAAGTATCGACGAAGCATGTACGCCAAAAGTTCAGTAATTAACTTCGCGCGAGTACGCGTCAGTAAACGGACGACTGCTGTGTGGGAAGATTTTTTAATTTCAAAGAGTATTATAACAAAGTGCTTTGAATGTATTTTTATATTAACCACGAACCTTTATGACGTATACCTATAGGCAATCATATTTTAAGTTTTATAAACTGTTGCGGATGCGTTTTATACTCTGCTGCATTATCGACCAGTAATTTTCATCTGGAGGTAGTGCGCAGCTTAAGAAATAACCACGCGAATGATCAATACTTTTATCGTTAAGTCTGCAGTTTTATATTAACAAAGTCTTTCACTACATAGCTTTAGTTTCGGAGACAAAAACTCCTTTCATTTTGGAAGCTAAACATGAAGAAAAACTTGAAAAGTACCCATTACTCTTTTGACATAATAATGGGGTAGCGCTATGAATTACTGTAACTATAACTATATATTTTGGTCTCTGGTACATGTAACTGGAATAGAAGCTCTTTCAGTGTATGTAAGTCGGTCCTGATGATTTAGTGATAACCATACTTGCCTCGTAGATCAAAGGTCGCAGGTTCAAATACGGACATGGTTGAAGGCTCTTTCAGGGCATAAAAGCATAAGTATGGCTTTCTTCAGAGCAGAAGCAAAGGGGAGTGAAGTCGTGAGTCCCATGTTGTTAATTTACAGCACGTAAAAGAATTCCAAGCATGAAAGAAGACGCCATATATTGGCTATTTTACGCCCTGAATTGAATGGGTCACTGATGACTTGAGATGTTAAAGAATGTCATTATATAAACCAAATAAATAAATAAAATGTCAGTGTACAGACAACGAATTTGATGGCTATTTAAAGTAAATAAAAGATCGCTATGTTTAATAGTTACTTGGAGTTGAGAGGTACACTGTGAAAGCTCAGAGGAGGAATTACCCCAGTTTTTTTCACAAATAAACATCGTGTCCATGTGACAAGCGAACATGATAACAAAACAGATTGCGGAGGTGATACCTTGGTGGATTAATAGAATGTGAACGTGAAACATGGCAGAAAGGAGTGAAAGCTACCATTCAGTCCATCGCTTCAAAACCTACAGGCCTGAGGGTGGTGGAACGGCAGAATCGTGTCCACAATACCTGGGGAAGTATTTACTTTAACCGGGTATCCATTTCGCTAACGGTACATGTAAGTGTAACCTGTGCTTTTTCCTAATCATAAAAGCTAAACTCTGTTAGGAGAAAAAATGAAAAAATAAACAAAAGTTTCGGAGTAATAAAAATTTAATAGATTTTTTTATTTGGGAAATTATACATCATAACTCAATATTATAAAAAAGTTGATGAAGAAGAAGAAGAAGAAGAAGAAGAAGAAAGAGCTTTTTGGCGCCTGATTTTGCAGCTGAATACAAACCGCACGGGGCCAAGGCCACTCTAATCGCCGAATCTTTTCATGGACAAATTCCCTTCGCATTTTTCCTCACATTATTTTCATCAATATGCGTTATTATATTCATTTCATAATGAATCGTGAACTGCTATACGTGTCTAAAGAGAATATATGTGCAATCTAATATTTCTGTAAATTTCCATTCACTTGCAACAGCTCTACTTCCGTAATTCTGCTCTGATATTTGCTTTAACTCAGTATGAGCGTTATACCTGTGGACTTCATTTTTGTTTTCTCTGTTCTAGTAGTGACATTTAATTTCACAACAGTAAAATTTACTTCACTAACAATAATTAATAACTTTAGCAACAATTGCCTTGAATTAATTACAATGTTTCTTACAGCACAAAGGAAGAAGCAATGCTGCTTTTGTAATACCAAAATGCGAATGAATGCCCCCGTGTAACCCTCAGTGCAAGAACTGTCCGTTGTTATGATAGTATAGTATGAATGGTATGACCTTGACCAAGTGCGCACTCCGCTCAACTGTGGAGCAGTTCAAAAACAACTCTCGATTACAACAAGCAAGAAGTTACGGTTCATATTAACAGTATCATACCTATAAAAGCAAAGTTATATTTCAAATTTTGATAAAGTTAAGAAAGAAGTCGGAAAAATATATAATTCTAATTTGAAGCGGAAAATCCAGCTTCAACCCCAGCAATGGTAATAAGGATCACTAGAAATACTTACTACAATTAACTTTGTCAGTAATGTAGGTTTCTTTCTATATAAATAATACCAGATCATTAACAAACCGATTCAACAAGTGTGAGTATATAATAGGAAATAAAGAAACTGATGTAATAAGTGTAAATAATATTGAAGATTTCACAATATGAAATCTATGATGTTAAAACTGTAAAGAAATTTATTTGTGCCCTTCTGAAACGCCACGTGCCTGCCGCCAGCCTGGAGCCCTTGGAAGGTTATTCTTTTGTATAATGTATTGGAACCCTGCATTGTGCGAGTTTTAAAGGGACAGCGTTTGTTGGAAGGAACAAAAAAGCAGCAGTGTTCGTTTTGAAGCAAACCTTAAAAAAAAAAATTAAAAAAAATAACTCCCACTCGGGTTACGTCAAGGCCAATTTCAAGACGAATAGGAAAATATGCTAGGGAAAGTTAATGGTCACTCAGAAGCCTAGCTTTATACGGATTTCCTAGAAACTTCTATGCGTTTAAATTTTAGAGCCAGTTAGAAGATATGACCGACAAAATTATTCCAGAAGTTTTCATCGAAGAAGTTTATAGCCAAGAAGATATCTAGATTAAGAGAAAGCTGCTAGAAGCTCCTGGAAGTCAAATTCAAACATTAGCGTAGCGTCCAAAATTGAAAATTAGTATAAAAATTAGTATAAAGAGTCCATTTTTCGGGGCGCGTTGGTTAGTTGTTTTATAGACTTCGCAAGAGAGACGTCAAATACTTGGTTTTCAGATTCCGCGAGGGAGAAATCAAGTTACAGTTGGATTTCAGGCTCCGTGAGAGAGACGTCAAGTTAGTTGTTTTTTAGACTTCGTGAGAGAGACGTCAAGTTACTTAGTTTTCAGATTTCACTCATGTTATTGCTATTCAGAATTCAAGTTAGTGATTAAAGTTTCGCAGCAAGGCGACGAAGTTGCAATTTTAGAAGAGTGGTTATAAGAGTTCATAATCACGGGGCCAAAGAGTATAACCATCGCGAGTGAACTGTGTTAGATGCTCTCTATTGTGTATAATGAGACAGTGTGTTTTTCGAGGATCGCCCTATTAGAAATTCTCTAACTTATTAAAACCCCAGGGCAGCATTCGGTTGAAAGGCTTACGCCGTGGCAGTATTAATTGTGGAACATTTTTAACGAATCGATTTGATATTAATTTGCTCCAAGTCTCTTCAATTAGCCCATTCACACGATTCTTTTCCGCCCCTCGATCTCGAGTCGAGGAAAGCTGAAAATTTTCCCTGAGAGAAACACCACGACTGAGTGGAACCAGATGTGGTGATTGTTACATCAGCCGAGGCATTTATCTACAGACAAGATCTCGGCAACGACAGGAAGGTACTCCAAGTCAGCCGGCCCAGCAAACATTGGTCCGCTTCGCTAATAAACCATTAATAAATCCTTCCAAATATCCAATCAAAAACCCACCGTTCATCTATCAAAATCAAACAACCAATGAAGAGTTCTCCACCATAAACCATGCAATTAATGAATCGAAATCCAATCAAATTTAATCCCCCGCACATGTTAAATCCCGTTTCAAATTGGCATCTCCAACGAGAAGTCATACAATTCTCCATCAACATCAAATGAATAACCTGCCTTTCCCCTACCGTTCTAAATTTTGGTAATTAGTTATATTGATTATTACAAAATCTGGAACCATTAACTCTGTCCAAAATAAACAACTTCTAGTATCGATATAATACAACAGTGATAAATTTCACCAAGAAAAAGTAACCAGATAAAATTCCCCATATCCCAAATGGCAGAACACGCATTAAATAGCGTTTGGAGTTTAGTCTTTATATCCCAAGGTTGCTGCTGCAGCAAATTAGGTAGGGGAGGAAGGAATAAAGAATAATTTAAAGATTACGTTCTGTATTACAAAATATTTGTATATGGTTAGCCCAAATGAAGGTAATATTTTTTTCTGTAATGATTTATTGGTTGCAATATATGAACATACAGGAAGTAAGAGAGATACGTGGTGACATATTCTCTATACGTAGCCACTTTGCCTGTTCAAGTAAGTGTTCCAGAGCGTCATAAATTTATGCATGCCATGAGAGAGCAACGTCCTACTTTGCTGTTTACACTATGAGGAATGGGGTCTTGGACTAAAGAAAGTCGTAAGTGGTTGACTGGGAACCAATCTTCAAAGAAACGGACTCCCCTTTGCTTGGTAACGCAGCCGATGCCCCATTCAAACTGCCATTCGCTTAGCCTTCTGCTGCTCAGAAAGATGCTTGAGTGCCCACTGCGAGCAAACCATGTGGTATCTCAATCGTCGTTGAAGAATGGTGTGAACAGTTTCCTTGCTCAATGACAATGTTTCTGCAATCTCTCGGGTGATTCAGCAATACAAAGTTATCTACGCAATGAATTGACTCCTTGGTTATGGTTAAGTGAGCTTGACCAGGTGTAGGCATGTCCTCAGTGCCCACAGGTCCATGACGAAATTCTGCACACCTTCTGAACATTGTGCTGTCATACGACAACTGTCGGTTCCACTAACATCTTCTGCCTTGAAAATTGGAATTACTCCAACCATTTGGATCAATTCCAGTTGTGAACTATTCAGTTGAACGTGCTTCTGCACATGTAGACAACACAATGGCGCAGTGTCAATGTATCAGATTATTCCTGTTTGCTTTCTTACATAGAGCAAACACAAAGTTCTGCATAGTTAGTCTACGTTGTTGCTGATTTGTTTATTTACGGACGCTCTTTAACATCTCAGGTCATCCGCGTCCCATTCTCTTCAGAGCGTGAAACGGCCGATAAATTATGCTCAGAGGCCTCTTCTTTCAGGCTTGAGGTTTTTTACGTGCCGTAAATTTACGAGGCGGGATCCATGGCTTTATTTACCTTCCGAAGTCGGTCCTGGTCTACTGGTAGCCATACTTGCCTCGTAAACCCAAGATCGCGGGTTCAATCCCGGCCAGGGTAGATGGATTTTATTTCAGGCATAAAATTCCTAAATACGGCTTCCTTCGGAAAGGAAGTAAACCAGTTGGTCCGTGCCGCAGATTTACGGCACATAAAATGACCGGCCGGAATTTAGCCTGTAATTTTGGGACTACGAGAAACGTAGTCAGGACCGACCATCAGGATCGGCATTACGCTACGACAAAAGTCTTAGTTTCATTTGGGTAACCCTTATATCAATCTTGTGGTAACTGTTTATTAAAGGCAAATATAAATATTATCTGTACACTGAGTTCAACGCGTTTTTTATATTCAGTATTCTAAATGCTATCGGGGAAGACAACAATACATTATTTTTAATTTGAATAATAAAGAAATGTGTATTTCACTGTAAAATATTATGTCACTCATTTTATCCAAATGCTGCATTTGGCCGCTGTTTTCACATTGTATTAAATTTGCAATTTCATTACATTAGATAACAGCAATAGTTTATTAGGTAAAATATTTAAAAATGTTATGCAGATTATACGTACTCTCAATATATTACGGTACCTATGATTCGACACAGAGGCTAGATGCTTGGTTACCTGAATTACGTCATAAGTGGCTCAGCGTTGTCATCCCATCCTCGCTATAAGGCAAACATGTCCTAGGTCTACTCATTCAATATTCACTCTTGTCCATGAACTACTAGAATAATAAAACTCACAACGCCATAATGTATCTAATACTTGTATGGCATGAATAAGAGAAATGAAGTGAGCTATAGAACTGAAATTACACTACAAGCAGATTAGAGTCGCAAAAAGAAGAGCAGCAGATATCACGGAAATATTCCCCTTTGCTTATAAATACGTAAGAATATTATAGTGCTTTCATTTATAAATAACTAAGATGTAATCAATTTGTTTTTTGTTTTGTTTCTGCCTCTCAATCAGCAATAATCTTATTAACGTTGCGACAGCAAAGCAAACTATTGATGGAAATTGAAAAGTTACCATCCCATCACAAGCTCGCTCAACAGAATGTTATTTTTGCTTGTTTCCAAGTAATAGAAAATGAACGTAGGATTGTTTATCTTTTCTCTCTTTTTCTCATATAAAAGGCACAGCTGGTAGCATCTAATTCCATCTATCGTAGCATGGGTAACTGAAAACTTCGAATGTGTTTATTTTACTTTTAGTCTTGACCTGTCTTTCAGCAAGCCACAGGCTTGAAGCTTTTCTTTCCATCCTTGCGCTCTCTTCGCAAAATCATCAGAAGAAAAAACACAAGTAACATCACAGAGCTCAGGAAATCTGTAAGGCATTTCTCCTAAATAAAATAAATAAAATGTTTGCTCTGGGAGTAGGAGGAGCCAGTACACGACACAAGAAATCTTAATAATGGAAATTCAATTCCTCCTTTCGACAAACTATCCTAAGTTCAAACAGTAATGAGGATGCAATTCTATAGAGATGATCAGAATTCGAGCTGTAGTACGCTTATCGCAACAGAGGAAAAATACTGATGTTAACTGAATAATACTTCAGCTAATGTAGAGGAATCTGGTTTATACCCCTAAGAGAGAGTGGGTGAGTTTCTTTTATCAGCAACTATTTCCCTCTCTTTGATTTTTTTTTATTTCCTATCCTTTCTGAAAAGAGAAATAAAGATAATAAAACCCAAAGTATTTGCATCACAATGCCCGATGATCATTCATGATAAGAATGTTTCAATTAATTCCATCTTCCTGCCAAAACATGGCCAGAGTTTCTGAATAATGCAACAGTGGACAGTTGCAAACAAATGTGGATTCAAAATGATGGTGCGCCAGCTCACTTCTCTTATGTCTCCTGTGATACCTCATACGAGACAGCCCAAAGGGAATGTCTTTCACGATCAACTTCACTTTAGGTTGTGAGACCATATGGAGAGCCTTCTTTGCACGACCCAGTTCAGTTGGATGAAGATCTGGCGTTATTATTAGTCCACATGATGCACTCTGTTAGATATCAACCAAGCTAAATAATTAAAGCATTGAAAACAATTTGGTTATCTCATATGCACATGGCAATGGAGTAATGCACATCCGTGGCTCCAATATTAGCTTTTCTGCTCTTGAATTGGTGGGTCCAATCATCGTCGGGATATGATGTTTGGGGTAAGGCCTTTTTACGAGTTTCCCATATCCTGAAAAGATGAAAATCAGGAATCTTTAGGCACCAATTAACTGCCATCATTATGCTCATTTCTTTCATCAAAGACATACAGCAGAATAGTATATTATATTATGCTTACAGAATTACATTTCTGAGCATGAATTTGAACCAAAACTCCACCATCTCTGATCCACCTCATAAATTATACTGAGCGAATAGACCAAATTGTAGTATTGTGAGCTGGATCCGAAATCAGATAGTGAAGAATCTTGGAAGTTGTTGAGAAAGTTCTTAGAAATCATATTGCATGCAAAAAGTTTCTGCATTAATTTATGTTGTAATTTTTAAACATTAAACACACATACGTACTATCTTTATGATTACTGAACAACCACGAACCAGCGAAACCCTACGCTTTTGGCACTACAAAAGCTATTTCACCCTAAATGTGAAGCACGTGCCCAAAGATATACGGCAGTAGCGCACGAATGAAAAGTGCCTGCTCCGCTTTCCGCCAATATCAGAGGGAAGTCAGCCGTATCCCTCACAAGGTCACTAGCATGCGCAAGACCTTGACCTCCCCAACTTAAAAACGTTCATGGGAAGGTAGCCAAGGGTCATTTCAATAATAACAGGCGTCAGCGACGGGAATGATTTGGACAGGGTAGACCGGCCCTTAGATATCACACTTAGTAACATGCTTTGATATTCAGAACCAGTATGCTCTTTAAACGGCATCTCTTTGCTTCATAAAAACTCATTTCTTGCCCTTTTATTGCTGTTCGAAACATGAAATGTAAAGTAGAGATAATTTACAGCAAAAAATTAATTTCCTTACATTATAGTTATTGTATTATTATGGCTAATATACCTCTTCGGTTTGCTTTTCTTTCGACTTCTAGGAAAGCAACTTTCATTTACAAAGGTTTGACTTGATTAAACCAGCAAACGATTGAGTACTTCTATGTCATAATATGTTATATTTGCTACCTAAATCAGTTACTATCGTTTAATGTGATGAATATTTACTAAGATCTACATACAACATGCATGACTCAAATAAAACTTGAACCGAAAATAAACATTTCAAACACTCCCTTTGAAAGTGAATCTCTGTGACTAAGTAATGTTTAAAGATTAGTAAGTAAATTATATACACCGTTATATAGGCTTCACCGTAATTATCCTTTCGTACTGATTTTTTTTATTTATTTTTGTATACTTCTCTATTAAGAAGCTGAAAAGAAGAAGCGCTTGTTAAAATCTTACTGTAGTGAGGTAACATGATTCATAGGGAGTTCCTAGAATAAAGTAATGCAACACCATTAAAGATTGTGCACACTCGTCACTACAGAGAAATTTGAATTCCACAAAACTCAGTTCCCAATACAAGCAATAAATACATTTGAGAACTGAAACACAACACCATATACAATTTTAAACCAATATCCTCATAGCATTCCCTATCGTAACATCGCCATCCGAGAACCGAAATTAAATAACAAAAATAATGATCTTATAAAACATCATACTTTTGGTACAGCTCAGCTGGCTAGAGTAACTAGGCGCCATGACGCGCAAAATCACGTAACAGATTACGTCACACCATCTGCTTGTAACGTTATTATCAATGATAACACGACTATGATGGAGGAAATGGGGAAGCAATGTAGTCTGGTTTGTTATTTCCTAAACTTAGAACTTAAGTAAACGCATGTTCGCTCCCTAACTTAAATCTAATCTCTGGGCTGCATTTTCAAGTAGTTCGATGAAAAGTGCTGACATCACAACAGCAGTCTATGGCGTATACTCTATACTTTTTGTTCGGCGCGCTGACGGAATAAAATATTCGTTTGGTTTTGGAACCAATATTGTAAATGATAACATTTATAAGAGTATAGTCATATAATCAATTTCCTAAATATTAATATTTAATATAAATTCGTTTATGTAACGTTTTCTATAGATTTCAGATGTAAAAGCATTTCATTCTTAGCACAAACCCTCCTCTGAAATACCTTACTTTTACTTTTCTTAGTGATTACAGTTTTCACCACAGCTGTTTCATCGCATTGGAGTTCTCTGTTTTGTCATTAGTTTATTCTATTAATGCAAAGAGGACGATTCAAACTTAAAACATGTCCTGTAAACATGCAACACATAATTACTGGAGCACATGTAGTAAATACCTTGTTTCCCTCGAGGAGTGGCAAGAATATGTTGATATATTTTAAATAGACAGCTCTTCCACATTCATGAAATTGTGCTAAAAATAGAAGTAAATAAGACAAAAATTTAATTAAGATTCTATAGGTTCCAGATCATTTATGGGGCTACAAATTATTAGAGCACTAGTTATTTAAGGCTCTAAAGTTAACCAAAGGATAACCATGATCATGACCATGATAATAATATCAAATGTTCTAGTGGGATACAGACAATCTAAACATAAAGTTAAGCATTATTCTAACATCATAGCTGCAAAAGAGAAAGCAGAAATAAATAATGCTAATTTAGCACTTATGATTTGCGAACTGCTGAGTGATAAGGAACATAATGAAAAGAAATCTACCACTACTTAACAAGCACAAGAAAATAAGACATTCTTTCTTCTTTATGTTTGAATACTCGCCTTGGATTAGCGAAAGTCTCTGGGGCGGCGTTTCCTTTTGTCGGGTACACCACATGACTCCAACCATTCCAGACTTTCCAAATTTCGAAAGGACCCAAACAGGTCTTGAAATTGCACTGCCAAATCTGACAGCAGAACCACATAGCGATATGAATGGGGAGAGAGAAAACCGCTACCCACAACAACCGAAACCAAAAATTCGCTCACTACATAATTGCTGTCACCAGCATCTTGCAGAATTTAGACCTACAGGAAAGAAGAAACAAATGTATGAATAACCCGCGAGAAGAGCCCAACTCGACCGCATCCCTCGCGAGCAGGCCAACAACTGCTGAATGAAGTCGAGAGCTATCTCGGGTCGTGACGTCACTGTTTCTACCACCTATGAAAATTCGAGCCCACGCATACCCCCACGGCTACCGAAACCGCCTAATGGGCTTTGTTTGGCCTCGTGCCAAAATGCGAGATCGACTAGTTTTGCCTGAATAAATGCAGCATGAAGGAAGAGACGTAACATTTCCCGGGGGTTGAAGAGGGAGGGAAGCAGACCGCATGACCCATGCCGCGCACAATTCCGCACCCCTTCTCCACTCTCCCACACGCTCAATAGTATGACGCGTCCAGAACATGGCTACGTCTTTCTAAGATAATACACACTGCGTCAGTAAGGCATTAACACTTTGTTAATGTAAATTACCTCTATTTCTTCCCCCTTCTGCATCCTCTATTCTCATATTTCCCCTCAATTATATCCCGTAGCTTCGTTTCTCTTGCGCTTCAATAGCTTTCACTGACAGCACATGAAGGTCATTCAACGCTCACATCTGTGTGTGGCTGTGTGATTGGCAGTGCTTCGGGGTATAGCAACACAAAACAAAACGTAATCGCACGGTACCCACCTGTTATTTCCTTTGTCGTATGACTAGTAGAACCATGCTCTTTAAATACGTTGAATGCACATGTCGTAGTGCTTATTAAATTTATTATTTTGTCCTATGTTCTCAGAAAGTTCCGTCACTACAAAGTGGTTCGAAAGTTTCTGATCTGCATTTCCTGTATCTTCTAATATAAGTCTCTGTTTCGAGCCTAATTTTTAAGTTTATTATCCATCACTTCTCTGTCCTAATGATTCATATAATCGTGTTTCTATTTTAGAAACATTTTGATTGCATTGTTTTTTCTATCTTATGCTTTATATATTCATTATGTTGGTGTTTCTTATTCGATTTACTTTAGTTTCTCTTAATAAGGGTCTTAAGAAATTAATTTGCGATGTTACAAATGTTCACTTCTTCTTTCCACACGCAAATTACGTAAGGGTATTTTAATAATTTGTAAGGGGTCATCGACAAATTCCTTCGCCTTCTGGTGATCTGTACCGCACAGCAGTAAGTTGGTACTACTACACTTCTGATATTCCTTCGAAACCGGTTTTCAGCAGGCAATCGGCCCACTGTTGTTAAGGTTAGGACTTTGGAGTGTGTGTTTGGCTTAGTTGATACACAATAACCATACGCTCGGCGCGCGGCCAATGCTGCCAACCGAATTCGCTTCCCTCGTGAAATCTCTGTTATACAATGGCTGCGGAGCTACTTTTCGATAACCCTTTATATTACATCATGTATTCGTGGCTTTATTGTTTTCCTATTCCTACCAGTTATGCAAAAGTTATTATATTACATTATTCAAAATGTTCTCAATATCAGCCTCAATTTCGCCGTTTTTATAATTTGGTCTCACATATTTTAGAGTGGGAACTTTTTTTATAACTTTATAACTTTTTAGCTATATTGTGGCCATACATTTTGCTTTATTGCCAAATATTTTATTTAGTGCATTTAAATTTTTTCGTTTAGTTTACTGACTGATATTTTCATTTTCTACCAATAATATTTTTTCATCTGCAATAATAATAATAATAATAATAATAATAACTGAGTTTATTATTAATATTTATAGCAATGCCAATTTATTTGCAATTTGTTACCATGTTATTTGATGAATTCAATCAAACAATGCGAGCGATACTCTTGTTTCAGTTCTTTATTGATCTTTATACTCTATTTTTCATTTTTCATAATTATTTTAATTTCATATGCAATGACTTAATTGAGTTTAACATAAAGATATTTTGTTTTCATCCAACATTTTGCTTAAGTACTTGCGATTTACTCTATAGTATTCATTAATACACCACAAAAATAGCACATACCAAGTCAAAACGCATTCTTTTTTTTCCAAAATTTGTTTAATAGTAAAAATATCGTCTATACATGACCTACTCTTCCCAAAATATTTTGTACACAACCAGTAAAATCATGAAATAGATACGTACAGAATCTGTGCTTTATTTTTGATATGGTCATGCTTCTTCGCAACCTGCCCACACCAGAGAATTAATCAGTATATTCATTAATTTAAGTAAGAAACAAATGGTTATGGTTGCGATTTTCATTTTTATTGGACTGAATATTAATATGAAAGTTTGAAATATCAATTTCATCATTGTATTTTCTGACATAATTTCATTATTCATAAAATTAATTTTAATATTGAGAATAAACTTTCTGTTTATTAATCATCTCATATCAACAAGATTGGGCATACTCACGGAAAAGCAGGCTTTTGTGTGGTCATTAACCAATTTTGCATCGCCTCCTTTTCTAAAAGTTCTGACCATGGAAAGTTTTTTTTTTCAAAGTTTCAAGAAAGTTTAAATTCGATAGCGCCATTTCTGGACTGTATGGTGAACTTTTCAGCATAAAAAAAAGATAGATCATTTAATATATTCATTGTATGCGCAGCCGTATAAGATCGGAAGTTGCCCTGAAGCAGTACTCCTCTTTGAGGAAAATCATGGCGTTGCAATAGCATCGTAAGCTTCAAATTGTTCATCAATAAGAATTGGAATTTCTAAGCACTAAAACCAGGATGAAATGGAATTATGCTGGACGTAGGCAACAGGTAGAAGGGATAAAATAGGTCACAAGCTACAAACTACCCTCTCCCCTTACGCCTGTAATTCTTGTTTACCTGCAGGGTGGTAGCTCATAGATTCATCAGCTAGTCACTTTAAGACACGGTGTAACCCTTTGATATCCCAAAAGATCATCAGCATAACCTTCCAAAATGAAGCCTGTGTTTTGAATTTTTTTCTGAACCGGAGTCGACGAGAACTTCCGTTGCATCGATCGTCTCTTACTCTCTGGTTTGAATGGGACGCTGATGACGTGAGATGTTAAAGAGCGCCCGTAAATAAACCAAATCAGCTACAACTCTCTGCTTTATAATGGTGCTGTACTTATTTTGTTCACAATTCGATGTCCAGATATATATCTGCTAGACAAAGCTTCTGCTGCCCACGCTTATAATCACCGAACTGATGCCTTGGGACCCATCTGTTCACCTAATGTTGTGGCAGAGGTGAAACTCCTGTTGAATTCTACGGTAATTGGTCTGCAGTCACGAATTCGCTCCTCGAACTGCTCTTTCAGTGTCTCAGTTGTAATGCAAACTTGTCTCTCATTCCAATGTTCATAATTGACGTTATGCCTCCTGTTCATAAATATTTCCATTCCATTTATACACTTTCTCCTAGTTAAAACAACTGCCTTCATAATGAAACGTCATTCTTCTGTATATTTCAGCTTTCATTCCCTCTGAGAGAAAAAGTCAAAACTTTTCGTTGCTCTCTTCGACGACGTAATTTGTCAGTGAATCAGCCATAGTTTACATTGCAGACACGCACTGCTAGATTACCATGACCCCTGTATAACGCATTGCTGAGCCAGTTTAAAGATTTTTGTTGTCCATCATAAACTTTGTCGGTCCTCGTGGTCTAATGGTAATCGTAAACCCAAGATCGCGGGTTCAATTCCCGCCAGAGTCGGAAAAATCCTAAGTATGGCTTCCTTCGTAAGGGAAGTAAAGTAGTGGGTCCCGTGTCGTACATTTACGGCACGAAAAGCATCAGGCCTGAAAGAAGAGGTCTCTGAACAAAATTTACCGGCCGTTTTACGCTCTGAATTGAATGGGACGCTGATGACCTGAGATGTTAAAGAGCGTCCGTAAATAAAAACAAATCATAAACTTTTGAATAAAATTATTAGTGAATTTCCCATGCACATTATACGTTAGTCTTTAGAAATAATCCTATCTTTAAAAGTGAAAATGTGCATTGTTTCAGGCACCCACGGCTGGGATTTCTCACAATACCATTCGCAAACCTTTGTTAGGATTTCATTACCGTGTTATGTGAGTACAAAATGCGTGAAGAGTGTTTTGTTTCATTCTATATGCTTTTTCATACAGAATTTTCTTCTTTCAGAACAATCAGCTCAACGGAATACCCATTGACGTCACAACTATCCGCCCTGCCGCCCACGCAACTTGGAGCGGGCAGCCATTCACGTGGCGTTCTGTGTTCCAGTGAGTTTTCGCTATTGGTGGTTAAATTATTCCACTCTCAATATTAGAACGTTTTATTTAATTAAATCCGCGTCTTATGCTTACGTTAAAGTGTGAGAATAAAATCAAGTTATCCCATACACAATTGTGCTCAAGAGTATTTTATTGTATACTAAATACTATCTTATGCTAAAATACAATAGCCATATCCATAAAGCACCTTGCATATCAACCAAGTTATTCTTTGTTCCTTCTACGCGATTTTTGTATTCATTTCTTTCATGCTAGTTTTTGAATATTTGGTATAATAGTCTGTTGTACACTCCGAAGAGCTCATTTCAAATTGGTAACTAAGTTTGGTCTTCTGTAACATTTCATTATTGAAAAACTGCTCAAACATATCAGCAACATGCCCTAATCATGAAATGGGAAACAGGAAAAATGTAAGTAAAAATCTTGCAGATTTTCTTTGTTTTAGAATGCATTCTTCAACAGAATTCCAACTTTTCCGAATTCTGGCATCTTAAATCAAACTCATTATGTTGTGAGCTTAATACCATGGCATATTCTTCAAAATCACCAATTACTTGATGTTGAGAAATGATGATAGATTTGGAACATAAGTTATGATTTCCTAGATTAGTTTTTTCACAATAACAATTTGCATTCTTCAACAGAATTCCAACTTTTCCAAATTCTGGCATTTTAAATCAAACTCATTATGTTGTGATCTTAATATCATGGCATATTCTTCAAAATCACCAATTACTTGATGTTGAGAAATGATGATAGATTTGGAATATAAGTTATGATTTCCTAAATTAGTTTTTTCACAATAACAATGTTCTTAGGAATGCTATTATACAGCTATGATATTATTTGTTATTTCATTGAAAAGAAAGACTAAGGATATCGTCAAGAAAAGTAAATCGAAAATCTATTTTTGAGTTTGATGTTCGGTAGCATGCAAACAAATGACGCAAATGACAAAATTTATCTATTAAGTTAAACATATATCCAGAAGTTTAGCACAGGATAGCCACCGCACTTCAAAGCAATAAGAAAGATCATTATATTCACTGTTAAAATGGTCCAGACATGCTCTAAACTGGCGATTAGGTATTTCTAAATTTGTGGTTTGTTGACGACACTCATTACATTTTAAAACTTCATACTTTTAGCAAATAAATTCTCCTCTGCTGCAGCAATGATCTGAGTTGTCTCGTTATTGGCCATATTTTAAAACTAAGATATATGGCCTATTCACTAACATCACGGTCTTGCCAATTTTCATTCATTTTTTTTTTCAACTGCTCTATTATTACAACTTTCTCCATTCGTATATATTTTTCATGTTGATTACAATGAATGGCATAGTTTCTGTATAAATTATACTTTTGAATTACGTTAACAAGATTGACACACTCAAACTTATCTAAGCACCGTGGTGTACAAATAAAAATAATTCTTCCCAAATAGAAAGAAAAATACAAAAACAGGTGGCTGAGTCTCAGAATCAATTTCAGAAGATGTTTTAAACTGTCCATTATTGCGATTCGGTACTGCACTGTACTGTGAGTAAGGCTCCCCACAACTTCAACTGCAATGCTAGCGCTGCCCGCTGTAGCGTCCAGTGTGTTAAGGTCATCCGTTGCCCCAAGTTTGCACGAATTGACGGTGACTATTTTGGAAGTCAGAACAATCAAATTTAACATTTGCATAATCTTCAAAAGTTCACGCGTGTAATTTATTATAAAAATGAAAACTTTTACGAAATGTCGGTAATTATTACAGTTGTTTTGTGCAGAATTTACTCACCCCATTCCATACATTCATAGTATAACAAAAGTGATAATTATTTATCTGTTTACTACAGTTATTTCATTGAGCGACATACATGCCACTGAGGAATATTTTATTAGTTTCTACAGATGCCACTCACTAGAGACAGTAGGTGAACTCTAAACTTCACATTCTAGCATACTAATCATAGAAATCAGACTACTCTGTGTTGACTGAAACACAGTCATAAAGTGGACAACGTCAAAGATACTAAAATAAGCGGACGACCTACAAAAAGGACTCCAAATTATGAACAAAACTAAGTACCCGTGCAAGGATCAGATTTTAGAAATAACAAGTGCAGCGCTAAAAACAGACACTTTCTGTGAGGCCTATAAAAATCTTCTTAGTGCAAAGAATATTGTAGATCGGCAACATTTCTTAGCAATTCTGAATGCCTGAAAAGTAGGTGAGATTTGTATCAAAAATTCCATCCATCGCGATAGCACATACTCAAAATCACAATAGATCGTCAAGTAACGTAACTTTAAGACATTTGAAGCATACATTTGGTAAATCTCATTTAAGGCAAATTTATATTCAAACTGTTGGAGGCGAGAAACTTTCTGACGATTCTGTATAAACGTTACCTAATGTACAGAATGACAAGACATGGATATCTGGACGTATAACTGCGGCATCGAGAAGTAGTGTAGGTTTCAAATGGGACACTGCCCCATTTTACCATCGCGGTACGGGAACATCACAATAAGGTGTCTACAGACGCTGGTTACCTGCTCTTTCGTCTTCGCCAGCAAAGCACTGACCATAAAACGTGTGGCAGTTTGCTCTGCACACTCATCAACGCTACGGAACTGTTGATAAATTGCAAGAAGCTGTGAAACCTGCTTTCAGGTAGGTTACAACCGCACACAGGGCCTGATGACGTATATTCTTTGAGACACCAGATTGTACACATTTCTAAACAGCTAAGGGCCTATGTGTTCACTCTATATAAGAAAGAAGGGCGGAAGGGGTTAAATGGGTGAGCATTAATTTACTCCGCCAATCATTCTGGCACAAAAGCTTCACGTTTCTATTGATAAAATGTGGAAAAGACTGAAAACGCTTCTAGCTTACTCAAATTAAAGTCGTTAAAAATTTAATAAACTCGGAAACAGCTAATTGTGTCGTGCTTAGAGTTAAAACAGTTGAAATATAATGGGAAAGATAGCTTTCCTTTAGCAACATGACGACAAACGTTGTCTTAAAGAGGGGAAAAAACCATAAACAAATATCGTACAAGGTATGGTTTTGACACTCATTTATTTATAGGCTAAAAAAAACAAGCATTATAGTTCACTTTAAGCTAATGAAGTGTTTTGTAAGCAAGTAAAACAGTTTTCCAAAAGTAACAAAACTTTTAGTTCACGGAAGCTGAAAAGTATTCCCAGTCACCGCATTTCTTAAGCACCCAACATCAAGAACTCTGCCTAGCGTTCTGTTGTAAAAAAACAAATTTCTGCGTTGCAGTCACAAACTCTTACCCACTCCCATTGAAGATTAGTTGCAAAAGTTGAAAGAATTCATCAGGAATCTGTCATTGCTTTACAAACAAAAAGTAACTTAAATAAATATAGAGAAATTAGAAAAAATGTAAGGAAAATATAGAAGAATATCGCAAAGCTGCATGAAAAATTTTGTAGAGGTAAACATTTCCGGCAATATATGGTTCATACCTTACAAACTAATGGAGAAAGTAAACGCCCTAGAGGTAATATCCACTCTGGATAAAGGAAATGATAAAATGACTCTAAATTAGATTCGGTAAATTTTCTACTTCTAAAATAATACCTAATGATTATGAAGGAAATGATAACCTAGAGCACAGTAAAATTAAAAAAGGAACTCATTGTTGAAAATATAGTTGAAAGTGCCATTTATCCCCACCATGAAGTTGAAATAAGGAAATTGTAAGGAAATTAAACAAGAAAAAATCACCAGGACCGGACGAAATAAAGTAGTAAGTGCTACAACATTTGGAAGATCAGATTACTCCGTACCTGTGTCAACTGTTTAATAACTGTCTATGGCAGGAAGGAGTGCGTTACTGCTGGAAGGAAGCAAATGTGATCATCTTAAACAAAGTAACTGATAAAGATCCCTTGCAGCCGAAATCCTATAGGCCTATTTGCTTATTAAATGTTCTGGGTAAAATTTAAGAAAAACCATTGAGCAAAAGAATCGATGAATATAGATCAATGTTTGGTATGAATATTAAACAGTATGGATATAGCAAAAGCAATCAATAGAGGACGCCGTTAACGAGGTAATAGAGAATGCAGAAACTACTAATAAAATATATGTAATAAGCAATATATTTCGATAGTGCTGGGGCGTTTGATAACTTATGGTGGCCAGCACTCTTTCAAATTTTAAGGAAAATTAAATATCCAAAATGTATTTATAATTCATTAATAGATTGTTGTAAAAATAGAAGGATGTATGTTAAAGATGCAAACAAATTATTTCGAAGGAAGTCACTAAAGTATGTTCACAAGGATTAATTTTAGGGCCGGTATTGTTGAACATATTTTTGGAATCTGTAATAGAGAAATTATAAAGATTAGATAGTATAAAAGAAATTATTGTATATGCGGATGATTTACTAACAACAATAGAAGCAAATAGTAGAAAGGAAATAGACGAGAGATCGAATATAATAACTAATCATGAAAACGATTGGTGCATAAAATAAAATTGGAAATAGCTCCTCACAAATCAACATATATGTTTTTAAATGGAAACTAAACTTAAACAGAAACCCGATTATTAAAATTATAATAATAATATAAAAAGAAAAGTGGTATATAAATATCTAGGTATCTATTTGGATGAAAAAATCAGTTTTAAGAATCACGTAGAAAATACAAGAACTAGAGCAGAAAAAGTTTTGAAGTTGGCGAATATTGAACTAAAATATTTCAATATACAAGCTGGTGAAATAAAAATCTATCACATTTAGCATCTTCGCAGTCATATTTAACTATGGAGGCCGAGTTTGGGGGAAAAGGAGATATACGTTATTAATAATATTAAGCATATGGCCAATTAATTATTTAATCCACTTAAGAACAGCCTGTTATTGGCTTAAAAACAAAATAATTAAAAATAATGGACATTATTGGCAAAATACGTAGAAATAAAAATGAAATCAAAGATTTTTTATTGCAAATATGGCAACAAGAACGGGATAAAATAAAAGAAGGTAGAATAGGCATGTAATCTTCCCATCCATAAAGGAAAGTATACAATTCAAGCATATTCAACCCAGTAAGGGTTTAGTACATTATGTAACAGGACAGGGACCATATTATTCATATTTGTAAAGGTTGAAATTACAAGTACACAATACATGTACGGTCTGTAAAGTGATCGATACACCGGGACACTTCCAATGCCCTAAATACCTGTCAATTGTAGCTGAGGAAACAAGGCTACTTGCAGGGAAATACTTTTGGAACATCACGAGAGATCAAGATGATTTTAGGGTATTGAATGATTTAACAGATAAAATATAATGTAAAATGACGGAAGAATATGTGAACAAGAAAAATCAAATAAGAGAGAAAATCGAACGATCAGATATTCCCCTAGAAGATCCCAGGGAACCAGGGAAAGGCAAGAAAGATATTTACAAGAAGAGTCAGTTCAAAAACTAGAAGATGAAGATAACACCTAATTGAATCAGAAGAAGAGAGCAGAATTAAGAGAAGGAGAGAATAATGGTAGTCTTCGGGAGGGAGGAAAGCAGATGTGAGAAGAAGTAGACAGAGAACAAAAAGAGGTAAATATAAAGTATAAATAAAAATTGAAAAATAGTAGAGGAAGAAGGAAAAAAGAAGAGAAGGGAACTGCACTGCCAACACATCATAGCTCAGCATAGCTGCTCGAGACCGGTAGCAACCTCATTGATGTTCAGGTCCTGTTGCCTGGAATTTCGGTGGGGAGCAGCCCGGATATCGAGCGTCAGCAGAAATGAAGATTGTAGATATTAAATTGTATCAAAATTGTAATCTAATTAATTCTAAATGAAATGTAGGTTTAATTATAAGTTATAGTTAAAATAGCGCAGTGCTGGATTTCAGTACCGGTTTAGTTCTTTGAAGTTTTGGTTTTGTTTAGTTATGGTATTGGTAGATTTTAAAATCTATAGAATTTAAATGTAAATTTGTTGATAGTTGCATTGATAAATATAATAGGAATAAATAGTCATTAATCTGGAAAAATATGTCCTGATATTGAATCAAGTTATCAGGATATACGCATTGCAGAATATAAATAAAAAAATAGGAAAATAAAAATAAAAATAAAATGTAGATATATACACATACACGCATGCATACAGATTTACAAACACACCGATACACTTACATCACATATTTTCTATGAATAATATCATGTACATACATACAAATATGTACAGAACCCTTACCCCTGAGTCCCCCTTCCTTTATTCACCTTCTCCACAACTCCCTTCTATTAACCCACTTTGCCGGATATTCGCTGGAAATGTTTCCGATTTGTGTGATGTACCAACACTTTGAGACAGACGTTCAAACTTCTATTGGAATTGAGATATTGGATAAGATAACTATCTACATTGGATTTATTACCATTCCTTAAAGTCGTACAATACACTCAAGACTTTCAAACCCAAAAGCGATATGTTTAAAATAATTATTTCTTACACGTATGTCACAGAAATTGTGATTAATTTATATATAATTAACATACCAATGAATGAAAACAACGAATCAATGAATCAAAAGATTTAAGAAAGAATTGTAGTGTTTTACAATAAATTATATATAAAAAAGAAAGTAAATGGCCATTAACAGTAAAACTAAAAGCAACATTAATATTGAAGAAAATATAGAAATGAAACAAGGAAACTAAATAAAATATTTCAGAACAATTATTAAAAACCAACAAGATATAGGGAAACATATTACAAACAGCATTTAACAGAGCAGGAAACTTACATCTTGTCTAAATTGAATTCAGTAAGATAAACACATAAATATACAAAAAAGATGTTGGAAATGTTTAGGTGAATTTGTACTAAGTTACAGAAGTGAAATTTATGTTATAAATTAAAAAAATATATAAATAATTTTGGCTGTGAAAATAGATTGTATGCGACGAAGCAAGAGTTTTAAGCCTTGAACAAGAAAATAATTAATAACGAAATAAATGGTTAGGTTATAAAAACGAAGACTGAAGTGGTTTGTACTTCTGTTGAGGACGAATAAAAAAATATGGTCAAAATTGTATACAGAGTGAGAAACGCTTTTGGAGAGGTAGAATAAATGCACCTAAATTGAAGAAATGATAATAACTAGGAATTTAAGAGGAATGAGCACTTGAGAAACTAAAGATAGACGGAAATGGATGAGTGGCTCAGAAAGAGGTCACCCATGTGAACATAATTAACTGTTGTTCATATATTTGTCAATAAAATAATAAGCCTTTTACAAATCCAATATAACACTTTTCTGTAGGAAGAGAAGGAATATATTATAATATATTCATGATAAACACATTTAGAAACAGGTGTTTGTAGATTTCTGTTTTGTGTAGTATTGGCCCGACAAAAAGTTAAATAAGTTCTAATGATTTTAACTATACAAACAACTTCAGGATACTGTACCCTCAGTACAGGTAAATTGTCCTAGTTGCCGAAACATTCCTGCGACAGAGCTCAACAACCAGATTGCTGATTTAAAAATATTGTAGGTGTATTGAGCTAATTAACACATGCCTGTAGAAGAAAGACTATATAGTTATTCCATAAATACTCTTACGTTTTAGAAAAGTAACTTACTCTGCTTTTGTTATAATGTTCCCAAATTTTTAACACTAATTACATCTCAAAATCCCTCCTTTGCCCTCACACATGACCGAAATATCTCTTGACAATTTATCCATAATAGCACTCACTACTTCGAGAGGGAAGTCCACCTCTATCGACTGCAAGAACCGCTCGAGACTCTCAACATTAGAATCTTTTCTTGCAAACCATGCCTTCAAGCACCGACAACAGTTTGTGTGTAGCCCAGAGAGTTCGGGACTAGAGGGCCTATCTTGAGCACTACTGAAATCAAACAAAGTCTGAGTCAATCTTGCCGGAACAAAGTCACTTTCAGGTTGTTCACAACGGGTTACAGAGGAATGGTTTCATACACTGACATTATCTCCAGTATATTTTGATGAACCATTACTGAGATAGTGCGGTAGCTTTCGTGAACCTTCGAAATCCTCTCCGAAGTTTCTCGTGAAGCCTAGGCATGTAACTTTCTTCACTAGTGAACACTTTCTCGTCAATAAGAAGATTTTTCAGCAACGCTGTAGCAATTGTCAATGCTCTCTACTGCTTCAGTTTTGTAGTGACAAATTGTCTCCAGTATTGTGACGAAAAGTCCTCAGCCCAAGGTCTGATCTAAGCACTCTGAATATGGATTTCCCGGAAATGTTTAGCTCAGGAGCAATTACTGTCCCTTCCGAACACGGGTCACTTCAGTCCTCAGAGCGTGGGCGTCAGTATCTTGGTCACCAATATTGGATGGTGCGATAAACATCCTACTGGTTTGCAGCATTTTTAGGATCTACATAATCTCGCTTGGTGATTTTCAATTCCTATGATGGGCTATCACAGCAACACGATTTCCATAATCCCACCGTGCCATGGAAAACTTCAACTCCACTGCACATGAACTCAACAATCTGAGTGATAGCAGCAAAAATATTATCTGATCATTGAATAATTGGCATATTTCCTTTCTATCAACAATTATGGCAAAATTAGGCAAATTTAGTATATCAGCCACTAGGGTAATAATATTAAGTTAAATTATGAAATATTGTTCACAGACTTTAATAATAAAGCATTGTATTAAAAGCAAAAGTGAACGAGAGGAAAATAAGAAATATCGACATATAATTAATGAACAATAATATTAATATAAAGTACTCTTCAACATAACAATATTTTATTAATACTGTACTCTCAGCCTAAAATTGTTCCGAACATCATAAATGAAATATTGTAGGACTGGGTATAGTATTACTGCAATTTTGTAATAGAACATGCGGTTAAATAATGAAGTAAAAAAGACGAGCTGGACAATATAGCACGTGCTTGTGGGTGACTTTGGATGCATTAGATTAAACTTTAAAATAATATACTTTGAATGATGATGTGCTTTAAGTCTTACTTCTGATTGCCCGCCAAATTCTCTGTCGTATCTGTGCTGGTTTTTTTTAATAGTGTTTAACGCCCGTTTTTACTACTGAGGCACTACAGGCGGTGTGCTGGGGGTGTGTAGGGTTCTCAGATAACCTCAGTGGTTGAAACGTAACGAAGAGCGAATTTATGTGGCAATTCTATATTTACATTTTGCATGTTTTGTTTTTCCATTATTTTTCTGTATTATATACATAAATATTAATAGGGAAAGTATACTTTTGAGAAAATGTCGACATATCTCTGTTCCATAATAAGTTGTTGTATTAATGTCTATTATGTAAACTACATATTTGTAAGTATAGCTGTAATAGGAATATAAACTTTATTTCAGAGAAATTACCTAAAAATAAAATCTATAAATGAATTAAAGTAAGCAATATAAAGCAATCTTAATAATATACAGAGCAAAGTTTACAGATAACGTGTCAATGTGACCTAACAATTCAGGGCTCTTCTATTTGTAGATAGGAAGATCAACAAGTGTCATGTCTCTCGATTTCTCTACTGCACTATTAGTATTACCTTTCTGCAATGTCAGATTAAGCAATCTGTGGGGGAAAAATGTGATAACTTTTAAATGTAAATTTATTTCAACCCATGCATACAAATAGTGATCACTTGATATAATTTTAAAGCAAAACCATCTAAATGACCTCACCAACATGCTATCAGCATGAAGAACAAGATCAGTTATATCCCTGACATAAGTAGTGATCATTAATATACAGGATGGGCCGAAAGTCACTACCCATTGTGAACAGAAATTGATAAATTTGGTGGTGATTTTCCCATTGATTTAAATTACGCGTCTTATGCGTCTTCTGTTTGTATCAATTGAAATTACGCGTCTTTTGTTTGTATCTGATAGTTTCTTATGTAACCAGTAGAATGCATTGGTAATCAATCAAACAGCCGATGTTCATTGTTGATTCACGATTTTGAAGATGTTTACAACTGTAGAAAGGGGTTTTGCTTTAAAACATATTACAGAGGTGGTTATAATTTAATAATTAGTGAGTGGAATACATTTGAAGTGTAGGGACTGGTAACTAGCAGCGAGTACAATTTAATCCAACAAATTTTCTTCTGCACTTGTACTTTTAAAGGTCCAAACTTACAAGTGTACACGTGATTTTTCCTTCCTTAGTTCCACAAAAGCATTAGTATTAGTCATGCTCTTGTAAGTTGTATAATTTTTTCTACACGTGTAGGAATATTGGTAACTTCCAGTACTAGTGCAATTTTTAATATATTTTAATACTTTAGGAAATCTAATGATATAAAAATGTGAAACGTCAGCGAACGCGACGATATGCTGAGCGTTTTCGTATGTATAAAGAAATAATAATTCAGTATTTAAACACAGTGAAAATCATAAGTTAATTGCAATTAAAGTGCACATTTGTCTATCCTTTTTCAAATATATGTTCAGTTCACTGTCTTAATAAAAGTGTGAATTTAATACTAAGGAATAGGCATAATCTAATTCAAGGTGACAATAGTTTTACCCCAGATTGCTTTTATATGATATCACCTGTAACTTTTTACTAATACTGTACAAGTTGTGTGCATTCTTTGTGGAATGGAAAGCTACAATCACGTATTTTATATGATCTTGAACGTAACATATATTTTTATGGAATAGGGCCCAGGAAAAAGCAATGAGAAAGAGGTGAAAACTAAATATACATAATGTCATATCTGAACAGATTTTATCTTCAGTACTGAAGGAAATAAATTTATAGAAAATTTAAGCAACAGAAATGGGAAATTCACTTTCGGGTTTAAGGTTGAAAGTGTGGATAAAAAGAAGAAGAACAAAAAATAACAGTAGTAGTAAGGAAGGAAAAGTAGTAGTAAGCATTAAGGAAGGAAAACAAGATTCGAAAGCCTGATCGGTGGATACTTTTCCCTCCATTCTTTCGTACCTTTATGCCCAGCTAGAATAAATGTCCATGATTCCCCTCCTAACAGATGGGACAAATTCTGCAAACATATTCGTCAGTGATCTTAATCATCTTCCATGTCCCTATCTAGTGAGACCCTGTCTAGTGAGTTTATCCTCTTTTGAGGATAAACCTCCATTTCCCATTCCGATTTTAGCCCCGATTGTACCTCCTGCCAAAACATGTCTGTACATTGCGCAATTGTCTGTTAACTATCCATATTCCTCAAGCGGTTTATGGCCTTCCTCCATGCACCCATTTTATTTTCCTGGCCCTTCATGCAAATGGAGCCCATCTCTATTCTTTCTGGTCCCTTTCTTAATTTGGATATGCCCTTGTCTTGTTCCCTCTCATCCCCATCTGATCATGGTAGCACAATTACCTAATTAAAGTTTGGTTTCCATGAATAATTCGGAGCCAGTATTTCATTATTCTGCTTTTACATTTTATGATCTCGCTGTAGGCCCCACATTCTCTTTTAATTCCGCAGTTCACTCTGCCGCTCCCCATCCCCAAAATTCCTTTCGGAAAACATGTACTCGCCGAATAGAGATTAGCCCATATTTCATTGTAGATCTTACTAGTGGTCCACAGGCGAACTCCAGTACATCTACAGACATGTCTGGGATTCTGCTACACAAGCAGAGAGTTTCTGCAGCTTTCACTTCTGCTAAATGCTTTGTCAAGTCAATATACTTCGTCCACCTTCCGTTCATCGTAAAAGTAATGCCCAAATATACGAAAATCTTCACGTTGTCTAGCGCCTGTCCGCGTACGTCCACGTTTCCGGCCTACTACTAACCAATACGTTCTTGAAGTCATGGATTTTGTTTTATTCACATTAAAGATAAATAACCTGTCTTCGCAAGGTCCAATCTCTGTCTAGTGCTCTCTGTAGGCCGTTAATTGAGGTAGAAAACAGTACCATATCACCCGCGTACAAAAGCTCTGGCATCTACATACCTACTGGTGTCCCCATATCCTCTAGTAACATCACGTCATGTCATCTATAAGGAGATTAAACAGTAAGGTTGATAAAATGCAACCTTGCCACTCCCCTCCCGCTTACAAAACTCTCCTTGTCGAACAGAATTCTGCATTTCCATAGAGCTGAAGAGCTTGAAGCATTTTTCGCGATACTGACTTTGCTTCATCGCAACAGGTGGGGTAATTCCCTTTCTTCCTTTCTTAAAGATTTGGGGCTTCAGCAAACCCAACTCTCTTACGCTTGCCGTGGCTTTATGTACCTATGGTGGTAATCCATCCATCCAGGAGCTTTACCACATTTTAGGCTTTTGATTGCCCGAGTGATCTCCCCTGCTGAAATATCTGCACCCCCCCCCCACCCTTCAGAGTGCTGTTCGGTATCACATTCCCTCCTCCCAGTACCTCACTAAAGTGTGCTAACCAATGTTCTGGTGAAATTTCATTATGCGTCTGCCGACTACCTTTTAGCTTGTTGATCATCTGCCTTATTTCCGCCCCGTAACCTCTCGAATTTCTTCGCTCTATTTGTCTTGCCAATGCTCACGCTTCTCCTTCATAGTTTGTTTGTATTCTTTCCTCCTTTTTGCAAAAACCCTCCGCTGGTGTTAATTCCCTTCCCTTCTGAATTTTCTCAAAGCATCCTATATTAGTTTCTTTGCGTCTCTACATTATTGATCGTACTATCTGTCTGTTCCTTTTTCTAGTTCTTAATTTGAAATATTTATTTAATACCCGCTTTATTTATTGTTTGTGTTTGGCGTTCAACGGTTTCAATATCCCATTCCCTTAGACCATGTGTGCTGTGTGGTATTAACACAAAGTAATGATGAACAAGCAAGCATATTTCAAGCATATTTGTTATGTTATTAATTTTTTTTTTCACTTTGAGTACATATTAAACCTGACAGTGAATAATGAAATATTGATATTTTCAAATGAAATATTTTCTCCACTATATACTTTTTTGATACTGAAATAAATGAATTCTTTTTATGTCAGTGAAAATTGTATGGTGAAATATTGAAACCTTGGGAGTTATTAAAGATTAAATGTTGCGCTCCAGGTTGCAAATCGCATGCTATGTATCACATCAGACGCCAAGAGTACAGCACTCACATATTTATAGTTGGGTCATTTTCATCGTTATTCGTGCATCAAATTAAGGGGTTCACCTTTGATATGACAATAAGTTCAATAAGAGAAAGCAATCAAATAAAGTTGCTGGTTAACGAGAAAGCATACAGAATTATGCATTTAGCGATGTGCGACGGAGCGAATGATTCCTTTTAAAAGTGTTTAAGACAGGGTAGCTTGGTGTGATATTTTTAGTGAAACTTTTTTCCAGTTTAGAGAGTGATTTTATATTGTTGGTTATATATGGCGATTGTTAAAAAAATATACGTATGTGTTATTCAGAATACAACATAAGTTTATTTCATCACTGAAATAAATTCGAAGCGAAAATGCATTCTTATAGAAAACATAGAAAAGCAGTTGGTGGTGATGTAAAGAGGGCCAATTGCAGAGGACTTAGTTCACATTAGTGCAGTGATGTTAAAAAAACTACATTAGATATAAAACAAATGTATAATGAACTAATAAAAGTTTATACTTTAAGTAACGGAGCTGCAGGTCAATTTAAAAAGAAGAAAATATTGTTCAAATAATAAATCAGGAATATTTGCGAGGAGGAATATTTTCAAGTCAAGGTCCTTCGGAAGGGAAGTAAATCCTTGTGTGCTGTATCGTAGATCTACGGCACGTAAAATATTCTCAAATTTAAAAAAGATGCCTCTGAGTTTATCGAGTGTTTACGCCCTGAAATGACCTGAGATCTTAAAGAGCATCCGTAAATAAACCAAATAAATAAAAACAAGTCACGGCAAAGAGCATTGCAAATGCCAACCTGCAAGGAATTTTAATTTCAACTTCAAAAGAATTATATGAATAGGAAAAAACTTATGAAATTGGGGTGTTCGTTTCTTTTACTTCTAATGAAATATACGAGAAAGAGGTTGAACATTTGAATTTCAATGGATTCACTGTCTAGAAGACTGTTTCTGGAACAAGTAGCATTCACAGAGTAATTCCAGTTAATGAAAAATTGGCAAAAAAAAAAAAAAAAAAAAAAAAACTTTTATTTTATCTAAGGTACCAAAGCAAGTTTAAATTAGATGTGTGTTGCTCACCGATTGTCAACGCATAGATATTTTGGCAGTGACGGTGACGTCATACATCTGCTTCTTTTACGTGCTGAGTTGCTTTAACTAATAGCCACATTATTTTTAAAGATTCCACTCCGAAAGCTTTGCAGCTTAAAGAAAACAGCCAAATAAAGCTATTTATTTTTTTATATCCATCAAATTATTTCGTTTTATAATGGTATTTTTAAAAATATATTACTTTATTTTATTTAAATACGCTTTCTGCAGATATCTCAAAATATAACCCATTAATAAAGTTCTTCATGCGGTATTTAATAATATTTTAGAAAGCTATTTATGTGCATCCCAGTGATAAGAGAAAATAAAAAAAATGCTCGTTAGTATCTATGCTGAGTCAGGAATATTTTAACTATCTTAACTATCCATAAAATGTTACATGCCATATATGACTAGAAATGGAACAAGTAATTTGTTCGAAAACAAAGCCTTACTGCCTAACACTAGAGTTTGTGACTGTAAGGTAGAAATCTGCATTTGTTTACATTGGAACGCTAGGCAGAGTTCAGTGTAAGCTACACTGTATGGTTGATGCTAAGCCAATTTCGCGTCCATAATAGCATAAAGTTCCATCATTATGTATGACCGAAAGTTTAAAACTCCAATTATGGATAAATTTGTGGTTGTTGCTTTTTTTTAATCTTTTTTGCATGGAATAACTAAAATCTGACTTCCTACCCAAAGAAATTATAAATTCATTTATCTGGCTGAACATCGCATTATCTGCTACTACGTAAGTTTGTTCGACGATTTTTGCCAACGTTTCATTTGCTGTTTAGAGAGTGTCTTGAGAAACAGGAAAATATAGAAAATTAAAGAATAAAACATAGTAATATATTATACATATTGCACAATATTATTTTCATATTATACAGTATGAAAAAAAAACACAGGGAACGACAATTTCTATGAAAAACTTGTTTTCGATAATACCAGGTATATACTGTTAACTGCTGGTGCAAATATTGACTGTGAGTGCAATGCACAAAAAGACTGATGAAAAGAGTTTATTGATTCGCGATCCTATTGTAAGTATTTGACGGAAAAAACGTAAGAAATGTTATTTCAACATAATAGATATTCATTTGTTTCATTTCCACAGTTGTTTATTACGATTCGCTTAATTTGAAAACTATTTGGAAGGAAATTATGACACATTTACCGTCAGCTTAAAGGAAATACCGTCACTTCAGCTATACATGCATTGTTTTCTATATGAAACAACATTTTGCATATAAATAAAAAATATAATTACCCGATTAGCTCCTATTAGCATGTTACCAAAGAAACATTGCGATTGACTAATTCATCCTCATATCAGTACAGCAGGCAGATAAACTTCTTACGCTTAACCACTCACACACAAAGACACCGCCACCGGTGGTCGAGGCGTTAAGGCGCGGAGTCGTGAGCGGGAGGTCTGGAGTTCATTCTCACCAGGACGGTCCTCTCTGACTGGGGTTTTTCCCAGGTTTTCCTCAGTCCTCATAAATGACAAATGCCGGGGAGGTGCCCTAAACTAAGGCCTGGAACGCTTCCTTCCTTAAAAAATATCCTATCCCAATTTATCATTTCATCTTATATATCATCAGTGTCCATCGCCCATCGCCTGTTGTGCCTCAGTAGTAAAAACGGACGTTAAACACCATTCAAAAAACAAACAAATAAACAAAGACACACTAAAATCCTCCTTTGGGACTCTTTAAGTTGTAACTCGCATGTATGGTTTGGCATTAGAAAACAGTTTTTGTTTGAATAGCGGCATAAATAAGACCACAAACCATCATTACTGGCTAACCTCTTGCCAATAGCGAAGGACGCCCGTAAATGGATAACGCTCGCAACAGCATCCAGGCTCATTAGATTCATTTCCTCATCCCGTTAATACACAGTGCATTAACATTCAATGCAAAAATGTTCTAAGTGGGAGTGATTTTCTTGTAAAGCAAACATGTTACGTTAAAGTTGTGAAAATGTAGATGTCTACTATTTTTGCACCTGTACTGAAATTGCAATGCTGACTTTTTTTCGTTTCTAAATTTAAATGACCTCACGAGGCTTAAGATTACTAATTTTTACCTGCAATATGATTGTCATGCTATTTACAACCTGTAAAATGTAAATAGAAATTAACATTTAAGAAACCAACACCTTATTTTACTGCTAAAGTCAAAAGGGACAATAATTAAGATGGTATAAGGAGAATTGAAAGAGACTCTTAAATCACGTTAGGATGACAGAACTTGGCGGCGCCACAAGCCCCAGTGCCAACCATCAGCAGACATGACACCAAACATTTCCGGTGTCTCCGCGTCGCTTCGGAAGCCATCCTGGAGAAGCAAGCGGCTATCACTAGTTCTAGACTGTGAGTGACAAAGTTTGGGTTCAGAGATCAGAGTCCACAAGGTCGAAAGGAAAAGTCAAAACTACAAGCTCAAAGTTGCACAGGAGCCGCCACCAGGGACAGCAAATGTCATTAGGACGGATAGAACATGAAGGGAAGGGGCAAGGTTTGCTGTTAGGAAATGAGGAACCCTGAGAAAAGCCAGAACATTCCACTACAAATTATCATTCTACAGCAGTAAGATATAAATTGGGGAACGCAGTCGTTGTAATCCAGATTTGTAACGATTGAGCAGTTTGAGCGGATAAAGAAAATTAAATGCTTGCGGTTTTAGCAAGTGAGAATCGTTCCTATTAGCTGGAATATTCATTTTAAAAATGCAGGTTGGACGTTCTATCGGAAGGCATTTCGACTGCTCAATGTAAACCTACTACACATTGCGGGAGGCAGATAAAATAAATTAATGATAGAGCAAATAACTACAACGCTAAGCTACCTAGCATCACTTATTTAGAGTGAGAGAAAATATTCACTTCCGTAAAAAGCACCAGCCCGGCCACCGTACAGCTCTGCATCAGATCCATGAAATGAACAGTATATATACAGTGAGGTTATTTGAGATACTGTTCGGAAGAATGCAGCTGCGCATTGTCGAGGTCGTATAGTGCATGTGCCATTAGCAGCTGAAAATTTGTTTGACAGAGACCTGGTGAGCGAGTCTGCTACTCGGTGCTTTCGCCAACTGTTCTTCGTTTGTTGTGCCACTACATACAGTCTTAAGCAACGGATTTTATGTACGCCACATATATGAAAAGAACTCTTGCGCAGAAGTTGTAAGGCAATTAACAAGAAAATATCCTGGTAAAGTGTTCGAGGTCGAGAAACTGTTTAACAAGTTACGACAGACAGAATCTCTCAATGAGAAGAAACATTTCAGAACGGCCGTATTCTCACAGAGGAAAAGTTTAATTTCCTATGCCGATGCGGGCAAAGTATTGTCACTTCTAACATCCCTTATAACACTGTCATTATCAGTTTATTCTCTCGGTTAATACATAAATACTAAAATAAAAATACCAACTTTACGCGCGGCATTTCTCCCGTTGTGGCGGCCGTGCTTGCTTCGATATATATCAATGTGATATTTTTCTTATCTTCCCACTCACGGCCCGGTTTTGTTCTGCATCACTGATATTTAATATTTGCTTCTATATTCAACAAGGACTTCTGCTCAATTTAGCTGTTGCTTTGCTGCATTTAATTTGTATATCTGCTTACTGCATATATACTGATTCCTCGTCGTCTTGTCTCTCTTTTTTTATTTAATGTTTTTCCTTCGCTTTAACTGACTTTTGGTTTTATTTTCTTTTTTCTTAATCTCTTTTGCAGTGGCTGCATTCACTCGTCTCTTCTAATTCCTCCTTTATTGTTAAAAAAGTTTCTTACTTTCTTTTTATTTTCAGTCCATTTCTTTTTCTTTTTTTTTTTTTTTTTCTGTCTTCATATACTTTCCTACCTTCAACTTTTTCTCCATTATTATTTTCTCAGGTTATTTCAATTTTTCTTCTTTTTCAATTGCCATTGAAAATTTTCTGCTACCTCTCCTTAATCAAATGACGTACTTATTGAAGTTCTACAGGATAACTAAAGACCCCGCAAAAAACTGCAATATAGTATGATAAAAAGCAAGGGGCATTACTTGTTTTTAACGGCATTAGGAAAGAAACATGTGCAATCATTTGTAATTTCCGTATATTTGGTTTGTAAGCTACTGATGACTTTACCTCGCGATTGAGTTGAATCTAGTGCCAATAAAACTTTACGTATAAAGTATTGCTTTTAAACTGAAGTTATGTATAATTACATCCAAATCGTTTAATTTTTTGGCCAATAGGTCTGTTGCAAACTAAATGTTATTATACAGAATCAACCCTTAACGTTTGAGAATTATGTTCCCTTTCATCCATCCAAATTGACCTCTTATCATATTTTCCATCTATTTTCTCTCTTTCGGGTAGAAATGAACTAAGTTTCTCATAGGCAGGACGTATTTTGTAGTTTTTTCACGTACATTTTAACTAATAAGAAATTATTCGCCCAGTTGTTTATACGTACAGTGAGGAAAGAACGGCTAAAATCGACTGGGTTTCTCACATAAGGCCGCCGAGCTCATTATTTAAGTTAGTTAATATTAAAATTAAGTGCGCATTCACTTATAGCATATATATATCCTAAACATACTTTACCGGCTAAATATACAGGAAAAAATTAGATACACAGATAAAACAGACTTAATTTGCTTGTCAAATTAAGATGAAAGAATAAAGGACTAAGTGGATTGCAAAACGTAAGTATTTGCCTGATTCGGAAGATGTGAAAAACTACAAATAATTACAGGAAAAACAGATGAAATAATTGAATAGCAAAAGACTATACTACATAATGTATGGTGGGATGATAAATGTTTATAATAGTGTTTAACGAGCATTTTACTTCTGAGGCACTACAGGCGGTGAATGATGATACACGAGATGAAATGATAAATTGGGAAAGGATATTTTTTAAAGAAGGAAACGTTCCAGGCCTAAGTTTAGGATACCTCCCCGGCATTTGCCAGTTATGAGGATTGAGGAAAACCTGGAAAAAACCCAGTCAGAGAGGGCAGTCCTGGCGGGAATGGAACTCCAGTCCTGCCGCTCACGAGTCCACGCCTTAACGACCTCGGCCACCCGTGGCGGTCCTGATAAATGTAGAAAGGTATCCCTGGAAATGAATGAATCTAGCTAGAATAAATGCAGTAAAAGCAAAAATAAAATCCAATCAAGAATTTCATAAATAAAAACGGATCGAGGCAAACACAATATGTACAGACAAGAATAAAATGTCTAAATGATAAGTTTTATGAAATTGGATATAATTATAAAAACTGAGACAAGCATGTGGTTTAAGGGAGTAAATAACGTAACACAATCAGATGGGGTAACAAATCTAAGCTATATAAAAATGGAAGGAATATTTAGTGGAGCACTTCTTTAATAGCACCGTTTTTAATGGAGCTTAAGCTCTTTTCACTACTGAAGCGTCGCATGCGGTGGACACTGATGATACAAGAGATGAAAGAATAAACTGGAAAAGGATTTTTGCTTTAAAGGAAGGAAACGTTTCAGGCCTAAGTTTTACGGTACCTCCCCGGTATTTTCCATTTATGAAGTCAAGAAAACCTCAAAAAATGTCAGTCAGGGGAGGATGGTCCTGGTGGTAATCTAACCTCACATCTCCCGCTTAAGAGTCCGCGCCTTAACGACTTCGTCCACCCGTGGAGGTTTAAAAGTCATTGAAACTTCAAACTGCCCATATTTGTTATGTTATAAATACAATTTTAAAATTAATAAGCCAATAAAGTCTGATATTACCCATAATTAATAAAATATGTTGGAAGAGTGGCAAAAGAGAAGTTGTATAAACTAATATTGAAATGTGGAATGAAGACACCTAAGCAATGGAAAGAATGAATAGTCTGTCCAATATTTAAAAAGCACACAGTTTAATTGTGTAAATTATAGACTCATGTCCTTATTGAACACTGCTTACAAAATATAAGCAATTCTAATAAATAATGAACCCCTGAAATAATTAAAAACAACTGGATGATTTTCAAACTGGTTTTCGCCCAAATATGCAGATCAGCCTTTGATAGCGTGTAATTAGTGAAACAGACACTTAATAATGTCATTAGTGCAGTTATTTAATACGTTCACTGATTATAAAAAGTCCTTAACTCAGTAATAATAAAAAGAATAATTGATTATTTAATACATATGAAATTCCTTTTAAACCAATGAAATTAATAGAGACAACATTAAAGGATACAAAATTAAAAATTAAGATAAACAATAATGCAAGGGACACTTTTAAACAATAGTAATAAAGTGAATTGGTTTTAATAGAGTTGTTGAAAAACAGATATGTTTGGCGCATCAACCTCATTAAAGTACGCCTTTATCATCATATTGTTTCTTTTGTTTAATTACACTAAATCTATGAGTGCGTTTCCTCGTAAACCAAATGTATTTAGTACTGTCCTAAAACCTTGGAGGTCTTGGAAACAACATGACGATAACTGGTTATAGGATTGCAGTTTAAAAACAACCAATCTGTAGTATATTTGGCCCTAGCTAATTACGTGGGTCTATACGACTGAGTTTTGTTGGAGGATTCCAGCTGCAATTTTGAATTTTTACTATCCACACTGACAGTCATCTTTTCTCATGTAAGGAGTAAAGTTGTGTTGAACTATTTGCCTAATGAACACTAGGAAATTATTATTATTATTGTTATTAATAATAAACAATGAATTAATTGATTGTTCTATACCTTAGAACAACCAGTAAGAATTGAATAAAAATCAGCAGGGCTCTTCAACTATGGCAACTGTGTTCTTCACTCAATCAACTGTAGATTACCGCCTGTGGTGCCTCAGTAGTAAAACCAGGCGTTAAGCACTAATAAAAAAAACAGTAGATTAAAATGGACTAAATTACAAATGGTTTATTGCCCATTGCACTATCTAAGAACGGTTAAGTATAGCCTTTAGCCACATTCTTGCATCACCAGTCACAAAGAGATCTCCGTGGGAGACACACGCTTGGAGATGAATGTTTAAATGTAGGTGCCAAGCAATGAAAACTAGGAAGATCAATTCTTACCCATGCGTGAATTGTTTTATTTCAATTTGCATGTAAAATAATGTTTAGTATACACATGATAATAAAACTTTTTCACATTTTAAAACTGTATCAACACACATAAAAGTAAAGTAATCTGTTTTCAAAATAAATAGGAAAGTAATCACTTTTTTAAAATGAAGCATAGGTATTTCTTTTTAGGTTTTCATTTCAGAATATTAATTAACGCGGCATTTATTTTGAAAACAAAGATTGCTAATTTAGATTTTTGTATTTGAGCATAAATATTTTAAAAATCAACTATGTGTTGTCCATTAAAATATAACAAACATTATGGCTTTATATTAAACAAGTATTTTACTTACAAAAACTAACAAATAAAAATTCAAGCTTAACGAGTATTCAAACTTATGTGGTTATTGTTAAACGGTGCTCGGCGGAGAAACGTATTTGCTATTTATGGCATAACTTGAACATGAACTGAAAGCGGCATTGTGAATACTTCCAAATTGGTCATGGTTTCTGGCCGTTGATTCCCCCCACCCCCGCAAGTGTGGACATTCCCGGGTTATAGGTTCAAAGATGACCAGAATCATAGTCACAACTGACGAATAAGAAAATTTGGTCCGGGGCTTTGTGAGAAAAACTGTAAGAAAAGACATTTTATTCCCTTTATTTCAGTCCAGCTGAAAATATGCTATTCGTAGCATTTAATTTGACTTTAGAAACAGCAGTACCTCCTGCAAACTATTTCAAGGAATTCTGATCGGTCATAGGTTACCTTTAATTTGCTTGGTATCCTAGAGAACAAAATACCTGGATTCTTAGCTTAAGCCGAAATGAATGTATAGATGGGAAAAAAGATTACTGATCTGCTCACATACCAAATCGGACATTAAAAAGTGTTCAAACTCTTGTACGAGTACAAGGAAAACTACCTGCGCAAAAGCCGATGGCACTATCGGTTCATATGGAATAAATTCATTTTTTATATTAATAATGGCAACTAAAATGCATTTTAACTTTAGCGACCAGTATAATAATTTAAAACGTACAAGTATGTGCCATAGATCGCGCATTGCATGTTAATATCTAGCTATACAAATTTAGAGAATGTGATACAAGCTAACATAGGTACCATGTTACTAATATAAAGATGGCAAGATAGTAATGTAAGAAATCGTAAAATGATACAAAAGTATTTTTGTAAGAATAAATTATGTTTAATTGTTTACCTCTATCCTATTTATTTATTTTATTTCTTTATTATATACTGTATTATAAATTTGTTACAGGCTACATTTCAATTATCGCATTAGCTTATTTTGAACAATTTCAAGTGTATACTAGGGTGTTCATGCGCGTAAGTAGTCATTTGTTTGTGACGATAGTGTAAACAAACTAGTGTTCGTTTAAAATGGATAAATCTGAAATACGAGATTTGATAAAGTACATCGTTTTAAAGCGTTTAACTCCAAAGAAGTATAAAAGAAGTTAGATTGCCCATTAGAGGATTCTCCCCCTTCGTTTTCGACAATTAAAAAGCGGGTTGCTGAATTTAAGCGTGATCGAACATCCATTCAAGATGAGTATTCAGGGCGTCCCAAAACTACTGCGACCGACGAGATTGTGACAAAAATTCACAATACCGTACACAATGATCGCCGATTGAAGGTGCGCGAGTTAGCTGACATTGCAAACAGCTCGAAAGGCCCTGTGCGTTAGGTTTTACAAGAAGTTTTGAGTATGAGAAAATTTTCCGCTCGATGGGTATGGCGTTTGTTAACAATGGAACAAAAACTCATTCGAATAAACATTTTGCAAGAGTATTTAGACTTGTTTAAACCTGATTCCAGTGAGTTTCTCCGACGTTTCACAATAGTAGATGAAAAATGGATTCATCACTACACTCGAGAAACGAAGGAGCAGTACAAACAGTGAATGGCAAAAGGTGAAAGTGCACCAAAGAAAGCAAAAATGGTTTCATCTTAATGTAAAGCCATGGCTACAGTTTTCTGGGATTCTTGTGGTTCGGTGTTCGTAGATTACCTCCAGAAGGGCAGAACCATCACAGAGGAGTATTACCCTTCACTACTGAACCAACTGAAGGATGCTATTCAGGCTAAACGTCAATACCTTGCGAGAAAGTTCTCTTTCGTCACATAATGCGCCTTCACACACGTCTGGGATTGTTGCTGCAAAAATGCATGACCTTCGCTTTCAAGTGCTTCCACATTCACCATATTCACCGAATTTGGCTCTCAGTAATTACTTTTTGTTTCGAAACCTAAAGAATTGGCTGGAGGGCTCCATGGCAAGGAAAGAAATAGTCTGGGGGCTTTCCTATACATAGAGGGTGGTTTCGACAACTCCTTTTATGAGTCCATGGTTCTGGCTGCTCAGAACTAGAATTAGTTGAAGAAAAAGATGATAAAGAAGATAACGCCCAATTTGAATCAGAAGAAGAGAGCAGAACAGACAGAAGAAAGGAATAATGGCAGTTTTCGGGCGGAAAGGAAGCAGTTGAGAGAAGAAGTAGACAGAAATCAAGAGAAGGAAGCAAGAGAGGGAAACTGCACTGTCAACACACCGTGATCCAGTATACCTGCTGCTTGAGACCGGCAGCAACTCCATTGATGTCCAGGTTCTGATGCCAGGAATTCCAGTGGGGAGCAGCCCGGATACCGAACGTTAGCAGAAATGAAGATGCATATATTATATTGGATAATAATTGTAAATCAATAAAGTTTAAATGTAATCATTGCTACTGGGTACCAGTTGCAATTGTAGATATTATAAGTCATCGTAAATAGCCGTAGGGCTGGATTCCAGCACCGGTTTTGTTTATTGAAGTTTTAATTTTGTTTAGTTATAGTATTAGTAATGTAGATTTTAAAATCTATAGAATTTAAATTGTAATTTAAATTGTATTGAAAGATATAAGAGGAATAAATAAATGAAATCTGGAGTATTACGTGCTGATGAAGAAACAAGATATCAGGATGCAAGTATTGCAGAACAAAAAAAAGTCCTCCTGTCTGCTGACAAGGCTGTGTAACCCCGTTGGGCAAGACTTGGGTGACTGATAGGCGTGTCGGTTTCAATGGAGGACAGTGTCAGACCGCATCCTCCTTTGGATATCTTTCAATCAGTCTTTCCACAGTCTTTAAAAGAAACGATGCAAGTGCAAGACTGATTGGTTGATAGGCTTTTGCTTCGGTGTAGTTGCTACGACCGCGCTTAGGAATGAATACTACCCTGGTAGCTCTCCAGGACTGAGGAATATAGCTGAAGGCTATACTGGCTCGAAAGAAGTTGCAGAGAAGAACATAAGCTACGTAAAATGGAGTCCCTTCGAAACGAGCAGTACCTTGCTCTGAAATTTTGCTTCCGTCTGCAGAAATCTAGTAATTCCCACCATTGCACTTTTCGGGCGACTTGATCTTGGTTAAGTCCTTTACGCTTCCAGTTTGAGTAAATGTCTTTACGAACCTTGTCTTTGTTGTGTATGGAATTGGGTTTCAATTAGGATTCGTGTCATTAAATAAATTCGCCACCTCTCAATGAGATCGTTTCCTGTCACCATAGCCAACAATAATTAAAATGGCATTTCTTTTCCTTTCGCTCAAAATCAGATGAAATTATTTAACATACTAGATGCCAGCTTTAATCTCAAAAATAGGACGATTCTGAATAAATAAATATGTTTGCATGCATTTAAACAAACAACAGTATTTATGTTATTACTCATAAAATACAGTATACAATAGAAACGTTTTATTATTTGCTACATATTTTACTTTCTTGGTTTATCAACAATAAATTTGTACAGAAGTATCTAGAATTGCTACTTAGAAGTAAAAGTCTTAATAAGCATTATTTGAAAATGCAAAAATATGTTGGATATTTTATTTAAAATAAGAGTTAAACGAAAGTAGAAAAATTATCATTTTTGAGGTCCCAGTATATAGCATCCCCAAACACATACAGTTTCATGTTACTGAACCACATATTTCACATTTTATTAAGATGGTGTAGTACTTTTAAATAACTCTATATAGGCAGCAACAAATATACATCAGTAGTCTCAATTAAAATATGCAAATTAAAAGTAAAAATATTTCAAGTTTCTATTATTTTTAGTTCCAAAAAACAAATATTTGTGTTTTAAAAAATGCGTCAACTTGGAAGTTGATTGAAAAATTATTTTAAAGGTTTTTAAAATATTATGGTCAAAATTCAGTAATTATAAACATCTATGAAAGGTGCATGCTCCTAGGCCATATATATATATATATATATATATATATATATATATATATATATATATATATATGTGTGTGTGTGTGTGTGTATATCCATAGAAAATGTACTTGGATAAAATGAACGTGACGAAATAAGACATGAAATGCCTTACAATCTTTTCTTAACCCTTGCTAGAACTTTTGTTAAGAAAGAAGGTTACGCTGTCATGAAACTCTTGAAGGCATTTATGATGGTTAAGTCTACAGAAACGACAATAAATAACCGTTAAAACAATCCGACTTGGCGCTGGCCGTAACCAGCTTTATATTTGAATGGCTCACCCGAACAACGTACTTGCCATGAGGAATATATTAGAAAAATACTAGACTTCAGAATTATTATATTGGTAGCACAGTTTGAATTTGAAAATAGTGTTGAGAAGAACAACGCAGTAACTGCATCCAGAATGGACGAACAGTTAGATGCGTCTCTTACATTAGCTGATGAAAAAAGGTTAAATAAAGGGAAAAGAAGGACGATATCATGCTCGTAGAAAGATAATAGACGTAATCGTCTTCGGGATAGTGGCTGTCCATATATCTCCAAAAGAAAGCAGCGTGTAGCTGGAAAATTGATTCCATATGCGGTGAGTAGAATAACGTTGCAACTAACCCACAATATTTTATCATCATATTGTGTACTATAACTTTAAGTTTAGCAATTCAGACATAATAAATGATAATTACTTAAAAGTACCTACTATTGATATCAGCTGATTAATAAACTGATCAATAAATTATTATATGGCAATCAAATAAATTGGAGATGCACATAAAACATAACCTCTTTTGTTGTTGCAGGAAAGAATCTGTCGCAGTTAACTTCAGTGTGGGCAACAAGTGCAAATGATAAGGAAATAACATTTGGCGAATTCATCAAGTTAAACTATGATAATCATAGCACAGCAGTGTGTAGAAGTAGTCGGCATTAAATGTCGTTCAACTAGTGCAGATATTTCACACGGACAGTGAGGTATTATCTATCTGCAGAAGAAGGTACTTGTTTGACAAAAGACACTCCGTGACACACTGAAGATTACTGCCCATTGAACACAAATTCTACTGGAGAAAAGAAGCTTCTGGAAGACAAGCATGAAAAACACTGTAATAGGCCAAATAAGATATCACTATCTTTAATAAGAAAACACATATAGTCTTTCCTAAAACAAAAGAATCATTATTCAAGACAGGAAATTAAAATTTTTGCTTAAACCTGATTTGACATTAAGACAAATGTAAAAACACTTCTGTGAACAGTACCCAGAAATTGAGTGTACACAAAGTACCTATAGGAATATTTTTAAGCCTGGTTTTTAGCTGCGATTTGGTCTTCCAAGATTCCATGCTTGTGCTTAATGCAATTGTCTTTTTATTCGCCTCATTTCAGCAAAATGAAATAATGAAATGTACAAATAGAGTAGAAAAGTGAACTTCACCATCGCAGATCTGCAGCATATAAATCTTTGGCAGCTGATATTGCTATTAGTAAGGAAAATAAAGATGTTATTGTGCTTTGTGTTTACCTTAATCAACTTTTATTCTGTTCCAAATTGCATCATTCATCTATATTTTACCAAAGACAGTACTCCTGCTATGACCTTGCTATCCACAATACTGTCAATAATATTGCTTTTATGTGCTTCTGGTATGAAAGTATAGCCAAAAGGGGTTCTGTTGAGGTCTCTTCATCAATAATTAAATATATTTAAAAGCTTTCCAATTGAGAAACAACACATCTCATTTTGTGGTCAGATAGATTTATAGGCCAAAACAATAACTAGCGTACTATTGCTCTTTTGCAACATTTAATACGACGAAATTAGTTCTCTATTGTTGAACAGAAATTTCTAATTACTGCTCACAGTTTCCTGCCCTGTGACCGGGATTTTACCTTAATGAAAAACAATAAAAGATCAGCAAAAACGTACGAACCAAATGACTGGGTGGAAGTCGTAGCCAACGCTAGCTCCCATTTTTAGTCAGTGTCATGGAAACAGAAGATTTTAAAGATATGAGCAAAATTGAAAATTCTTTCAGTAGGGTATTTCATTCAAGATAACGAAATATGTTTGACTCCAAATCATTAAAGATGACCCAATAACCATTCTCGTGGAAGAAAAATTCACAATATTCTCCAGCCCTGTATTAGTCAGAGCTTTGCAAAGAAGACAAAAGACACTGCTTTAAGAAATCTACCTCCAGTCAATGTCCACAGTTTTCGAAACCTGTACTCAGGACCTGCTTATTGCAGCTGCAAGGAAGAGGGGCCTATTGGATATGTGTATATACTTTCCGGCTGAATCTAGAAAAGTCTATGAGGACCTTCTCTCATTACAGTAGAATATTAGAACGTATGTGTTGTTCATTAATTGTGATTTATTATCTTGTTTTCCATAAGATTATAGTAAGATATTGACTGATAATTATGATACTAAAGAAAATGTTTAAGTAAAACATAAAAATATCTTTTTCAGTAAAACGATTTTGTATGTTTAAAATCCTTAATGCAGGATTTTCCCAAAAGTAATTGTTGTATGAATAGAATAATTGTCCTAAAAGCTTTATATAAACATTAAGTATAGCTAACAACTAATAGTTAGAAATTCTTTCAATATCAGTAGTCTAGAAATGTTATTTCTATCACCTGTAAAATTTTGATTTTGTCTGTTACAGCGTTTTTCGGATGAGTCATTCATTTATAAACCTGTGTTGCTTCTGGATCAACTGAGGGACGTCTCAGTTCATTGTTATCGCAAATGATTTAATTTACGTCTCACCGAAAATACATAACAACGTCATATCCTCTTCTTTTATCTAAGTGGAGGAAGATAAAGGTGAGGGGATGCAAAAATAAACCAAGAAGAAAGCGAAGGGCATTTTAAGAGGTAGCAGAGACTTCTACCTAGGCAAAAGTGATACGACAAATAACAAAGATAGGCTAGTAGATAAAACACCGATTTAGAGTCGACCGAAGTGAGTCATCAAAACACGCGTTATAAACCCACTCTTTTAAAGTGTTTACAAAATTAATATCCAAAAATAAATGTATATAACATAGATAATTTATTAATTAATTAACAGCTAAAACTGGAAATCCCAAAGTAAAAGTGTAAACCTATTAAAGCGGGGCTACACTGAAATTTTGCTAATGGAATTAAAAAAATGTTTATGGTTTCATATAATTATAATGTTTAAGACATTATCATGGAATATAACAAAATATTAATCATTTCCTTATGAATTTAATAGTGTTTAGATCCCGGTTTTACTGCTCAGGCGCTACAGGTAGTGAACACTGATCATAAATGAAAATGAAATGAAATGATAAATTGAGGAAGAATTATTTTAAAAGGAAAGAAGTGTTCCAGACCTGAGTTTGAGGTTCCCCTTCAGCATTTGCCATTTATGAAGACTGAGGGAGAAACCTCAGTCAAGGAGGAATCGATCCCTGACCTCCCGCTCATAAGCCCGCGCTTTAATGACCTCGGCCACCCGGTTTGGTATCCATTTTGTTGCAAACATTTTCCAAAGTTTGCACATTCTTATACAAACAACGTGAAAGAAATACTTTTGGGACAAAAAGTATGTTATAATGGGACCAACAGACAATGATGAACAGAATTAACATTTTAAAACCATCCCAATAGAGCTAAGAAATGTGCTGCTAGGAGAGGAATTTATATTAATGCTAGATATACAAAGTAAAATGGTATTAAAATTACTAACATTTCTTCGAAGAAAGCAGTCATAGTATTTCAATTTTCATAATAAAATTTTAACTAAAAATATCATACGGGAGTTCGAAAACTTGTTACAATAACTAAACTAGCATTTGAATTTAGCAGCATATGATATCTCATATGGCATCCTTAATGCGCATGCAGCATTTTAGAATATTCAATTCAAAATTGAAAAGCGTTTACTTTTCTGAATCACACGTTAAAATATACCTCCCAAATGACGTGTACTTTTACAAAGGAATTTCTATTGTAACGTTATGTTTAATTAAAATTATATGTTTATGAACATTTCACTTATATTGCTTGAAGTTAACAAAAGTGAAACTACAGCTCAGGAGCATAATATAAATATTGTACAAGCAAACTAACTGAATTATTAAGCAACAAATCAGTCAGTGGCTAAACATCCCTTTGACTAAAGTTGGTCCTGGTGGTGTAGTTGTTACCATACTTGCCTCCTAAACCCAATATCGCGGGTTCGAACCCGGCCCGGACCGATGGATTTTTCCGGGCGTAAAAATCCTAAGTATGGCTTCCTTCGGAAGGGAAGTAAAGCCGTGGGTCCAGTGTCGTACATTTACGGCACGACAAATAACCTCAACCCTGAAATAAGAGGCCTCTGAGAAAATTTTTTCGGCCGTTTCACTCCCTGAAATGAATGGGACGCTGATGACCTGAGATGTTAAAGAGCGTTCATAAAAAAACAAAATCAACTGTAACCGAATTACATGGAATGTAATACAATATTTTAATTCATAACTCCTAAGTATATGAAGACAATAACATAAGCGCCGGCACTTGTATATTAATATGAAATATGAATCAGGAAGCAAAAAGCAAATATGAATTTTGAAATTTCGAGAATAGTCTATGACAGTGGTATCGAATATTATTAAATTTTGAAAATGGAATGAAATTGTGGGCAAAAAATACATCATTAAATAAAGAACTTATCTTAGGTTGTTTTTCACGTTATTATTATTATTATTATTATTATTATTATTATTATTATTATTATTGCACAAGCAATATTAAATATCACGATTTATTAACTCTCGTATATAAATATTTTACGGAAGTCATTTTATGCAACCTTTAATATTAGGCGAAATGCAAATTGCTTTCAAAAGTATGTGGTAAGAATACATTGAGTAAGATGTTAATATATTTGTGAGGTCTGCAATGCCCGGTGGCGAGGGTGACCTAGATAAAAAAAAATCTCACAATAAACGTGCGATTGGAGCTGAGGAAGCCGTCAATAAAGTTATTGAGACAAAAGATGCAGCAATAAACACGGTCACGTTATAAGTAACATCGCCTGTTTATTGATAGAGAAAATTAATACGTCAGGGATAATGGAGAAAACGTTATGTGCTAAATGACAAAAAGTAATTGTTATTAGTGATATCCGCTTTAGGAAAATATGTTTGGGAAAACTTACTAACAAAGACATGTGTGCAGACTATATATAGCAATACTTCTCAACACAAATAAGGGAAAGTATTATAAGGAGCAATTTGGCATTAATACATAAATTTATGGGTGTGTCCATTGGCCCAAAATGCAAAACGGAGGTTAAATAGTGAAAAGGCGTATTATTTTTGCAAAATTAAAAGAATAATGCTCAATTTGTGAAATATGATAAGAGTGAATGCCGAGGTTATCAGCGATGTTGTATTGAGGGACAAAACAATATCGGTGATGTTTAAAGGAACACAGATTTCAATATATATATTTGTAAAGTAATTACGAACCTCCAGTGAAAAACATTAGTAGTGAACAAACGTGTGCGATATAAAACTTTAAATTTTATCCATACGATATAAAAGAAAAAGTATTTAGGGGCAATATGTATTCCGCAACTTTCTTTCAACAGCCATTTAATTGCTAAGTAAAGATGTCTGAACACGAATAAAAACTCTGGAAACAAACACTTGAAACAATTTAATTTTCCATGTAACATGTTGATTGCAGGTCCTTCTAGCTGTGAAAAATTCGCATTTGTAAAATCTTGACGAACGCTTGAGAAAAGTGTTGTGGTGTCATTCGACGAAGTATTTACCGAAAATATGTACATGCTTTGAGACTCAAGCGGGTATTTTATGTTGACTATGTTGACGTGATTATATTTCATGCCCAGATTATTACGCGGGCTTTGGCACAGCAGACAAGTTTCGCAAGGCAAGGTACACCAAAGTCTAAACTTTTCTTCAAACCCAGTATAGTTTCACGTTTCACAAACCAGCGAAAAAACTATTTCCCATCAGATAATATTATGTGATCAACAAAGGTGCCATTTGGGGGAAACGATCTAAATATGATGAACAACATTAAAGAACACAACACACCTTATGTTTTTATTTGGACGGTGATTGAAGTTTTTTATACATGCTTGGGCAATGTCAAAATGAAAATTAAGCACGGAAATTACATAAGCATTTAGAACCATACATTTCATTCTGTTCCAAAGGTGCTGAAAACCGAAAAAGAAATCGAATTCATCAACAGAAGTGCTAAAAGTAACATGTTGTAAAACATTACACAGCAAAAAACGATGTCACGCCAGCGTTGTGTAAAGCTTCCACAGGATCTTAAGGATATTTCACGCACAAAACAGTTATAGATACGTACATGCCCTTACTGCACTGTTACAGTCTTACAATAGCTATTATCACAGATTCATAAAGATGGCTCCAAAGGATGTTAACCATTTTAGCATTTTGCTGGTATATGCAAACCATTAGTGACAGTACAGCCTCTAAGCACGCGCTTTCAAAGGACATAAACTTAAATTAATGTCGAAGATAACATGCACATATATGAGGGGGAAAATAAACTTTTGCTAAAGGGTGCGAACAAAAGAGAAAAGACAATTTTTTTGAAATTGACAAGGTGATACAGGATGGTTTGATTGCGTAAAAATTAAAGGACTTGGAAGATGAAGCCATCCATATACGACATCTTTTACACCTAGAAAATACAAAAGGCTACGCTTCCGAAAAGTTTCAAAATATACCAAATATTAGGCAAAAGAGGTTGTGATCACAATAATCAGATTTTGGTCAGCTTTTGCAGAAGGGTATTTTAACTTTTTTAATTCGTGGATTTTGGCTTCGCCAATCGGCTTGATATGATTGAGACAAAACCCTTTGCCATCACATTCGTGAGCTATACAGCCATGGATCATTTCATTATGAATATCAATTCTTAGTGCCGCAAGGAGGGTGGGAAGTGGGACTGCAAAATATTAGGTATCCGGTGAAATTCTATAATGTTTTCACCGCTTTGGTTGTGCATCACAGCTTATTTCCAGCAATAATGACACGTCACGTGACTTTCCATGCTACATTTTACTGCTTTAATATCAATTAGTTGCCTCAGTAGCTCCTGATATTTTTAATCAACGGACCTCCCATTGCATCGATAACATTAAGAGAAAATGTTATTTTCAAATAATGGCTTTAAAATTTCACCGTTATTACATTTTCCATAATATTGTTTATTTATGAAAGTAAACTAAAAGTGAAACAGGTATTTGTTTGAAACGACACAATTTATTTTGCAAAGATAACAGTTTTTGAAAATATTTTTGTTTGTTTTAAAACTAGTTTGGGTATATATTTTAGATACCATCATTGATTTTTTACCGCCATGAAGTAATTTTTATCCACAATTTAATAGTGTTTATATATAAAAGTAAAATAAAACGTGAAAAATGAAATTGTTTACAGTATAACAACATATTTTGAAAATTTAAAACATTTTTGTTTAATCCACCAGCTTGTGTACATATACTTCCAATTTTAACCACCAAGTTTCCATAACCACCATTGTGAAACTTTCAGTTTTCAACCCAAGTGTATGTATGTATGTATGTATATGCCAAACTTTTAGCTACCAAGTTTCCCCACTAGTGAATATTCACCACTGTCATAATTCCTCACCAACAATTTAATTTTATTTTTTATACAATCAAAATTTCAAAATAATTTTTGTTACCGAGTAACAAACATTTTTGAAAAGTTAAAACGTTTCGACAGCATTTTGTGTGTTTTTTCTATTACCAGCTTATACATATATTTTAGTACCACTTTCAACATTAAAGTTTCCCCACCATCTTTGTGAAACTTTTGTTTTTCAATATAAATGTATATATGTGTGTTTGCCAAACTATTAGCACCATGTTTTCCCAAACAACTCCACGGAATAAATTATCTTAATCTCACCTAGTTTGCACCAAGTCCCCCTATCACCACCATGCACAAAGTATTTTAATTCCACTTCTTTTTAATCCCTAGTTTGGCCATCATATCGCCCCCACCACCACAGCAGTTTTTACAACGGTGTATTTAATGTGAATATTGACAATTTATACCAGCATATATATTTAATAAATAAAAATGGTTCAGGGTTACAGATTCCATTAATCATCATGTCGTCCCCATTACCACTACGTATTTTTACTACTGTGTATTTAATGTGTGTGTATATACAATTTCTATCACCATATATATTTAATATATAAAAATGTTCCCGGGTTAGCCGATTCGTTTACTATATCCTAACATTTTGGCACTTATCAAATTTATCGCCTTAAGAGTTACAATTTCTCGCCAGGATAAAAGCAACACTAGCTCATTTTGCGGCAGGACTATCGTTAATCCAACTGCCTAATTCGGGCACTTACTTTTGTTCAGTAACAAGATGACTATCTGGCATATCTACAGGCAGCATCAATTGGTCAAGTCTGGCCAGACATCGCCTGCATAAAGGGTGGTGGTGGAAAAAGAGTTTGAATTTTTTTTCTTAGTTTTAAAAAAAAATTTGAACGCCGAAAGAAGTTGTCAGGTTTGTTCACGTCCAAGTGTATGTTTGAAAAGATGTACGTAAATAATCTTTCGATTTCTTAGGCATATTCTTTTTATCTGTTTCGTGCTTTTTCTGCTACATATTATGTATATATGTTTTATAGATTTAAAATTATTTATAATGTGTCTACTGTGCTATATAATGTCGGGTAAAACATTGCAAATGGATTAAAATTTATTGAGTGTAATAATGGGATTCATGCAAGTTGTTCTAAATAATATGTACGAATTTTAGCGCAAGATTATATTTAGTGTTAGGATAATGTAAGCGTTAGCGAGTATGGTGACTGCAGCAACTTTACTTATTTTATTTTGTTTTATTTACGGACGCTCTTTAACATTTCAGATCATCAGCGTCCCATTCAATGCAGGGCGTTAAAAAGGCGATAAATTTCGGTCAGAGTCTCTTATTTCAGAATTATGGCTCTTTTACGAGCCGTAAATCTATGTATCACTGAGTCGCAGATTTATTTCCCTTCCAAAGGAAGCCATACTTAGGATTTTTACGGCTCAAAAATCCATCGACCCTGGACCGACTGAACCCACGATGTTGGGTCTATGAGGCAAAATGTTTACTCTAGACAACCAGAACCAACTACTGTAATAACGATGCAGTAAAGGACGACATGGAGTTACTTAGTGTTCTGAATGAAACAGAAGAAACGGCAAATAAAATTAAAATTAAGATTGTGAAATATATGTTATGGCAAAAAAGTATGATTCGTGCATAGCGCGAAAAGGTGAAATTTCTGAAATGTCATATGGAATTGCTAGAAAACTATTCCAGTGATAGTAAATAAGGTAGAAATGATGCTATTGAAATGTATAAAGAGATGAAATGAGACAAATAACGGGCACCTGTAAACGTTAAAAATAAACTTTAATGAAAAGCAAAAAAAAAAAAAAAAAAAAAAAAAAAGTTTCGTTCCCCACACGGATTAGAAAACTAGTGAAAGTGAAACAATGTAAATATGATAATCGCTTGAACGGTCATCTACACAGCATATTACACCTATTTCCATTGCTTTATAATTTAAAAAATCAGGACATAGAAGCATCATCTCAATCAAATACGCCAAGATCTTATGGGCAACGCCTGCTAGTAGATATCGAAAAGGTGCCAATGTTGTGGGAAAAATAGGTGTGTAATAAAGGTAACATAAATTTACAAGGTGTTCCAAAAATGATAGCTCTGGATGTGTACAAATTAGCTTCCGATACATAGGAAATAAAAATGAGAATTTGATTGGGAAGTAGTGACGTAAATAAATGTACAATCAATTATGAATAAAGAGGTACTTCTTCACAAGAACAACCCGATGTTTTATGCTTAACAGAACATTGATTTCCTCATAGTCACTAAATTTATTTTCAAGGCTCAATGTTGCTGCGCGTTTCTCTATGGAGGTGTTGTAATTTATCGTAAAAATGAATCTTAGTATTCCAGCTGTGTAAGTTATCTAGTCCACCAAATTACCACGTAATTCAGTATGCAATATTGGGTTGGGGAGGAACCGTTCAACCAAAGCTCTCTGCGGCAACATTGTTACTTATTATCAATGTATGCGCAAACCTATGGATTATCCATTGAGTCAGAAGCTCGTACAGTGTAACTTTCTAACTATTGAGCAAACATAAACTGCCTATCTGTTTTCATAAATACCGGCACAATTTCAAAGCTGGATTACTGCACGAGACAAAACAGCCGCTTCCTAATTACTGAACCCACTGTTAGAATCTTGGCGGGCAGGTGTTTTTGACTAGAATATACATTTCGCTCATTAAAAATCATTAGTTTTGGGTGCGCTTAATTCAAATAGATTAAAAAATTACATCATTTACCTAAATATTAATTATTTTCTGTAATAATGTTTTCAGGATAATTTCCTACATATGTTTATGCCTCTCTCCATACACATACACACACTGACGCATATAAATATAAATTATTAAATGGGCTAACAAAATAATTGACTCAGAGCAATCGGGAAGCTCGATTTCCCTGCCATCTCTCGACAACTGCAATTGATGTTTTTAAATGTAGCCTAATGCGACCGTCGTCTCATTTCGCTTGAATATTGATAAATGTATAATAAAGTATTTCAATTACCATTATATCAGAGTAAAATTCCAATATAAATTTAGCAGGAATGACAATAATCCGCTCTGTACATAAAAACGCCTAATTCAAATTAAGCTATGTTTCCCCATCTTGCTCTTTATATGACGTCACTTGTAACTTTTTACTAATACTTTACAAGTGTTGCACCTTTTTCCTGGAGTATAAAGTTACAAATTAATACTATACAAGAACTTGTATTCATACACTTATATGTATTAGACTATACTTTTGAGCAATAGGACACAGATCAATTTGATTTTAAACCAGATATTAAATTATAAATTAGGTACCCATGTATCAGCCTTTTCAAACCTAGTTTTCTCACTTTTATCTGAAATTTGTTAATTCTCTCCTATTTCTTACTCCATCATGACATCCTTATTTCTGTTCGATCAATTAAAAAGTCGTGATTGATACTTTTGCCTCAATTCTTTCATACCTTTATATTCGACCAATATATATATATATATATATATATATATATATATATATATATATATATATCAGAAAAGGATGAAACAGTAAGAAAAATGTCAAAGTTGTAACCGCTATATTTCTTCTTAGTGAAGAACTCAAGTAGTTCGAAATATAGCGATTACAATTGTATCTTTTTCTAAGTGTTTTATCCTTTACTGCGTTTCAAATTAATGTTAATTTAGTTACATTATCAATAGCGTTACTTTAATTTTCTTTTATATATATGATTGTGTTTACGTGTGTGCGAACCTTTTCCTCACAGATGAAGCAAACTCATTTTCGTCCGGGACCTAAATTATTCGCAATGTCTCAAGTCTTGAGACACGCGAGCCCCTTGCTAGTGAGTTTATTTCCTGTTTTGACCCTTCAAGTTAATTGTATCTAATCCTGGAGATGTTTCACTAAACCATATATTAATTATCTGTAAACCAGAAATAACCATTTTGCTAATTTGATTTGCATACTTAACTTTCACTCCAAATTTTTAAATTTATATTCTTATCCCATAATACATAAATTATTGTTTTGCACATAATTTTTTGCGTATAGTTTTTCTGTATCTACATTATTAGTTTACATTTACAAATTTCAATAAATAGAACTTAATTTGCACCCGAGCAAGAGCCTTTACCCTTTCGAAGTTTCAACTCTTTTATTGTAGTCTCTTGTTATGCATTTAAATAAATAAATAAAACGTGTGGGATCCAAAATGACAAACTGGTTTTGCTTTATTGTAACTTGAATTTCCAGATCTCCAAATGGGAATATTGAGGCATTTTCCTCTAAATTAGATCAAATGCTACTCTCATATCTTTGATGATCACGTATATCACATTGATAGAATATACACAGTGAAGCAAAAAAATTTACTTAGAGTCTTTAATAATTTGTATTCATTTAAGCTGGTAGAACTCAATGTTAAATATACTTGAAATGAAAGCATTATAAATTAAATTGCTTCTTATTTACAATAATTTGTGTCATATTGAGGTATTGGGACCCTTATCATTAATGACGCTGCTATTGTTTTCAAGTTAAGGTTTAATTAACGTTGCTAGTACTAACAATATTTTTTTCAATCATTGGTTAGTTATAGAAATTGTAAAATAAATAATTTACACATTTTAAAAATCGTTTGAGCAGCATGTTGTGGAATAAGTAATTGCTATCAGTTCATTTTTATATTACTTTGGTATTGTCTGTCCTTTGATTACGAAGACCAAATCTGCACCTGGTAAATTAAATAAAATGTGGATTACAAAAGTAGCAGAAATTTGAAAGATATGTTCTGCAAAAACAGCTGTTAAAGTGTATGCAAATGAAATAGTTAGTAAAAGTTCTTACTTTTGTAATATAATTTACAGTTCTGATAACAAAAGTAAAATGGTATGGAACATATAGTAAACAATGAATTTGGTCGTAATGAGAGGGAAAAATAATTAGAAATTAAAGAATGGCAACAAACATATTAATAATCTAAACTCTGTTCCAATATTTTTACAAACAATTTCAGTTACTAATAAGAAACAAATTAAATTATCATTTTACTACAATGTCTAGTCTATGTGCATCCAGAACATATATTGCTACTACCATAGTATTGTTCATGCTAAGTGAAATGTGTGTTGTACAAAGTAATTAATTTAAAAATACAAAGACTGCTGGCAATGACGGTATAACTAACTATAAGCATACCATCTGTGACTTATGATATTACTGTTACCTCTCACACATTTGTGTATTTCCCTGGTGTCTTAAATGTTGGACTGGTGATGCTAATCTTGAAGAAAGGTGATCCTATGATGTGAGTAATTATAGGGCATTTGCTTTACTTAGTTTCATTTCCAAACTATTTGAAAAAAATGCATTTTTTGGATTACTAATTTTTAAATAAAATGGACATTCTACCTAAAATCAGTTTGGTTTAATGGCAGATAAGATTCCTGAAATTTATTGACTTTGTACATAGCTGCCTTTGCAATAACGTAAACGTTGTGGGTATATTCTATGATCTAAGCAGATGCAAATTATGAATAATGTATCCAAGAAATTTTCTCTTGATTATGGCGTATTTTACATGGTATATAAATAATCTTGAGAATTATCTTGATGTTTAATTCTTACCATTTATGGTAATGATACATCAGTAGCAGTGATTACTATCATTTGTACTCTTTGGGACTTAAAGTAATTAGTGCTGGAAATGAATTTACATGTTGGTGTGCAGGCAACAATCCAATAGTGAATGTAGATAAAACTGCATGTTTATAAGTTAGCAATAAGATTTCATTTCGTTTAACTTGTAATTTCAAGGAGTTTGCATTATATTCAGCAATAATTAACTTTATTTTTAAGCTTCATTATCTTAGGCACTAAGACCTAGATCGATTTTATATGAAATTAAGCATTCTTTGCTATTAAATGTTTAAAAACCACTCTAGACATTAATAACATAATAATTATTTATTTTGCTTTAGTGCAATCTGTTTTATCGTGCAACATACTGTAACGGGAGGTCCAGATTCGATTCAGTAAAAGTAGTAAACTGTAATTGTAAGGTGTTGCGATTTAATCGTTTATTAATGTGTCTTAGAATATATATATATATGAAGTGGACAAGGTGCGAAGATATGATTTGTACATTGAAGATGAAATATGTATATGTGATAAAGGCAAGAATGTCATACAAAACTGTATCTTAGTAGCGACGGTCTGGAGCCATTCGCAAGGTCGACTTTTGTATAGCACAGGACCCTTTCCATTCTAGCCTCTGTTAAAAAGTCCATGAAGCAAATCATGTAAGCTCGCTTTTGCCCTTGAGAAAGCGACCTCTAAAAAGAGAAATCTCGAATGTAACGAGTCAGAAACTAGGAAAGAAAGGAGAATTTCAGTCATTCGGGAGGTGAGTTTTCGAATTCCCCTTCGAAAATGTTCTATCAACCAAATGTTAAGCCAATCAGAGAATAGGATTTAGAACGCGTCTGGAATATTCCAAAAAATTAATTCTCGCATAGTGACGCGTAAAGAAAACATAAAACGTCCAATCTGGAAGGTTTCCAGTTCAGTTTTCGTCGAAGCAATTGGTAGGAACAGTTTGGTCAAAGCATTCGCCAGTCAATGAGGCAGTGTTAAATCTCGATGAATTTCAAATAGAAACAATAAACTTAGTGACTTACATCGAAATGAAAGCTATCTAGCTAGAAATTACGACCGAGAATAAATATGTTTGGAAAAAATAACGAACAATGGACGAACAATTTTTTTAGTTATCAGAAATTTACTGTGCGTGACCGATAAAAGGGAATCGCGGGAATACTTATGTTTCAACTCATTGCCAGTGGTCCAGATGTGTCGTAAATTACAAGTGAACTTTGACAACGCCCCATTCATCGTCCTTTCCTACCCCGTCGATTAAATTCAGGAAAGTTCGATACTCAACCCTAAGAAGAATGCCACCTCCGATAGAGACCGGAAATGATGTTCAGGACATGAGCATAGCCGAGGCATCTACGCGAATTCAAGATTTATCAGCGGGAAATAATCAGAAACAGTCGGAAACAGACACAGTGCTGGCCCATCTGAAACCGGCCCAATCAACGCATATCCAAGACCTATATTATATCAACTAATTCCCTCTTGATGTAAGTGACCAATTTCTTCTACTAATTAATCATATGTGAACGAATTTTATTCACTTCCCGATAACCATCCCCATTTATAAAAAACACCGTAAATTTGTGCTTCAACGTGGTGCTTATATAATTAACCCCACTTCATATAGTTAACATTTCATACAAAAAAGCCGCAATACTAAACTGGTACATTACTACGATGTTCAGACGGTGTTTATATTACTAAAGAAAGTGCTAAGGATAATTTTTCATCTTCAACCTTGGTCCTAACTGAGAAATGTTTAGCGAGTATAAAGCAGTTATCGTAACTGGCCTATTGATATACAGTATAGCTATTTTTATAAAAATATTTCAGAACGGTTTATCTTCAGTAATGCCACGAGAGCTGATAGTTTTTCGGTAATTAATTGAGGTTAACGAGTGTTTGTTGGCATGATAATTTATTTCAAAACCGAAGGTCGGGAAATAATGATCTAATGTGTGCGAGAATGAGTTTGAAAGCTCAAGGAAATTGCCTAAGGAAAATTATGAGCAAGAGGGGAATTCGAGGAGATAATTGCAATGCGAGAACGATACCATTTTTTGTGCTTTTAGTACAATCATTAAAGTGGTTTAGCTACCCTGCTTGATCCTTCTGAAAACTTATACTAATTTTATTTGTTTTTATTTTTGCTTCTTTAATATTTTGAATTCGCTGATCGCCAAATCTGCCCAATTTTACAATTTGTACAAACCTCCAATAGTGAACGGGAAAATGAATGGGGATAGGCTTTCTAGATCCCTAGTCGAACCGAAGCAGAGATTATAGGAATAAGAAAATGAACGTAGGAGAAAACTACCAGTTTTTAATTTTTGAGGGTCATGCTTCAAAACAATCGATTAAGTTTCATTCTGATTGGTATCAACAACCCCATACATTGGCTAAAAGGCACTCGCGTAGAATAAAATAAATTGTAAATAAAAAGGTACCATAAATAATATAAAATATTTGCAATTATAGTACTGTTAAATTTTAAGGTAACTTTATGTCTTACAGAATTGTTAACAAACTACTTGGGAAAAAAATTAATGTTACAAATTTTAATGCTTTTAAGTGTTAAAACAATGTTTAGCTAAGATATCATTTCAGAATTCAACTATGTTTTTCAAAATATTAATATTTTATTGACAAGTCTATCCGTACTTTATATGGCAAAAAGACAACATCTATCCGTTTATCAATCGTGGTAAATGAATACACAAATGTCATATGTGTATTATTTACTGGCCAAATATTATATTTTAAGTGCGATTTCTGAGTACTAAACTTCTTAATGGATTTAGATGGTAATATTTCATGTATAATTTAAATGTGGAAATGTATTAAGTTGAAAAGTGTCATCAATAGCCTGTTTATAAAACTATTTTCTATTCAAACAATTTATTTAACATAAGTAAAATATGTCTTCTACATTTCACATAAATTATAAAACACTTCTCTAAATACATATATTTGTGTATTTTATGTTGTCTGAATACTAACACACATGCATTGAAATATCGTATTTTTGGTCTAACTAACCAATGTTTCCTTGAAGTGTATGAAGACGGTAAAGGCGATTGCCTTATTTCCAATACGGTCTTTCCGCCAAACCGTTTGACGTCACATAACACGCACCTAGGAATGCCTAGTAAACAAAGTGGCAACACACACACCATTAAATTATGATTTCTAAAATGTCAGATTTCAGTTCGGTAGCTATTGGATAGACAAAAGTTTCCTAAACGTAAGGTTTTATTCCATAAATTTATCTCTTCGATAAGTGTTCTGAAACATTAGATACGGCATATAAAACAAATATTATTTCGATAAATTATCTGATTAAAAATCGTCAGATATCTCTTTGATATGGCTGATATGTAAGAACAGTGTACAGTATTTTACATGTGTAGAGTTTAAGCTTTGCAAATTTTTAAGGAAAAAGACGAATACGTCCACTTGGGGAGAGTTGCTATTTACGTTATAATTTTGTGCACTTTGTATCTGAGAAAAAGTCGATAAAGAATTTTCAGTTTTAAATCTTCAGCTTAGTATGCATTAGCGACATCAATTTTATTTTCAGATACATATTGTTCTTCAGACACCAGCTCAATTAATATATATATTTTTTTTTTAAATTCGTCAAGAGTTTTTACTACGTTTAAGGTTCATTTTGTTTTCGTTAAACGGTGCAATTCAAGTATAACATATGACTGACATTGGTCTTTTGCTTCAAATGCATATATAAGTTCAGCATATTAGTTTTTTTTGTTTGTTTTTTTTTTTTTAGGTTCTGGGCAAATCCATGAACACAATTAATTTCCTAAGTTCGTTCTCTTTTAAAATAATCTCTTTTGACACCCATTAGAGGGGTGATATAGAAGCAATTTGAGATAGAAAAGATATGGTCCACGACTAAAATTGGCTCGTTTCTACAGTGTTAAACATATTTCCATCGGTTGCTGGTAAGTCTGTGCTAAAGAAAGATCGGATGAAACAATAATTTGAAATGTCCTCAATAATGCTTCGCGAGTATAGAAATGTCGATTTTCCGTAGCCCTTTATCATCCACGAGCAAAACGAGTAAACTATTTTTCAGGAAATTCGCATTGCAAAAGTTTTGGAATTATTTACCTACTATAATATTTGTTTCCATAAGGGGAAGAAATTTCTGGCCATATCACTAAACGCCAATTTCATTATTATAATTAAATCAATATAGGCAAAGTGCAAATAAATAGGTTGCACAAGTAGATCTAACCAAAAGAACTTTTGTGACATGGATACAGAAAATCCACAAGGCTATGCAGTGCTAGATTATACGCAATATACACCTAATCGACGTAGATACCGGCCCGGCGTGCTTTAGGGAGAAATGCCTTGGTTTTTTTCTTTCCCAAATTCAATTTTCATCGGTACAGATATCGAACTGCTGTTTTACAAGGTGAAATGCTTTTGTATTTTGTTCCAAATTCACACTTTATCAGCACGGATATTGAAATGTTGGTTCCATAGTGAAGTTCTTTGGTTATTTTGTTCACAATGAACAAGAATTAAAAAATTATCATCACAAGTATTAAACTACTGTTCTCTAGGGAGTGTGAACGTGTCTATTTCCCCCTATAGCTGAAAATGCCACTAATTTTGCATTAACGGTGAGGAAATATACATTTATAACTTAACCCTTTAGTTTCATTGGTGAATTCGATTACTAAGAAGCTTTATGTTGCAATATAATCACAAAAAATTATCCGTAATTCCTTAAATACGCAAGTAAACTGTTTGTGCAAATAAATAATTTATGATTGTGACAATGAACGAGAATGTACATTTTGTCTACACAGGTATCGAATTGGTGTTCTCCAGGGTGAAACCTTAATTTATCTTCACAATTAAACATTTTTGTTCAAGAATTAAAATTTTATCTGCGCTGATATCGATCCGACAATCTCCATGGTAGGTGTTTTAACGTTGCGAAAACGTTGTACTAATAATAAAAAGAAACCTTAATTTGATTTAGATTTTACTGCAAAACTATTAAAAACATTTTAAAATGCTTAATCATTTATAGCACATTTCTATTTTTACATCAGGTGAAAAGGTGTGTCATATAGTGTTAGTAAATGATTGTCTGTGTAGGATATCTTATATAATTTGCATGAACGTTGTGTCTTACAACTTCCATATGAAGAATTGTAAAGGTCGGAAGGTGTACAATTTTACCATTCATACAGATGTCACTATTTTGAATTGTCTAAATTTTTTACTGCCAAAAAGTGTATTGCAAGTGCTGAATAAATTAAGAGCTAATATATAAAAATAATTTGTTCATTATTTTATTGTCAAGTATTAATGTAGTTATAATTGTCTCCACTGTACTTAATATTTGACGTAATAAACTTTTTGAAAGCTTATTTTTTGGAAATTAATCGTTTTTCTTTTTCCTTAACTTCGCATACAGGTATATTTTATTTCAATATTTACCATGATGTAATTCTAATGACCTTCGGTATGTAGTTCTGGTTTCTACAACCATGAAAGTTTTAACTTCTATTGCTAACAGCACGTAGTTCAGATTTTTCTCCGTTTGGGTAATGCAACATAGCTTATTTCCAACAATCATATTTCCTGCTACTTTTCACTGTTTGCATAATATAATTTTATCATTAGCTCGCAGGCGGACAAATCAACGCAGCTCCACATCAATTCAAAATATTATTTTCAAAGTTTAGTTTAAATTTTCACCGCTTTCATGTAATTCTTCACAATTGTGTTAACATTGCTTACTCATAAATCTAAATCAACGTTTAAAATTAATATTTCAAACAAAAATACAAGTTTTTGAACAGTTGTTGCATTTCAAACTAAAAGATGTTCGCCTTCTGATTTACTTTTTATAAACAGGAGAATATTACCTTTAAATATAAAATGGTATTTTGTAATATAAAAATTATATTGTAATCTAAATTGTTTTTATTTTAACGCGCAGATAATTTTTATGTATACTGCAACGTGGAATTTTACCAAATATTATTTCCGTTATGGCAATAAGATTTCTGCGAATGTGCTGGTGGTGCAGGAATGGCTTGGATGCAAAACTAGGAACTTAAATGAATGGATTAAGACAATTTGTGTGGTAGTGGTGGGAAAACGAACTAAATGATTGACACACATGCACACATTTATGTTAAAAATTAAGTGTTTCACAATGGTAGTAGTGGAAATTTGATGGCTTTAATTGGAACTACAAATATATAAGAAGATGGTGGTAAAAGAAACGAACAAAAATGTTTTCAAACCTTTTTACCTTTGCAAAAATGTTGCTATATTGCAAAAATTTTAAACGTTGCTTTACATTTATAAATAAACAATATTAACATGATAGTGAACAATTATATGAAAGCTGTAAAATTTAAAATAAACATAGAAAATAATATTTTAAATTGCCATAATCGAGGAATTTTGGAAATGCAAAAGAAATTAATTTTAACCATTTGGTTTACTTTACTTTCATAATTTTAGTTCCATTTTTATGCACAAAGTCTTCCTCACCACGACGACCACCACCATCAAATTGTGTATTTATATTTTTATTTCTGACAACCATATGTAAATAAATATATCTGTATTCATTATAACATATTTAATAAATTTAAAAATGGTTATCGTGCCATGTTTAGAACAACTATAATTCTGCAGATATCATAAACGTGTCTTTATTTTAAATTAAATAAAAACTAATTGTTCCTGGAAATAGAAAATATTCTAGTCACAATTCATAAAAATGACATTGCAAAATAGCTTTTTATACCACATGAAGCAGTTCTATTAGGCCTACAAAGACTCCCTGAATTAACTATTAACAAAATTAATATAACAACCATATTTTGGTTGGGATCAAGGATTTCAATTTGTTCATAAATGTTATAAGGGTAGCTGGAAGCCGGCTAGGAAATTAGGAGAAGGAAATATAGCTGCAACTTTTTTATTTTCCCCCTAACTAAACGTCCTTGAGCCTTATTTGTTAATATGGAATATAGAAGGATGCGAAGAGATCATAAATATTGTTCGGTGTCCAGAAGGAAACACAGCCCACTACAATCAGATTCAAGGCCAAGAAGTCCCATTGAGGCCACATTCAAAGGTTCTAGAGAGATCTTGTAAATATTATTGAATACGGAAGTTGCATGAAAAAAAAAATCTCAGAGTTAATTATTCAAAATTGTGCCGTTAAATCACGTAAACGGGGGAGTGCAGATAGAAACATATCCAGAAATTGGCGCTACTCCGGAGTGATTTTATTTGCCAATATAGAAACAACGCAAAGTCATCCATCAATGAGGAGAGTTGCCTGTAATATTTTTGAAGTTTCAGATAATTGATGCGATATAAAACTGAACGACTGGGGTTTTGTAAAGAGAGACGAGAACTGTTCGGCGGGAAGAGTTTTTCGTGAAATCTGACCTAGCATACAGTACAGCGAGTTGGTCAGAATTTTCTAAAGCTAACAGTACCACCAGGTTTTGTGAAACCTTCTCTTAGAGCATACTGTATTGTGCGTTACGTGAAGTATTATTTAGTATACAGAGCCGCGAGTTTAATGACGTTTTATCTAGTATTGTTTAAGACAAGAGTGCAAGTTAAATCGCGATGTGACTGTGAACGTGCCCTGCTATATCGTGCAGAAATAAAATGTGTTGCGAGTTTTGAACTGAAGTGCTAAAATTAAGCAACTGCCTCCACACAAATCATGTATTGTGCGTGGCGAGATCCGTGCATTTAATAACTCACAAACTGGCAACGTTTCTCGAGGGCGATATACATATAGCACGTGTGCGTGCGTATTAAACTCTGATACTACAGTGAAGTTATTAATATATAACAACTATTAGAGTGGCGCCACCGTGTGTGCATTTCGAGTGCTAAACCTATTTCTATTCCCTTTTCCAAGTTCGCGTTCATTCGCGACTAAAATACTCCTATTCCCAAAGAGCAACTACTGATGCTAAGAATAATCTCTTAATTATGATAAACATGCAGCAAGGATAGGCCAAGATAAGAGAGGATTTATTGGAAGATTAAACCGAGGAATAGCCTTCTTCCGCGTCTTCCTTACGCACCAACTACAGGAATAGGAAGATCTGAAATTCCTCTCCCATAGGTAAATCTCAATCCAGATAAGTATCTTCCTGTCCGTGAAACTTCTTTTGAGCTACCATCAGTCTTATCCATTCCATTCTCCTCGCCCGAGTGGGATAAAACCTGAGATTCAAGGCAAGAGCTACCCGATTTATTCCTCTACATAATTAATCCATATCATCCCATCGGAATCAAAATACCAGCCTCAAATAATAGCTTACTTAGCAACGTTAGAACTATTTTGAAAATGTTTATTGTTTTTTTCTCCATTAGTTTGTATATCAATTTTTAGTTCCAATTTTAATCACCAAGTTCTCCACTACTATTGAATTTTCCCCGCGTATTGTAATTCCTCACTACCAATGTAATATTATCTATTTATAAAAGTAAAATAAAAACTAAAATTAATTTTGTTTGCAGCTTAGCAAATTATTTTGAAATTTGAAAACTTTTTCAAAATATTTATAAAACAAGACCAGACAAATTTACTGAGTTTAGCATTTTGTGAGGAGATACTATTTTGAAGTTCCCCCCTTTAAAACCAATTTGGAAAAAAGTGAAGAAATGTTTTTTGTAGCATTATATTAAATGTTCTTTGTTTGAAATTGTGTAACATTTTTGGAAGACCTAAGTAATATATCTTTTTTGTAACAACCTTTTTTGAAATCTATTTTTTGCAAAGTTAAAAACTGTAATATTTTGTTTTTGCGAATTAATTTTTTTATTTTTTCCATCACCAATTTGTGTGACATTTTTGTTCAAACTTTAGTTCATAGTTACCTCACCACCGCACAAGTTATCTTAATCCAACTCATTTTAGTTCATAGTTTTGCTACCAATTCTCCCGAATGATCAATTTATCTTAACACAAATTATTTTTAAACCTTGGTTGCGCCACCAAATTTTCTTTCGATCACCACCACCGCACAAATTATCTTAATTTCACACATTTTAGTTTCTAGTTTTGCTACCAAGTCTCTCCCACCACCACCTTCACCGCACAAATTACGCTAATCCCACTGGTTTTTAGTTTTTAGTTTTACCATCTCATTACTACCACATCTCTCACCACTATACATTTTTGCCTCTGAGTATTTAATGTGTAAATTTGTGTCATTTTAATCACCAAGTGATATATTCAGTAAATTGTATGTATATTAAATAAATAATATATATTGTTTATTATATATTCAATAAATAAAAATGGCTCGCATCAAACATTTGCGTTAACATATTCTAATACTGTTGCAAATATGCCGCCTCTTTCCGCCACCAGGAATTAAAAGCGACAGTAGCTCCAGCTAACGGCAGGATTATGTTTATCCAGACGTTTTATCTGGGACATTTACTACAAGGGGAGAAGCGCAGTTCGATCCGGTGGCGGCTGCCATCTGATATCTAGGGGTGAAGGGGAGTACGATTCGATAGCAGTACGTATGATGGCGTACGATCCGGTGGGGACTGAAGTACATCTGACTCTGACATATAAAGAAACGTCGTGATCTGACAAGTTTTATAACTGAAGACCTATACTTTGAAGAAGTGTGTATAATGTTAGCATCTATTGTGTAGACATATGAGCTCTTCTTGTTAAGATAATCCCAAAGAGCCATATACAGAGTGTTTCAAAATTCGGACGCCTAAGTTCAAAGGGTGCGAATGGATGATAAACAATGCTTTTGAGATAGAGAAACTACGGTATTTGGGCTAAAATTTCCCTGACTTAGAGTAATATATAATATGGAGTAGTAGGCCACTGATTCGGCTTCCACTTAGTTTTACGATCAATGCAGGCAAGCCGTTGGAATAAGTTCGCAGTTGCTCCGTAGGACCTAGGCCTACGGAGCTGGAATTAAACAAACAATTAACCACAAATTTTCGGGTTTTAACGCGTGCATTAGTTTTATTTTCATTTGTTTGTTTTTTGTTTGCATTATTGGAAATTTTCGGATTTTGTTTCTGTTGCTTAAAATTAGTTCTGAGGTTCTAGTTTATCTGTTTGTCAGCAGCGTGCAGTGCGCACGCAAATTTTTGAAAGGAGAATTTAATCCAAATGGAAACTTACAATCAGTGAAAACAATTTTCCCGCTTATGAAAGGGGAAAAGATGGAAATCCTAGGTATTATGAAGGAATAAGACATATATTATTATTAGGTTGAATAAAAATGTTAAAAAATGAGTAAATTATAACAAATAAGCCACTTCTCGTTTTATACTCCTACAAAGTATGAAATTACCAAATATCGTGTAGAAAATCTGTTTCCGAACAACGATAGCACAGCAACACTTTTCCTTGTTTGCAGGGTTTGGGTGTGACTTTGAAACAATTACAGGATTGTTGAAAATGGCGAACTTCAACCTTATGGTTCATATAAATTACTTTAGTATGAATACATCATTTATCATCCGACTATTAATATTTTTTCTTCGTTGTCTACAGAGAATCAGCCTGTTTCGTCTTATTTTATCTTCCAGGCCCAGTCTTTAGATAAGCTGGCTGTTCAATATTATTTTTAGTGTTCTTGTTAGTTGCATTCTTTGAACGGGTTGAATCCATTTTGCTTCATTTTTTAATTTCCTTACATGATCATTTCTATTCAATTATTTTCTTATTTTCACATTCCATTTCAATAGGATCGAACGTTTACTATCATACGTTATTCATCATAATTTAATCATTCCTTGTATTACAATTTAATTTGTTTTAAACCATTACCCATTTGCATTGAAATGTGGGAAGTTTGCGATTTAGTTCATCCTGATTAATGTCTGGTGTTATTTTGCAGCATAAGTATTTAAATGTTGAAATTTGTTCTATTAATTTTCTATTACTAATGGGTTAGTCATTTACAAAACCACACGCTGTTATTTTTCCAGTTGAATTTTTGAGGTTGCATTTTTTACTATATATTCAAGTTCGTTCTCAGTACTATATATTAATGCTTGGCTAGTTTATGAAATAATTTATATTATTTTATATAAAATTATGTGGTTTTTATCTTTTATTCTCTCGGTGTTTTAATTATATAGCAAGAATTTTTTTTTTCTGCTTCGACAACTGGGCGCTTGACCAAGGCCGTATTAGTTATCTGTCTTAATAACAATTTCAGCACATAGATACTCGGTCATATTTCGCTGCTATGAGAGAAAGGATTACTTCTTAGTTTGCAGTTAAGAAATCTGTATAAATTTGTTTTTGTATTATTACGTGTTATTTGAGGTTGTAATCTAACGTATCTATACAGCTTTCATATTACAGCTCTTATGCTAAATAAACAATGCTGCAGAGACGATATATTTCAGCCCCAAAGTATCTGCAAGTAGCCGATGGAACACACTCCTTTTAGTTTTTGTTGTTGTTGTTGTTTTTTGTTTTGTTTTGTTTTTTTACTTGTTCTTCGCAGTAAAACTTAGAGCATCGTTAATTTAAATGAGTTTTCTCTTCAGAAATTGTTCTCACCGTTTCTAACCAATCAAGTAATTCTCGTTACGGCGCTGCGGGAATAATACGCACTTGGTCTAAAGTTTGATCAAACAAAGAAAACTAGAGAAAACCCATCCTGATAACTGCATCTGACATAGAGCATAAGACGGGTGTATTAGAGGACTTGTAATTGGAAACACAATTTGCATATTATGAGGCACGTTTCATTGAATTTGCCAAAGTTCGCCCAATATCTAATTAGTTTGAACGGAGAAAATTATGTTATTTTTATTGCAGTCTGTTATGATCGATATAAGTAAAAATGAACGAATTCTCTACAGTTTATTGATCTAGCTGCAATATTTCATTTTTTTCTTAAATCTTTTTTCTGGATTTGGTGTATTTATTTCAGTGGCACGCACCATTACGACAAAACTTCCAATAGGTGCAGGGGTCCAACGAGTCCTACCTACTTTTATAATACACTAGGTCTTGTGATTTAATTCAAGACTAGATATTCTATTATGAAATATAAAGGAAATATACGTTCAATAGAAAATAATCCTAATAACAAAATGAAAATAAAGATTAAAATTAAGCTTAAAAACATCTAGCACACAAAGCTTGATTCACTCAATTTTTTCCCTCATCCCTTCTCTAGTTATGAGCCCTTTCAGGCCGGAGATGTCTCCTTTTTATCAAAGTTTTAACTATTTTGTTCTCCTACTCCTTGTCTTCCAACGGAGATCAACATGGCCATCCATTTGTGTTCGACCCAGTAAAAGGTCGTGGTAGATACTTTTCCCTCATCCAGTATCTTCACATCCGACCACTACATTTACCCACGGTTCCTCCTCAGATGGGACAAATTCTCACACTAAATCAATCCCTGTGCTTCTCGTCTGAGTCTTGGCTCCTGCTTTGGTGTATTACTCTATTCATTTATGTATTAGCCTCATTCGCAACTCTAGCGAGATCATCTACATGCATTGCGCAATTGTCTGCTGCCTGTCCATATCCCTCAAGCGGTTCTCAACATTCCTCCATGCACTCTTTCTGTTCCCTGACCCGCTGACCACCAGACCTGTTACTTACAGTCCCTTTTTTTTTGATTTGAATGCTTAAATGTTCCGTACAAAACCTTGGTTTCTCATGATAACACAATGCCATAATTAAGGTTTAGTTCCTATGAATAATTTGCAACCAGTAGTTCACTATGGACTCACCAGAGTGTAGATCACACTGAAATTTTCCAACTGATATGTTACATTAAACTCTTCTCCTTTTCCATGTAATAACTTCTCGAAGTGTTCTGTCTTAAATTGTGTTCACATATCCACTTGTGAAACACCCGTCAAAACAGCTACTTAGATAAAGAAATCACGGTTTCAGGTTGGGATTAAGGGGATGAATTATTGTTTTTCAAACAATGAAGTGATCAAAAAGTTCTCTGTCTGTTCCGAACTGTGAGAAGTAAGAATATGCCGGCAAACAAATGTTTGGTACATCAAGAGCATTAATCAAGTAATAACTCTCCAGTGGGACACAGATAACTGATCCCAACGACGAAAAAGAGGCAACCTTCTTGCTAATGTTTCGCTCTAGCTTGAACCTCAAGCCTGAAAGAAGAGGCCTCTGAGCAAAATTTGTCGGCCGTTTCACGCCCTGAATTGAATGGGACGCTGATGACCTGAGATGTTAAAGAGAGTCTGCAAATAAACAAATAAAAAATCGCCCTTGCTTGATGTTGGTAAACTTATCAATAGCTCTCTGTGGTTGCTTGTCAACCATGATGCTAGGTATAGAAATCCCGATTAAATTTTGAAGCACTTGTTTGTTATCATAGAACATGTACCATATATAGGAGATTTTGTAAAATTATGTAAAATGCGCGTCGCAGCTTCCTGACAGCAAGTGAATATAACGCTTATACGTGTATTCAAAAATACTTAAATTTCGACACACGTGATTAGCTATTTTCTTCAGTTCTTGGACGTTGATATATTTAATAAGTTGAACGTTGCATAATTCCTTTGTATTACATCCACATTTGCATTCTCCGAGCTTCGGTCGTACTCAATGCTTCATTTTTAAAAACATGCGTTATACTACTTCAATGGTAGCTTAAAATTACAAAAAATAATCTTTCGAAATGTTACCTAAAGCCATAATGCGGAAACTTCAACTGCTCTTTTTCCTTTCCTCTGTTCGTGAAGTTTAGAATACAGTGTGCGAGCAAGTACTTTACTTTGCCATATAATGCAAATCGTTAGCAAAATCTGTGGTTGGCTACGCGGCCAGTAGTCAATCACAGATTTTCAATTCTGATCTGTAAATTTATTCCTACAATCAAAAACAGAAATATTTTCAACAAAAATTTCTTGAACAGAAAACCAGACTACTACACTGCGGTTTTCTTTTATTGGGGGAAAAAGGAAACATGGAAACATGACTCTGGGAAGATAATAACGCATACTACTGTTGCTAAACTAATAAACGCATTTAAGATTAGTGGTAATGTTGACCACCCCAGATCAGGACGCTCACGCACTGCCTCAGACGAGGAATTTTTGATTGATTTGTTTACGGACGCTCTTTAACATCTCAGGTCATCAGCGTGCAATTCCACTCTGGGCGTGAAACGGCCGACAAATTTCGCTCAGAGGCCTCTTCTTTCAGGCTTGAGGTTCATTTTCGTGCCGTAAATGTACGATACGGGACCCACGACTTTACTTCCCTTCCGAAGGAAGCCATTCTTAGGATTTTTACGCCCGAAAAAATGCATCGGTCCTGGCCGGGTTCGAACCCGCGATCTTGGGTTTTCAGACGAGGAACCTCGACAGCAGTACTTACATAAATTTCAGAAAGCTCCACAGAAAAACATACGGAACTTGTCTGTGGATTTCGGCGCTAGTAGAGGAAACGTTCATCGCATACATACCGTCAACAAATTTCAGCCATTCAAAATATAGATACTACAAAAATTGGTTGAGACGATTTCGACCGTCGTGCTGAGTTCTGTAAATGGGTATAGGAACATGAAGAGGAAACTGGCATTGAGTGTAACTTTCTGTTCTGGGATGAGACCATTTTTTACATCAGCTGAGATGTAAACAAACAGAATATGCGATATTGGAGCTGGACAAATGCTCATTGGATGGGAGTGGGATGGTGTGGTGTTGCTTGTGGAGAGACAAAGTGACTGGCTCTGTATTCATTGAAGACAATTTGGTTGGGGACATGTACCTGGAATGTTGAAGGACACGATAATGCCTGTGGTACTGCATGAAGTTTTACATCTCAGGTCATCAGTGTTCCATTCAATTCAGGGCGTGAAACGACCGATAAACTGTTCTCAGAGGCCTCTTCTTTCAGGCTTAAAGGTTCTTTCACATGCCGTAAATCAATGACATGGGAAACACGGCTTTACTTCCCCGAAGAAAGTCATAATTTAGATTTTTACGCCCGACAAAATTCATCGATCCTGGACGAGATTGAACCCACGATCTTAGGTTTTGGAGGCAAGTATGGTTACCCCTACACCACCAGGACCTACCGCCAGATTGTCCGAGGTCTTTAAGGTGAGTGGGAGTTTTGGGTTCGATTCCAGACCTGATCGACCTCCCTAACTGAGGTTTTTTTCCAGGTTTTCCTCAGTTCTCACAAATGGCAAGTGCTGGGATGGTACCCAAAACTTAGGCCTGGAACGCTTTCTTCCTTAAAAAAATCTTTTCCCAAGTTTATCCTTTTATGTATAATCAGTGCCCATCGCCTGTGGTGTCTCAGTAGTTAAAGCGGGCGTTACACACTATCAGAAAAAACACCAGGACCAAGTGATATTTTGTGACACCCTGTATAACATTTTAAACACCCAGCATTTGGGGTAATTTTCAGAATAAGTTCTCCGATTTGGTGTATTTACTATGCCAAAGAGAAAAGCGCATACCATCTGTTCAAAAAATTTCTATTTTGTGTATAATCCTTAATTTGGATAAATCTTTGCTTGCATAATTAAATCCAAATTCTCTTTCTGCTTTGTCATTTTATTTCAACAAAACTCTAGTTTTAGTTTATATGGCTAACTTTTTAACTTCTCCGTATTGTCTTATTACATATTTGAAAATATCTGGCCATCTGATTAACACTATTGATTTCTACTTTCTGCAGCACCCCAACAGCAATGACATCTTTGATATTACAACTTTCTTAACAATAGAACCAGGTTCCTCCCATCAGGGGATTAAATTACCTTAATTCCAAGTGGGTATCTTTTCAACTGTAAGTGTTCTATATTTTGTTTACCGCCTTCTTGGTCTGGTGGTTAGCGTAGATGACTGCTGGCTGGGGGGCCCCGGGTTCGATCCCGTATAACTTCTTAAAACGTTTTAAGTAATGTATGTTTGGAGGATCCTAAAGGCTTTAAGATATTGTAAATGAATAATTTTCATCTTAATTTATAATCAAATTTGTTTCTATGCAAATGTCACAGACTCAGCTTGAGAATGTCACAAAGCATAAGGAGAATATTCTCTCAAAAACGCCATCGATAGTACCCGTCAGTTTTACTAGTTTACCGTTTTCTTTAAAAAAAAAAAAAGTAATATGCAAAGAGTATATATAGTTATTTAACATTTATGTGAATTGTTCTTACATTAATGCGATTTTTTATGAATAATATTCTACTGCTCCTTATCTGCAACGCATTTAGAGGGGTGGAAGGGAACTCAACACGTTAAATAAAGCTGCAAATAGAATTTAATAAGGCTATAAAAGTTTAAATATCTGCATTTATATCTCGTATAACTTAAAAATGTTTGTAACTGTAAAGATATGAGCAACGTTCGTTAGGTTTTTCAATGACTGTCTTTCCTCTTTGCTTTATCACGATTAAGCACCTTGGGATCACATTTTACAATGACCTGCAACTAGAGTTAAGTGTGAACATTTTATCTGTCTGTCTGTCTGGAGGGGAAAGAGTGCAGCATCATAAATAAGTGCGTTAGCGCGAGTTTACCGTACATGCATTGCATCAAACTTTCATATCAACATACATAACAAGGTAATAGAAATATTACATATTTTCGGAGTTTTCTGTCTTCACAAATCATAAATTTTTAATATTAATCGTAACTTCATTCCTAGCTATTAACATGACACAATGACAAACTTAGTTAAGTTTACTACATAAACATTTAACGGAAAGACAGCGAGAAAATAACAGTGTTATAAATGGAAACACGAAACAAAAAAGAATCAGGAACAAAGTTATATTAAATGTTCCAGATGCTTTCCATTGACACATCTTGTGGATCCAATTAACCGAATATTTCTCGGCGAACAGAATAATATTTTCCATTATCCACAAGTTGTGGGGCTGCGGTGATAAATGTTTGACGATTGGGCTCTTCTTGTTGGGTATTTCTCTTAGTATAAGGGAACTGCTGCTATTGAGTTCTGACTTTCATATCAATATGAGCAACATGTTTAAATACTTGCGACTGGTTAATTTTTCATTAAAATAATTATAAATTTAAAATTAACACTTGGAAATAATTGGTATGAAATTGCATAACCTTAAAGCAAAAACGAGTTCATAGTTATAATTATATCTTTTACAAATCTTTGTTAACATGAAAGCTATAACAATAATATTAAGGTCCGTGGTGCCAAACCTAGATTTGGAAGTTCAAATGTTATTCACGTACAATATTTAAAGTGAATTTATTTAAAATTCTATGTGTTATGGAAAAGTAGCAAAAGAAAGTATTTGTTGTATTTTTAATGATCTAACCATTATAACAATTCTAATATATGAATTCTGGCGCATTGACATTTTATAGCACATGAAAAATAACGTAAAATCATTAATTTTGGGCCAAAAATATATCAACTGCCAAAATGGTATTTAGCACCTCATAAAACCATGACATTGTATTCCTTTCCAACCTTCATAAATTATTTCGTGCGAGGATTTTTATCTCCAACAGAAAGCTCTCCCCTAAATAGGATTTTTAAACACTATTTAGCTTTGTATTTTAGTGGTATGCAAGTTTACAGTAGAAACTTCCTACACGCGGGAATGTTTTCATAATACTTTTTGACATTCTAATTTGCACATTTTTCTTAAAACTTTATCATTAGTTGATTTAATATTATTTTATTTATAGCTGCTAGAACGAACTGTTTTTTTAATTCTTAGAATACAGATTCCAAACGTGTTGGAAAATGTTGTATTTGTAAAGTTCAAAGAATCCCGTTATGACAGCTATTTTTAATACATTTTTCAAACTTTCGGCAAATTTTCTTGTGGAATTCACGTTTTCTTTTAAATTTAATCCTTTTCTATTCTAATTTCATTTCCAATGGAATATTTTAAAAACACGAAATGTGTAGAAAAAGTATCCGACCTTAGACAGGGATAAAATGTTCTATATGTGATTGAATACTTCCTGATCCCCTTCAAAGTAGACCCCTTGTGAGTCCACACGCTTAGTACAACGATCATTCTATCCTTGGAAGCAACTCTAGAAGGTTTCTTTAGATGGTATGCAGTGTGTCGTCTTGTTTTTCATTATGTTCTCGTGGCTGTTAGAGTTTACTTCATCCTACAAGAAGCTATGCCTGGTGAACTTGCCTAATGCCGTGTTTGGCCAGGAAATCCTCGACACATGTGCCGAATGAGCTGGAGCGTTGTTATGATGCCGCTGTCCACAGCTCCGGCCTCTTGCGTCGAACTGCATCACACTTTTGGGTAATACTCATAGATGTATGGTCTTCTGGTGCGTACCCATGAAGCACAATGCCCTGGTAGCCTTTTGATTGATTTATTTATGAACGCTCTTTAACATCTCAGGTCATCAGCGTCCCATTCAACTCAGGGCGTGAAACGGCGGACAAATTTTGCTCAGAGGCCTCTCTTTCAGGCTTGAGGTTCTTTTTCTTTTTCGTGCTGTAAATGTACGACACCGGATCCACGGCTTTACTTCTCTTCCGAAGGAAGCCATATTTAGGATTTTTACGCCCGAAAAAATCCATCGGTCCTGGTCGGGTTCGAACCCGCGTTTTGGGTGTAGGAGGCAAGTATGGTAACCACTACACCACCAGGACCGTCACCCTGGTAGTCGAAAAAGTTTCTGTAGTTTCTGCTTGGGTACCCCCCTAGTTTGTGACAGAATTTGATGCAGTGTCGCTGCTCCAAGCGTTCAGTCATCCTAAGAAAATGAGAATGTGGTGAACACGTGTTACACCGCGTGACTCTGACAGCCACTGAAGCTAACGGCGTTGCTGTGAGGAAATAGAAAATCACTTTTGCCCTTGAAAGTCCCTTCTACGTGTATCTTTAGTTACCACCTCTACATTATCATTAGTTGCCGTAATAAAAAATAAAGTCGGATACTTTCCATACACAAGGTGGCTGATCATGAGGGAGATGATACAAGCATGATGCTTTACCTTTTCTCTTCCAAAATGTTTTAAGTACTCAACACATATATACTGCATATTTTATCGACGGTTGTCATTTAACTAATTTGGTTTTAATTTTAAATTATGCATTACTTTTTTGGAGAGAGATTTGTTTTGTAATAAACATTACTGTGGTAATAAAATCAATTGTATGTCGTTGCTGTAGCATTATGTGGTTTCTGTTGTTGTGTAGACAGCAAATTCATTTTTATTCTTCCAGTTCAATTTGTGTGATTCAAATTAATATACAAAATTTGTTAAAAATAATGAATAGGTCATCAGAGGCATTAATTGACATGTCATAGGATACAGAGATTACAGAGGATGGAGAATCGACTGTACAAAGTGAACTGGAATAATCCAAACGAAAGTATGATAAGTGCATAACACATGCGCAAAATTGTTAAAGGAAAGAAAGATGGAGATAAAGCATGGCTTATTTTATATTAAGAAGTAAAACATGACTTTTTAGGCAGTTTATGTAGAGAGTAATAATAACAGCACTGTTATTCTTTTGTTTCTATAACAAGCAGACAAATGTATAATGAAAAGCTTACGAGACATGAAAACAGTGTCAGAAAGTACGAAACAAAGGACGATCGTTTAAAAATATATTAGCACAAACAAAAGCTTAGAAGTATATACTGAATGAACTACAAAAGGCTAATATAGAAGAGTGGCAAAGAGATGTGAGAATAACAAAAGTTCGAGAAACTTCTTCTTCAGAATCTTAAGAAGATTAAATAGAAGTGTCTCAGTAACAGCGAATTCATTTGCATGGTAATAATTATAAGTTAAATGAAAAAATTAAAGTGCATTTCATTTATTTTGTGACTCAACATTTCGAGGAAACTAAAGGAATTAAAGCTACATCAATTGATAAAAAAACTGTTGAATATTAGCTTCAAAATAAAAATAAATCAAAGGATAATTTTATCACAAAAACAAGATATTATTGGGAAATAAGGGGAGTTCATCAATTCTGTTTATCGGAAATATTCGCTCAACACATTGGTTAAGCATGTAGGGAATAATAATGAATAATTTTAAGACATATCATGACCGTTAAAAACGCATATACTGCTCAAATACATTTCTGTTTAAGAGCTTTTCTAGTATTTTACGCATGTCTCTTCTGAGGCAATAATGAATTCTTATTTTTTTTTTTTATCTATCAGTATTACTTTGATTCATATCTGTTAAATAACAACTGTACTCTGTTCATCCGAAGTTTTTCTTTGGAAGATTTGCCGGGTCTCTCATGCTGGATTCACCCAAACACAGAATAAATCACTTATATCTATTAGCTTAGAAGCGAAAGCAGATAAGAGCCAACATTACGTACGACAAAATCGAACTTAAAGTGTAAATGATCCGCTGCGGTGAAGAAATATTAAAAAAAAAAAAAAAAACCTTTAATTTAATAGCAGTTGTTTTGACTGCATAGATCTTAATCGCAAGAACTGTTGGATGCTGGGTGCGTAAAACATGAAGTAAAATTTAGTTCTCTTTCTGTTAAACAGGTGGCTTGAGTTGTGTAGACATTTTTCTGTTCCATCTATTTCAATTATACTTCTATTTTTAAGATAAATATATTTTAAGGGTTCATGGTAAGGGCTTACTTAACACATCATGCAACTTTGAAACTAAGAAAAAGTGTTTACTAGTTTGGCTGGTAACAAGTATCAAAGCTGGTATTCCTAAATATAAATTACTCCGTGAAAGGCTCTCAATTGTTTAAATTTGTCAACCATAAAGAGTCTAAAGCATTTGGATAATAGTTTAAATTTCATGTAATAGTTAGTACCCATATTAAGTTGATAATTGAACTTATGCAAGATTATTACTGTAATAACTAATAAATAAAGACAGACTGGTTACAGATATCCTGTGAATTTTTGCCTATCGCAGTCTGTTTTACCTTACGAGTATACAACTTTATTTGCCACGTCTTAATTACAGTGTTATGGTATGTTCTCTCAAACGACACAGCGTAGCTAAAAAGGAAATTGCCCAAACAAGTGAAGTTCGGATTGGAACTTTGAGTGCTCTCTCAGGGATAACCAAGTTCTGAAATTTTGGCAGCAAACGGAAAAAAAAACTTTAATGGTACATTTTGAAATTGCAAATAATCAAAGAAGATATAATTGCCTCCATTGCATAGGAGGGATCAGTCATAAGCCGTGGCAAATACATCTTTTTCTCGCAAACAAGGGACAATAGGAAAAATGTAAGTTATGCGTTTGAAAGTACATGCCATTTACTGTCGAGTGCTGCCACCACCGTAAGGCTTAACGTAGGTTGCGCTCATAGGGAAGAAGCAAAACACTGGGAACCGGATAACATTGGTTTATGTCATGAGCAAAGTCTCTAAACATCTAAATCTATTAATTTAAGTAAGAAATAAATAATTGTAAACAGTTTCGACCTGAGTTTTTACTCAGCAATTTCTAGAGTTATCAGGAATACCCAACACACAACTGCTTAAACAGGGTTGCAACTTTGTGACAGGACAGGTCTGCGAGGTAATCCACAGTACTGAGGAGACTTCGAAGTAGCTTCCAAGTACATCGACGGTCAGCTTTGTCAGCAAAACGTTTAAACGCAATATCCACTTCAATTTGAGAATAAGATCATGATCAAGGGACTATATGGCGGTGTGGTAAGAACTTCCCATTCCCACCGCTGTTAAAGACATTTAGCACTGTGGGCTGTGTGAGCTGTAGCGTTATCGTGGAGAATAAAGATGCTGTTTGGTGCGTATGGCACGGTGCAGTTGTAACACCAAAAGAGGACTTCTAATATTGTGGTTCCCTCACGCACTATGACAAAGTCATACGCCGACTTATGTTGAACGAGTTTGGCGAAACTTCTGTTTGCGTGGTGCGTGTTTTTGCCGGAATTCCTGTTTGCTCTTCTCATTTCACCATTGTCCAGCGTCTATCATCGTAATAAGCACTGTTCCACCACCACCACCCACTCATCATAGGAAGCCCATTGTGCTAGTCGACATTCTGCCTCGTTTGAAGGTCTCTGTTCACCTCGCAACTCTGATAGGACACGGCACGCGCACCCAGTGCTTCTCCTAGCTTTGTGTGGAATTCTCATATATTCCTGCTGCGGAGAAATGCTATTTTCACATATGCATTGTTCCCACTTCGTGACCTTTCCTGACCTCTGTCGCTCATCAACTGAACTTTCTGGCCTGCTGAGATATGTACCTTTGCTCACTTCACCATCATTCGAAAGTACATTCTATACACTTTCAATCCTATATCTTAGATTTTTCGTGTTGACCTTTGTTCACCATGAAATCCCTCGTTTAAAACATAGATAAATGAAAAATCACTTAAAAGCCAGGATCGCCAGAGAAAGGTGTTCCAATATGTACAGTGCAAAAATTTTAATTGATTGAACCCAAAATTAAATACGGTATCTTTATTGGCTTTTAAATTACGATTTATATTACAAACATTCAATTTTGATATAGTGCCTTAATGAAATTAAAAAACAATTGAGAGGCTTTGAATGCAGTAATTGAAAATGTTCTTGGTGTGAATATAGCACCGAATTACCAAGAAACATTTAACAACATGAATGAAGCATACAGAAATATAGGCTGCAATATTTGCTTTAAGATGTGTTATGTTTACATTCATTTAGACTTTATTCCAAACAATCTTTTAGATTTTAGTGATGAATATGATAAGATATTTCACCAAGAAATCTCCACCTTGAAAATGCACTACCAAGGGAAATGGGACTCCAGAATGCTGCAGACTACCATTGGCAACTTTAAAAGAAAGACTCAAACTGCGTACAAGAGAAAGTCATATGAAATATATATATTGAAAGTTTACAGGTTTAAAATTGAATTTAAGTTCCATGTTTCAGCGTTGAATATTTAGTAAATCAATATTGCACTAAGTTCAGAGAAACATAATAAATTACACTGTAATTAATATTAAAATTGTGGCTTAACTAGGATTACAAATGTATGTAATAAACTAACAATATTAGATATCTATTTCTGAAAATCTGTGGAATAGGACATTTCTGATGTCAAATTTTATTTTAAGGGGTAAAAATACATGTAAGAGACTTAGTTTCAAGCAAGAAATTAAAAAAATATTTTCTACAGTGTATTATTATTATTCTGAAAAACATTAAATTTTCATTACGAAACCTCTAAGCACCCATAGCTACAGATTACAACTATCGACAAATGTTGAGGCCCCTTATCTAATATGTTTCACAGTTACAATAGAGAAGATAATGTTTAATGCTTATTATTATCATTTTAAAAAATAACAAATTCTCACGTCTGGGAGAGATGTTTCTAAAATCAATTTTTAACCAGGTATTACTTTTAATTCTGGCTTGTGCAAGGTTTATTGATAATGATGAACTTCTAGTAGGTCCACATACTAGTGTAAACATTTCAAGCACACCTCATACTCATATACAGCTAATTTCAGTTATGGTGTCTATACTGGAAGACACTCTGCTCTTCACCGCCACGGATGGTCGAGGTCATTTATGCGCGGACTCGTGAGCGGGGGGTCTGGGGTAAGATTTCCACCAGGATCATCCTTCCTGACAGGCTGTTTCCATGTTTCCCTCAATGTTCATAAATGCCAAATGCCGAGGAGGTACCCTAAACTTAAGCCTTTAATACTTTCTTCCTTAAAAAATACTTTCCCAGATATATCATTTCATATATCATAAGTGCCCACCGCCTGTGATGCCTCAGTAGTTAAAACGGGCGTTAAACACTATTTAAAAAAAACACCAGGCCCAACGAACATTTTGGGACACCCTGTATAGAATTTTAAAAACTCAGCATTTGGGGTAATTTTCAGACAAGGATCTCCGATTTGGTGTATTTATATATGCCACAGAAAAAAGTGCATACCAGCTATTAAAAAACCGTATTTTGTGTATAATTCTTAATTTGGATCTTTGCTAACCCAATTAAATCCAAATTCTCTTTCCGCTTTGTCTTTTTATTTCAACGAAACTGTAGTTTTAGTTTATATGGCTAACTTTTTAACTTCTCCGTATTCTCTTATTACATATTTGAAAATATCTGGCCATCTGATTAACACTACTGATTTCTACTTTCTGCAACACCTCAACAGCAACGACATCTTTGGTCTTACAACTTTCTTAACAATAGAACCAGGTTCCTTCCATCAGGGGATTAAATTACCTAATTCCAAGTGGGTATCTTTTCAACTGTAAGTGTTCTACATTTTGTTTAGACGTTGAGAGAAACCCATGAACCCACCTCCCATTTCCATACACTAACAAGTGACAGTCATCCTCATAACGTTTGTCTACACATATTGATTTCACATCGGTACACATTTTCTTCACCTCGTTTTCTTCATTAACGAATAGAACGCAATCGAGCTGTTTTGCTCTCTTGGCGATACCTTTGTCCTAAGAGGGTACTCTCCCTTATCGCGAAACGTAATGGGGGAAAGAATGCTATATAACAAGCGTAGTTAAAAATTTAGGAAGAGGAGAAAGGAACATAAGAGAAACTCGCAAATACAGAATAGAAAACATAATATTTAACATAAGCTTATAGAAATGCCAGGCATCAAGGCCAGTGATACCAAACGAGTTATTTTTATGAAGAGACTTCCTGTAGAATGCAAGTTTGGGTCCTTCCGCTCGTTTACGTAAAGCAAATAAACCTCCACGACTGTCTTTAGACCCTGAAAACGACGCTCATCTCAAGAAATTGTAGTTTTATAAGGAGTATAAAAGTTGTGGACTATCAATCAACTTATAGGCGAGAGTGTACACCTCTTGTCTATATGCGTTACTCTTCTGGATATGCTGTGATTCCACGCACTTGAATTGCTCCTTTGCACAGTCAGCGGAAAACCAAAATTCCTGCTATTATGTTACTGTCGTTGTATTTATTAATGTAGCACTCTGACATTCACTAACTTTAATAACTTTTCAAAGTCTGCCAATTTGTATACTCTTGACTTCTATGCGTGACACTGCTTAGTAATTTTTTAGAGTTGCAGGTTATAGTTTTTCTGATGGAATGTAAATATATATTACTATTTGGCATTTATCTTCATTATCCTGTAATATAAATTTTCATTAGTAAAAAGCATTGTATTACGAAGAAGTTTTATTCCTGAATGTGCAATTTCTAAATCAGATTTTCAAGTGCCGTTTAAAGAAGCAGTGTGAATTGTTAGTTATTACATCTCTAGGGGAGCATTTCAAAACTAAAATCACCTTTTAGTAGACAGTCCATCTGTCAATGTAACTATTAAACCCTATCCCCTTAGAGGATAGGTGCCTCTTCTCGACTGAGATGTGGTAACCTTGACAGAAGAGTGCCTGGTCCTCGGGGATGCTTACATATAAAAACATAAGCACTATAAACATTAGAAAATGAATATAAGACATATTTTGGGAAATTCCCCTAGAAAATCGTTTTTCACCTTTCACAATAGCTCCTTCAATCTTTCGTTCTAACTCATGACTTTACCTCTGGAGAATAGTAGAGAATGCATTATGCCACCCTGGAAGATTGGAAAATAAAATTTAGGAAGAATTTGACTCCGTTTATCAAGGAAAACTGCAGAATGCCAAAAATGTATGAAATAAGAAGAGAGGTGTTTCAACTTCATCTTTGTTAATACAGGGGAGTGAATTACGTTTTAATTATTTATATTTAATCATATATTACATTGATGGTATGTGGTTTTTACTACTGATAACTGAACTGCTGCAATAACCGGTGTTCAGCAGCGTCCATATTTCGAATGGAACGAATTTGATCTCCCTGTACAAGAAATTAAGCTATTTTATACATGTGCCACAATAATGCAAATTTAGCGAGCCCGGGAGTAAGAATTTTCCCTGAATTCATACTTGATACAATTTTGACCATTTTTATTTCGTCCATATGCTTGCTTTTCTGGCATGTCCCGTCTACTTTTTGGAACAGCTACATGTGATCTACAATGAGATCATTTGAATTATGGGCCACCTGAGCGCGGCTACTTACTGCTTATTGAAGCCACAACTGGAAAATGGGATAGTCAACATTCTTTAAGTTAGTATTTACATCATTTCTGAAAGCATAAAATGATACGGTATTTAAAACGGATGATTATAATAAATCACTATTCTGTGTTATAGGAGATGTTGAAAATGATGTCCCTTAGCGGCAATACATTGCGGGAATACAGTATTTCATCTAACATTCGGCTGATAATTTCGGTTTCTTCTAACTTTTAAACAAGTTGGCCTACAGTTTCTCCGCTTGGAACATGTTTGACAGGATATTTACTTGCAAACCGCCTTAATACTTTCAGTTTTCTTATAGTATTGTAAATAAACCCGTTCTTCAAGATTATATTTATGTAGTGGCATAACTAATTAAGAATAATAAGTATAAAATTTACACACAGTGAAAACGTCGAGTAACACACGAACACACAATAAGCCTTCTTCAAATCAACTACAAACTGCTAGTTGCATATGCATTATGCAGCTTGACCACTGACTTCTCCTTTCACGCAGTCGCGCTCTGCCGGCCCGTAATAAAAAAAACACATAGTATATTCATTTTTATATTACCTTGAATAAAATATTTTTATTTTATATCTGTTTATGTTTATCGGTATGTATAACTGCAATATATTAAAAACAACCAACAATGCTTCATTTTCTCGTGAAATAAAATAGCTCAAAACTCAATGTTTTTGTTCTATTCTACACTAAAAAAAAACATTTCCTAGCCAGCATTTTCAGGAACACAAACTAATATATGCGCCTTCTTTTCTTGTTTATTTGGAGAGAAATGGGTTATTAAACGCGCTGGGACCACCACGGATGGCCGAGGCCATGTGAGCGGGAGGTCTGGTGTTCGAATCCCGCCAGGAGCGTCCTTCCTGACTGAGGTTTTTCCCAGGTTTTCCTCAGTCCTCATAAATGGCAAATGTCGGGGAGGTACCCCAAACTTAAGCCTGGAAAATTTCCTTCCTTAAAAATCCTTTCCCAATATATCATTTCATCTCATGTATTATTATCAGAGTCCACCCTCAGTACTAAAAAAGGGCGTTAAACACTATTTAAAAAAACGCGCTGGGACATACACGCACAATTAGGTCAAGATGCCGCAATGCTCCGAGCGTTATTCTCTCCCCCCCATCTCTCTCTCTCTCTCTCTCCCTCTCTCACATACATATACAGCCGCAAACTTTTTAGTATCGAGGCAGTAGCGGAGCTGCAGTAATATAAACCAACCTCGTTAAGCGCAAGGGCGTAACGTAAAGATCTTGCACTTTGGTCCCTAAAACATTTAAAGGGAAAGTAAAGAACAAAACACAATCCCTTCACTTCGAATGAGAATTGCATTCCGTATTCATCAGTTAATTTCATTCATGCTCCTGAACACCAATCGACTTGTACTGCTAACAAGAATAAGTGCATTAAGATATGTATTGACACAAAATACGCAATGTTATATAGAGGATGTATATTTTTAAATAGTACTTAAACTAAAGTGCAGAGAGGTTGAAGATTAGCGTTTTTAAATTCACATTGGCACTTTTAGCATAATATTTAACCTCCTAGGTCAGTAATTCTATTCCAGGAGGATTAATTACATAACCTTCTGATTCCCAGTGCTGGGATTACTCATGAAGCAACGAATTTTAATTTCAATATTATTTTTCCTGTTCCAACATACTTTTCCTTTCCCAGTTCATCATTTCATCTCATGCATCATCAGTGTCTATCGCATGTGGTGTCTCAGTAGTAAAAATGGGCGTTAAACGCTATTAAAAAAAGAACACCTCATTTGATAATTTGGTAAGTAATGACCCTCTTAAATTGGCGTATGGTTTTGTTTTACCCTCCCGCCAGTCACTAACGAGCGGCGCGCTCGCCCGTAGGCAAAACACTCTGGGGGAAAACAAAACTGATCGCACGGTACTAGGCCAATACGAACAAAGCACGAACACGAGCTATAAGCCACCCCCGGCAGGTAAAGAACTGATGAGTGACAGGCGTCAAGGGGAGACGGCGGTTTGTAGCTCGTAGTCTATTGTACTTCCCACATGTTACAGATACGATGCAGAATGCTTTATGTATAGCAACATCACCCAGTTCATTGTTATGTGTAGTGAATATCAGTATCATACCTACATACATGGAGAATATGAACCAGGAATAGGGCTGCAAGAAAAGTTCAGTAACCACAACTTCAAATTCCACCTCGGCAAAACCCAAATAGGAATCTATCATAGAAGAATAGTTGGAAAATGACACCGTAAAGATAAACAAATGATAATTCAGCTAAACTGCCTGCACTTAACGTAAGCGCTTGCTTCAAATATTCATTTTTTTAAATCCTGCATATCTATGGCTATTGGTTTAAATCCATTATTGGTGCTCTGTAAAGAATGAAAAAATCAACTTTTTACTCTGTTTCTGGAAAGACATTCCAAATGCGGTGAAGGTGGTAGCAAATTTTATGAATTGTATATTTTGTAAAATTGCATTAAAAATAACACGTGCTCGTTAACAACCTTAAAATCTATAGAAGTAAATGTTGAAATCCTAAGATTAACACATGAGCTGCACTCAGCAATGGAACAAGTGTGATATATGTGGCTGTATGCTTTCCCCTCTCCCTTAAGTGCGCTCCTTAATGAAAATTGCAGAATGGGCCTTCTTCATACCTTCGTTTCCCCAGATACATCATTACAATATTGTGATTTCTCTGATTGCCTTTCCGTGTTGCGGTTTCTTCTGTTTCGGATCTCCACCATTTAGTGGATTACTTTTTGTTCAGCAGTTTCTTAACACTTACTGAAATAAATCACTATCACATTGCAACACGACTTACAGGAAATATAAAAAGAAATGTACAGCGCTACCTCTGGGGAATTTTGAAACGTAAGTACATTCTGAATATAAAACTTTCATGTTACAGTTCGCACAGCAACTCGAAGAAACGTTTGAACATTGTATGCATGCTACCCTTAAAAGTATAGCTTTGTCTGTGTTTTCCCAGTAATCTGAGTGGAATAAACACGCAAATGTAGCTCCCGGAAAACTTGGAGAACTCTTTTCTTAGTTAAGAGAATGATAATAAAGGGAAATACAAAATATTGTGTCATTAGTGCAAGCGTTGCTGGAGTACGGTGGAATCCTTACACGTTAAGTAATATGTGGAAAGTTCAGACAAAGATGGTCAGCTTCATAAAAGTGGGGTAGACATTGTTGCTCCGAAAAGTTAAAGAATTAGCTGGGAACCACTCGCAATACAACGGAAAAGGAAAAGGCTATGGGAACCTGTTAGAGCATATGCAGGTTTTGAGGCATAGGCAGACATACAGAAGAGGCTAGAAACTCCAACATATTATGGAAGAGATCATGAATTCGCAATTGGGAATTAAAACGTAGAACTGATGTTGGAAAAAATCCTTCGTTAACAGAACCACAGAGGGTGAAATGATTTACTTGCAGCGGGTATTAGAAGAAGTTAAAAACAACGAAACAAATTAGTGACAGTTTTAAGGAGAAAATAAAATATTTTATATAAACTGCTTTTTGTTACTTCTATTGTGTTGACTTATTTTGTATCATTGTATTTACTTTGCATACCCGCTTACTGTCACAGAATAATAAAACTTAATAGCAAAAATAAATTTAATCATTGAGCACCAGATGGTGTTTTACGCGTTGAAAGTCCATAATTACAGAACGTCTCTTTTGAGGTGTCCAACGACATATCAAATGTTCGTGCATGGTATGCCCAATTTACATATTCTGGTTGCACGTGCAACACGAAATCAACCATGCGCCCATTTACATTTGCATCCTACCTGGGGCTTATGCGACAATGCTTCCAACTAAGCCCTGAAAGATAATGTTAAGTTTTTCAAATAAATCAATGAGTGCATTTATTCTAACTTGCATATCTGACAATGTGCTTAGCACCTTGGAACGAATTCCACTGTAAGTGCTTTGAAATTATACAAAAGGTTTATTTTAAATATATTATCTCCATTAATTAAAGTAATTAAACGGATTAAAATCCCAATTTTGATACACTAAAACGCTCATTACATGGAATCCCCCACAAAAGACTCTATTATAGGATAGGATAGAATGATCTAGAGTAGCAGTTTAAGTGGATCTCCAGATTGTGCATATGCCTCAGAAACGCTTGTCCGGGAGGAAGAGACGAGATTGAGGATTACTATCGGCCAGGAATACGAGTCCAGACTCCAATGGCACCCGCGATAGCTCATCCCCAGTTCCATAGGAAGGAGCCATGCTAACCTCACCAAACGCCAGGACAGAATGAAATGGGAGATCATGTAATTTATGGAGTGTAAATATCCATCCCAGCATCCAACCAAAGGTCAGAATGGTCGTCCGCACGGCAATTGAACCCAGGACCTCCCGAATGAGATTCCTAATCGTTACCGCTGCATGAATGTAATATAATCCTTTTTGTATTTATTTTAGACTTTTCAGACCTACCTGCCCATAGAGTTCAGCATACCCCATGTCCTCTGTTAGAATGAGCGGTAGATACAGTTGTCCCCCACGCCTCTGTGTTCCGACATTTTCCCAGCATATGTGATCAGAATTCCCCTCTCCACATAAGGAACATACCCACAACCCACTTTCATAACAAACCCTGATCTGCCTGTTTAATGAGATGTCTTCTGTTTTGATGTAGTGCTCAATATTCCGCCCGGATTTTGCCCAGCTTGTATTTTAGAAAAGTTCATGCTTCATTTCATACACTTTTAGGGCGTATTCTAAGCTTGGCTTCCTAAGCCGTAGGTCCCGCGTCGTAGAATAACACCACGTAAAAGAACCTCAAGCCTCTGAAAAAAATATGTCCATCGTTTCACGCCCTAAATTCAATGAGACGCTGATGTTCTGAGATGTTACGTAAATAAACCAAAATTAAAAAAAAAAAATAACATTTTCATACGCTGGGTGTTCGTTGGCTTTGTCGCTCGTTTCACGCAAGCTGGAGGGTCTGAAGTCAGAGTGGACGTAATATATGAGCAACTGATTCCAGTTTTTGCAATTACAATTAAAAATAAGCACGTACCTTATGACATGATATGTTGGAAATGTTGTTCTACTGCATCCACACATTTCTGGCATACTTTTCAAAGTAGTTCATTTTCGACTATTATTATTCTTAAACGTAAGGGTTTGCTTCATACGTTTTATTTTTAAACTTTACCCATAAATAAAAATGACAAACTATCAGCATTGCATTTTGACATTCTCAAATGAGATAAGCCATACTACTACCCACCATACACCTATTTTCTCGTATTGCAAGGGGGTTTGGGTGTAATCTTTCGTCGGAACGTGACCACATACATGGAACTATGCTTTATCAGTAAAGAATGTTCAACGTGGATCAATTAATCTTATCTTTAACATTTAGTAGCATCCAATTACACAAATTTGCCCCAATATCTGCATCACCGTGGATCTTGTATGATTTCAACTTTAAATTTATTCAATTTCTGAAAATAAGCTGATGCGTGTGAATGACAATTTTCTAAAATAATATGGATATAGAAAGACTACATTTTAAGAACCTTCTATCAAAGGTACATGATTATTTGTATTTTAATTGCAGCTGTAATTGCGAGAACTGAAATCAGTTGCACGAATATATCCGCCAACTGTCTTGAAATGGGCGACAAAAGCATGAAAGACTCAGTAATTGTAGTGTCATTGTGTAGTGCGGTCATAATTGAGTATCTTTCATCGTTTATCTTTAAAGTGTTGTTGAAATTACACTACAGATAGGCCAGATGATTATGTCACTTGTTTTTATTACACTCTTTGACTTTATTCTGCCTCTTCATAAAAATTATTGTTTTTTTTTTTTAGATGTATGGGTGTGCAATGTGATACCAAGCATTCCATAATGCATTTGTATAAAGTCTTTACTGTGAGAAATTCTGACTTGCATTACATTATACATATATGAAGAAATGTTATTAAATAACAAACAGTTTTATATATTTACATGGTAATTTACTGAAATTGTTTGAGCTTTATTTTTCGACATACTGTGAAACGCTGTTTCGCAACAGACTTAATCATTCACAAGCTTGTGATGCTCTCGAGAAAAGTGTATTTGAATACAAACGTACAAATAAATAAAGTTCTCATGCCGCAAAATTCGGCCTTCATGGTGAATGTTTAAATACTTTAACTTGGCATCATTTTCTGTCCCCACTGTATGCACAGCTGCACTTTTATCAAGGACTTCGATATCAAGCACTAGTCACAGTTTGAGCCTTTCCCTGGAAATAGCAGCGGGTGCCCGTGTCTTGAACTGTTTTATTTGACGACAGAGGACGACTACTTCCTGTGTTGTATCTTACTCTCTGGCTTATGATGCATCATTTTTTTTAACGCCCATTTTAACTATTCAGGCATTACATGCGGTGGACACTGATGATACATGACATGGAATGATAAATTGGGAAAGATTATTATTTTAAGTAAGAAAACGTTCTAAGAGTACCTCCCCGGCACTTGCCATTTATGAGGAAAATCTGGAAAAAAACCTCAGTCAGGGAGGATATGCTGGTGGAAATGAACCCCAGACCTCCTGCTCATGAGTTAGCGTCTTAACGACGTGGGCCACCCATGGAGGTTATAATGGTGCATGAAATACTGTGGAAAGCAATATGCTATTGCAAAGAAAATAGTTTTATATCTTTTATTAATTAAAATGTGACTTACTTCGCAGTTTGTTTACTGCTTATGTGCTGGTAAAATCGTGAGAATTAACAATGAAATCCACTGACCACGTAATGTATGTAAATTACTTTTTACTTTATAATACACTTAGCACTGAACCCCGATATGTACTACATTACGCAGGTTGGGGAATTCAATTTCTCCCTAAATAAAGTGAAATGTTCAACTCAGACGCTATTTGTATTTCATGTTAATTTTACTTATGACGTAACTGATTTCATCGGTTACAATTAGGCATCGAGCTTTCTGAACACTAATAGCGTAATGAAATTATGTTAGTGCTGAACTGTAGGCAACAGGTGGAAGGGAGTACAATAGGTCACCCTCTCCCCTTACGCCCGTGCCTCATCAGTTCTTGTTTACCGACCGTCCAGCGACGACTCATAGATTTGCTTTTTTTTTTTTTTTTTTTTTTTTTTTTTTTTTTTTTTTTTTGAGTGTACTTTACTCGATGTTAAGTGCTTCAGAATCGCTATGCATAATTATAATTATCTATACACAGTTAAAATTGTGTTTATTTTCCTGTTTTATTCACATAAGCATTGATAAAGAGCTACCACTATATATTACATTTTTATAACATCTAAAATGCTCCAAATATTGAACTTGCTAAACTTTTGAATTTATTTTCACAAATAAGAGAAAACAAATATGGATTTTGATAACGTTGAATGTGAATTTATTTTTAAATGCTTCTAATTGTCATATTATCCCAGAATAGTGCTATTATTGGTTTTCACGTTACACGTTTCCATTTCCTGAATACCAAACAGGTACTTTCAGTTAGGAGCTGATTAGCACCCTAGGGTAGGAAGCACTAAGTAAATTGCATGTCACGTGGGATTCCTCAAATAACGCAATTACAGAAACATTGACAAACGGGAGCAAAGCAAACAAGAAGCATTCCGTTAATCACTTCATTTTAATGAAACTGTTTACAAGAACTACTTGAAAGTTTGGCCCCCAATCTAAACCTCTATCTATAGCGTCGTACCACAAACTGCTTTGCATCCTGAAGAAAAACGAGTTTACTGCATATCTGTGCAAACTGTGACAGTTAAATTGAACTACCTAGAAGCTCAAAAGGTGCCTTACAGGTATACATGGTATCCGAGAATTAATTAAATATTTATTAATAGCTCAAAAATTTACTTTTTAGAATTCTTAGCTTCATTGGCTAAGACTTCGTAGTGCATTAATGAAATTTTCTTGCGGGGCAGTTTAATGTATCCCTCAATTTTTACCTGGAAGTATTTGCTGTACGACAGTTGCTCATAGGGTTTAAAAGAGAAAATTTAAGATGCGCTTTGAAAATTTCGCAGCCTTAATTTCTAAATCTATCCAGTCCCTTTCAGATAACCTGATTGCAGGAAATAAATATAAGTAGTTACTTTGTTACAACAATGAACACACTTCGTTAAATATTTAACATCTAAATGTTATATTTTACATTTAATTTCTGTTGTTTAATGTAGCAGTTCTAACACTTTTATTTAGTACGAATTTAATGTAAGGTTAAGTTTAACATAATCCTTAATAAATAAAGCATTTTTAAATTAATTAACCCGAACTTTTTCTTTTATCAGCACTCACCATTAACAGAAATTTACTCTTCACTATTAAGTGCTGTTTTCCTACGTTAAAATGCATAGAAATATAAATATAGAATATTATACACCATGACCCTCGCGTGTATTACGCTCAGGGTGCCACAACCAGCGGTGCTAGTACTTTAATTATTTTGATCTCACCCCCTTTTGTCATCTTCTTTAATATCTCTTTTAAATCAGTTTACTGCCGATATAATGACAGTAAACATTCTTTCTCCAAAATGTGTCGGAATATATTCAGAAACTTACTGCTTTCTTCTGGAATTTCATTCTTGATATTGCTTACAAATCTGAAACTGCTAGTGACTTGCAAAACAAAAGGCAGGAGCCAAAACGTATATTTTTAACAGAGGGAGCAGCACACAAAATTGATTTCAACATTCACCAACATCTTTCACTCTCGAATTTATCACAACAAATAGGGGGGGGGGTGGCATATAAAGAAAATCTTTAGCAAAGTGGCCAAATTCAATCCTGTCAATCAGAATGTGTTTTCTCGATAAAATGCATGTTTAACACAGGAGGAATGGCAACCCCAGCTATTTCTTTAAGATATTGTTGTTTACACGTTTTAGGAGGCAAATTTTAGTAGACGAGATTTAAAACACTTCTTGAGCGGACATGCTTTATAACTAAAACCCAGTATTTCTGCGAAACTTAATAAATTACATGAGCTTTTATCGTGTTAATAGACAAACATGATACTCTTCATGAACACGTTATCTTTTATGTTCTGAATACATTTCGAAATTGCATTTTGCCCCTATGTGGTAGAAAAATTAATTCTTACAAAAATGAAAGAATTCATGAAATTATAAGTTATGCTGTTTTAGGGAGCTATAAATGTGAATATTAGAAATGCTGCAACACATGCATAGCCATGTTACTAATAATGGATGTTTACTAAAAAGTTATTACTGAAAGTTTACACTTATTGAAAGCAGAATTAGAATATGTGAAAGTTAAACTTATGAATAAAGAAGCTTCCGCTCTATGCTTATTAAAAGTTTAGCCTTTCTTGCACTCATTCCTGTCTACCTTTTACCTAATACCCGTTCCCCACCCCCATTTTCGTGTCCACGGTGAAAGCATTTGTTACTCGTGTCTTGTTCCTATTGGTTGGGATAACAAAACACTGGAAGAGAAATGTGTGACGTAATTGTTTCTATCGTCTTCGCTTTTCTGTGTTCTCCCCTGACAGAGAAAGCACCGGAATCATTGGGGCAACGCACAATTTGGTAATTATTCAAGAATGGTAGAATCCAGCAGCCCGGCCTAGTGACCATGGTATTATTAAGATATTTAAACCTTTTATTTGTGGTATTGTAAAAGCTTAATTTACTTTTCCCCGGCCATATCGTGAGGGATTTCTTCCTAGTACATTTCATATTTCAACACTTGTCCAGGCACTAGCAGCAGGATTTCGAATCAATAACTGCAAAATTTGGTAACAGAAATGGAGAACAAGTAGCAAAGTTCCTGCTTTCTTATTCAGTAGAAATATACATCTGAATCCATGCATATTATATGATTCTATGTACCAAATCTATAATTATTAAATAATAGCATTTTATTCTAAAGGTCATGGAGATATATGCACAATAAAAAAATCTGAAAAATTGCTCCTCACTATTACGTCACTTGGATGGATGGGAGGAGGATACTTTTGACAATTGGGTTGACCCTTTGTGCCTCTGTCCCTAGTGCCGTAACTTCCGGGAGGAAGAAACGGGGTGAGGGATTTATCGGGTGGCCAGAAACTATGGGTAGTGACTGCGCGGACGCAGTTGGGGTCCAGATGGAATTTTTGAGCCCCCTCAAAAGGTCCGCTTCCATTATAGACGGCGAGGCAGAAACCTTTTCAAGGCGCAAGCTACCATCACACCGCGCCAGCCCATCTCGCTCTGTGACTTTCACCGTGTAACCGAATCAAAGGAATGAAAATGATATGAAATGGAGAGTGAAAAATTAAATGAAATGTAAATATCCATCCGAGCATCCCGGGGGAAATTACGAAAACAATCTAAAGTTAGAATGGCGGGGAACTGCACCCGGGACCTCTCGGATGCGGGTCTCGAGCGCTTGAGCCGGGGTGACTCGGTACGCTATATAGGAATCGTGACGATCGAGCTGTGTTAGATGGCAAAAAATGCATGACCATAGACGATACTGTTAATACTGCCGTGGAATTCAACATGAATTGAGCTTCTGCGTATATTACCCACAATGACTTTGAGTATACAAAATTATATATGAAATGGGTCCCAAGGCAGCCTGTCTGCCGCGGGGGCACTTGCACTGTCATGCTTTTCTCAATCGAATGATTGCAGGAAACGAGTGCTGGATGCTCTCTTATATGATTTGATATATTTATGGACGCTCTTTAACAGCTCAGGTCATAAGCGTCCCATTCTATTCAAGGCGTGAAACGGCCGACAAATTTTATTCAGAGGCCTCTTCTTTCAGGCTTGAGGTTCTTTTTCGTGCCGTAAATGTACAATATGGGACCCACGGCTTTACTTCCCTTCCGAAGGAAGCCATACTTAGGATTTTTACGCCCGAAAAAATCCATCGATCCTGGCCCGGTTTGAACCTGCGATCTTGGGTTTAGAAGGCAAGTATGGTTACCACTAGGCCACCAGGACCAACGTGTGTGCTGGATGCATAATTATAAATCAGAGAATAAGAGATAATCGATGTGACAAAGTACCCGACATCTCCTGTGAAGAAGATATTCAAGACAGCAGCTTCCATGGGAAAAGTGACACTGACGATCTTTTGGGATGTCGGTGGGTCTATATTGGTGCACTTTCAGTGACATGCTGATAAATAAGTTAAAGCATGCGATGCTATTGGCACCCTTGAACTTCTATTAAAAGAAGGATTGCTACTTCACGAAAACTTCTGTCTGTGCATACATTGTATGCACTCAATGATCTGAATTTTGAAAGGTTGAATCATTCACCATACAGACTGGTCTTGGCGCAATTGAACTTTTACTTGCTTGGATCTTTGAATAGATGCAAATCAGAGGTTTACTGGTGACAACCAGGTAGTAAAAGTGGTTCATAGTTGGCTAAGGTGGATAAAGTTTTGATAATTAATAAACTTTTCAACAAATTATGTCGAAAAAAGAAATCCAAAATTCCTGTAAAATGTAATATGTTTCTATTATTTTAGTAGTAGCAGTAGCAGTAGCAGTAGCAGTAGCAGTAGCAGTAGCAGTAGCAGTAGCAGTAGCAGTAGCAGTAGTAGTAGTAGTAGTAGTAGTAGTAGTAGTAGTAGTAGTAGTATTTGTAGTAGTAGTAGTAGTAGTATTTGTAGTAGTAGTAGTAGTAGTAGTAGTAGTAGTAGTAGTAATAGTAGTAATAGTAGTAGTAGTAGTAGTAGTAATAGTAGTAGTAGTAGTAGTAGTAGTAGTAGTAGTAGTAGTAGTAGTAGTAGTAATAGTAGTAATAGTAGTAGTAGTAGTAGTAGTAGTAGTAGTAGTAGTAGTAGTAGTAATAGTAGTAGTAGTAGTAGTAGTAGTAGTAGTATTTGTAGTATTTATTGTTCCAGTTAAACTAAGTATACATATGTTGCACATCACATTCGCATGGGTCGCAAGAACGTTCATGCTCTTGTAAAATATTTCATTTCCGGAATTATTGAGACAACAAAAGAAGTCAACAACAACATTAATAAGAACGCCCAATTCTTCAATTCTAAAGACGCAAAATAACCATATACAAGAGTTCTCAGAATATTGCTTATCCTAAACAGATTCTATTTTTTAAAACCCCAATTACACATACACATGAAACAAACATATATACAATAATTCTGATATTCATATAAATTTTCTTATTATTTATGTACAATGTTTATAGGAAAATCTTGTCCCTAAAACTACGTATTTAATTTAAGAAAATGCCCAGGTTTAGTCATTTTTGTCTATTTACAATTAAGTCCCAACATGCCAGCCTCCCCCTAGTGGAAATCAAAAATGAATCCAGGAGAAAATATTTTCGTAGTATCTTCTGTCTGTGCGCACTTAGCCAAAATGTGCAACCAGTATTAATTTGCCCTTATACATTATTATTATTATTTTTTCTTTTTAGAAAAGTCAGTGTCCGTTTTCTATCCTCGTTATTGCTATTCCCACATGTTGTACAATTACCACTTTTGTATTTTAGAACTAGCTCTCACTTCCATTGCCAAGTATTTTTTTTTTTTTTCCGTTCTTAGAGCACCAACAACTGTTTACAAACTCTGGTGCACGATGCCAATTAAGAGTCGTTAGGGAAATCTAAACAAGCTGAATGAATTAATTAAAAATTAGTAGCCTCTTGTATTGTATGACAGAATCCAATTCGCAAAGAAAAATTAATGAATAAATAAATAAATAGGATTTAATTAATGGTGTAATTAATACACAATTTCTCCTGAAATATTGTATCATTATATAAAGTGTGCTACAATCATTTCTCACAGCTTCTATATAAGATAGGTTTATATATAAATTCCTTGCTTAATATTCTATAAATTGGAGGTTTAATCTTTGCACCACATTTGTGGTAGCACTGTTACAGATTTTCCAACATTTTTCTACCTTAATCGATTACCCTTACATGTAATTTATACCATGATATTATTTCAGCTACGACTGGCAGAGGGGGGCTCCGTACTGGGAGAAGCCAATCGTTAAAATCTATAATGCATGTGTGGGTAGCAACTTGTGGTTAGTTTGAAGAATTTTTGTCAAGAGTGATTGTGCATTCGTATGCAAATCATCCCTCGTTAGTTATGTAAGTACATAAATATAGATTTGAAAAACTGGTTTTTATGAACGATATAAATGTGAAAACGAATGGTAAGGTGATTTAGAAGAAAATACCCTGGCGGTCATGCTTCATGTACAGAAACTGTTTGCCAACTTGTTGCGAGAGACAGGATCTTTCAATGACAAGAAACGTGTTCCGAATCACCGTAATTTTATGCAAGAAAAAAATAGAAATTTTCTACGCAGATGGCAGCAATGTGTTACCGCTGAGGGGCATATTGTCAACATTTCTTATAACACAGATTGGTGATTATTACAATTAATTTTAAATGCAGCACAATTTTGTGATTACGGTAAATATACTTTTAATAATACTTATATAAAAATACTAACATTATGCGCCATATAAAAATACTAACATTATGCGCCATGAATATATTCTCATTTTCCGGCTGCAATGTTTCAGTAAGTAGCCACGTTATGGTGACCTCACTGTATGTATGTAAAACCAAGTCGTGTTTCAAAGTTACACATTGCTTTTGCCACAGAGTCTCTTTTATGGCATTATTTACGTCATTACTGGTAACATTATAAATATAACTCTTTGAGAAGCTTGAGAAGAACCGAATTATCAGCAATACTAGTTTCATGCATACCTAAATAAAATTCACCGCGTTAAATAGAGCAAAAAATTAAAACTAGAGCAATACGATTAATGTTCAGTGAGATCGAAATAACGGTCCTCAGTCGCATGATGTTACATTTTGAATCACGCTGTGGGAATTCACGCAGAAGTTTTGCAGGTAATCGGCTCTCAGTCTGTTGTTTCACCTGGTTGCATTCTCTAAATGGGCAGCGCTTATTACCAGGTATTGGCCGTCATATAAATTTCATTAACAGACCGTGTATGATGTTAGCACTTTTTATAAGCTTTCCTTCAAACAAAGGACAGACGACATGTCTCGCTGAATATCACTTGTTTTTATTTTGTTTACCTATATATCAAGCAAGGATTTAATAATACGTTTCAGAATTTATTTTTTATTTTTTATTTTTTTTCCCGCTATACCGAACACAAGTGGGAGAGTCCCCTTGGCAACTAAAGATTATGAAAGGTACTAGACATATACGAGTAAGGGGGTGAGGCGGATATTTTGCAGTTAATATACTCTTGTTTTTCCGAGCTTTACTTTACTGGAAATCTTGAAGTTCACTTCACTCTATCTTCTGCAGACATTAATTTAGATATTTCCGTACATATCTAATATTCTTCCTCTGTTCTCAGAAAATACACTTCACTGCTCTTAAAATTGCGGTAATTTGAGATATTATTTCCATATATCTAGCAATGCAAGAGAATCACTGCTTCACGAGTTTTTTTTTTTAATTTTTTGTGAGTTTTATAAATGATGGCCTAAGGCACAAACTTCTTTTGTGTTTATAGGAAATAAATATCTTATAAAACTCTTCACTTTCTTGGATAATAACAGACTGAAATATTTCAATGTGAATAATAAAATATTCTACTTTAACTCTTGCTTTAAACTTTAGTACAAAGCTTATGAAATTATACGCAAATTAACCGGAATGAGATCGTACATCTTAAAACAACTCAAAATGTCCTTATAAGCCCTTCTATTTTCGTTGACTATTTTACTTATATGAGGTCACCATAAAATCGAACAATGAAATGAAACAAAATTTTGAATGTTGACCAATCGTAGCCTGATAACGCTGTGAAATTCTCATTTACACAGCGAAGTGCATTTATCTTGTGCTCAGTGTAGCCAACTCTATACCCCCACTATACCGCCACGGGTGACCGAGGTTGTTAAGGGGCGGACTCGTGAGAGGGAAGTCTGGGGTTCGAATCCCACCTTGACCGTCCTCTCTGACTGGGGTTTTGTCCAGGTTTTCCTCGGTCCTCATTACTGGCAAATGCCGGGGAGGTACCCTAAACTTAGATCTGGAACGCTTCCTTCCTTAAACAATATCGTTTCACGATATATCATTTCATCTCGTGTATCATCAGTGTCCACCGCCTGTAGTGCCTCAGTAGTAAAAACGGGCGTTAAATACTACTCAAATATATATATACCCCCACTATATTATTCCTCAGCCCGCATTACTGCCTGCTTTTCTTTTTCAGTAATTGTACATTTAATTAACTTAATGTGTATTCATTCAAGCAATTGTTTTTGCGGGTTTGGTCATTTTATCTGCAATCATTTTGTAAATTAATTAACAATAACATCTGCCTAAGCAACTATACATTTTAATAAACACTTTCAGTATCGTAAAATGTTATCTGTTTTGTTTTTCTCAGTTGGTATTAGTAAATAGAACTGTAGCGATTATAATTACTCACGTCTATTCCAGCCTCAAAGTCTCTGAATAGCTAAATATTCATAAGTAATTAAAATATATGATTTAATTGTTAATATTCTTTGCGCAAATTTGAAATATATGCTATTTTTATTCTTATGCTATTCATGAAATAGTCCTAAACCCTCATTTTGGTTATTTTCTACTGGCATTACTGACAATCGACGTTCGTCTTTTGCAAGATAGCTTGAGAAGGATAGGTATTCATAATAATATATACAGTTATTACAACATTGTAAGCCAAGTTTGCGGAGTTATATTTAAATTCTTATTTTATTCGTGAAATAATTCTAGCAAATATCACTCGGGAATATAAGCTTTCCAGATAAATTTACCCACTGCTTTCGTAAATTAATCGGCAATCTCAGACCCTTTTGAGATATTACTTGTGATAATTTCTGTGTTTATAGGCCCATTTTACAATGTTTGTGTATTGCGTTTGTTACGAGTACATTGGAACTTAAAGCGTGTTGGCTAGGTCCATTTTAAATGCCAACAGGTCGTGACACATGTAGGATATCAACATGGCCGAGAATAACAAGTCTGGTCTGCAAAATTCTATATGAGAGTTCATGGGTTATAATCAGCTCCCAGGAAGGCATTGCTTTAACGCACTTTCTCGCATGATCGAGAAATTTACAATATTAGCGAATCTCTCTTACCTATTTCAGAAGTCTAGAACGTGTTAATGCATAATTCGTTGTTGTTAATTTTTTTATTTACGGACGTTTTTTAACATCTCAGATCTTCAGCGTGTAATTTAATTCAGGGCGTGAAACGGCAGATAAGTTTAGCTCAGAGGCCTCGTCTTTCAGACATGAGGTTATTTGACATGCTGCAAATATACGAAATGGGACGCATGACTTCATTTCCCTTTCGAAGGAAGCAATACTTAGGATTTTTACGCGTTAAAACTGCTAATTATAGGTTTATAATTTTTTTTAATTGTCCTCTAAACTATAAAAATAGCGCTAGTATCTTTATAATTCTTAAGCCTTCAGTTCATAAAATTTATAAATATTTTTAAAATGTATAAAACATAGATCATTCTATGTGCTAGATGCAATAAAGTAACATCAGAACTTATTCCAAAATGTGCTAAATACATTAAAGTTAGTTTTCAAGGAAATGAGAGGTAGATTATGTATAGTTTTTTTCTTTCGTTTTTTTTTTTTTTTTTTTTTTTTGTAATTAACTTACTAATTTTTGCTAAATAGTTATGAGTTGTAGATAGCATTGTTGTGTTGCTTGTTTTATTTTTTCTCCTAAGTTGTCCATATAAAATTATTAATTGCAGAAAAATTATGTTTCATATTTGCCTGCATTATAGGATATCTTATTTTACATGAAGTTACTGCAATCTATTCTTTATATTTTTATTGCCGTAAGAATATCTAGAATTATTGATCGCATTACCTTAGAAAAGACTACATAATTGTGTTTCAGTTTCGGCAAAATTACAGAAAATGACCCTATAATTATATCTTATTTGTAAAATCTGCCCAATCGTCGTGAGATTCTCAAAATGAAGAAGTTGTAAAGGCCACACCTTTTCAACAACGCGGCCAAAGGCGATGACAGTGGCCCTGGAATGTGAACCCAAAGAATCGACGGACCGTCACGGTAGGTGAACAATTAGCAGCAGCGACAAAAACTTTTAGACATCGCGCGGCTAGGGGATTACCGCTTTGTCTGGACCAGAGAGGATAAACTCTACGCGGAAAAATGAAGTGAATCCGTGGGTAAAATCACCTATGTGCAAGGTTTAAGAAATGTAAGTCTTTTGTTCTTTTTTGTAAGTGTCGCTAAAACCACTTATTGAAATAATAATGGCTAGTATCTCACTATTAGAAAATGCAGATCTCAGCAATAATCAGAACAAAGTGGCTTTTTATTTTAATTTTTAAATGATGTTTAACGCCGATTTTATAGTAGTTTTGAAGATATAGTTCATTACAAACAGCATGTCAACAAGACCCCGTCAGATTTAAAGCTATTTCAATATAACTATTTATATTTTGGCTGTTTTTTTTAATTCTGTATTTTGCTTGAAAATTTCACCTTTCACTTTGATATCATAATCCTAACCGAAACTTGGTGTGATTGCGGCCAATATTAATGCGTATAGAATTCATAATTAATAAATATAATAAATGCGATGACATAGTTTTATTATTATTAATGATTAAAATGTTGTAATATTATGATTGGTCACTCCCATGAAATATTGTCAACATTTCATCTTGAAATTCCATTCACTTTAGTTTTATGCTACACAATATTCAAATTACATTAACAGCAATTTACTGGTCCCCGAACCTATACGAAAATGGATTTCTGAACAACTACAACAATTATTATATAAATCAAAAGTTATTAAAAACCATATCATTGGAGGAGATAAAACTATCCAAATTTTAGAAAAAGAACTAGACAGTTTTGTCAGTAAGTATATAGATATAATACATAACTGTGAATATTTTAATTTCTTAAACGCTATCACACATACGGAATCGTCACATCTTGATCACATATTTATAAATATTGTAAATAATTTAATTTTTGAGCCCGGGGTATATAGTAGTGCAATTATAGATCATCTCATGGATTGTGACCACCACGGGTGGCCGAGGTCGTTAAGGCGAGGACTCGTGAGGGGAGGTCTGGGGTTCGATTCCCACCAGGAACGTCCTACCTAACAGGTTTTTTTTTCCTACAGGTTTTACAAAAGTCCCCATAAATGGTAAATGCCAGGGAAATGCTGTAAGCTTAGACCTGGAACGTTTCCTTCTTTAAAAAAATCCTTTCCCAATTTATCATTTCATCTCATGCATCACCAATGTCCACCGCCTTCAGCGCCTCAGTACTTAAAATGGGCGTTAAACACTATGCACTACACACACACGAATTCAACATTATTTCCTACCCATATTATGAGTCCTAAAGTACTCCTGTTTAACCGCCACAAAATAACAAGCGATTTGTTAATTATATCACTCTAATCTCAAATATCAATGGGTCATTTTCGGATCACATATTTGACTGTAAAGAAGCAGAAATCACAATCGAAAACTTTATAAAATCATACGTAACCTAATATCTAACAATACAGCTAATGTGTTTTTAAATACATCCAGCAAATATAGGTAGAAAAATTAAACCATAGATTACATCAAATATGTTAAATAAATAAGAACCAGAGATAATCTCGCTACGCAAGTAAGGCGGGAACCTTTAAAAGAGGCTTATTAAACAAATGCAAAATGTATAGAAATATGTTAGCGAACATCAAGATATATGAAAATTACATATTGCTCGAAAAAAGTTAGCAATAGTAAAAAATGATCCAAAAATGTTTGGCGAACCATAAATGAAGCTACTGATGCAGTTCCTAATATTAATTTCTCAATTAAAGAAGTTATAAAACAAAACGGAATGAAAACTAATGATAACGTATATTATTTAAACAGAATTTATCGATTTCTTTGTTAAGGCAGGGCACAATATTGCCTCTAAAGTAAGCAAAAATATTTCATCAACTTCATTACAAAGAGATGAATATTGTAAATACATTTGCAACTATTAGTGGAAATGAAATAATGAAGAATGTTAAATCATGAAAAATAACTTAGCGCCTGGTATATATTGTCAACATATACTCCAAGATGTACTACAGATACTATACCTAAGCCACCTGCATAGATATTTAGCTTGTGTTATCCCAAGCTATTTTCCCAAACACGCTGTAATTTAGCCAATTTATAAATCTGGTGATAGTCGACCAATTTCACTATTATCGTGTTTTTCTGAACTATTTGAATAATGCACAAAGACTCGTTTAGTTAACTTTTTAGAAAAATACACTCTACTAAATCAGAACCAGTTTGTTTTTAGAAACAATCTCAGTACAGAAGACGCAATTATGAATGTTACCCAAAATAATTAAGGAATTAGATGTAGGGCATAAACTTCTTGGAATTTTCTTAGGTCTACACAAGGCATTTGACACTGTTAATCACGGTATTCTATTGGATAAACTATATTAATGTGGCACCCTAGCAGTAACTTTCAGCTTATACAAATCCTACTTGAGCAACAGGTCAACAAGAATTAACGATCGCATCGGTGCAGAAATTTGATATAATTGTTACACAAGGAAAGGTTTTAGGGCCCATTTTATTTTTAATATATATCAATGAGATGCGTAAAATGAACACTGCAAACTTTTCTGCATCTATATACTTTTATGTACACGAAACAGATGTAATATTTAGCGGTACTAACTGGTAAGAAACATATCAAAATGCGGCATTAATATAAATAAGGATTGACTAGACGAAAATCGGCTTTCCCTAATTATTTCTAAAAAGACTTTAATAAAAATTTCATTAACGTCTGAGGATATCCACATAAGTGAAATGGGCATTATCATCAATAAAAATTTAAGATGGAGTAAGTATATCTTACATGTGTAATAGAATGCTGAAAACAATACACAAATTGTACATGCTTATGTACTTACCAACTCATGTACTTCGTGTAGTTTACCTAGCGCTGTTTCAGTCCGTGATTCAGTATGGAATATTACGCTGGGGAGGAGCCGCTAAATCAACTATATTCTCGTTAAATTTATACAAAGGTGCATAACCAAAATTTGTTTACGTAAACCTATAGAATGTCCACGAATCAAATTGTCGTAGAATTTGGCGTTCAAACTATTGAGCAAACATAAAAATTTTCTGCGCTTACCTATTTTCATAAATATAGGGACAGTTTTAAAGTTGAGCACCATAGTTACCGCAACACACAAACACCCTCTTTCTACTTATCAAATCTATATATACAGTGCGATTATAATGTTTCCCCCCGCGGCGCGGGATTTTTCCTATGAGCCAGGCTCCACTCGTTTGCCGCGCCCTAGAGGGGAAGTAAGCTAGCTTGCTTACTTGTTGACCTTGCTGCATGTCGCAGTCGTAGCGAAACTGATCCCAGGTGTGTATTGTGTTGTTCGTTTCTTAATTTGACAGTATTTATAAAGTGTATTATACCTCGTGCGTTTACATTCGTCTTTATGTTCGATTCATATGTGTTAACACATTGGTGAAAAAATCATAGGACCATATTCTTTTTTAGCATACAGTTGATTCTGTTACTTATATGAATACCACACTAGTCCCTTTTACAGGGAATTAATATACTGGAAGCGTGAACATGCATTTTTGCAACAAGACTCTACCACTTCTCACACTGCGAATAATTCTATGTAAGCAATTGACAGTGTTTTTCCACAAGATAAGTGTTATTATTAGTGATTTGTAGCTCGCATGAACCCCGATTTAACAGCCTGCAATTATTATCTCTGCGGTAAAATTAAAAAATTCTGTGTAAAAGACGAACCCGCACACATACAAGAACTCAAAGATAATATGTCAGGAAATTGTCCAGATTTCTCAAAATGAAGTACAGGAGTGGTGAATAATTTCCCAAAGAGAAGCCAAAAATGTGTGGGGAATGAGGGCGGGCAGTTTCAATACATTTGATAATTTGGTAAGAAATGGGCCGCTTAAATTGGTTTATGTGTTGTATTATTAGCTTGTTTTATTGTTGCACTCTTAAGCTAATTACCGAGACTCGGCTGGCCGACTAACCGGCTAACGAGCGCCGCACTCTCCCATAGGCAAAACGCTCTGGGGAAAACAAAACTGATCGCACTGTAAATACACAGTTTCATGCATAGCAGATGTCTTAGGCCTAGACTGTACAACGCGCTGATTAAAACTCATTCAGAGCTAGGTGAGCTTAACATTAATCGATTAAAAAAAGAATAAAATTCTTACTTGTTTATCTATAAATTAAATACACAAAACAATTTCCTCAGCATATTTGAGCGATTCTCCACACACACACACACACACGAGTGAGCGAACACGCGCGCGCGCGCGCAGATTCGCTCAAACATGTGTAGGAAATCTTGTGTATTTAATTTATAGCTAAACAATTAAGAATTAAGCAAAGAATCATATATGAAATATTTTATGCACATGCACGTATACGTATTTTGGTATTAATTTTTTAGTTCTGATATAAATTTATGGTGTGTAAGCTTCAAGTTAGATGTCCATTAAACCTATATTAATTATTGTAAACTGATTTTCTTTCTACTAGAAATAACCATAATTAACAGTTTTGTATGTTTTATGTTTACCCCAAATTCAGCACTTATTTTCTATTCACGTGTACATAGCTTATTGATACACACACGCGTATTTGATACCATGGCATAATGCAATTAGGCGTTGAAAGGGACGTATTGCGCATCCGAGTGTAACTAAAACCTCGGGTTGCATTTCACGCTAGAATCGCAATGAGCCTTTCAACAAGCATGTTGCATATTATTTTTATACCGCAATGTGGTAATGCAGCATATTTTTAATTTGTTTCAAATTGGAAAGTTAAAAATAACAAGAAATAGAAATATTGAGTCGATTAGTATTTGTTCATATATTTATATAGTTACGCGTTAGCGTGTTGTTAATTATTGTCGATTTTATTGAAACATTTATTAGCTCGATGATATGAGGGATAATTGAAAATTATTATAGAATTTGACGAAAGTGATAAAAGCTTATGAAGGAATTCCACCCGAGGTGGTAGAAGCGGCGACTATTATAAGGAATGATTTGCTGCCTGAGAAATCTAAAAAACTGCATGAGCGAGAACGTGGTTTATTCACAGTTTGGTGCAAAAAAAAAAAAAAAAAAAAAAATTCAGGGCAATTAGCGAGAATATTACATTGCGTATTTTCTGGAGAAATCGAAGATACGAAGATCTGCAATATATGGTTTATTTATTACATGTTAAAGACTTCGTTATATCTGGTCATAGTACTACCAAATTTTGGAACTTTGATCTATTCTTGAAAAGAAAATCTGTTTGATATGTAGTAAAAGTGCAATGTTTTCACAAGAGAGGACATTGAATTTTTAGTGGAATCTCCTGATGCAGAATATTTTATGAAAAATGCTGTTGTTTCAGATCCTACTATTGTTAATAAAGTACCAGGAAATAATTTTACCTAGTGTACCTCGTGTAGTATAAATACGCATATTAGCAGCATGTAATTTGCATTGCTTGAATAATTTCGTATATTTGTTCTATTAAATTGTCTTATATAGCAAGACTGCTACTTTCAGTTGTAATTTATAAAATAATAGTGCAAAGTAGTGATGTAAACTAGTGGTGCAAAGTAACTTTGCAGCACTAATCTTCAATTTATTTTATTCCTGTTCCTCGAAACTGCTAGTTTCAGTTCTAAAATTAGTACGTTACGATATGGTAGTATAAGAAATTGTTTAAGCATTAACTGTACGCCTATGGCATGTAAGTTTCAAGTTTATCATATTTCTCACCTGTAAGGTATATTGTTTAACCTTATACTAATATCTGTAAATACTTTTTGTATCTAAATAAACCAGTATTGTCTATCTGTATGTTCTTTACTATTTCAGCGTCTGCATCTATATTTCTAATTACATATACTAACTAATGTATATACACTTGTTATTCCTCTAAAGATCTGAACAGCACCCGAGCACGAGGTCTGACTCTTTTGGATATGCATCACACATTTGTATCTTCTGTATTATGTATGTACTTAAATAAATAAGCATTTAAATCATTCCATAATATTTTACATAACTTTCTTTCATAAAATTGACTTCAGTGTAAATAATTAAGTTACGCATTCTATTTAAATGTACCATGTATTCCTCAACCATCTGCTAGCTACATACGTAACGGCCGGCCGGCCTCCGACTGAGCAAATCCCAGCGTTATAGATTACTGGCAGACAGCTGAATGGGATGCACAGTATCTCTCTATTGACTGTTACTTTATAATTTAAATGAAGTTTTTATTTAACACTGACAATGCGTGGAAGGAGGATAATTTTATTCTTGAACAATCTGCTTTTTGAGAATATAAAACTTCACAATCTGAAATGTAAATTTTAAGATTACGTGTGATGGTTCATGTTCGATTTCCAGTAGAAAATTGCCTAGTTAAGCTTATTTTTTAAACATTTCTCACTGTAAACAACGGCATTTTAAAGACGTCATCGCCTGCGAACTCCTGTATCCGCTTTAATTCATTTCATTAATTATCTTGAATACTTTTGGCGGTCGATATATTAAGTTAAGGGTTAAAACATATTTAACTTCATAATGAAAGGTGTCCGTTTTAACAATACTAGATTAGGTTGCATCTCTGTTAAAATGCATAGTAATATATGTAAATAAAGTACCCATACGAATATCATTAAAGTTGTATTTCCATTTACAGCCTACAAATATGCTGTTTTTTAGTTATATAATTTAATTTATATCCACTACGGTTTATATTTTTAACTTAAATGTAACGAAGCATTTTCTATAACACTGAATAAGCAAACCCTTTGTCATATATAATATAAACCGTACATTTTTCCAAATTATAACAATTTGAAGCTCTGTATTATATGCGACATGTCGGAATAATGAATATATGTGCAATCACAGTTTTTATGCTCTTCAAAGTAAACATGTAATTTATGAATCAGGTTTTCGTTTAAAATTCATTCAGCAGAGTAAAAAATGTGCAAAAGTAACAAATGTCACGACAGATACTTTTTAACTATTTAACCTTCTAACGAGCTATATACTTAAAAATGTTCGGTTGAAATTTATGAAAAGACAAAACGAAGGGGCGCAGCTGGAATTTGATATAAACTCTTAATTAAAAAACACAAATTCCTAAAATGTATTGCAGGTAAAGCTCAAGGATATTAGCCTTTGATCAGTCAATTGGTCACACATTATACCAGTGAGGCTGAACTAGAACAGTGGAATGCCAATGCGGCATAGCTATCGCTCTGAATTTCATTTTTGTAGAATAGTGCTCCCTTTCAGAAATTCTTGCTGGATATTTGGACGCATTATGGCGCCTGCGCGTCTATCCGGATCAATGAATTCCCACTCACTGGTTTCGCCCTGCACAAGCGAAAAGCCGCTATTATCACGTGGTGGTCTACGCCAGTTAGCTGACAGAACTACGCGATCATTGGCACTGCTTGTCATAGGTTATTATGTCTACTGCCCACGTCAAACCGTGACGTCACACCACTGCAACGTCATGTACTTAACGTTTAGGTTCAAGTACAAATAATTAGAAGTTGTCATGTTTTCTACACTTTTTATTGCACAAAGGAACGCGTTATTTAGAGAGGATATGAATCTGCCCTTAAGCCCCATTAAGACCATCAAAGGCAACGAATTCTAGTAATTAAAAATTACAAGTTTAACATTCTGCAGCCCTTTGAATAGAGAATTAAGTAGCAGGTTGGTTATGTCATCTAATGCATCTGAACGCTGAAAATTGGCATTTGTTTGAACATTAAAAATAAACCTAAATGTAGTTTTTCATATTGAAATGTTATTCATTAAAAATAAACCAAATATCTCAAGAACAGCTTAAAAATTATAAATAAATATCGTAGAAGAACTTTTAGACGTTTTCTTTCCTGTGTACATAGACTTTTGCAATCTAAATTTGTTGGTGCTTGAGTAGTTTCCATTTATTTTCATTTTTTTTTTTTTTTTTACTGTTTACACAATTTGCTATCAGTTGTACACTTACAACACATTTACTCCCAGCTGTCTCAAAATACTATCCTTTGTTTATAAACTATTTATATTAAGATCATATGACCTTTATGTTCTCTCTGTTGGTTTATAGCCTTAGGAGCCTGAACTAAATTATCTTTGGAATATATTAAGCCGTTTTTTATATTTTTTTCTAACAAATAATTTCAACTTTCTGTTATGTTAGTGCTTCCTCATTTAATAGCATAGTGGACCTAGGCACTAATCTGAGAAACTTCAGTTTCCTGTTTTCATTTCCTACCACTCATGTTCACCGTCAAGTTTTCGTTGGTATATTTCAAAAAGACAATAACATTACCTCACACATTTCAGTTGAGTATTTATTAAGATGTTTCATATATCCCCCATTCCATATATAATTTTAAACTTTATTAATTATGTATTCCTTTACTTTGCGACTATACGAGGTGGTATACATAATGTTCCGAACTGGTGCTGCCATATCGACAATAGTTGCAGTATATTTTTTTACCGCTAGGTGGCAACACTAGCACATCTGATGAGTGAGTGTTTAAAGTTACATACAGTTGGGTAGATGTGTTGAGATTCTATAGTACTTTTCATGATACTCTGTGTGTAATGTGTGGCGATTTTACGATAGATCCAAGATTACCCTCGCAATGATTCAACAAGTATTTGGGGGACAAAGCATGAGCCGTACAAGTGTGTTTGAGTGGCATTCTAAGTTCAGGGCGGCCGTACTGCTATTGAAGTCGATGCTTACACTGGTAGGCCCGTCAGCTGCACAACAACTGACATTCTTGCCAAAATTCAATAGCTCGTTCGTGAGGATCAACGTCGAACCATTGAAGACAATGCTCATGAAGTGGGAATTGGTTATGGGACGTGCCAACGAATTCTAACTGATGAATTGGGCATGCATCGTGTCGCCACAAAATTTGTGCCAAGAATCCTGGCTGCTGATCAGAAGGCGCAGCGTGTTGAAGTTTGCACGGAGCTTCGTCAGGCCGTATCCGATGACCCAACCTTCTTGTCCAGGGTCATCACCGGCGACGAGAGCTGGATGTACGCTTATGATCCTTGAGATGAAACAATAATCCTCCCAGTGGAAGAGCCCGAACTCACCAAGACTAAAAAAAAGCGAGACAAGTGAAGAGCAACTCAAGAGCATTCTCCTCTCTTTCTTTCATACCAAGGGAATAGTGCACAAAGAATTCGTCCCACCAAAACAAACAGTGAATTCTACGCACTGCTGAGACGTTTTGCGACAGCTCCGTGAAAATGTACGCAGACGACGGCCCGAACTCTGGCGACTTGTTGCATCACGATAATGCACCCTGTCACAATTCCTTGTTCACCAGGAGCTTTTTGACGAAAAACAACATGACGGTTGTCTCCCACCCACCGTACTCGCTTGATTTGGCACCCTGCGACTTCGCTCCATTCCCCAAACTGAAAATCAAGTTGAAAGGACGTCGGTTCGACACAATTGAAAGGATTCAATAAGAAATGCTATCTGTGCTAAACACCCTCAAAGAACATGACTTTCAAGATGCACTTGGAAAATGACAGAATCTCTGGGACCGGTGTTTACATGTGGAAAGGAACTACTTAAAGGATGACGACGGTCATTAGTCTCAAAGTAGGTTTTTTACCAGATGGCAGCACCCGTCCCGAATATTCTGAATACCACCTCGTAAAACATAATGCTCCAGATAATTTACATATTCGTTTCAATTATACATCCCTAGTGATTTGTTGCAAAAATTACATACATTTTGTTTTGTTTTTACAATCAGTATTTATAGATTATGAAGCATCAAAAGCCGTAAAGGCTGTTTACGAAGTATATCTCCTGAGTCACTTGTCCCACCAACGAATAGCGTTTCAAAATCTTGATGAAAATCATTAGTTTAGTTGGAATTTGCATTTAGCCACCATGTTAGCGACGGTAAACATACTGGATTGACCCCTTTCGTTAAAGTATTTTTCACATCACATTCTTTCAATTATCATTTCCAAAACTTTGGCGGTTCTTTCCTTTATTAATGTTCCGTAATGCTCATTTCTGGTTATATAATCAAATTCCTGCTCATAGTCTGAAAATAACAATATGAACAAGTCACATTTTCTCCTTTTTCAACCAGCTTTTGTATCACAAGTTTGCACCTAAATGGCCAAATCAAGCAACATTGTTCTTACTTAATCTACATGCTGTACTTTTTCTGCAATGGTGTGAGAACAACGTTTATTTACAATAATTTTGGTAAACTTTTATTTCATTGTTGAGAACAATGTTAAACTTTTCAGCTCGCACATTTTTTAAAATTCTATCTGCCGAATTTGACAGAGGCATGTATGCAACTTATATATAAAATTACTTGGAGGAAATAGAATAGCAAGAAGAAAGTGAAAATGGAAGGAAGGCAGAAGATAATGGACTGGATGAGGAGTTCCATCTGCTTCAGAATGAGAACATTTTGAATATAACTACAATGCAAACTATGTGTGAATAATTTTGTTACAAAAGATGGTAATAACGGATAAGTGAAGAAAACTAAAGCTGCTGAAATGAGCTTTTAACAGAGTACCAGAAGATATAATATCACATTGGCTGGCTGTTTAGAAATAATAAAATGATATTAAAATAGTTGCAAAATATGTACAAGATAGATACAAGAATTCAATTTTTTTAATTATAACCCATAGAAAAACCAAGAAGAACATGGAGAAATCAACTGTGATTGTGACTGCAATAGGCATAAAGATGATGAAGTATTTTTGATTTCAGACAAGAGTAGAAGAGAAAGTAAATGCTTTCTGAAGAATTCGCAATCTTGAAACATAAAGTATCTGCTATTTTCTCTTAAAATTAAACAATAAATTATTATTTTATACATTTTATTCACTCTTTAAATGAAGAATATTTTAACATATATGTCCTAATACATTACTCATATTTTCATCTTATGATGGGTTCAAAATCATAATAAATTATTATCTTATAATGCACGAATATATTAAATAATATCTTTTGAATTTGATATTATAAAAACTGAACAGCCGAGAAATCGTAATTGGTGGTAAAGGAAATGATCTGGAGGTGTGTGTTTTACTTTCCAATTTTCAAAAGACTAGCCATTAAAAATACAGGGAATTATTCCTAAACTTTAACATCTAGAACATAGATTTCACTATGAGTAAATTTGCAGAAACTTATATGTTAGGATAGTGCATATGTTTGTCATTTTCATGAGGAGTCTGCGTTTTCTCCTTAAACCTAGGCTTCAGGGATTATTTATGGCATGGTTTCTCAACCTTTTTCAGTGACCTACCATTACATTCAACGTAGGATATCAGACTTACCAATAAGCAAATTTTACGAGGGAAGTGCATGATTTTGTAATATAAGGGTCAGATTAAGCATTTCACTACATTTATAACAATACTAGGAGTTATTTAATTATTTCTTACATGTAGTTTTACAATTAGATATTTATTGGAGAAAAAATGTTGCATCTATTCCTATTCAATGGATTGTTCTGTGAAATGTGTTAAAATTAATTCTGTTATTGTTAAAATATAGTGAATGGATAAACAAACAAACTATTTCTGATACTTGCACTCCAGTACTCAAGACTTACAATCAGTATATTAACTTCACAAATTTAACTAATTTCTGACTCACACTTTTGTTTAAGTGCAAAGCGTGCTTATTTAGATAAATACAGCTCTTTAATTGGTTTCAACTCACTTAATTTTAGTCTTGAATCAAGATCATCATTTCACTCATTTCTGTCTTGTTTTATATATGCATTAAAAGAAAAATCCGCATAGAAGTAAATAGTCACAAACAACAACAAATATTTTACCGCTTTTTCTGAGATTATTGGATATTCATTTGTTCTTGCCAGCCAGACGTCTGTTTAAATCCATTTTCTTGATCAGTTCTCTGAAACTTCCGTCACATGATAGCTCGATCAATTCGTTTCTCTCGGGAGGAGTTAAGATTTCCGGTAAGGTGTTGGCAATAGAAAACAGGTCTCTAATCCAAAATTCTGAATCCAGGTTTTTAGGGAAGTGTACATTGAAATCTGAGATGAGACTACCAAGGTGCTCCTTAATATTTGTTGTCAGTTCACAATGAGGAGGAATTTCATTTTCAAGAAACCATTCACAATGGAAAGAAATGTGTTTCCAATATTGACTTCTGTTAATATGAAGCTTAGTTTTTTTCTTTAGAACCCTGTACCAAGAATATGGAAGTAAGCGCACCCTGCAAGCTCTTGTTCAGTCGGTTGAGGCAGCAAAATACATCTGTCAAGTGAGCCAACTGGGCAAACCACAGCTCACCAGTGAAATAATTGAAGTCTAATGATGAGTCGGAGAGAAAATTCTGCACTTCTGAATGAGTTCAAACAAACGGCTCAATACATTTCCCCTCGAAAGCCACTTAACTTCAGTTTGATGTAAGAGATAATCATGTTCAGCACGCATTTCATTACACACAATGGAAAATAAACGTGAATTCATAGCTGTGGACTGAATGAAGTTGACACACACTGTCTTTAGAGCATCAGGTCTCCCAATGAATGCTACAATGTACAATTTTGGCTTTGGGGCTATTTCTTTAACTTTGCAACAATATCACTTGTTTCCAGGTCATTTCACGTGCTCCATTAAAACACATTTATTCGATTCTATACCCTTAATTTCCATAAATTAGTTAAATTTTGGAAATCTTTCATTTGAGGTTGTTCGAGCAGGCAGTGATTCATAAAAAAGGAATTCATCCATTGCTGTTTCCTTATCCATAAAGTGTAAGTAAGAAAATTGGCCATGTTCAAGTCAGTAATCCAATTGTATGGAAAAATATTGAGTATGGCGAAAATGTTCCACTAACTGCTGCTAAACATTAGCAAACAAGTCCTCTTCGGGATATGCTGTCATTGGATAATGAAATCACTAAGCTGTTTCTCTACCTTGTCTTCCATCATTATTTTAACTATATGTTATATATCATTTTATCATTAATATATTATATATTAATGATTCTCTGATCATGCGAGGTTTAGCTGCTCTTAAACTGACTTCATAAGATGCCTCCAGAGCCTTATGTTAGATCTCCTGCAAAAGAGATTTGTTTTTTCCTTGATGACAAATCCGATAATTTTCTCTGAAAATATTCCAACGGTTTTTGTTTCAAGTCACCGTGTTTGGTGTCAAAATGAAGTTTCAAAAGTTTATCGAATAATTTGAAAGTATTTCATGACCAATCACACACTGTGACGTTGGCACGATTTCCTTTCCATCTCCAATATATGTCAAACCAATTTTACTTACGCATTGCTTGTGTACGGGGATTTGTCTTTGTTTTTTATACAATGATGTTTGATGCTTAGCATTAATAATGGTGGCTTCTGGCAGAGTAGAATTATTTGTTCCGCTTACATTTATTTCTCCTTTTGAGCTTTACGAGCAGTCCTTTAATTAATCAATTATCCATTTTCTGGTTTGCTTTTTCTGAATCTGACACAAACTAAATTGTAAGTTTGACCATTTAGCAAATAAAATCTCGCATTCAACAACAATAATGTAAGCCCACTGCTTTCTTACTTAAATGTGTATCGCAGTTAAACAAACGACAAAATGTATCCCATTGTTGTCTACTCAAATCAAATATATTCGAGTTGCGCTGTCATTTTTGTTAGATTAAAATTCAAATTCCATTTTTTTTGTACAGTATCACCCATTTTTTACGATAATGTAAAATATATTGTTTTCGTTTAAGTTATAATTGAACTGCCATATATTTAATGTTTGTAAAATTAAAGTTAATGTATCTTATTTGCTAAAATTTGTGCGTACCACTCGGAAGTAGCTCACGGACCATAGGTTGAGAACTCTTATGGGATGTGGAGTAATGTAGAGATAATGCCTCATGAAAAATGCTTAACTTCTAAATAGCGATATCGATTTGTAGGGGGGAGGTGGGAGGAGGGTTCAGTAATGTATCGTCACTGTTACAGAATTTACCCTATTAATGTAAACCTAAGATCGCGGGTTCAATCCCAGGCAGGACCGATGGTTTTTTTCGGGTGTAAAAATCCTAAGTATGACTTCCTTCGGAAGGGAAGTAAAGCCGTGGGTCCCGTCTCGTACATTTACGACACGATAAAGAACCTCAAACCTGAAAGAGAGGCCTCTGAGTAAAATTTGTCGGCCGTTTCACGTCCTGAATTGAATGGAAGACTGATGACCTGAGATGTTAAAGAGCATCCGTAGATAAACCAAATCAAACAAAATCCTATTATTGTTGGCTGGGGTAACGCAAGTAATTTGTGTCCGCCAGAAACAATCACTAAAGGAGACAGACGATAGCAAATGCGAGTGTACAGAGACGGATGAAAGCATGCTATCACCAATAAATTTCTTACAAAGGAAGGGAATATCCTACTGGCGAATTATTCATCTTTGTCCATAGTGTGAACTTTTGAGCCAAGCAACTTAAATGGCATTAGTCATGGCATCATCACAAAATGTGCCAGAGAATATGGATAATCCTAGAGAGATGTGGTGAAACATTTTCTGCCATGAACCCGAAGTTGGCTTGGCACGAACCATCTCTGAACCCTACCTAGCGTTCTGATGTAAATAACATGTTTCTACGATTTTTGTTACTACAGAGGGAATTATTTACTTTATATCCTTTATTTTCAGGATTCATAATAAACTCTTGAGGGAAAAAAAGAGAATTAGTACTATAGCTGCGATAATAAAGGGCAATAGAAAGTGCATACACACTTCTAATCCCCTCTTTGACGTCATGTGCCATAGCTCACGCCAGGCTTGTGCTGATATTTTTTTCCGAATTATTTAATTTCTAGTTATAACCGATCAACCAGGCATTTCAGCTACAATTTTCCTGAAAAACCCCTAATTTTATGACTTTAAAGTTCAAAGATAATTCCAAATCAGAATGTACTTGATCAGAAAGCACAAGCCAGAAATTCAACCAAGAGAAAAGATGACTGATTTCTTTTCAAAGTTTTCCTCGCCGTTGGAAACCGTGCGTCACAAGTTGACAATTATTAGAGAAATACAAACATGCTTTCACAATTAAAACTTGCACAAGTGTCAGTAAGCGTGTTAATGCCTATTGATTGCTCGCTATTGTATATCATTTCGAACGCTCTTCGTATGCTTTACTTGTTAGTTCTTAGGTAAGGTAACAAGCTTTATCAAAAGAGGTGGAGTGGCGCCAAATAGGTGGTAATACTAATCCTGTCTATCCCTATAGCGGGCGTCACTTGCAAAGGGATTACAAAGTTATGTTAACAAATAACGGATTTACAGATTTGGGTTTTGAGCAATAAACATTGGTTAGGAACGGTGTTAAATTTAAAGAGAATTTTAAACCATAACATGTAATGAGAAAATTAGGGTTTAGTTATAAATCTTGTCCGCTCATGCGGTGTTTTACGCCTCAGCTGCTGTGCTACTGCCCCTCTTGAGCGTCGCTTTCTGAATCTGCTCCCTCTTGTTATCAAGGGGGTACACATTAATTCGCGGATAAAGGCAGTGGCCTCAGAACAACGGTTTTTTTGTGTGTAAGCGTTATTTTATAAGAATAAGCAAATAACTTTCTCGATCAGTTATCTCCCTCCAGAACACAAGTTACTGCATTGTTCACAAAATTTAATCGACTGGCAGTACAAAACAAAAAACAATCATATAGTTCTAATACACGAAACCTAGAGGAAACGGAGGCAAATGTTGTACGTTTGCGAACAAGTGCAGGTTTCGGAATATAAACGAAAACATTAGCAATGAAACCAGAAATATTTGCATGACGAAAGTTAAAAGAGTTTTCAGGGTACAAGACCAGTTTAGCCGAGGACAATTCCAAGCTCTTCTACGTTTTACGAAACGGAGTTGAAGTAGGCACTGGCGCCGCCGGTCGCAGTCGCAGCAGACAAGATTTATAACTAAAGTCCAGTATTAGAAAAACCGTCAAATGGAATATTTTAGTGCTTATCTTTCGTCCTAATCAAAATGCAAAATATATTTGTTTCAGATCAGTTCCAAGCAGTTCTTGCAATAGTTTGCAGTGTTGGTTTGATGACTGTGCCTGGTAGTGTTGGTGATGAGAAAATGTAATGTTACACCTAGTTTTTCACATTATATTATAAGCAAGAATAAGACTAAACAAAAAGTTAGTAAAGCTACAATACTTACCACAGTCCAGCAACGAGTGCAGGAGTTGTGCGTGTAGGAGCTGAAACCAATAAAAACTCGTCAGATTTTACAATATCTTTACTTAATTGCAAACTTGTACAACTATAGTGTATCTAAATGTAAACATGAACATGTGTTGTGCTATCTAATTGTTTGGGCCTCACTTTCCCAGGCAGTTGGAAGCTGAACGCTCCAAGTCGGCCTGCTCAAAACCGATAGGTTAGTACATAATATTATAAATAAGCGAGATAAATAGATGGACAAACAAGGTTAATTTTGCTGCGGGATATACATTGCAGCTTCTAGAATTCTGATAGACAAGGTGCAACTCCACTTATGATGCATTAGCATTTTTACTTCGGTGTTCATCTTAAGCGCAATGGTATGCGCGGAGGTTCCAGTTATTAGACGCGTTCACAATATCTAAATTTAAAAAAAATAGGCTACTAATTTAGCCCTGTCCGTTCATTCGTTATTATTAAGGTTAATTATGCGTTTTCTTGGCAATAAGAACCAATATAGCGCGTGCTCGACTTGAATCACTTGAATGCGTAAAGCAAGGCCAAAACAAATGGATGACATGGTGCCACGAGCGGTATAAGAGATGAAAAGCGCGTCCTAATTGATTTTGCGCTAGAGGACTTTGCCGTGTCGGCAGCGTCGTCAAGGGGATAAACTACACTCGACTCTCTTCCTGTTAGCAATGGAAAAGTTCGCAGTCCATTCATTTAATTTATCCTCCCGGTTTTAACTGGTCTGCTCATCCTCGCCGGCAATTAAAACTTTTTCTTTATACATTCACCTTTCATAATCGGTTCGTCAGGTTCTTCAAGCTCTTGAAGCAGATTGGGTATTAAACGGGTAGGTTTCAGTTAAGCTGCGATCCCTTATTTCTTTCAAGAAATGCTATCGCATTGATGCGATAAATGTGGTTCCAACATGATGGAAAACAGCTCACTTTGAACTCTCATACTTAGTGAACATTTTAGAAACACGTAACTGGCCCCCTTCTACTATTTGGAGCAAAATGAAAGCCCATTATTGTAGGTTTTTCAGCAAAGTGACCGTAACCGTAAAATAGAAGATAGATTTCTTTTGTGATGAAAAGGTTGTGCTTCGTCGGTCATTGCCTTATCCCAAAAGTTTAAAAATAAGAATTGATTAATCGCTTTGCTTGAAACCTTTATATATTCTTACTAACGGCGGAATATCTGCTTGCCTTTTGACTATTAAAGAAAACTTATAAACTAATTAAGCAATAGGGACCCATCTGATCTCACTAAGAAATTCTAAAGAACTGTTAAAATAATTTTGATAGTACTGCTGCATTACATTCAGGCTATAATGAAGTGTCAAGACAGAATGTCTCGTAGATATAGAGAAGTTCCTCTTAGTCCTCTGCCTCCGTCTTGCGACATCATTGATAGAAGGAAATATCACCGACTTTCAAGATCAAAGGAAGCCACCTCCATCAGGCAGCACCTCAATTATCCTCACGAGGCTGAGTGGACCGCGTGCCATATCTCCCTTACTTAGAAAATTCTTAAGCAGATACACGGGGATTGAAACCGGGATTTCCTGGCCAGCAGTCAGAAATGTTATCCACCCGATCAAAGAAGCAGTTGGGAGAATATACTGGGTGTCCACAAAACAAATATCAATATTGTACAAACGTGGGGTGTTCGGTGTGGGTAGCATTGACTTCGTGAATACAGCTCAACGTGTGTTCTGCTGTTACAGATAACTAAAATGCATGCGCCGTTGTAGCGTGGAGGTTGCAAGGGTCGTCTTATGGCGAGATTCGTACGAAATTTGATTGCCTATTCCATAAACCTGGACCTGCATAAAACGCAATTAAACTGTTAGTGAACAGGTTCAAACGCATTAGAACCGCTAAGAATGACCCCGGACAACGGCGACCATCAACCTCTAATGACAGAATTGGGGCGGTACAAAATCGGTGCGGAGTTTGTCATGGGAACTGAACATGCCACGCTCCATGGTGCGTAAGGTGTTGCGTTACATGCTAAAGAACAAGCCGTGCCATCTGCAGGTTCTGCACCATTTATAAGATAACCATTGACAAAATTTACGACCCGTTCTTTCCCACCGAAAACACCATTGATGGAGCAATGTACCCGGACATGTTGCCACAGCTTGTCCAGGATGAATGTGTGAATATTGTCTTCTTCCAGCAGGATGGTACACCATGCTATTATGCCATAGATGTTAGCACATTTTTGAATGACGCATTTACTGGACTCTATTCCACAAAAAGTATGGTATAATACATAAAAGTGTATCAGTAAAGGTCCTTGTAAAGTATAGTCTTGTAACTTTCTGTTCCACGAAAGAATTGCTACACTTTTAAGTATTAGTATAAGAGCAAGATGGAAGAACAGCTGTTTGCCATATGTCGACATATCTTAAATTAGGTATGTCCACTGCTTATAGATTTTTAATGAAATTATTGTCATTCCTGCTAAATGGGCCTTGTATTTTTTCTCACATATAATGATAATTTAAATACTTGGTTATGCGTTTATCGATGTTTAAGCTTAATTATCCATACTGAGAGGACGGTCCCTTACAGCTACATTTAGAGCATCAATTTAAGTCGTCGAGAGATGGCAGAAGAATCGAGCTTCCCGATTGCTCTTGGTCATATTTCATTAGCCCATTTGATCATTTTTATTGTTTGACAATCATTATAAGCTATAAACTGGGAAGATTGCGTCAAGAAGAATTATTTTAAAAGAGAATGAAGAATAAAAAGAAATTATTTTCGTGGCATATAGCAAGAACCTTAAAAATACATTAACTAAGATGCTGGTGTGAAAAATACATTTGAAACAGTAAACGCCAATATCAAGTCATAAGCCCTGCTTTCAATACACTTAACCTAACTTTATCATCGTACATACGTGTACACTATTTATTCTTTGTTTATTCACATTTCCACTCACCATTGTCATCACTTTTGCTAATACTTAGCACATTTGGGTTAACTGATCCCCAAAATCATTAAAAAGATAATAAATTTAAGGTTATATTTGATGTTACCAATATTACCACACTTCTACAGAAATTTATATAAATTATCAGTGACCGACAAATACTAACATTTTTGCGTAACAGAAACAATAATAATTTGTACATTTGTAAGAATGGAGTTGTGAAGTAAAAATATAGCAGAAACCTTTGTGGAACAGAATTTTACTAATAACTACAAGTTACAGTTGTCGTGCATTAGACCATACTTTTGTGAAACAGGGCCCTGGAAGAAGGATTGGGTGCGCAGGACCCATGATCTGGGCGGCGCGTTTTATCCTCACACCAATGAACTGCATTGTGTGGGGATTTATGAAGGGACGTGTTTCCGCCAACGCATTTCACATCGGCGGAGCTCCGAGACCGAGTTAGACAAGCTGCTGCAGGCATAACACGACGAATACTCCAGAACGTCTTTCGTGCCACAGTCGACAGATGGGGGGTGTGTCGCGATATGAATGGTGCTAATGTTGAATGTAACATGTGATATACATATATTATTTCAACAACATGGATATTTAATCTCTGGACATACTGTACATAAAATGCATATATTCTGCAGAATTTGACATTTTAAAAGAACACGAGCTAAGGAGATAAAAGAGGACACAGTTCTGAAATGAAATGTTTCTTTAATGAATCGATATAGTCATTATATGAAGAATAATTAAAGCACTTTCTTTTGATGCTAGCAAATCGTTATGTCCGTGTTTTCCATACGTGATTTCAGGCAAAGCTGGGGGTGAGAATAAATTGCATGTGCCTCCACGCTCTTAATTTGCCTTCTTCCGTCAGTAATGTGATTGTTGAAGCAGCGGATGATAACATATCACACATTTATTTTCCGTATGACAGGAACATGAACCGGAATGAAATTATGATCCAATACCCCACTAAAAATAAATTGGTCTATCCAATTTTGCTCTTGCGTCGCTCCAATATTCGAATTAATCAGATGCCTAGGGGAGTGATAATCGATTAGATGGAGTTTAAATTTCCACTTTGCTGAACTTTATTTGCTGCTAAAAATCCGATGCCAGAACTGTTCTTTATTTACTTATAGAGCATAATAATTTCTGGATTAGGCAAAATAACAAACTCTTATTAATTATTGATTAATAACTGGTTGTTAGGACAAGTTGATATGCCCACTGAAAATGACATATCAAATAATGTTAACTGTGGCGATACGTGGTGATCAGATGTGCATAGTCGCATAGTGCGTTTAGATTCCATTTCACTATCAGTGCTTGAAATTTCATGTTATGTTTTCATTGCTTATGTGGCACATAGGTAAATAAACTCTGCTAATACCGGCTAGTTTTGCACATTTATATTGAAACTTCCCTTTCTTAGTGTAATTTTTAAGGCAATGTTTTCAAATGGCTTCTCTATATTGTTAACAATATTCACAAAGTTTAAAACGGCAATGTTATTTCCTTTATGCATTTTGGCTATTGGTAAATAATGAATTTTTTTAATTACATTTTTCATGAAACAATTTTATTATTACTCCTTTCTTATGCCCTTTATTTTCTCATTCAGTTTAACGAAAGTATGGCCAAGAGGTTTCATAAACTCTGCTAAACCAGGAGCTTTTCAATGCAAAGATAACATTCACTAGCCACTTAAAAGATCACTCTATCGTTTACAAAATTACGCAAATAAAAAAATTAAGTTTATCTTGAAACCAATGAATTAAATATAAGTGCGGAAAAAAACACGTACAAAGAATTTACGAAAAGAAAGGGAGTTGAAAAATGGACGCATCGTGAATAGGAAAAAAAAAAATTGTCTCGAACGCTTCGTAGTGGTGCTGCAAGCAGTAACAAAAGCATTGCTCATATTAAAAATGATTTTGTTAAATAGAGAGAATTACTTCAAGAGTACAGTCTTACTACAGTTGTCGCTCATAAAACTTACGTGCTCTAGCTCCCCAAAAGCTTACTAGTTCCATCAAGACTTACACACTGAGTCATTAGATTAAGGCTCAGTTTACTTATGACTGTGCATCCGCCAAAGACATTTGACTAACTGTGACACACGTCACATCGCAATGTAGCTGTGATGTTCATCCATATCAATGACTGTAGCTTCATATTGAAGCGTCTCCACTTTCAAATACTTAGTGTCAAGCTCCCTTTCTACTTGCAATTTTTGTACATATTTTATTTTCTCCTGTATATTGTGGCTCATACATTGTGTAGATTGCTGATGTCGCTACATATTGTTGTTGGGGAGAAAGCTGTTAGTGACCGGTGTCAGAGGGAGCAGTTATTACTTTATACAGTAGGATTTGATAAGAGGTTGATAGCATTCCCTGCTAAGATAAGCGAGGAGAACATTAGAAAAAGGGATTATTTGAGAAGAACTACCCAACAGTATCAGCAGCCACATTCTTCCCTTCCATCGGAGCACCAAGTAACATCTGCAGTCATTGTATCTTACTTATTTTAAATAATTAGAAATTTGTAATAAATATTATAATGAGAACTGATAAATTTTGGGTGTATGATTTAACAAAATTCCTCCCTTAATCCTAGCTAAGAGGGTACATAATTTTATTCAGTTTAACTACGTATGACTTCGTCCTCATATCAAGATGTCGTAGTAAATATTATATTTAGGCAAAGGAGAAAAAGTTCTCGACAATATTCAATATTTATATAAAAACCGATTGTTTGCTACTGCTAATAAATAATTTAGGTTGATTTATAAATACTAGGTTATTCCACACTTTTTAAAATATTTTAAGTCGTATAATTTGCGCAGATCGATTAATTAACTGATTTTCAATGAATCCAAATGAAAATAATACTACTGGCACAGTAATAGTTGACGAACATCAATATATAGGACAATTATGAATGATTCTTAAACATTGAATTTTACTAAGTAGTGCGTTTCAGACAGAATCTTTATTTATTTAATGAAGTCACTTAAGACTTTAAATCATTAATCATTGAAATTACCAGCTACTAAAAATGTTTGTCCCATTAACTGCTAAATCTCACCAAAAAGTCAAAAGCCTTTCGGGTTAGAAAGAGGTTGTATTTCGAGCATTATCTACTGCAAAGAGAGACTACAACGAAGAGTCAAAGAAAGTACATCGTAACTAGCTGTCACTGAGAAAAACCCCATATTGTTTACAGCTGTTGTATGGAACATGAGCTACATTTATAACATTGTTTCTGTAACATTAGATACGCATATGTCATGTAAAATAATAAAATTAGTAACGATTCAGAATTATGTACGGAGTCCATCAGATCAACGGAAAGAAAAAGAAGTTGCGCCTATCACTAAAGAAGGGAATTAAATAAGGAATTAGAATTAGTAAAAAGAAAAGCAGATGTGCAGTTTCTGAAGCAAGTTCTTGCAGGTGGACTGGGGACTTTATAATTATGAGTACAGATGTGGAGAACAAAGAGCTAATGTGTCAACTGGGGGATACAAAGAGAGTTTTTTTAATAGTGTTAAAGTTCGTTTTTACTACTGACACATCACAGGCGGTGGACATTGATGATACTTGAGATGAAATGATAAATTGGGAAAGAATTTTTTTCTTTAAAGGAAGGAAACGTTCCAGGCCTAATTTTAGGGAACATCCCCGGCATTTGCATTTATGAAGACTGAGAAAAACCTGTAAAAAACCTCATTCATGAAGGACAGTCCTGGGAGGAATAGTACCGCAGACCTCCCGCTCACAAATCCGCGCCTTAACGACCTCGGACACTCGTGACGGGACAAAGAGAGTGAGCGTGATCGACTAGAAAAAAATATTCAAAACATATTTTGTTTACATTTTTCAAAAGGGAAAAGACGATTGCTTAATGTGGACATTCAAAATGAAGCATTTCTTTTTCTGTTTATTGCTCGACCGAGAAATAGAAATAAGAAGCTGAAAACCCGAAATCAAGGGATTCTGATAAATGACAATTGAATTGGGGAAGTTGGCACATGAAGCATTGGTTTACCATTTGATATGATTATTTAACATGTCTGTAATTAAACCCTTCCGGACGATTGGAAATCAGCTGCCATAATACCCATTCCTAAGGGAGGAAATAATGGGCAAATTAATAATTATAGACCTGTTAGTATGACTTCTGTTTTATGTGTGCTAATAGAACATCTAGTTGCAGAATATATTGGGGAGGAATTAGGACAAAGTGATTGACCAAATATGAACATGATTTTAGAAGTAGGTACTCGTACGAGAGCTATATTGTGCATTGTTACAGGGTCTGCCTGACGAGGTGGAATGGAGGAAGGGTAGACAAGGTAGGGATGAATTTTTCGAAAGTTTTTGACTGTTACTGGTTTTGGAATTAAGAAGAGAGAACACAAAAGGTCAGAATCGTCGGAAATGGAATGTCTGCAGAGGGGTATGGCTATTTCATATGTCCTTAAGGAATTAAACCCTTCCGGACGATTAAAAACAGCTTTCATAATAAGGGAAGAAATAAAGAGCAATTAATAATTATGGACCTGTTCATGTGACTTGTGCTATCTGTTTGCTAACATTGCTTAAGAATTGGAAATGAAAGTGGAATTTGCGACTTTAAGGGTGCCTCAATGTTCCATTTTGATCCACTACTTTTGTCTACCTTTATTAATCATATGTCTACCGCATTTTGATGTAAATTAAGATTATTTTCAGGCGATTGTATTATCTATACAAAACATCGGAACACTTTGGATGGATTGGAATTACAAAATTACCTAAATGAAGTTCACAGCTGGGCCATCAAAAATGTAATGAAAATAAAGGGAAAAAAAGGAAATCTATAGTGTTTTCTAGATCAAGAACAGAAATTATATTTATCATCTAGGCAGTGAAAAGATTCCGCAGGTAAATTGTTGTAAAGTCTTAGGTGTTTATTTACTTAGTAATCTTGAATGGAGTGAATATGCAAAGATTTTCAGAGCTGAGCTTTGTTATAAGAATACTAAAAGGGGAAAGCGTAAAATCTAAGGTAACAGATTTTGTGTCATTAGTGCGACTGTTAATGGAGTACAGAGCTCTACGCTGCGATCCTTACATGTTAAGTCATGGGGAAGCTATAGAGAAAGTTCAGATAAGGGTGCTCTAGGTCCACAAAACGGGGTAGACATTTTGGTTCCGAAAAGGTTAAAGCATTAGGCTGGGTACGACTCGCAGTCCGGCGGGAAAGGAAAAGACTATGCAAATTGTTTTGAGCAGGTGCAGGTTTGAGGCATGAACGGAACATTCAGAAGAGGCCAGAAAATCACACATATTATGGGAAAAGTTAGGCATATAAAATGTAGAGCTAATGTTGGAAAATGTTCCCTCATTAACAAAACCACAGGGGAGCTGTAAAATGTACAGCAGATTGTCGGACATAGAAGAATCGTTTTCACCGGAAGGCAGTTGTAGCTAAGCTTTAAACATGCGTAAGTAGTGCCTGTTGATATTGAACGCTGTGTTTATCAGTACAATCTAATGTTAAGCAATAGAGAATTGTTTTCATTTTCAAATTATAATGATGGCAGTATAATTTGAAGAACAAAGTTTACTCGATTTACCAAATATTACTTTAGGTGAATTTTGTATTCATTCCCAATTTATTCAGAAATATTCATGTACACTGAAGAGGTAAATGAGTAATTAATCTGACATTTCTAAAAGTTTACAGTACAGCCTCCAAAAATTGTAATTTTGGAATAACATTAAAAATGCCTACACCTGCTGCACCATGATGATCGAAACGATGCCTTCCTAAACGTTAATGGAATTATGCGCCAAAAACAAGTGGAAAACTGAAATGAAACATAAGATTAGCCCTTATATTATAGCGCAATCCAAATTCCTAATTAAACAATTAAGTGGGATTTTAAGAAGAAAAATATTTGCATGGTTTACTAAGATGTGTTAATAAAATAAATAGCTTATTTATAAATATAAAATTCATTATCTTTCAGTTTGTTAGTTGCTTGTCATTTCGATGTGTTTTCAAAACAGCAAATATTGAAATATTAGGTGATTAGTTAATTTATATATTTTATATTCAGAAAGTAAGAAGTAAACAAATTTCTTATGAACATGTACAACATCTGTGTGAATTTTGAAACCTTAAAGCCCTTCTTGGAACTTCGAAGAAACGCGCCATTACCTAAGTCTGTGGTTGTGTTTGGCCTAACAACTCTGCTGATATTTCATTATGTAGATATCTTTAGATCGGAAATTCATGAAAATAACTTTCTGCCGAAAATAATTTTATAATGGAAGGCAAGTTATTTGGTTCAGCTCAATGTTACGTGTGTGTAGATGCAACTGTGAAAAATTATCTGGCACATACTAGGGGTGTTTCAATAATCCTCGGCTTAACAATGTAGTAACAGGTTTCATTTATTTTGTAACATAATCTCTTTTAACGTCAATGCATTTATACCGGTGATGCTACAGTTAAGAGTAGTTTTCCAGAAGGTCTGCAAATCACTTCTTGCAGTTGCAACCGTCCCTAGATTTGATGATAAAAGCTAACCAGCGAGAAATAGTTTCAGGTTTGGGAGCAGATGAAAGCCACAGGGAGTCAAATCTGGGCAGTAATTCATATTTCAAATCCCCCAATTCTCCCATCGTGTGAACAGGTGCAGTTTCTTGATGAACAAAAAATATTCTTATAGTCTTTTTTCATGCAATCTTAAATCTAGTTAGTTCAATGGACTGGTTTTGGTTTTACACTGCTGAAGATAATCAATTAGTAAAATTCTTTTAACATTCCGAAGACTAGTGGCATAATTTTCTGCGGATGGAACCGACTTTGTCTTCTTTGCGCAATGTTTAAATTCAGCAGATTAAAACTTTAAATTGTAGGAGAAGAGTTACCATAAACTTTTATAAATTTTATATGAATTTGTATAAACCATTTTTTAAAAAAAATCGCTGCACAATACTCAGTTTTCTCCAAAACATATCTTTTGTATTAAATGAACTATTTGAAACAATAACTTAATATTTCAAATGAATGCTTAAAATAGACTTATCTAGTAAATGGTCAAGACGAAAATTTTTACACCTCCCTCCTATACCTCAATTTAATAAACAAAATTAAATAACAAATGTTACTTGAATATCTAAATATATGCTAATAAAATAGAAAAGTTATGGTAATGTAGCTTTTTACGCCATATATTTTTCAATAACCGTTTATCAATATAGAAAAGTAGTTATGTTTTATATAAATTTATACATGCTTTTAAGAAGGAAAGTTTAAATTTATAATAAAATTATAATCATTAGTGAACACGTACATTCGAAACAAGCATAAAATGTTATTGCTGTTTTGGTCTTTTAAAACCTTTTTCGCTGTATCTATGCATTTCTCATTTCAACAAATGCAATGCATAAATAATATTAATCTGTTAAAAATGTTTTATTCAGTGTTTATTATTCATGTTATTTACAGCAATAAATGTTCTTTTATTTGTTCTACATTCTGGAGTGTTTTTCACAACTGATGTGAGATCAAAGAGAACCCATAGTTCGGTGCTTAGGCAGTTAGCGAGGTATGTGGGTGGGCTGTGCGAGCCAATCATAAACGTTCTGTAAGCGGATTGGTATCAGTTGGTTGAAAACAGGAGCTTCCGTGAGGAGCAGAGAATAACAGAGTTAACCGTTTTATCGACTTGCTTCAGCTATAACCAATAAACAAAGTAAATTGAATACGTTGGTGAAGGTGTTTACGGCTCCCTATGTGCATCTTGGGGAAACTTGTGGAGGCTGAGGGGACGGGAATGGGTGAACTGCGTTTCGCAATTATTCCTAGCGTGGGTTATATAATGTGGAAATTTCCATTTCCCGCTTAGAATCTACGCCACAATTCAGGTGCATGATTGGCTTAATTTCAGATCTTCTGCGCAGCGTCTCAGAGCCCAAGATTTCACGTTGTTTGTTGGTTTGTGTTGTTCGGAGCACTGCATTGCATCGATCCAAATGTTAACATGATCCTTTGATGTTTCTCTGAAAGGTTCACTTTCTATCCGTATTTATTTTATATGATCAAACGATGTCTAGCCTTGCATGTTAAATCAAGAACAACCTATTTCGGCATTTATTCAAAATCTTATTAAAAATAAACTGATGTAGAGATGAACAAATTTTATCTTGAAAGTACAGAGCGATCCAATGACCTTAAAACCAACTTACTTCTACGATGTTTTGCCTATACGCGAGAAAGCGATTGTTGCCGTTTGCGGGCATCGTAGATTGGCGTAGACACGACCCTCAACCGTTTCATCAACTTTTTAAAAGGTTGTGCTTGCTGACTTGATGAAAGCAAATGCTCAAACTGATCACCGTAGATGTCCATACATGTTTGGCTTCTTTTAAACATACGATCTATCACTCGCTGTAGTTCAGGTTGAGTAATGCTGTCTATTTTTCCGACGGATATTTTGTTTAAATTTTCCAGGGTGTGGATTTGTTTTGTATACGGATTTTTTAATTTACCTTAGAGATAAAAGACGGTAGGGGGACCGAGGGGGCCATAAAGTTAAACAACTCTGTCACTGTGAAACACACTTTCAATTTCTGTATGGAAATATTCGCGGTAAGAACTGTGGCAGAATCTTGTGGAAGAAAAGATGAAACCGCGCTACCTGGTCTCTAAAAAGGGGGACAACATTGTATTCACATATGTGCGGGCATAAACTCTTGCCATAAAAAGTGGCTCTATAGTTCTTCAATCTCCGCGCATGCGCACACACTATACACCAATTTTGTCATCAGGGAAGGGAACTTCATGAACGATATCAGATTTTTCTGCCCTCCAATAATGATCATTTTGTTTCTCGTTCGTCATTCCAGAAAATTGTTCAGTACGGTCATATTTCTTAGTAGTGTACACTATATGCATTTATGTGCAGGATCGCCTGGTTAAAGAGCATGCGCCATAGTTGTTTATATCATTTTAACTGTAACGATTTAATAGATCTTTCCTTAAGAAATTCTTATTTGTTGTGAAAGATTAGTTGAGTTATTTTTAAAGGAATTCTTCAAACGATTCATTATCATTTGATGTTTCTTCGTTGGTACCCTATGCTGTTAGATTTCTTAAACTGATCACTACCCGTGACTTGAGATTTATTACAAAGATTATGGATTGCTGTACGGTCTGAAACTTTTACACCCGGGAATATTTCTTCAAATCATCTTTGTGCTTTACGAGATGACTGAGTTAACACATATGAATCATAAATAATTACACATTGTGCAATAGAAAACAAACACTGATCTATAATTCACTTTGCAATTAAATACAGAACGAAACATACCACTCGTAATAACTGAACTGAACTCAACCACTATCAGATCCACTGACAGCCAAAAGCTTGACGCTGATCCAATCAACGCAACGACGGGAAACATGTATGCACATGCCCAGCGGAAAAACACCGCCTGTTGGTTTCATTGTTCATTTGAACGCTCTGTATTGTATGTGGTACACCTTTTCGAAATAATCATCTTTATTGTAAAAGGTATATGTTATTTAAAATATGATGTTAAAATAGTAATCCGTAACTAAAGTATAACTATCATCGTGACCATTGTGACTACTGGAGTGCAAATCTACATTGGAGGCATAGCTCACACCGATGAACACCACTCATTTACTTAACTAAAATTGCAAAATCGGTCGTGATTATCAAAACAAAAGGAGCCTAAGCTCAATAAGAGGCTCTCATAATTTGAGAGATGTTTATGAAGCCTCTAGTAGGGATCTCCAATTACTCTCACTTTTAGCTTCCAGAACATTCATCTGCAATTCTGCCTTGTTCATGAACGGAAAGAGAGATCATTCTTTTGCTACCCTATCACCGCCAGGGTTAGTCTAAGGTCCTTATTACAATTAAAACATATTTATTTTAAATGCAAAATATTTTACTCGTGTTGCTAAATGTCCAATTTCTGAAAAGATCTGTCACGTTACCAAAATATTTTATCTTGTATACAAAAAGAAAGTTAAGGTGAATAATGTAGCCCAAGTGTAAGTTAGCAGGCTTGGATTACACAGAGTATTATTCATCAGAATTTGGTGCCAAGGCTTCAAAGAATGTACTCTAACTGCTGCATATTGCGAGGTTGGCTTGAGTAAAGATATTGGCTAATTGTAAATGCTCAATCGGATTCAGATCGGGTGAATTTACTGATCAAAACTGGGAAGTCTTTTTTGCTGCCGTACATTCATGCTGTCTGCGCTGAAATATGTCACACTCATTGGTCATTTTTTGATTAGTTTTTAACGCCCGTTTTTACTACAGAGGCACCACAGGCGGTACTTATTGGTGGATATAGAGCTGATGCAGGATAACACTGCACTCGACCTGCGTCATAGAGCCGGAGGCTTCTGTAATACCTGCTATGATGACATAACCACTGCTGGAACATCATGTAATCTTTAGTGAAGTATTTGAAAGTCTATAATGCGCAGTGACATGGCGTACAAACACTTTCTCTTTCAATTGTTGCCATGCGTTTACTTTTCTCGCTTAAGCACAAATGGTGTTTTTTTTTTTCAGAATAAAACAAAAAATTGTGCACAGGAGCAGGATTTTCTACCTCTCTTATTAAATAGCCTTCTCTTTCTCACAATAACGAACTCCAAGTCGTGCGGGAACACCACCTCGCTTTAGAGTATATTCAGGTATGTGAAATGTGATAAAGGAACTATTCACAGAAATAATAAGCTCCGGTAGTTTTTTTGTATTCCTATAATGCATCCTAATGCATAATCGTAAGTTTTCCGTCATCGCATCCTTATTGGTAGCTATATACATGAATATCCCACAAGTCATGCTAAAGTGCCCTATCCACCGCTGGCCATGAAATTTCAACTTTGTGGGAGACGTGAAAGTCTTTCTTCTTGCATTCAGTAGAGCAATGTGCAGGGTGTTTGTTTAGCTCTTCTGTATCCGCCAGATGGTGAGATCATAATACTTTGGTTCATCAGTTTTTAGGTTGATTACAATGTTACAAGATTTATATGCATTTCAAGTTCTATTCGCATTGGTAAGGAATGAACAATTATAACATGGCCCTAACTACATATTTCCTATTTATTTGAAAATAAAATCTTAAATCATTCTGTGACACGTATAGTTATTAATCTGACTTCTTAAATAGAATACAAACCACAAGAGTGGGTTTATTAAAACATTAAAAAGCGTATTACTGTGATTAATGGGTAACTAGTGTACTCCACATTAACGTATCTAATAAAACGTCTTTCACACATGTCTCTATAACATAGACCGATTTTTCAGCTTTCAGCTTTGAATATTTTTTTTAAAAAAATACAAAACTGAAATTAAATATTTCTCAATGCAAGAGGTAATATCGCCATTTGAAAAGATTTGTGGAAAGAACGGGTTTGTTAGAAATTAGCTTTTTATTAATATTCGCATTCTCCATACACGTAGTTTAATGCGCCGTGAAACATTTTGCAACTGGTTTCAATTAAGGAAGATAATATTAAGCGAAGAATGCAGACTTGCATTACAATATCAACCAAGCACATGAATTGTGGCTTACCTTCTAGATTGAAATTTTCCACACACACAAGCTACGCTAGAAATAATTGCGAAACGCAGTACTTCACTGGTTCCATCCTCTCCACCTTCGGGAGTGCTGACTGGTAATTGAATGGACAGGCTGCGTCTGCAAGCGCCTAGCTGGCGCACTACCTAACAAAACAGCTTCGAATCTCTTAAACCAGCTATTTTTATTAAAAGGGAATGATTTGCATTGCGTTACTTTCTTTTATAATGAAATATAAGTTAAACTGACGTGTCAACCATTCCCATCACTTTATCCTGTTGCTAATAATTAACAGAGGTAAATAAGATTTGTACCCTGGGGTCTAACTTTAAACCTTTTTAATTAATTCTGTTCCTAAATACTAGCATGTGATATAATTTCCATCTTTTCAAACTTAAAATGTTGCTAATTCTCTACAAGTATTTGACAATGAAGTTGTCCCTGGCTCTCCATCGATTACAGAGTAATTGAAATAATTAATATTTGTAACTTTGGAATGAGCAACTCAGTAATTATGTGCAAGCAAGTTGTGCATTTTCTTTCAGTGGAGAAACTTTAATGTCATGTAGAATTAATATTGTATAGTGTTTAAATGCGTTCATAAAGTGTAATTTTTTATAATACTTTAGAGATGACAAGTAGTAATATAGCAAAGTAAGGAAAAAATCGCGCCTTTCTCCTGACACAGAAAGACTTGGCAAAAATTCAGACGATGCAAGGTACTCTCTTATGATATGCTTCTAAGGTTGGAAATGCCCCCCGTTTCAGGGCAAACACAGGCCGGTTTGGTGGCAAAGTTGCAGGTGTCCGAGTAGAAGAGCCATTGACAGTAACGTATGAAATCTGTTTAAATTCATGTTAATGGCGAATAGCGAAGCATTTGGCTTGACTAAAATTGTCCAGGGAATAGAAATGATATTCAGTGAGGTAAGCACTCGTCTATGAGAGACGTTAACATAAAATTGGCGGGAGTATTTCGCGCCGTTGCCCGTGGATAGCGTCATTTTGTATTGTGTATAAAGAGGACCAATTTTGCCCAAAAGTGGCGTAGTCTCAGAGTTTTCCGGGCCTACATAGGTGTGGCTGCCGTCACCCGGAGATCAGCGGAAGAGTGGCCTAAGTTCCAAGTACCAGTTCCGGCGACAATGAAGTTTGAGTGTCAGTCACCACGCTAATTGCCGATACATCATCGCCGACCTACATTAAGAATTCTGGTGAATTAACAATCTCTTCGCACTCGGCACCATTTGGTTAACGCAATAAACTTACGTGTTTGCCAAGATTACCTTGCCTGGGGTTCGACGTGAGACGTGAGTTTGCCTGAATATTCATGTTAGGAGAATAAAGGATATCAGCAACTAAACAACGAAGAGTTATTTATCGTCACCTTTTGCATCGGAATCCCATTCATTCAGTCCCGGCTGGCTCAGAGCCGCCAAAATCTGGCGAAACGCCCTCGAAAGAGTTTCATCGAAGAAGAGTGCGGTCGTCTGCAGTAGCCGTGGCGAAATCTGCGATCAGCGGGTGTGAACTATTTACCGCGGCAACCATACAGCCCAATTCCCATCCCCACCATCAAATCCGTTTCAAACTGCTGCCCAAAGTGGGGCAAATAATAAACATTCCGCATCCCATAATCTTAGTACAACTATAGCATAAGATTTCTGAAGACAGTGAGTGTAAAAAAATCCTGACATAGGTGTGCAAGCTTATTATTTTTAATTTTACGATGATTTTTTTTTAATGTGTAACACGTTGATACATCTACTCATTTATAATTTTTTTGTTATTAAAATGTTTGAGATAAAATACATATTTATCACTTTCCCGAATTGAAATAGCCCTGGTTGCAGAGAACCCTTACATAAACAAATAACTCACTAAATGTATTAATGTAGAAAATAAACAAAATAATGGGAAAAAAGAAAATAACATTCATATTTACAGTATAAATTAATAAATGTTATATATTTATCTGAATATTTTACAGCTAAACTTATCGTATAAACCTTCTCCGTTCATGGAGGGTTCTACGCCTCGGCTAATAAGCATCGTACTTTAACTCCACTTACAAAAACATTTCTTAGAGAAAACGCTGGTTTTGTCATTCTTCCTCGGTTAAACACATTCTGACACACCGTATTGCTTCTGATTACATAACTCGTGCTTTCGTTTACATTCCCAAATTCTATTTAAGAAATTTTTGTTGGTTATGGTTAAAGATTTGCGTCAATTTGTATCTGATTTTTCTTCCGTTAAAACTGTACGTTTTGCTATGTTTTTGTTCTGTATTTCAAATTTGTGAACAATATCAGAGAGGTAATTGATCAGGAAAGTTTTGAATTCATGGCGCACGTACGCAACGAGTTGATTCATTTAAAATAAAAAGCAGCCTTGATCTGGAATCAAATTATCCAGTCATCTTTGCGAATGAACGTTTATCGACATGAGATGGACAGCCATGTTCAGAAAGCAATATTCAAGGACATGTAAAGGTGGAAGCGGAGTTAAGTTGGAGCACTGCCGGCTGCGGATACCAAGTAGCCGTGACGCAAAACACCGCTAGAGCGAACAAGATTTATTACTAAAGACTTATAGTAACCATTACATAAAACATTAAAAACAAATGAATATCAAATAAATATTACCCCGACACATTACTGAAAATAAAATGATAAAGAAAAGTTCTAAAAACCAAAAGATGTGTACAGTAAAAGCAATTTTTATATATGAGGTCGATTTATTTAGGCATCCAGAAATAATAGCACATCTCACATACAAAAAATTTGCACACTAATATAAAGGGCAAAGTGTTATGAATTGACATTTTTTTCAATTTCTGATGAAAATCAGTCATATATATATATATATATATATATATATATATATAAAATTAAAGTAGAACTGCTTTCTGTATCAAAATATATAGAAACTTACATTTATCGCCAATAGAAATATGAAATTTAGAATCATCATGTCTGACAGAAGTAAAAGAAACAAATTCAATAAAACTTTGCTGTTAATAGCAAATATGTAGTAAATATTTTACTTACGAATGCGCCGCATCGGAATAGATGTGCGTGTCGTGCGAGCCCTGCGTCTTGCTTGTGCTCTTCCCCTGTAAGAAGAATAAAACTTTTTTAGATTTTGAAAGCGGAGAAACAACATCTTTCTTAAGTACTAACAATTTATTTTAATGACAACTGCGAGTTACTTACATTTTATATTTCAAAAGTGAAAAGTTAAATATTTGCGAAATTAAGAGTACAAGAGTATTCAAAAGCTTGAATCTTCCAAAATAGTACAATATTAAACCAAGAAATACGAAATGAATAAAGTGTAAAGGCAAGCCTCTACATTACAACATATGTTGTAATCTGGATTTAATGTTTTGAAGTTAGTAGTCACTTTCGTGATACATAAAAAATGGCAGGATACGTTTCTTCATTTAGAGTCATGTTTATAGGCAGTTTTTCTTTATTTAATGACATGGTAGTTTGGTCCTGCATGGAAATCAAGTAGAAAATCTTCGATAATAATTGGAAAGTTCTTTTCGTGTGTTTCTCCCTAATACAGTTGCTTCTGCTCATTTAACGAATATTAAAGCAGATTTCGTTAATACAGAAATGCGGCGCGATCCATTGAAATATATTAATTAACTTGTGGTGTTTTTCTACTGAACGCGTTTACACGTGTTTCCCGCTATTAACTGCAGCAAGAAATGCTTCTGGCTGTCAGTGTGTATCTAATGGTAACTGAGTTCAATTCAGTTATTTAGAATGGTCTGCTTTGTTCCCTATTTAATAGCCAAAGTAAATTATAGCTCTGTATATGTTTTCTATTGCACAACGTGTATTTATTTATGATTCATAAACGCTAATTCAGTCAGCTCTGAAGTTCAAAGACGATTTAAAAAAAGATTTCCGGGTGAAAATGCTCCAGGCTGCACGAAAGCCATGATCTTTATAATTAAATTTCAGGCCAACAGACAGCGTAAGGTTCTCACAGAAGAAACATTACGTGGCATCGATAATGTTTGGAGAATTCCCCCCAAAATCATTTAGACATCCTTTATAACTATGACTAAGTGTAAAGAGCTACTAAATTGTTAAAGTAGAAGCAATATAAAAGAACTCTGCCATACGTGAATACAATTTTGTCCCCCCTTTTTGCAGAACTAACCGACAAGGAGCGTGATTTCGCCTTTTTCAACAAGAATATGCCTCAATTAATACAGTGAATATTTCGATGAGATAAGTTGACAGTGTGTTTCAGAATGGCAAGCGTTATTACTAAGGATGGGTGGCTCCATAGGTCCCCCGACCTAACCTCTTACGTCTTTTGGTCTGGAGTAAATTAAAGAAATACTATATATAACACAAAGTCATACACCCTGAAAGAACCAAAAGAAAATATCCTGCAGAAAATAGTCAGTATTACTCAATATGAACTACAGCGAGAGTAGTATGTATTCCGATTTAGACGCTGAGCTGAAGCTTCTGGTGCTAACACCCCTGTTGAACCTGTCGCGCACAGTAGCCAACAACAGCCAGCCAAGTCGGAACATTATTTATTATACAAAATGACGGATATAAAACGGTAGACATATAATTACCAAAATGTTGGGAATTTAGTAATATAGTTATACAAAAATGTTGGGCCAACTTGCACACAGCAGCCAGTAACAGCCAGGTAAGGAGGGACTGTTTAATCATATGATTATATAAAAATGATGGACCATCGTGAACGCAGCAGCCAGAAACATCCAACTAAAATGGAACTATTTTACACATACAATTATACAAATGTGGCGGGATATCTTTCACAAAGCAACCAGCAACATCCAACTTAGGCGGGTTTATTATACAAAAATGGTGGTCCATCTTGCACACAGCAGTCATTAACTGCCAGTTAAGAGGGGTTATTGTGTACATAAATTATATAAAATGGTGGGAATTTGCTTCCTTATCTACCTTTTAAGCCTGGCAAGAAGGGTTTATTTTATTGAATGTGAAGCATGTTGTGTGTTTGTAAATTATGTTAAAACATATGAAAAATATATTATAATTATGCAAAAATGTTACAATTATGAAAAAATATGGTAATTGTTCATAAAAAATCGGTAAAATCGAAGGGAATTCAAAAAACGGCGAAAAATCTGTAAAAGCAATAAAATGCTTTCAAATGCAAACGACAATGTAATTATGAAAAAAAAATTGTTAAAATGCAAATGACATTTAAAACACAGTTGACAATGATAAAATGCGAAAAAATGGCTCTAAATGCAAAAATGTTTGTCAAAATGCCAAAAATATATTTAAATGCAAACCACACAGTTAAAATGTAATTGAAATTGTTACGACACAAAATTAAGCTTTAGGTCTCATGTAGTAATGAGTTAGGAAAAAATAAATAATAGTATAGCTTAAGCCAATTGCAGCGTGAGTGTATCCAGCTCTGCCTCTGTCTTCTACTAAGCGTTGGTGAAAGTTGTGTTGGTATATGTTTTTCCATCGAAATCAGGTTTGTACCTGTTTAGGCGCCGAAAGCTTTCACCCCAGGTATGTTAAATGCTATTGTTTCCCCTGGGTAACCCTGTTAAAAGCATCCCTATGTTTTGTGAATTCTAGTCTTCACAGTTTCTTTCTTCCGTTATTGTTTAGGGTCAGGTATATTTTCTTGTTTCCCTTGGGTCACTCTGTTAATGGCGCCATGGTGTTGCAAACCTGCCCCGATATGTTCGTGACGGGGATTGTAGAAGTTCTGTAAACACAAACTATGTTGCATGAAAAAGTAATATTGCGCGAAAAGGGAGGTAAAGCCGTGGATCCCGTGTCGTACATTTACGGCATGATAAAGAACCTCAAACCTGAAAAAAGAGTTCTCTGAGCAAAATTTGTAGGCCATTGCAGGCCCTGATTTAAGTGGAACACTAATGACATGAGATGTTAAATAGCATCCGTAAATAAACCAAATCAAAAAAAAAAAAACTCACAAATGGTGCAAACTTTCTTCGACTTTGCAAAATTCAAGGCGTGTTTACAAGCAAAAACGCTACAAATAACGAATGACAGATGACAAACGGTAAACAAATCATAGCATCGCAGTATTGTGATGACGAACAGAAACGCTATGAACTTATGCTTCAAAATAAAAATTCAAATACTTTAAAACTATTTGAAAAAGTGAAATTAGTCGCAAACTGCAGACATCACTGTCACCCTTTGTGAATATAAATAGTCTTAAATGTTAAATACATCTGAAAAAAAAATTCTTGATTAAAGCACTAATAAAAATTAACACTATCGGATGCAGTATATAGAATATAATCTGCTTAATCAAATGATTACTAAAATCATAAAAATTTTCGCATTTTGGAATTATTACGATTCATAACAAAATTATAAATTCTTCCATAAGGAAAGGAACATATCTCGTACCAATACTGTAAATAATGCCATGTAAGGCAACATTAGAATTTGTTAATATTATAGCGTATGTTAGGGGATGTATGAATGGGAGTTGGAGACGAATGCGTTGAGAATGAATGAACCCACTGTACCACAAACCTCATTTGACAGCTCTAGTGCATCCATATCGTTTGGTTAACCAGACAGGCGAGACTTAGCTTTCTGAGAGGAATTGCTCTCGCCCAATTCGGGACTTTGGTGTTAAAGCGTCCTGGTTATCACTCTCCGGGTTCAGAAACCAGAATTTCCAAAGCCGTAAGGGTTAATTGCAACTACAAACTCAGGATTACGCAGGAAATGAGTGGTGGATATCAATAATGGTGAAAGGGAGAATTTAGTTGCAGAGTGTCGGTGAAACTAAGTTGAGGTAACGAGAGAATCCTAAGAAAAGTTCACTGCATAGTACAGAGAGCTGAACTGCTCGATGCTGCATTTATAGCAATCCAGTACAAAATCAAACAACATGTGAAACTGAATCACATTAAAAACATGGAAAAATAAAAATTCTTAAGCTCTCATACAGAAATATATTTGTATTTATGTTACTTCGTCATTAGCATTAATCCTAACACCTTGTATGTTCTATGTTTGACCGTGCAATGATGAACACTTTCTAATGTGTGAACTAGATCTTGAGATGAATGCCTTTTATGTCACTGGCAGCCTTCCACGCATTTCCCAATCTGACATGCGCGTGCCTTCCCCCCTTCCTCTTGTGCTCTGTTCCTGCGGCTCTCGAGCTTTTTAAAAGGAAACGAGGATTAGGGACCACCTGATCACACTTAAGTTAACTTACGGTTTTTGTACGTTTCATTTGGTGTTGCGTTTTAAAGTCCTTTTACTTAAATTTTGATATTTAATTACTAAATTGCATCTAATATTTATTAGCTTTTTCTGACAAAATTGGTTCTTTTCTATTCCATGAATTTAGAAATGTGATTGGTTTGATTCCAAAAAGTGCTCGAATCGACTATGCGAAGAATGTATATTTGTTACTTATTTTATTTGAACGCTTCTCAAAATTCTCATTTGATTCAAATTGTGTTTTTTTATTTATTAAAATGTAATATATTTGAAAGGACGAGTGTTATAGTTTGCAAAATTCAAAATAAAGTTTGCATTTATGGCGCAATATTTTCATGTACGTTGTTATTAAATTATATAAGTACCAGTACACCAACTTCTCTCAAATTTCGTCTTCTAAGAAGACGGAATCTTCTTTATGTAGACCCGTTTCTGACACGCCAGATATCTGTTCGACAGGCTATCACATAGATAAAGTTTCCGAAACGTAAGGTATCAATTGCAGAGCTTTATCTCTTCGATAAATTTATCTGAAACATTAGGTATAGTATATCAAAGAGATATCTTTTCGATATCTTATCTTACGAAAAATAACGTGTGTTACATGTAAGACGTCGGAGAGTATTTTACATGTGTAGAGTTGCAGTTTGCAAATCTTTAACGAAGAAAATTACAATAAATCTATTTGGAGATCATTTCTATTGGCGTGATATTTCCGCGCAATAATGTTTGAGAAAAAACCGAAAAAGAATTAAATTTTCAGTTTTTAATTTACAACTTAATGTACGCTAACGCTATCTGTCCTTTTATTTTCATTGATATATTTCTCTTCTTACACTGGCACAATTAACAGATTTCAAATTTGCCAAAGCTCTTATCAGGTTAAGCGTTCCGTTCATTTTGCCGTCGATTTAACTGTGTAATTAAATTATGACATATGACTACATTGTCATTTTGTTTCAAATGCACATTTCACTTCAGCACTTTTGTTTGTGTTGGTTTTTAAGGTTCTCGGTAAATTCCACGAAAAATGTCTTCCCTTGTCTCGTTCACTTTTGATTCCATTTTCACAATTTTTGCTTGTAAAGAGAGTGCGTTTGCCAAACACATATAAATGAATGTACACTAATAAAAATGATCAAATGGAAGAATAAAATAAAATTCCTGCCCAATTGGGAAGCTGGACCTTTCTGCCATCTCTCTACTGAAATTAACACTGCGACATGTTCCTCTGTATTTCTCTTACATCGAGTTACTTGCCACTTTTTGCTTTTACAGTCGATTTTGTAGTGGAACAGAAGATTACAATTCCCTACTTTTAATAATACACTTGTATTTTACATGATACTTTCTGTCCACGGTACAATCAGCAGGGCTGCTTGGATATTTCCCGGGATCGAATTCTGAGTGCGCATGTCACGTAATTGCCGTACCACTTGTTTCTCTTTCAGACGTGTCTGCAGAAATAAAGGAACGACCTAATTGAACACAAACGCAGAACATTTATTACTACTTTTTTGGCGATTATGTTGGCACTACCCACTTATGTTTAATTAAAGCCCACGCGGTTTTCTTATAGCTATAATATAACATTTAGTGGTTAACCGAATTCCGCTCATTAATTCTGACTAGATTGCCCTTGAAGTTCCAAGTTCACAATTTTTCACTAGTGGAAAGTTTTAAAAACGCTGAACATGTTTCACTGAATACTAAATTATACTGATGCTAAAACTCAAATTCCAGATCGGGATCCTTTCTTTCTTATTATTTCAGATTATATTAGGATTTTTTTTCGCCAAAATATTAGCAAGAAAATTAATGTGGAAAAATTACTTCGAGTTGTTATTTGTGCTGTAAAATTTACTTCTGGATAAGTTTATTTTATTTAGTAATTTTACAGAATACCACTCACATTTTTTACAATATACTTCTCTCCATACAACACTTCGAGTATCGGGTAAAAGTATAAGTATTATATATTAAAACTGCTGTAAAGCGCAAAAAGCACAATGTACGGCTTTCAGAGATCAGCTATTGGCGGTAATTATAAAACTAAGCCATGTCTGCCAGCTCCCTAACCTAACATTTATACGTCCCGGTAAAATTCAGAAACATTATTATGTCAGCTAAATATAAGGTAGACATGTAGGAGAAAGTTATATAATAATAATAATAATAATAATAATAATAATAATAATAATAATAATAATAATAATAATAATAATAATAATAATGCCTCGCGGTAATTGAGATACCCCTAATAAACAAGCAAAACCAAAAATCACGATTTACCCGCCTCAATTACCTTTTATTTTAGTGACAAACAGTGAAATTTCGTGCCTATTTTGAAAAAAAAGAGTACATTTTCATCCAAGTTCAACCTTTTAATTACTGAATTTTTAACTTCCACGTTTAACAGCTGCTCGTATAAACAAAAACAAACTAATTGCTTTGATAGCAGCGACATCAGATGTATTCATTAAGAAGCTCCCCAAATCTGATCGAACTTTACAAGCAAGGATATCAAAGTCAACTTTCCCTATTCTGTTTTTTTTTTATGTTCTATTGTCTCACAGCAATGTTCAATTGTACAGCGAGCGCATAGTAACTACGTGATAAATACGCAAGTCTCCATCTGTGGGACAATTCTGAACTTCCTATCAAACAGGCAGTTATCAAAAGGTAAAGTTCTCGCTCGGAAACGGATATGAGCTATCTGCCCAAAATAATGTGAGGAACAGACAGTTATCAAGTAGATGTCTAGAGCGTTATGCAGTCGGGCCCTAGGAAGTTAATGATAAGTGATATCGAAAGGGACGTGGGTTTAGTGGTTGTGGTCAGATCGATCGCTGTGACTCGCGTTAATTCCACAATCTTCCTAACCTGTTCTATAAGCAGCGTGGAAGGAAACTCGGTGTTATAGATGAAGCTAATAATAGAATTTAATAAGGGGACACCAAAAGGTCTAAATATGTTTTTATCTATCTCTTAGAAGATATCAAGAAAATAAACATTTTACCTCGAAACTAATGGGCAATGCTGTTTAATGCTTTGCAGCGGCTCTCTCTTCTTCTTCTCTCTGTTACGACTAATTTACAATTTACCTTGGTCGCCATCTAGAGTTACCAGTATGATGAAACTGCCGTAACAACAAAAGAGGAACTGGTAATCAGAATCCATGCTGCATGGGAGGAAGTGAGAGTAAACCCAGTCATTTTGCGTCCAGCGAATAAATGCGAAGATATCCTTTTTCTTCAGAAACAGGAGTCCGACGTTTGAACATTTGTTTTAAGTTAAATTAAGGAAATAAAATAAAACTTTGATACAAACCACATAAGCGGAATTACTGTTTTTTTTTTTAAACTTTATTAACAACGACTTGTTAGTATTTCCAATGGTAGGTTTGCCTCCATTCTTCCTTAACTCATTCCTTCCGTTTTTAATTACATTGATTACTTGATATCAGGTTACTTCAGCGCCATACGTCCCAGAGCTCATTTAACGCAGCCAATAATTAATTTCATTCATCGTCCGATAAGACCAAAGATGCTGGAGGAGTTAAACCTGCAATAATTGAATGAATACTACCTTGGTCACATTGTGCTTGTGTAAAGTAAAACTAAACCCCAAATGCTAACATGCCGGAGTGTTTACAAAAGTCCAATCTGTGGGAATTGTAAGGGTTCTAGCGTTACATGCACTATTCATCTGAAGGAATAAGTAGTCAGAACACGTGTCTTCATCCCTAGATAACTGCGTAATTGATAAGGCTGCCACGTGTTTCCAATGCACTTATTTTGCCACTGCAAATCATATATGCTTGTTAGGTATAATACGAGCAACAGCTTCTTTACCTTCGCTCGGTATCGTTTTGAAACAACCTCTGTCAATTACTTTGAAATTACCATCACCCAATAATAGGGAAAGATTCAAATCTGCTCTTACACAATATCTATGCAATAATATCTACCTATTATTTAGTTCACGAAATCATTACTGAATAATGTACGAAAGTCATTAGTGCTGTTCTCTATTTTTTCTTGTATTGCAGTTTGCCTCATCGCGGGTTTGACCCGGGTCAGGGTCGATAAATTTTTTGTGCATAAAAATCCTAAGTATGGCTTTCATCGGAAAGGAAGTATAGCCATAGGCCATGTTGTACATTTATGGCACATAAAAGAACCTAAACCCTGAAAAAATAGACCTCTTAAGCAAAATTTATCGGTCGTTTCACGCCCTGAATTAAATAGGAGGCTGATTACCTGAGATGTTAAAGAGCGCCAGGAAATAAACCAAATAAAGAAAAAAATTGTATTGCAATTGTATGAGATTGAGTATGTGTATTTATATACTTGCAGTTTTCATCTGCATATAAATATCGTTAATATAGCTGTATACTGCTTGACCTGTTCCGCTCTAGTAGAATGCAGTGAATAACCTCGACATCCTGTAATGTTTTCTTTCACCGGCTTACAATAGTCATGGCAGTCTCACGGGTGCAACCCCTCCGTGCCCTAAAAGTACGATAAAGCTTCCAGTGAATCTTTTGAGAGTCCAAGTATTGGCACATAATATCAGATAATATGGTTTACACTCTACGAACCGCCACGAGTGACCGAGGTCGTTAAGGCGTGAACTCGTGAGCGGGAGTTCTGGTTATTGGAATCCCGCCAAGACAGTCCTCCCTGACTCAGGTTTGCCTCAGTCCTCATAAATGGCAAATGCCGGGGAGGTACCCTAAGCTTGGGCCTGGAACGTTTCCCTCCTTAAATATCCTTTCCCAATTTATCATTTCATCTCATCTATCATCAGTTCCATCGCCTATGGTGCCTCATAGGAAAACGGGCGTAAAACGCTACTCAAAAAAAAAAAAAAAAAAACGCTCTACGACAATGTTAAGGCTTCTTGCCTTTGCACAAGGGACAAGTTAGGCGACTAGCGGATTACTCAGATCTGAAATCTTGTACTGGAGGAGATACGGTTGTCTTGCATAGGATGTAGGGGCCAGATGCAAGATTCGCTATAATGCTACACTAAATCTCACATTAAAAATAAAACCAAAGACTTTTAACTGTAAAATTGTAAAGCATTTTGAGAGCACAAATTCTGGAACAATACAAGAATCTAGATCTGAATGTGACAATAGCAGCAGTAGCAGCAGCAGCAGCGGCAGCAGCAGCAGCAGCAGCAGTAGTAGTAGTAGTAGTAGTAGTAGTAGTAGTAGTAGTAGTAGTAGTAGTAGTAGTAGTAGTAGTAGTAGTAGTAGTAGAGGTAGTAAAATGATGATGATGATGATATGTTTCCTGGCCAAGTTTAGTTCATTAGACATTCTCTTACACTCAACCAGGTTAAAATATCAAATACATAAAATAAATGAATGAAAATGTGCATAGTGAATAATGATACATATAAATGTATAAGATAGATAATAAAGAAAGAGTAAGTAACATAAGATTACACGAAATATAAAGGACGAAAAAAAATATTTCCAGTGTTATCTAAAATTAATAAAAATATAGACACCAAGAACGAGGCAAATATAAAATAAACCAGAAGTTAATTAAGAATTGATGTAATAGCAACAATGGCATGTTAACATGTTTTAGTATTCTAAGTATTGACATCAAATAATAATTAACAAACACAAAATTAAGCCGAAGCGCCTAGTTTTGCACACAAAACAAATGTCTAAATGATATAGGTTTAATGGTAGTTAAACTTCCTACCCCTGATATATAGAGACAATGGATTCTGAGAAAGTCTGAATTACCTATCCTGTAAACAAAGACAAGAAAGTTGTTGGATAATGCATTCAGAAATATGACCATGATGGCCCATATTAAAAATAAAGAGAATGCGTGCCGTTACCCCCCCCCCGGCCCAGCCGTGTCTCGGTGATTAGCGGGAAAGTAAAACAATAAAACAAACAAACCATTCAACAATATGCCAAACAATTTAAAATGCTTATTACTGAACAAATTATCACATGAGGTTTTAAAATTCCCAGCCTGCATTTTTTCCATCTCTTTAGAAAATTATTCATCGCTCGCTGTAGATCATTTTGAGAAATTCGGACAATTTCCCGACGAATATTATCTTTGAGTTCTTGTACGCTGTGCGCGTTCGTTTAGTAGACGGCATTTTTATTTACCCGAGAGATAATAATCATAGGCTGTTCAATCGGGAGACCAAGGGGATCATATATCCCCACTAATACCTGTCTTCTGTTTTCTGGACACATTGTGAATTGCTCTCATTAAATTATTCGCAGGGTGAACAGCAGCATAGTCTTGTTGAAAAAATGCACGAGTACAGTCGGTTAATTCTCTGAAAGAAGAGGTTAGTATGGTATTCACGTAAGTAACAGTATCAATTATATGCAAAAATAAAATAAAAATAAAATGACCCTATGATTCTTTCACCACTTAGTCAACACATATGAATCGTATTTAAAGACACGCTGTGCCATTGTAAACACACACAAACAATAATACACTTTACACATAATGTAGAATTAAGAAGCGAACAACACAACACACACCCGGGAACAGCTGCGCTACGACTGCGACAGTCAGTAAACAAGCAGCGTTATTACCCCGTCCAAGGCGCGGCAAACGAGTGGGGGCTCGCTCATAGGAAATATACCCCGGGGAAAACATTACTGATAGCACGGTATAAAATGTTGCAATAATCAAAGTGAGACAACAGCAGATTTGAATTTGGATTTCTATATGTTTCATAGGAAGAACTTTTACCAATCATTTTTAACAATGCAAACATAAGAGAACGATTTTAGAGGTTTTTCTGACTGATTCTGACGGATTTCCAGTTCAAGCTTCAATCAAAGTAGATAAAGAGATTTTTACTGTATAACTGAAAGAAGTGGTTTTGTTGTTGATGGTCAGAGGTTGAAGCTCAGTCTTTACTGGCCAAACAAAATGACTTGGATTTTATATAAATATCAATTTCAATTTTCATCTACATTAAAAGCAGACAGTTGTAATCCCGATGTGGAAACAGACATTATCTCTAGAGTTGCTTATGAAGCTACAGGTTTTCGAAATAAAAGAATAAAGAAATTATTAGCTATATGCAATGAATATGGAGAGAACAAACTATTAAGATAAAAAGTTAGCATACTTAAAATATCCCAAAAGTAAATCAGAAAATAATAAAATTATTTAAAAGATTTTCCACTATAGCAAAGAGAGAAATAACTTCAGGGTGAAAGTTGAAACAGATATATATGTAACTTTGAAAATAAAGACCATGCAAACTCGAGAATAGCTTTCAAAGTAATGCAGGATCTAAACAAAGAAGAGAAAGATGCTGCAGACTTAAACAAAATTATACAATAAACAAGGACAGTGTTATAAAACCGTGTGCAGCTCAAATGAGGAGAGTATGACAAAGGTACACAATAGTGACAACACAGATAAATCATGTAGATCCAAAAACAATGGAACAATTAGAAAACGTGCTAAAATCGTTTAAAATGTCCAGAAACAATAACCTAACTAATGAATTAATGAAATTTTCTGCAATAGAGATTATTGTATGTACTAAATAGGTGTTGGATGAAAAATAAAATTCCAAGGAATGGAATAAAGCTGTTATATATCCTGTTATAAAAAAGTACCAGAATAGATTGTAATTATTAACGGGGCATAAGAATACTCGATGTAACTTATAAAATTTATATACAAATATTAAAATAACAGCAAGAAGAATAGAAAAAATATCGGATGTAGTGTTTAATGACGAAAAACACAGGTCCAGAGGAGAAAGATCCTGCTCAGATCGTGAATTCGTCGGTCCTGGTGGTGTTGTGGTTCCAATACTTGCCTCCTAAACCCAAGTTCGCGGGTTCGAACCCGGCCAGGACCGATGGATTTTTTCGGCCATAAAAATCCTAAGTGTGGCTTCCTTCGGAAGGGAAGTAAAGCTGTGGGTCCCGTGGTGTACATTTACGCCACGAAAAAGAACCTCAAGCCTGAAAGAGAGGCCTATGAGCAAAATTTGTCGACTGTTTCACGCCCTGTGTTGAATGGGACGCTGATGACCTGAGATGTTAAAGAGCGTCCATAAATAAATCAATAAAAAAAATCGTGAATTCATATTAAAACAACACAAAAAATAAGAGAATTTGATTTAAAAACCTTTTCCGTTAGTCAATTATGAAAAACAAAAACATTCTATTAGAGTACGTTGAAACAAATTATATGGCATTATGGTAGATAATGAATACCCAGTACATATTATAAAATAATGAAGAGTTTTAACGAAAGCACAAAATTTGTATTAATACAACTTCTGTATTTAGAGAAATGATTAAATCAAGATGTACGATAAGGATATCAATTAATTCCTCCATTTTCATATTTATTTCATATTCATATTTGCATTGACGCAGCTCTTAGTAAATTGCAGAGTGAGTTGAGTCTTAATTTTAAAAGAGGCAGAAGGTTTTATATCTACTTTTATTTGCAGACATCCAAGCCATACTCAGATTCCGATGAACTTCAAAAGGCAATATATAATCTACAAAAGATTATGCCAAATTATAATTTACAAATATTAGTAGAGAAATCTGAAGCCTTTACCTTTGAAAGTAATAGGCTGTTAGATCTAAAATAGTTTTGAATAACATAATATAAGAAAGCAAACATTTCTACTTATTTAAGTTGTTACATTTTATATGAAGAAGATAATAATTTGCATAAAAAATTTAACGATATTTCAGCAAATAAGTAACACTGTGCAAAGGACATTACGAAACCAAAAAGTACAAATTATTGCATTTCACCAAACATTTTATACATATTAGTAAAACTTGGGCTCAAAACAGAACAGCTGGAAAAAGAATCGAATGTACAGAAATGATCTTTTTAAAACGTATTGCAGGCTATTCTTTGCAGTGTTTTCAAAAATATTTTCAATTAGTGAAAGTTAAAAACGTATAAATTAGAATAGAAAATAGTTTAAAATTCAATGGTTGCACCTTATAGAAAAAATGGACATCTAAATGCACAGAAAAAAAATGTTTCTTTATACAAAGCACAAGAACGATAGTAGTGTCTACCCCTCCTTGAGCAATCTTTATTGCAAGTTGCTGCATTAACGACATTCAGTGACAGACCGTAGCATGTGTGGTAGTGTTACCGCTTTGGATTGTTTCAGGGTTTTGGGGCGAATAATATTATGTTGGAAGGCGGAAATTTGTTGACCTTCAAAGATATGGTGGTGACTGAAATTTGTTGATTGTCGGAGCTTTGTGGGGTGGGAATTAATATTTCTGGACTTTTTACAAATATTTCTCAGTTATGTTGTATGCATTCGACCTTTAATTTGCAAAAAATGTTATAATTATGTGAAAATTATTGATAAAATGTCCATCACATTGACAAAATGTTAATGACATTGTTACGACGCGGAAAACAACTTTCAGATCTCCTCTGTGTGCATGTAGCAATGTGTTAGGAAAACATATACAATATTATTCCTGGAACAACTGCAATGAGTGTTTTTCTACCTCTGGCTCCGCCGACTTACTGAGTGTGAACTAGAGTTGTGTTACTATAAGTTTTGTCACCTCAATCGTGTTTCATCATGTTCAGGCGCCACCTATCTGAAAGCTTTCCCCCTCTCCAGGGGTCGGGTATATTTTTTACCTGTAATTGTTTCCCCTTGGGTCGGCGTACTATTGTCTTCTCAAAGGTTGTTAAAAGCATTCCCGTGTTTGCTGAATTTACGTTTTAAAAGGTTTTTCTGGTGGTGTTTTAGGGTCAGGTATTTTTCAACTGCTATGTTTTTCCCTAAGGTCGATGTGCTATTGTCTTCTCAAATATTATTAAAAGCAATCCCATTTTTTTGGATTCACGTCTTAAAAGGGTTTTCTGGCGGAATTCAGGGTCAGGTATTTTTTACCTGCTACTGTTTTCACTTAAGTCAGTCTGTTGAAGGATTTCCGATCCAAGTGGCCTATTAAATGCAATTTTTAGTGTTCCTAAGAATGCCTGTCTAAATGATTTTTCTAGCGGTATTTCTTAGGCAAGGGGATGCATAAAATCAATGTCATATGTTGAAAACACAGAGGCGGGGCATGTACAGTAGAATAATCCATTCTCATTGGTTGAAATCCAAGATGGGTCGCACATATGCAATGTTTACTAAATCGTAGAAATTGTAAAGGTCTAATATACTCCTGTGTGTTTACAGTGACAGACTCTATGTGCTTGTAAACTCTATAATATACCAAGTACGTACGTACATGTGCAAAAACATTACATGCAAACTTCTCTCGTTGTGCAACTTCCATTTGTTTTTTTTTTAATTAATTTGTGTTTGTTTATGTAATTCAAATTTTAAATAAGCCAGTTTTCTAAAAAAGTCGAGTAGAGGCAGGGACTGCTCACATCTTGCCTACACAAAGTCTAGTGACTTGTGGTGAGAGAGAGGGAATTCGCTCCCGGCGTTGAGCTGACAAATGGGGGAAATCTCACTGGTTTTCAGCTGTCGTAGTTACGCTTTTAGCAATTAGAAATTATATATACTATGTCAGTATATACTTTTTGGATAAAAGTTCTGACTTTTGTGGAAATATGCATTAAAATCAAAACACACAGGAAAAACGCACATAATACACATTTTTAGCAATTGGAAATTAAACATACTGTGTCAGTACAAACATTTTTGTTAAAAACCTGACTTCTGTAGACATATGCATTAACATAAAAAAGCATTCGTAAAAACGCACATAAAACGATGTTTTAGCAATTAGAAATTAAACATACTATGCCAGTACAAACATTTTGGATAAAAAGCCGGACTTTTGTAGAAATATGCATTAAAATAAAACAATTGAGAAAATATGATTCTTTACATAAAACACATTTATAAGCAATAAGTGATACTTGAGAAATTAAACATACTAAAACAAGAAATACGCTGAACGCATTTGCATTTGCACACATATGTAAAAATGGGGATGTAATATTATGGAAGTTACAAGTACGTTTCACGGGGTAAACTACTCGCACACGAATTATTGCATATTTTCAAGTCTTATTTCCTAAAATATTACAAATTAACGCACTGCATAATTGCATCGTACCAAAAAAGAAGTATATACCCATGCTAAAAAGATTTTTTTTAGAAAACACGTAGAAAAGTAAAATATATATATATGCACTGGGCGTATTTGCTCTTGTAGATATTGTTATATCTAAAATGGGTATGTAATATTATGGATGCTACAACTAAGAAGTGCTTGACAATAGAAACATTTTCATTAAAAACTGGATTTTTGTAGAACAATTGTACTCATTCATTTTACCCCATAATAATGATTCTACATTCAATATCGTCAAGTATAAAGTTCACAAACGCAATGTTAAAAAAATGGGTTCCACAAACCAACATAAAATGGCAATATTCATTGATTTTATACTATTTACATTGAAGTCTACTCGACCTTTTTTAAACTGGCGATATATAAAATCTGAATTATATAAATAAACACAAATTAATTAAAAAATCCAAATAGAAGTTGCACAACTCGTAAGTTGACCTGTAATGTTTTTGCACATATTCGTATGGACTTTATGTATCATAGAGTTTACAAGCACGTAGAGTCACTCACTTGAACCTATGAGATTGATTTTACGCGTCTTCTTGCCTAATAAATACCGCTATAAAAATCAAGTAGACAGGAATTCTTAAAAACAGGAAAAAATGCATTTAACAGGTCCTAGGTTGTAAATCCTTAACAGACCGACTCAAGGGAAAGCAGTAACAGGTAAAAAAAAAAAAAATCCTGATTCTAAAACACCACCATTAAAACCTTTTAAAGACATGAATTTACAAAACATGGGAATAATTTTTAACAGCCTTTGAGAAGAAATGGCAGGTCGACACTAGGGGGAAAAAATAGTAGGTGAAAAATGCCCCACCCCTAGTGAGGGAGAAAGTTTTCAGAACAGGATGAAATATGATTGAGGTGAAAAAACACACACTAACACAACTCCAGTTCACACTTAGTAAGTCGACGGAGACAGAGGTAGAAAAACCCCCGTTGCAATTGGCCTAGGTATCGTATTTTCTATTTTTCCTAACGCATTGCTACATGCACAGAGCGGTGATCAGAAAGTATTTTTCGCATCGTAACAATGCCATTTGCATTTTATCAATGTGATTGCCATGTATCAATGGTTTTTACATAATTAGAACATGTTTTGCGTATTAAAAGTGAAATACATATAACACAACTGAGAAACATTTGTACAAAAACAGAAAAATAATAATGCCCCCCCCACAAAGCTCCCACGATCAACAATTTTCCCTCAAAACCAGATCTTTGAAGGTCAAAAAATTTCCGGCATGTAACAAAATATTACTCGTTCCTTAATTGCCATCAAAAATCGTTTTAAAAAAGCTTCGTTAAAACCCATTTAAGTCAAGAAGCACCATCTTCACCCCATCCCCTTGAAAATAATTTCCCTTCTTGGGCTGATCTTTGTCGCAAGAATGCATACTATCACATACACCGTGGAGGAGCATCATAAATTACTAAATTAATATATTTTTGAGACGTTTCTTATTTCATAAGGATAAATATTCTTTAACTTAAGTTAACATTGCTGGCTCAGATAGCACAAAGATGTTGCAAGAATCAATTGGATAACCACTTCCTATGGCACTCCCTAAGGCTCTTTACCATGACATCAGCACCTTGCAGAGTTATGCTGCACCCGGAGACTGTCATGCGTCACTAGGAAGTATTCAGAACACCTACTCAGTGTTCTTGTATTGGTTCATACATTTTAAATCTAGGGCGTTGGTACACCATGATTAGTAATGCCGACATGACAATGTAGAAACCCTCTAGACAAGCATATTTTATATAAGGAGCTGCAGAGCTCACTGACGGCGCTCTTAGATTCATCTACCACGTCCTCGCCCGCTGGGCCCTGCCGTAGTTGCCCGCTTCTGCTAGCTATGCAGGATCGACGCCGCTGACGCCGACGTGATTTCACTCTTTCTCCTACAACAGCCGACACATCCCCTAAGGTAAAAACTCCGTCATGTAGGGACCTGTATTAACATTACATAACCTGTAGTACTCCAACTCAAAACCCACGTGTGTAACATGTAATCATAGAGTCAGATAATTAATAAATGGATCTGCCAAGCGAGTAAAGTATTTTCCATCATACCTCTCACCACTGCTCACCCCCACGTCACGAAATTGGTCGTGACAATATCACTGAAAGGGTCGCACTACATGTCGGTGATGCAGCTACCCATGTCGGCAACGTTACCATACATGTTACAGACTGCCCCTGTATTTCAGTAATGTAGAAACATGCAATAAAGATTACTTAAGAAGGGGCATACACTACTGACGATGTTCCGTGGGATGTTCAAAAGCATGATGGAAAGCTTTCTTTCGAGTCGAAACATGCCCAAATGCTTAGCCTTGCACTATAAAATGATATTTTTAATCCTAAACTAATGTCACTTGTGCATTACAGGAGCAGTATACTTAAAGCAAGTGAAATGTTTCATAGGTGACCATATGTCATACATTTTAACAAAAACGCTTTCTATTTAACCCTGTGTCCGGATATCTGAAAAAGCACTACATTTTAAAAATTTAGTTAAGATTGTTAAACTTAATATTTGCTTTCCACCCATTTCAGAGAGTAATTTGCGTGCACAAAGATCGTTGCTTCTAGAGAATAAATGCCATGATTAACTTAAATACTGAATCACTGGAAACTTTGTTTTTGGTGAGTGCAGCTCTACATAATTTTAACGTAAAATAACTCAGCATGAGAAAATAAATTATAGTTTTGTACAGTATAGTGTTGTTTTTATGCCATCTGATAATTCACTTTAGGCCTAATAGCAATAAATGTAACAGCATAATTTCGTTACAGAACGTAAAATTTCGTAAATTGAGTGTTTCACATAGTTATGCATAGAGTTATACTTGAGATGTAAGTTCCTTTTGTATGCAGAGATCTTCCGGTCACCACAAGCTTTCATCACTATATTTGCCTTATTACAGCACTTCAACATATTTTAGAACATTCATTCAGTTGAAAGCAACAAGATTGAGATTTCGCTGCATTTATCCAGAGTAAAGCTGCATAAACTTGTTGAATTCAGAACGTTAAGCACCACTCTGCTTTCCGGCGATACGCTCTCGGTTAAGAATACAATTTTCTGTTTAAGAGTATTCCTAAAATGCTTATGTAATATTTCAGCTCAAGATCTCAACACAGTGTGCATATCAATATAAATTAGCACAATAGCCCTCTAATGAAGGTATTCGTCGACTGAAAGACCGAGTGTGTATAACAGCACTCTATCAAAATCACATGTTGAAACTTAAACACTCACCTCGCTCTGATGTAAGGAACTCTATTCCTTTGTTCTTGCCGGCGATATCATTTCAGTATATCGTATAATTCAAGCAGCGTTAGCGTAACGATTTCTTACAGTTTGTTTCTGCAAAGATTGTGCTAACAGCATTCTGAGCAAAAGGTAAGAAGGACATTTTCGCAGCAGGATATATGTGATGAGTAGAACGTGTTGAACAGCGAATAAATATACATAATTCATTTTAACTTTTACAGATTTTCTTTCATCTTAGGACGGCTATTCATTCGGTGTGGCGAAAAAACAGTAGTGGTTATTGATATAGAATCTTAAGGAATGCCTTTCTTATTATGGCTTAAAAATACTGTAATAATGTCCCTTGTCTCTGCAAATATTAAGACGACTTCTTTGTGACTTAATAAGAAATGTTTAATTACCCTAAATTATTCAGCCACACTTGTGAAATATAAATAAGTGCAATCTTAGACAATGAAGACAAATTGTTATGTCGTTCAACAATGCTGAAATTTATATGTCCATGAACAATTGAATAGCTCACTCGAACAATGTTGTAACCCACAATTTTTCAATGTGAGAAAAAGTTGTGGAATAACGTTTTACTTGAACCGGTGAATGTGTTAGGGAAATTTTCAGTTTATCTCATGTTTTGATATCACTATATTAATATTGAAAATAGCGTTTACAAGAACAACGTAGTAACTGCAAGCTAAATGGCGAACCAGCTAGAATTACTCCTCTTGTCGCCTGGCAAAAAAAAATCCAATAAAGATAAAAGCAGAAAGACAGAAATGCGCTTATGGAAAAGTAATAGTCGTAAACGTCTTCGAGATAGCGGATATCTTCATGTCTCCAAAAGAAATCAACCGGAAAATTGCCTCTATATGAGGTTAGTAGAATAACGTTGGCTTTGGTACGGAAATTATTCACTGAAGCGTGCTAGTTATATTAAGTAATTAATTGGCATTAATAACATCAGTAGATAAGCTGCACATTAAGAAAACGTTGTATTGTTTCAAGAAAAACAATAAAAAGAAAAAACTGTTTTTTTTTTGCAATCTGGCAACTAAGTGCGGATAATAAGAGAGAATTTGATGTATTTTACAAGTTGAACTACAATAATCAAACTAAGTTTTTTGGGGCATCAATGAGTAGAGGTACTAAACATTAAGCTGTGCAGATAAGGGTTTACTCAAGATAACAGAATATATCTGGTTCCAAATCAAACATGATGATCCTACAACTATCTGTAGGAGAGTAAGTCATAATATTTTCTAGCCCAGGATTAGTCACAGCATGCAAGAAAGAGTACAGGACCTGATCGCAGAAATTTATCTCCAGTCAATGTCTTCTGCTTTCCAAATACATATTCACAAGCTTTGCCCATTACAACCGCAAAACTGAAGAACTTATTGGATATGTTTTGCTATATCCGCTTTGATTTCAGAAAATACTGTGAGGACTTGACCAGTCAGTAAGCTAAAATATGCTACCTCAGTTTTGTTAGCATAGTTTTCTTTAGTAGAGTTGGCGTTTCTAATATTTTTTGTGCTTTCAGTAAAATATTATACTAGGAATATAATATTTTGTTAAATGTAATGCAATATTGATTAGTTATCTGTTATTATTGCAATTAAATTGTTGAAATAACTGGCTGAACAATGTAGTAGATACAAAAATAATGTAATATTTTTGTCATTTACAATGTGTTTAACGTAATTCTTTTTTCTAAACAAGTTTTGAAAATGCAGTTATTATTAATACAAAATAATTAGTATTGAAAATTTTGTATATGAGGACTAACTTTTGTAATAAAAATATTTTTATATTTTTTCAATTATAAAATACAACACAACTTTATTTTCATCTCCTGTACATTTTAGAGTTTTTGTTGGTTACATTATTGTTTGGGTGAACCATTCAATTAAAATTCAAGGAAGAAAAATAGCATAATTTCTTTATTACTGCTAGACAGCCAGAAACTAGAGCGTAGTTCGTATTATTAGTGTCTTTGAAAAAAAATTTCTGCACATGCAGTAAAATAATATTAATTATTATTTTGATGTTGATTGCTTGGTGATGATATTAATATTCTCCGTAATGCGAAATCCTATTGTCAATGTCTGCTGCTTTCCAAATATATATTCAGAAGCTTTGTTAAGGGAAATATTTCGGTACTTCAGTCTTAATCAAAGGTCTGGTGGGTTGTGGCACCTGCAGGAGAAGTAAAAGAGATGGAGATGCAAGTGCAGATATAGAGAGAGTCTCTAATAATGTTTTCAGAACACAATCCTCTTACAAGGAGATCGAGCTCCTCTAAAGAGCTTCTTCCATACCAGACGTCGGGAGAGAACTTCTCAATATCACAAGCCAACGTTGCACTGCACAGAGGAAAGCCGGCCTCGCTTGGCATTTTCAATCGTGGAATGAAATGAGACGAAATTGGAGAGGGGAATCTTTGTGAAAGAAAAGAATCATCTCAGCATTTCCCCTACGCGGCCAGAGGAAATCACATAAAAATTAATAAACCAGGATCAAGGTGGCCCGTCCCTAAGGATTTGAACCCGGGTCCTCCCGATTGCGATTTTACAGTCTTACCGCCCAAGACCTGCGAAATATTGGGTTAAAGTTATCAAACAATTTCGATCAAAGCATTACATAAACGATCCCTGACATTCAAATTAAATTATAGCTCAAAAAGCTTAGGCCAACCCAGACCAGAACTCAAAATCACCGAACAAAAAAACGAGTTTGAAAATGAAAACATCTTACTAGTAGCTTCAATCTATTGGTTAAGTGGGTGCAAAATGTCATTTTGGTTGATGTTTGGTACGAAGATAAATGATATTGTGTAACGTTACAGGTCAGAGAAAAAGCATAGCAAATGTAATCAAACTCATCTAAATAAAGTATAGAACATTTTTGCTAGAAAAAGTAGATATCAGGTCCCAAATTAATTATTCTTACAGGTTAAAAATACAGAATTTCGTGTAAAAATTTAAAAATATACACATTCAGAAAGTTAATAAACTGTATAAAAATTGCTGTAAATTCCAGTTTGCATTGAAGGAAAAAGATGGTAAGATTTTCAGAAATTCTGAAAATGTAATGTTTGAATTTGTTCCCGCGAAGCTACACATAGAAAATCATAAAATAGAATTTCTTACACCTATTGAAAATGATTTCAAATTATATTCTATACTCAATTAATGAAGTTTGCCGTTGTTTGATTTGGGAAGAATTACACAAAATAATGGCATTGCGACTTGAGTAGATTAGATCACTGATTACTTCACCCTATTCCAACGTGCTTTTAATGCAATATGAATAAAGAGAAAAGCAAAAGAAAATGATTATAGCACAGAGACATGCGATTTTTTCTGACAAGGGAGCTAACGTAGTAGAAACTTGAGTTTGGATATAATTTTCAGAGGAGTGGTTATTGGTATTGAGGAAAGGTTGTATACCAAATCTCAAACAGGTTTCTTCAAATCTCTAGCTCCCGTATTCACTGGCAAGGTTCAACACCTAAATGTGCAACTCTTCACACCATATAAAATGCGGCATTAATCCTCTACCAGATGTGAGACTCAAAAGTTATACCAAGTTTCAATATCTTGTTCTCATCCGACATTTTGAACAACGTTTATAAAGCGGAATTTATCAACAATACCCTACATTTTAACTCTGTATCTGGATATCTGAAAAAATTACATTACATTTACATATTTAAAAAAATTAAAGTATGCTTCGCGCCCATTTAACTGAATAATATAAATGTATAATATGTCGTGATTAACTTAAATGCTGAATTACTGGAAATTTTATAATTAGTTAAGTAATACCACAAGCAATTTGAGCGTAAAACAAAGCAGCATCGGAAAATAAATTGTAGATTTGTAGAATGTAAGTTGTTTTTATGCAAACTGTACTACACAATGTACTTTAGATCTAACAATAATTTAATATATTGGGAAAAATTCATAATTTCATTACAGATTTATAACATTTCATAAAATGACAGTGTTCACATTATGATGCAAAGTGCAACATTTAAGGTTTAAGATCCCTTTGTAAGCAGAGATCTTCTGGTCACCGTAAGCTTTCAACGCCGTCTTTGCCTTATCAGTAGCTGCAACACAATTTAGAACGTTCATTCAGCTGAAGTAATGAGATTGAGATTCCGCTGTATTTACCCAGAGTTAAACTGCATAAACTTGTTGAATTCAGGACGTTAAGGACCACTCTGCTTTCCTCTGATACACTGCCGGGTAAGTAATACTATTTTCTGTTTAAAAGCATTCCTAAAATGCTTACGTAATACTAACCTAATTCAGTCAACCGCACATAATCTCAACACAGTCTGCATACCATTGTAAATTAGCATTCCCTGCACAATAGCTCTCTAACGAAGTGTGTTCGTAGACTGAAAGACCGAGTGCTTTTAACAGCGTTTCATGGAAATCACACGTGTGCATATCTCGTATCTATTAGTTCCACTCTGAGGCAAACAGCGCTGATGTGAGAAATTACCATTTGAAAGCGAGGAAGCCGACATGTATGGTCGAGGTCGTAAAAGAACGGATTGGTGAGTGGGAGGTCTGGGTTCAATTCTCGCCAGGACCGTCCTCCCTGACTGAAATTTTTTACAGATTTTCTCAGTCCTCATAAATGTCAAATTTATGAAACGTACCCAAGTCTAAGCGAGGAACGTTTCCTTTGTTTAAAAAAAACCCCTCTCTCCCAACTTATCATTTCATTTATGTATCGGCAGTGTCCACCACCTCTAATGCCACAGTAGTAAAATTAGTCTTTGAACACCATTTGAAAAAATAAAACGAAGCATATGATGATTGTAAAAGCATTTTTTGCTTGTTATTTTATTTTCCCACTTGGATAGATATATAAAATAACAATGACTAGAAAAGCAGAGAAGTATAAAACACTTAGAAAAGGCTACAGACAAGTAATCGTTTTATCCTTTTCTGATTTTCTAGTTATTGTTATTTTAGTTACATTGTTAATACTGTTAAATTATTTTCTCTCTTACTCACTCACTCGCGCACGCACGCACCACACACACACACACACATACACACACAATGAAGGCTCTGAATTCAAATCTACTTTCAGTTTAACCCTATCGGGCTAGGTTTTGAACAAAATCACATCAAATGAAATATGTACCCATATATTTGATGGAATATTATCAAGTTTTAAGACATATAGCTAAGACGAAACTGTTTTTGTAGGTTTCAATTTAACTTAACTATTAATGAATATATTAAAAGAGAGCTATGTGTCAATAATTATGTATTTCCAATTTTTTTTTTTTTTTTTTACTATTAAAGAGACTTCATCTTTTTCGAAGCTCTGATATGTCTTTCACTAGTGTCTCTTATCAAACACCATCAGTAGTTGACACATGCCAATGGCTTTGGTAGCGGGTTTGCTTTAGTGTCTGTATGAAACCGCTCACCTTGTTCTTTACATTGCACCAAGATTCAAAGGGAAGTAGAAACTCATTCTATGCCATAGATTTCTAAAATGTTGTAACATTTCCTACACAATATCTTTATAGTTCTCAGATTTCTTGTTGCCAAGAAAGTTTTCTATCATTGTTTTTTTGTATGCAACCATGTTGATTTCTCTAATTCGGACATTGACTAAGGAAAGGTCTCATACTGCATAAGTTCAATAATCTGGCGTCACCTAAAATACCTGCTGCTATCTTAGCTTCAGTTTTCTGTGAGAACTATGTAACAAGAAAGTTGAAATATTCACTATCCTTTTCCAGAGCAGTAACAAATTATTTTATCAGGCCTTACTTAACATGGAGTGGTAGAAGAAGGGCATTAGCAGAAGAAACAATGATTCATACTCCACTTTATTTTCTTTCTGTCTTTCTTTCTTCCTTTTCAGGAACTAAGTTGCTCCTTTGTGGCCAATTTTTGCTGGTTCAATGTTCTGATTTAGCCCTACATTCCCATTTACATAGTGAATAATGTATTATCTTGTTTAATTCTCTCAGAATATTTATTTTATGTATCTGCTCAATGAACAAATAATAAAAACTGTTACTTCCTATGACAGCGATTTCTAAAAAATTGTATCCGATGAAATAAAAATGGCGGGTTTGGGAGATTCCATGTGGTAAGCAATCAGAAAATATGAATTTTCTGATTGCATAAATTTTGTAGACCAGTGTCGTTTACACGTTGGAAAAGAAGATTTTGGGATGCATGGACAAAATTATACCTGACATTAGCAACGCAAGACTATGGGAATGAAGAGGTTACTATACGTTTTCCGTTCCTTGATGCAATCTATTTTAACAAAGTTATTGTGCCATGTTATTCAATCTGCTTTTGCAAAGGGTGATCAATTAAAACACGAAAGTTTGCTCCTAACTTTGATTGAGTTAGGTCTTTCCTAGCTCGTAATCACTTAGGAGGAGCACCAAGAACGAAAAAGGGCTCGTCGATAAAACAGGTTCGGTTTACGGAAGGCATCTGCCAAGAAAACATGTGGCATCATAAGCTTTAGTATTAACATTCTCATTTTTTTTTTAACAATTCTATCAGTTACGTTGTTGTTTGAGCCCTCATTTAAGAAAAAGACCAAGAATAAATCAGCAAATTTCAATTATATGCATCTGTATTCTGTAAAAATGGTAGAATAATAAGAGGCCTTGGTTATCTATTGTGTGACATGTACCCATTAATACCGAGAATATGTGACTGACTGTATAAATAACACTTCCTGACAAGTTACTAGGTAAGTTATGAACTTAATATACACGGCTCAATACATTTTCCTTCTACTGCTGTTATATCAAGGTAAGGCTTGTGTCTTTTAAACATCCCATCCTAGCTTTACTTAAACAAAGAAGGTGACAATCCCGCAGATTAGAAAAAAAAACAAACTCATTAAATGTAAAGAGATTAAGATTATCACTAAAATACAAAAAATGACCAATAATGCACTAAAATGCAAAAATTCACTTAAGAGAGAAACGTATAAGAAAATCATCGAAAATAAAATTAAAAAACGTTAGTTTTAAATACACAAATCCGTGATCAAGATTTATTATATATTAGTATTATCTACTACATTTTAAATAAAACATGACAATGATTAACATTCGGGTGCTGGTTATGAACTTTATGCTTGTTTTATCTAGATTTAACTATAATATGTTTAGCTTTAAAATGGTACAATAAGTAATGAAAACATACTTTTTTTAGTTTTGTCAATGCTACTTTGTCAATCTATTATACTTGCGTCATCAGAAAACAAAACGTGGTGGCACTGGTTTTTAATGACAGTGAGAGATATTTTATGTAAACGAAAAAGAATAGTGAGCCAAAAAATGAGCACCATTTCAATAATTCCCCAGTTTGGAAGTCACTGATCTGACTAGTGTATGAATAATTCAGTTGCATCCTTTGACCTTTACTAGATAATAAATGTACCAATTTAGGTCCTCGTTTTTTCAAGATATCATGGTTAACAAAATCAAAGATTTAGCCAGGTCACAGAAATTCCACCGAAAAGAATCGAACATAATTTGGAAATGCAACTTACGAAACTGCCAAATCATAGATCTATACACAAAATGTGTTATTTGCAAATAGTAGCTACAATTCCAATGATCATTGAGAACGAAACGGCGTATTTCTAAAACCTGAACGTAAAATAATAAGTTTAATTTATGAGCAACTATTTTGCAGCGTAGAACGAGAAATGAGCTGGCTTCTTACTTAAATTTACAGAAACATCAGTGAAGGTAGGTCTGTCCCATTTAAAATCTTAATACAACAAATTTATTATACAGGAAAAAATTAAATCGAAAAACTTTGAGAGCTTGCACCAGATACCAAAATCAACGTTTCTCTTTAATATAATTTCTTATTGGCGTATTTTTCTTTTTGGCGTAATTTTTCAAACCGTGCTGAACGGTGTATGCTTTCTTCATATTTAATGACTGCTATATGTTGTACGTCCTGATTCATTGCAGTACTAATTTACTAACATGGAGAAATTCACGCTAGTAAGCTAACGGGTGGTTTGTACATACTCAAACCAACTATTTGCAAAGAATTGGATTGGCAGAGGTTGCCCTGTATGATGGCCTCCTCGACCTCTTGATTTGTTTCCTTTTGACATTTTTGTGTGAGGTCGAATGCCTGAAGTTGATTTCATGTCCGGGATAGTTTCTGCAGCATGAAACGTTAAAGACTAGCCTGCAGTATTTGACAGCGTTAAAGTTCATGTCCCAACAACGTAACCTTTGTGTAGAGGTCAACAAAATGTTAAATCTCTTTTGAAAAATGAGGTGATAGTAAATGTTTTGCGAGTTAGTGAAAGAAAATAGCATACGTTACATAAGATATGATGTTTTCGAAAATTATGCCTCATAGCAAAATAATGGCATTAGAAAAATTTTTCGTTCCTTGCAAGTCTTAATGTTTGTCTGTTGAATTTTTCCCCGCCTTTACAGATTTTCACATTATCTATTATCCTAATAAACTATGATTTTATGTCGACATTTTGGCAGACGATAGCTTTTCCCAATTTTAGAATCGTGAGCCATTGCAGAAAAAAAATGATATTGGCGCTGTATGATACCCAGAAGCGTCGGGACCACTCAAAGTTCATTGTTTGGGACCGGGAAAGATCTCATGTGAAAGTAAATTACATCTTGCCCCAAAAAGGACATGTAAATATATTTGTATTTCAGAAGTTATGTGCTAATTCTTAGTTTTGCAAGCAAAAGTTCAACATCAAAATGTAAAAGTAAAGATAAAAATAAATGATGTTCCAAATGCCTGCCTATAAAAACGCTTTAACAAATTTTAAGGGGAAGTACAAGATCAAAATTTCCAATTAATCCGTTTTAATTATTTCAAATATGTAGTTTTTGGATTCTTTTTATAACACTATATAATTCAATTATTTATTTAATGAGTTCTAAAACATAATTAACAGTAGTTTACATAGATTATGCCATGCATTGATGCATTTTACATCCCCTTTTTGTAGTTTAAATTTTAAACTTGAGAAAATTTTCTCATATATTTCTGATATGTAAACACCCTTTACTGCTGGACACTGAAGCTCTACATTATAATTGTTTCTACATGTAAGTTTTAAGGGGAGTCAGAATGCCCTATCCCCGGCAATGTTAAATTTATCATTATTTCAGATACTATTATATACAGTTAGGTTAATTTTGCATGGTGTCCCAACGAATACTTTTTCATGTAATTGATGCAGAAAGAAAAAATCCTGTTGAATGGTAAGAAAGCTTAAAAATTTCAATATGATGCAGTTATAGTTTTAAATTTTACTAACAAAATAACTGCGCATAGTATTTTAAAACTTTGTAGTTAAATTAGTTACTTTTTATAAGTAGTTAATAGAAATTTCAGGAATTATATGGTTAAAATGTTCTGATATAAGGAGTATTTGTATGAAAAAACGCAACGTTCTTCATAAATTGTAATTAAACATAAAAATTAAAATAATAACCACATTTGTAGAAAAAATACAATCTCAAAGACCTTCAGAATGATGTTTCTTAATATCTGCCTCTTGATCCTGTTGATTTTTCTTCTATTTATTTATTTTTATTTGCTGAAAAATTAGAATAAAATCTTCTCTATGGAGAAAATATTCATAAAAATATTAATGTTTAACTTGAACGAATAAGAGAAATGTAAAAAAAAACTATGATATACAAAATTTTCAAAAACATTTTAAAAATATTAGAATTATTGCGCTGCTGTAAAATGTGTACAAATTAGCAGAAAATGAAAAACTTAAATAAAAAAAATGAAAATCACCACAAGTAAATATTCTTGTAATAAGTAATCATACTAAGATGCATTTAATATAATTTAATGTTTTATTTACAAAAAAGTGTAAAAGACATATAATATGGACAAAATTGTACAATATTTCAGTAAATTTTACAAAGGAGATTGTTCCTACATGCTTAATGCCAAATTATAGCTTGACTGGGTTTTGTGCTAAAATGCTATAAATATAGCAAGTGCATACATTTATTTTGAACACGCAAATATATTTTTAATCTGTGTGATATGAGATAAGCCGAATAAAACAAAGTATCTCGACAAGCATTTTCTCTCAATAATTATGAACGTATTGTGTGGATATTCGGAGAAAATGTCGCCATGAAAAACGGATTGTCATTAGAATCATACACTATAATAAAATATTAGGCTTCATGCATTCTTAAACTGGTGCATACAAACCATTGGCCAGTAGACATTGAGTGTACTAGGACACCGATAGGATGTAAGCTCTTGGCTTATAAATGGAAAGAGGAGATTCTCCGAGCAGGAAGCATTTATGGGGAACCGGCATATTCATCAAAGAATATTACAGGGAGCGAGTTCGTCGAGAGGGTCAGTTCCTATATCGTCATATGGACAACACGAGAAAGCAGGGCTGCCATGCGGTAATTAGATTCATTAAGCTAATTATTAAGAGGTAGCGCTGAACTGGAGGAAAGGCAGCAGAGGAGGTACCAGCTGAACGTCGAACACAGGAAGCAAAGGAAACTTTTCAGCAGCAGTCTGCAGAGAGCAACAGGCAGAACCCAGAAAGCGTAGGGGACCTCACAGAAAATGTTTGTAGGGGCTAGCAATGGATCCATCCCTACGAGCGGCAGCAGAGGTGCCGTATCCAACAACATGAGCCCAGCACAAGGTGGAGACAGGAAGAAGCCTGAGGTATTCTCCGGGTGGGAGTACATGAAGGACCAAGGACTTTCCGGCTGTTCACAAAACGAAAAATGACGGAGCAATACAATTAGGCCCCTCCCTTCTTGCAGCTTGGAATATTGAGGGCTTTAGGAAGCGGATTATCAGTGACGCATTTTTTCGTGATTTGGATGTTGTTTGTCTAATTCAAACTTGGTTGAAGAATGGTGAAAATATAGAGATGAACAATTTTCTTAGTTTTAACCAGGAGAGGGAAACGAGCTAGGAGAGGAAGATGGACGGCGGGGGGGGGGGGTTCCGTTTGACCCAAACCTGAGCTGAGAGCCGCCTCATCGAAATTAGATGTAGTTTTAGAAGGGGGATTAGGATGTCCTTTGGAAGGGGAATGAATTTAATTTTTATTGGAATATACAACCAGCTAGCGGGGTGCAAATACGCGGACAAGCACTTATTTGATGATCTGACGCAAACAATTATACATGTACAGGAGGAACCCACATTAAAGTTTTGGTGGATTTTACTACGAGAATATTTCACTGTTAGGAGGTGTATCTACTCTAAGTAGCAAGGACAGAGTAGTGCGTGCTGAGAGGAGGAAGCTGGGACACTTTCTAGTTAGAAATCCTGAATGGAAAGTACGACCGTGATCTAAAGGGGGGCTTACCTACATACACACAGTGATAGATTCTATTTTGGTAAACCAATATTTGATAGGGAAAATTAGGAATTTTTATGTAGGCGACCGTATTGACCCACATCACTTCCCTATCGTTTTGTAATTGGATAAGGGGATACATCTGAATATACGAGGAAACGAGGGTGAGGGATGGAAAAGGGGAGAATGTATAGCAACCGGAACAGTCCAAAAATGTTCTTAATAATTTAAAAGTAAGAGCCATAGAAATCGCAGACAGCACTAGTGTGTAAAGCTGTCACTATGATGAAATGCATAACTAAGAGAAAGAGGAAACGATCGGAGGATGGTGTGACTATCAATGTAAAAACGTAAAGGTAGCTGAAGATGCGTTAAAGAAATTAAGTTGGGGGGGGGGGAGCGAAGATTAACGGAAGTCTTCGCTCAGTGACGGACTGAGTATAAGGAAATTCTAAAAGAGACGCGAATTACTTGGCAGGGCGCTAAAACATAGCAAGTAATGAAAATCTGAGAAATAACTATAGGACATGCAACGAAATTCCACCTGAACAATGGGCGGAGTACTAAATAAATATTTGGGGGAGAGGGTGGGAGAATAGTTTCGGTAGTGGGAGGGGCGCAATGGATTGTGTGGGATGGAGTTGCACATGCTAGACGCGAGGTAGGTTTCGCAAACAATAAACAGTTTCAAAATAGGCAAAGCCCCGGGCTGGGATACACTGCCACCGGAAGTGTTCAAAGAGGCCGCCAGTGTTAATGAGTTTGGTTTGGTGATGCTCCAGATATTTAGAAAATTGTTTGAACTGCTTCTTGGGGAAAGGGAATAATTCACACTAATTTTAGAGTATGGAACAACGAGATCTCCGGGCAATTATAGGGGAGTCGTGTTATTGCATATCATGGAAAAGTATATTGTAGAATAAAATGGACTTGGGCAAAAATTTAAAATTAAAAATCGGTTCCACAAGGGGCACAATACTATAGATAGTACATTTAGAGCGACACAAATGCTAATGAAACGCGGGAAACTGCGTTGATATTTTGTAGATATTCAGAAGGCGTTCGATTCCATCAACGGCAAGGCACTGTAATACAAAATGCGGATCAAGGAAGCGTCAGGGAAAATTATAGGTGTATGATAGTGTGGAATTCTGCCTAAAGTATGAAAGAGAAAGTGTATCGGAGAGTTCTCGGAGCGAGAGAGTAGTGAGATAGGGTTGTCATCTTTACTATTTAATCTGTTTGTAGACGGCCTAGTGGAAGAAATGGTACAGGAAATTATAGAGGCATCTGTACTAGGTGATTTTCAAGTGCCGGCGTTTTTATATGCAGATGACATGGTACTATGTTCAACGACGATTGCAGCGGGGACTCTACAGACTGCAAAAAGTGGTTATTCATAGCCAATGTAAATAAAACGAAAAAATGACTTTCAAGAACGGAGTTGTCTATAGCAGGGAAGAATCATGCACGTTTGCACGACATATTAAGAACTTCGTGTACCTAGGACTTACTATTACAGTGGACGAAGCACATTGACACAGTGAAATACAAGGCGGGAATGAAGGCCATGGAGACTCTCTGAATACCCAGCAGAATTTCAGATCTTTCGGTAGGTTTACTGGAAACTGTTTACAGGACTTTGGTCAGATCCACGATGACACGTGGCGCAGAAATCTGGGGGTGGGAGCAAACGGGGAAACTGGATCAGGAAAACCCGGAGAAAAGTCCCTACGAGGAAGAGTTGGTGATATAGAACAGCTGCGTCGAGAACTGTGGCAGGCCTACAGCGAAGCTGCTGTATCGCTACGAGCTAACGACCCAAGACAATTACCACAACACTCCAACGCAATTTAATCAATCACCAATCAAAATCCCTCATCACTTATTCTACTGCAAAGGGGAAGGGGTTCTATGTTCTGGATGTTTACATTAAATTATTATTATTATTATTATTATTATTTTAACTACGTTAAGAAATGAATGTATAACTTATTTACTAATTTATTTATGAAATTTATCTTTTTATGTATTATGAACAGCATGTGCGAAGGTTGCAAAGTTAATATCAAGTATGTTAATTTGATAAACATATTCACTATTTCTCAATTTAGGCACTCATGGGCATCACCGAGTTTTCTGGTAAATATGTGGAATAATTAGTTAAGGTAACATTCTATGAATCTCTGCGTTTCACTTATTAAAATTGATCCATCCTGTCGGAAGAAGTACTAAAAACAGTGACAATTATCATTCAACTGTACTAGAATTTCCGTAATTTCATTACACGTGCATTACATTTTCCATCTTATGATTAACAGTACTTACATGCACCAAGGAATACGTTGGGTATTATCGTCAATTGCGTAGGAGAATATTTCATTCCACTCACTAGTAACATGAATAGAGCAGGTTAACTTGGCGTTTCCTGGAAAGCAGACATCGCGCTTCCCTATAAGAGTCGTTTCACTCTCCACCTCCCGATGTTGCTTGCTAGTGCGAGACCTAGTCTTTGTGTAATTTTACACCTTGAGTTCTAAGAATGTGAAATTAAGGTAGTTCGTTCGACAGTTCCGAGAAGGCACACGTGATCCCAGCAAGAAACAGAGATGCTTAACTATATTTTCCTCCTGAAAGAACACAACGTCTGCTTTTCGAGACAGCTTCTTCAAATATAGCTGCATAATTAGGTTAAGATTTGCGAGTAATAATAATAATAATAATAATAATAATAATAATAATAATAATAATAATAATAATAATAATAAACTAATGTTAGTCGACTTCCACGTGCTATGAAGTTTATTACAAATATAAGAATGCGACACGTGTGGCAGGAGTTAAAAGAAGCGACCTAAATGGATGGTACCAAAGACAAATCATTCCACTGTAGCAAGACATTATAACAAGATGGTTCATATTACAAGACATGCACATCTTTTAAGGACAATAGCCGAAGACATTATCAAAACTGTCAAAATGCTCGTGAATTCTACTCAAGAGTGAAACAGTAGTAATAGCAGAGGTATTAGTGCTGAATGAACATGGATTCAGGTAATGTAGATCAAGGACGGGTTGCAATTTTCACCATAAATCAGATAATCCAGAAAAGAAGAGAGTATACTCTTGAGACCCTCAAGTTATTTATTGATTATGAGAAGGCTTTTTTTAATAAAATTAATAGAATAAAACTTGCCAACTCTACTCAACTAATGAATTTATATTGTAACACTAAAACGTGCATTTATAAAGAAAATGAACTACATGATAACGGAGGTGTGAGATAAGCATGTTCCTTGTCACCCCCTTTGTTTGTTATAGATCTTAAAGAAGCCACTGAAATGGAATATCGATGAACTCTTAGCCTTCAGTGGATGGCCTATTGGTGCCTGCTAATACAGAGGAACACCTCCAGCTCATTCGTTCGATAAAATAATAATTGAGTATAATCTTAAAAGTGTACCGTTCCTACGCACATCGCCGTGCTTCCTAAACGATACAGTTGCTTCTCCTTCAGCCTTCCTCCTCAAATCCACGTCAGCATGGCACATCCATTTGTTCAACCTGTTGTTACTGATTTGTTGATTTAACATCCCAGGTCATCGGCGTTTCATTCAATTCAGAGCGTGAAACGGCCCACTAATTTTGCTCGGAGGCCTCTTCATTCAGGCTTGAGATTCTTTTACATGCCGTAAATCTACGACACGGGACCCACGGTTTTACTTCCCTTCCGAAGGAAGCCATACTTAGGATGTTTGCATCCGAAAAAATTCATGGACCCTGGCCGAGATTAAAATCGCGATCTTGCGTCTACGAGACAAATATGGTTACCACTAGATCCCCAGAACCAACTTTGTTCAGCCTGATAGAATATTCACTACACCAGTGTTGTAACCATGTTGGGTGATGTGGCCTTTCCTCGACACACAGAATGAAGATTACGGAGTGGTGCAATATATACACATTTTAGCTCATCATTATAAATTGCTAGAGCTGGAATCTTCTTCATCACGTATACCCAGTGACCCAGGTAGAGTGAAATTTTGAAACATTTTATAGTAAAAAATTTAATTTTATTGTATTATATTGATTTAAAGCTTCCTTTGTTAAATTTTTCGGTCAACAACGAACTAGCATTTGTAAACCAAGTTATTGAAGTTATTGTGGTTAAGGAACACATTTTAAATATTTTTCCTGTTTAAGCAGAAGATTTTACAATATACTTGTGGCCTAGTATTTGGCTAGCAATTTGATTAAGTGTTGTATGGTACATGTGTCAAAAATTTAAACATTCAAAGCTTTCAAGATTATGGTTTCAATTCTTCAAACGGGATCCAGGGGACCGTGGAAATCGCTGCCATCGCCGAGTTAATAATGTTCTTAAATAAATACAGATTTATTTAAACAGTGCTTCGTTATTCCAGTTATTGTTACTGGAATATAATCTTTGTAAGTAGTTATTATTAAAGGGACGCCGATAAAAGATTGTATACAATTGGTGGGATGAGCTTCATGACAGCTCTCGTATAGACTTGTTCTGCAAACGCGCTCAAGCTCAACCCCATCAGTTGTACAAATAAATATTGTGGTTTTTGTCTTTTCAATTTGTTAATTGTTTTTACTGTTGTGCTGGTGCTGTGTTCAGAAGCAGTGGTGAAGGCTGCTGAAGCGATTCTGAAGGATGGTTGCCAGCATGTTGTTGAAGACTGGCAAAAACGCTGCGAGCAACGGGAAATACTTTGAGAAAGGTGTGCTATAAGAAAATATAATCATTATTTATTGAACTGTCTTCGAGTGAATTATTTATATGTAGAATGTAATACAACAGGCCTAGGTGTGCGAAGTTCAAATGGCCAGGCCGCTGATAAGCATTGAAATTTACCACAACCAAATTAAACTTTTTAGTACATATGTGTTATTTGGAAGAAATAATCTGATTAAAGTTACATTCAGGATGACTTAATTAGTATTCCTATCAAATTTGATTGAGATTGGTCTGGCCAAACGAAATAGTTGTTTTTCTAAGATGCACTTCGCCCAATGTTGAATGACCATGGACATTTATAATATAAATGATTCTGACCAATTCTACCTGGTTGATATTTCCAAATATTTAATTTTGATTCTACTCTTAATTTATTTTAAATATATCATCAAGATATGCCAATATCAGTTCCGTAAGTTTGAAGTTGCGGATATTATAAACAACAGTTATGTCAAAATGATTGAAATAAATTATTTTTGGGAACATTGCCTTTTTGCCGAGTGATTAAAAGTGCATTTCTTGAGCGCAGATTATTTCTTTACTTCAACTAAATTCCACTAACGCTGCAACTACTTTAGAAAACCTTTCCAAAATGTTGTATTTGACCTAATTGTTCTGGTGAACACGTCTGTCTTCACTGCTTGCCTCAATGTTGTACTTCGTTTACATTAGTCACAAATTCTCGACTACCTTTGGGTTCCAGAGCAGCTGCAGGCACTGTTCTAATCAACCTACATGCAGACAACTTAATTAACACTTTGGTTGTGTAATCATTATTAGCACAGGAAATGGAGGAAATTACAGAATTGTTACTGTACCAGCAAATAGTAGACAATGTATAACCTGTTACTGTGCTTCCCCCAGATGAGAGGATGCATGTGATGGGTTTGCGGGAATGAACCTACGGGATGTGCCGTCGAAGTTTTACTTCATGGGAGACCACATTTTAGTGACAGTATTGCGGTTAATGCTGGGCTTCATGATAAAAGGAAGACCAACAACTGACCCATTCAGTTTACCAGTAGAATAATTAAATTCATTGATTTGTAGTTAGTTTGTTCTATTTAAGCTGTCTGTAATTCTTTAACTAAATTTGACATCGTTGGAGTTAAATCCACTAAACATGTCGTTTCATGCAAAATGGAACTATGCAGACTATTTGCTAAGGAATATGTTACATTAAGCTTGCGATTTGTTTGAAAGAACGTCGGAGCAGTTTTAATACTAAACAGTGATGAATAATGCACGAATTGTGGTCGCCATTGAAACTTTTTGTAAGGGTAGAATGTAGTGAAGCCAAAATTACAGGGAAATGGGAAATGCTTGATAATATAAGTTAGCAATTTGATTGAGGGTTTTTTGGAAGACGCTAATTTATGCAACGCAAAATATATCAATTATAAAACTCGAGTTAAAATATATATTAATAGAAAAGAAACATGGTTTCTCAATACCAGCGTGCCTGAAGGAAGTACAAGAAAATGAAAACATCAATAATTGTACAGCAAAAGAAGTTGATAGTATAATGCAAATACACACATTGTACTGTGCGTATGAGAGCAAGTGAGTTTGTATATATCTAACAATAACTAGATAAGCAGAAAAGGGATAAAACACTTACAAAGTCACAGATTTTATGTCTCATATATGTGTGTGCACATGCATTTACGTTTTATATGCTTAGGTAATAATAATCGTAAATTTATTTGATTTGAAGTTTAAGTTCATTATTTCTATAAGTGTCTGTTCAATAATAAATAGCATATATAAATATCTTTGTATAGAAGTAGCAATAAATAAACTTCTACTACTAATACTACTACTGTTACTGCTACTACTATTAGTGATAATAGACTCTTTGTTCTGAATGTATCTCTCCAGTGAATACAACTGACAATCTTAAAATTACCCTGAAACGTGTCCTTCTAGAACAAATTTTGTCTGTTCCACATGTTTCGCTTTGCTTTGTTGGTGTTCCAAAATTCGTAAACAAAACATATACCTTAGTAGCCTATTTTGTGGAAAATTGCATCAACATATAATTCATTTCAAAGAATAAAAACGTTTTCAGCCAATTATTTCTCCAAAGTGCAAATACTTTTATATTCGTCTTTCCTTGCTCCTAATTTTTTGACACGATGGTCGTCTTTCCTTATTTTTGCCACGGTGGTAGCACATTTTTTCATGAGAAATCGCAATCTAAGTTTCATCAGAGAAAAAGAGTGTTCTTATTCAACTCTTGGAGTATGTGAGCATCAATTTAACGGCACACCAGTAGAAGATAAAATCACAAGTGTAGCATCTGGGTCATAATGTACGTCAGCAGAGATCGTTAGTTGCTCTGATCCCTGCGCATCACAAGGTTAAATTTTTATCTACCAAAGTTTATGCAGAATGATACGAAAACGAGAGGTGATAGAATAAGGGAAAAACTACATACGAGGGATAAGTCATAAGTACAACTCGGATTTTATGTAATATCGATTTGAGAAATATGTACATAAATATGTAGCCAAAATTGATTAAATAATGGTAAATTTTCACTGAAGAAATTATATGAAAAATCAAATATTTAACCTTTGTTAGAAAGGTACAGTTAGTCAAATTGAGATTATATTAATCAGTTCACTTCTGCTACAATTATTATGTTACAATTAATGTTAGAACATCGGAATGAATGCAAAAGTATTGGAAGACAATGTCCCCCATTTAAGCTTTTAAGTTACATTGTAAGAGGGTGCAAAATTAATTATAATATACTTATCACATTTCTATTGTCATGCATGGTCTTCTGTCTCACACTATGTTTGTATATGCAGATTAACATTGCAAATGGAGACAAAGTAATAAGAGTTGTGTATCCAGGGTTCTTATTCAACACAGATTGATGTTCAGTGAAAACTACACAACTGGTACAACAATGAACTTCTGCCTTGCACCTTCCATTATTCCAACGACTTCATGGAGCGGCAATTCTGAAGTCTCCAGTTGCTTGATATTGTCGGGAAGCCAACTGAAGTAACTTGCAATGTATGAAACTGAACTGACAGGATTCACTCACAACAATGCAGATCAGAGGGAAAGTTCTCCATCACTTATTTAACAGCTTCGAAGTGCCTACTGTAGAAAAGCACAGCTTTTATCCAAGTGGGCCATCTTGTGATCACACACTCCGGAGGTAGAGGTACGTCAGGTAGCTGTTGCTTGTAGTGGTGGACACGATACGCACATTTCAAGAAAATATTTTTCGTTGCAGGACTTTATCTGCAGGAGACATACAAATAACTATGCGCTAAGTTGGATAAAATACATTAAGCGATTTCCTGCTTTCTATATCTATGTACAATAGATCTTCTCTTCCAGCTGACCATAGAACCTTATGTGCATCATTAATGAATCTTACAATTATTGCCTCCAAATATAAACAGAAAATGAAATAGGGTTTGGTTGCAACTTCATGGTTCAACTTGCCCACAAGTAGATTCGCTCTGAAAAGATCTAATGAAGCTGTTTTCTCATCAGTAGAAATACAACACGAATCACCTATATCAGTCCTCATTTTTTCTAATCTGTAAGAAATATTTAAATTCGGGTAGCTGAGGTTTGTTACAGGCTATGCTCACTGCAACCTTAAAAATACCGTGTACAAGACAAAACCACATGACCTGGAAGAATTGAAACAAATATACACCAGGAAAATACCAACATTACTCAACAAGAACTACAACGACTGATGACCAGTTCCTTTACAGGTAGCAAACATGTATGGACAACGACGGTGTGGCCAGTTTGCTCATCTCCTTTCTTAAAGTTGGTTTAAAATAATTAAGATTTTTGGAATGTTTGTATCAGCGCAGATTTGATACCCGCAGAAGGCAAACAGTGAAATTCTCGCCTATAGGCAAAACACCGCAAGCTCATTCATAATTGATTTGGTAGCTCTATGTATATATATACACTTAGATGCTACAATTATTTACACTGTATATAATAATTTACCTGTCTTTCCAGTTTATTTCTGAATTCGTAACTAATTTTCTTATATTTAGCTCTTCCTTGTAGAGTGTACACCTATTTAAAATAATGAATTACCAAAACACAACTATTACATTAAACGCCCAATATTATTTTACATTTATTCTCTCCAAATTCAAACAACAATAACACCCAGGTTGTCTGGCTATCTGATAAACATGTGATAACGATTGAATTTTCATTAAAATTAAAATACTGTATGGTTCACGAAACACCGGTCGGGTAACAGTGATCCAGTGTAGAGCATGCACACGGTTTAGGCCACAGCGAAATAGATAATGGAGGAATACTTGCGGACAGGGGAAAGGAAAGGAAGTTGTGTTATCAATAATTGATGGCTATTTCAACATAAGGAAGCGGTTTGTATAATGAAGAAGTGTGCACTGTCGTTTCGTGCGAGTTGTATTCTCTGCAACAAATTACTGCAATAGTGGAGGCGCAAGTGTGTACCGGTTCCATTAATAAACGACGGAAGAATGTTCCCGCAAAGAGCACAGTATACGATTTGTTCAAAAGTGGCGTGCAAAGGGGACAATGGCGAACGTGTGAGGGGGGGGGGGGCAAACGAGCCCAGTCATTTGTTACACCTGCTGTGATCGCGTATACTCAAGCCTGGATGCTCAGAAACCCTACTAAGTCGACATATAAACTGGTGTAACAGAAAAGTGTAATTTCTACTTTGTTTATGGGATGGCGGACGGGTTATTGTGGGCCACTATATCATAAGATCAGGGTGAAATTCCTAAGTGAGGTGGAAAGGAGTGAAACGCTACATGTTGAATCATTGATTTGACATTTTCCCTTCAATATGTTTTATTTTTTGTTTAAATTAAACATATTTGAAATGCGTAATTATTCAGAATGGTAATTTTTAAAATGAACATTGTCTAGATTCGATATCTACTTTTCTAAGGAATTGGTTACGCAACCTGAAAATGCTGTGTGGGCGTAACATATACCTTCTAAGCGAGAGAATATCTGTATCGCGTAGGAGTCGAAAGCAACCTCTGTCTTGAACAGGTCGGTTATACGACGGAAACAAGAGAGGAAGTAATATGGATTTGATTGCTTTAAATTTAATCATAAGGGACAGAATATGTCTTGAGATAACTTGTCTGCTGCAGGTTCGTTGAAGCAGCCGTTAATCCCGTGTGGGCGAGGTTATCGTGGGCCACTATATCATAAGATCAGGGTGAAATTCTTAAGTGAGGTGGAAAGGAGTAAAACGCTTCATGTTGAATCATTGATTTTCATTTTCCCTTCAATATATAAGCTCATGTTTTATTTTTTGTTTAAATTAAACATATTTGAAATGCGTAATTATTCAGACTGGTAATTTTTAAAATGAACATTGTCTAGATTCGGTATCTACCTTTCTAAGGAATGGGTTACACAACCTGAAAATGCTGTGTGGGCGTAACATATACCTTCTAAGAGAGAGAATATCTGTATCGCGTAGGAGTCGAAAGCAACCTCTGTCTTGAACAGGTCGGTTATACGACGGAAACAAGAGAGGAAGTAATATGGATTTGATTGCTTTAAATTTAATCATAAGGGACAGAATATGTCTTGAGATAACTTGTCTGCTGCAGGTTCGTTGAAGCAGCGGTTAATTCCGTGTGGGCGAAACGTGTATTGTTTATTTGCTAATATCCTCTCCAGGAATAGATCATGTTGGTTGCCCCAGTTTCAACGTTAGCCTGGATTTGTTCAGGTTATGTGTGGGCACCTAGCTTGAAGCATAATTACCGAGAACCACTCGTACGTATTCCCATCAAATTACAGGTCACTTCCCACGTAGCTCTGTGCAGTATTCGTGGTTGCACGTGTTCACAAATACCAAGAATCCTCTAATATAATCTAAAACATTCTTTAAGTGGAGCAGATTAAAATAACGGGGTACTTATATTATTCTGAATGGACTGCGAACTTTTCAAAATAATGCCACGTAAAAGAATTAAAAAAAATCCAATGCATTCATGAGCACTACTCCTGATTTTATGGCAATAAATAAAACACTCATAGTGAAATTCCTTAATTGCGTGTAGACATAGGGAATATACGTTTACCAACATTGAAATAATTACAGACATACTCATCGCAACTTTATAGCGATTATTTTTATGTTTCGAGAACAGTTGGAAATCACAGGACATTAAATAAGAATTTTACAGTGAGTGACTTGCATTGTCGTATTGCGGTAAAGTATTTTCCTTTATGCTTTTGAATTCTCTTCGTTTTCTTCTTTAAAGTCCAGAGTATCAAAGTTAGCGTTCTTTGTTATTCCTTGTTGCAAAGAATATCCATGGTGAATTTCTGCAAGTGTAAATTAAGAATGGGATCATTTTCAAATAAGTACGAAAGTTGGTGATGAAAATGGATAATTATCGAAATATCACTACTGTAGCAGTTATGGTTCAAAAGTGTTGCATCACATAAAACGATCTCTTGAGATGAAAAACAATATTTTGTCAACAGGTGTACGCGTACTTCTTCAATTGTAATTTATATATGGCAGTTTTTAGAATTATTAAATAAAATTATCTCTTTCACACACAACTCACAAATCTTGATATTAAAGGTTATAAAACATTTTTAACGACCCCACACAATAAAATGAAGTAAATTTTTTGTTCACTCTCCATCTTTTTTCTAGCTTACCTAATTCATTATTCCATCACACAAAGTGCTTCGCAAAGGATTTTGTATGAAATGTCGAAATAAAGAACGAGAAAACAAAAAATTACAGATTTTCAAGCATAAATAATACCAAAATCCCCCTGGTTCATAGTTGGGGACTTCAGATTTCTCTCTCTCTGCTAAACTTTTTTCCGCTTCTTTTCCTCTCAATTATTTTATATTTCACTCAAGGATGACACAAATTTAATCCCTTGCATTTACTTCGATGTCATTATGAAACTCAAGTGTTTTCATGCTTCCCATATTAAATACAGGTTCAACATGAGATAAAAATTATCTTGGGACTCCTATTCCATATATGTAATGAAGAAACTCACTTGTGTTCTGGGTTTTACCTTTGGTACACCTTTCCAGGAGTGGTGTAGATGCCAGTCTCTCGTATACGGTCACCATTTGTACTGCAATTCTTTTTTCACACAGCTTCATTTCTTTTTTTTTTCTGTATGGGTGTCTACAATGAGGTTATTTGAGTTATGGACCACCCGAGCACGGCTGCTTACCGAGGACGTGCGGACACCAAAACCGGTAAAAGTTTTAATTTTTATTTTACTATTTATATATTTATTGAAATCGTGAAATTGCACTGTATTTAAAAGTTATAATAAGATCCTAAGTATGTTATAAGAGAAAGTACAAATGATGTCCCTCAGCGGCAACACATTGCCGGAAACTACATAAGAAACGTCTGTATTTCATTTAAATTTTCTTTCGTAAGAGCACGGCTGTTGGAAACTCGTTTCTTATCATTGAGAAATCCCGTCTATTGTAACTTTTTAAGATCTCAGTCAACAGTTTTTCTACGTGGCACAGGCGTGCCAGATACTTTCTTACAAATCGCCTTACCAGTTCTCTGCAAGAATTCGTTTTCACCTGTGTATTATATATAAAAGCCGTTTGCTTAAGACTATATTGTATAATTCCTGAAGAAAAACTAGCATACGATTTACATACAATAAAATCACCGAGTAACACCAGAACGCCCTACCACTTGCTGACGAAGCCTCCCTCAAGGTAACTACAAGCTGCTACTCGCACGTACTATAAACAGCTTGATGACTGCCATTTCTCTGTGTGCAGCCGCGCACTATTTTTTCTGTAACTCAAAATACCTTACACATCTTTCGTCCACAAATTGTCTCTGTACCAAATTCATGAATTTATACCTTTGGATAAAGCTTCTAGATCTGTGCAAGTAGATGTGGCTGTGCGTGCATTTAAATCGTAGGGGATATTTGAATTGAGATTTTTCATTAAATTTATGGAAAATTTCACTCATGGATATCCGTAAATGAAGTGAATAGCTCCATCGATTTCTCAAAGAAAATTTGGCCGTGTGTTTTCTATCTGAAGCTTTAGTCTGTATGCCTTTTGTGGACCGGGTCTGAGTGTTGTTCCTTACAATTATATAAGGCAATAGCGAACTAGATAATGAAGGAATACTTGCGGACAGGGGAAAGGAAAGGAAGTTGTGTAATCAATAAATGATGGCTATTTCAACCTAAGGAAGCGGTTTGTATAATGAGGAAGTGTGCACTGTCGTTTCGTGCGAGTTGTATTCTCTGCAACAAATTACTGCAATAGTGGAGGCGCAAGTGTGTACCGGTTCCATTAATAAACGACGGTAGAATGTTCCCGCAAAGAGCACAGTATACGATTTGTTCAAAAGTGGCGTGCAAAGGGAACAATGGCGAATACGTGATTCGGGGGAACGAGCCCAGTCATTTGTTACACCTGCTGTGATCGCGCATACTCAAGCCTGGATGCTCAGAAACCCTACTAAGTCGACATATACTGGTGTAACAGAAAAGTATAATTTCTACTTTGTTTATGGAATGGCGGACGGGTTATTGTGGGCCACTATATCATAAGATCAGGGTGAAATTCCTAAGTGAGGTGGAAAGGAGTAAAACGCTACATGTTGAATCATTGATTTTCATTTTCCCTTCAATATCTAAGTACATGTTTTATTTTTTGTTTAAATTAAACATATTTTAAATGCGAAATTATTCAAACTGGTAATTTTTAAAATGAACATTCTCTAGATTCGATATCTACTTTTCTAAGGAATTGGTTACGCAACATGAAAATGCTGTGTGGGCGTAACATATACCTTCTAAGCGATAGAATATCTGTATCGCGTAGGAGTCGAAAGCAACCTCTGTCTTGAACAGGTCGGTTATACGACGGAAACAAGAGAGGAAGTAATATGGATTTGATTGCTTTAAATTTAATCATAAGGGACAGAATATGTCTTGAGATAACTTGTCTGCTGCAGGTTCGTTGAAGCAGCGGTTAATTCCGTGTGGGCGAAACGTGTATTGTTTATTTGCTAATATCCTCTCCAGGAATAGATCATGTTGGTTGCCCCAGTTTCAACGTTAGCCTGGATTTGTTCAGGTTATGTGTGGGCACCTAGCTTGAAGCATAATTACCGAGAACCACTCGTACGTATTCCCATCAAATTACAGGTCACTTCCCACGTAGCTCTGTGCAGTATTCGTGGTTGCACGTGTTCACAAATACCAAGAATCCTCTAATATAATCTAAAACATTCTTTAAGTGGAGCAGATTAAAATAACGGGGTACTTATATTATTCTGAATGGACTGCGAACTTTTCAAAATAATGCCACGTAAAAGAATTAAAAAAAATCCAATGCATTCATGAGCACTACTCCTGATTTTATGGCAATAAATAAAACACTCATAGTGAAATTCCTTAATTGCGTGTAGACATAGGGAATATACGTTTACCAACATTGAAATAATTACAGACATACTCATCGCAACTTTATAGCGATTATTTTTATGTTTCGAGAACAGTTGGAAATCACAGGACATTAAATAAGAATTTTACAGTGAGTGACTTGCATTGTCGTATTGCGGTAAAGTATTTTCCTTTATGCTTTTGAATTCTCTTCGTTTTCTTCTTTAAAGTCCAGAGTATCAAAGTTAGCGTTCTTTGTTATTCCTTGTTGCAAAGAATATCCATGGTGAATTTCTGCAAGTGTAAATTAAGAATGGGATCATTTTCAAATAAGTACGAAAGTTGGTGATGAAAATGGATAATTATCGAAATATCACTACTGTAGCAGTTATGGTTCAAAAGTGTTGCATCACATAAAACGATCTCTTGAGATGAAAAACAATATTTTGTCAACAGGTGTACGCGTACTTCTTCAATTGTAATTTATATATGGCAGTTTTTAGAATTATTAAATAAAATTATCTCTTTCACACACAACTCACAAATCTTGATATTAAAGGTTATAAAACATTTTTAACGACCCCACACAATAAAATGAAGTAAATTTTTTGTTCACTCTCCATCTTTTTTCTAGCTTACCTAATTCATTATTCCATCACACAAAGTGCTTCGCAAAGGATTTTGTATGAAATGTCGAAATAAAGAACGAGAAAACAAAAAATTACAGATTTTCAAGCATAAATAATACCAAAATCCCCCTGGTTCATAGTTGGGGACTTCAGATTTCTCTCTCTCTGCTAAACTTTTTTCCGCTTCTTTTCCTCTCAATTATTTTATATTTCACTCAAGGATGACACAAATTTAATCCCTTGCATTTACTTCGATGCCTTGATGAAGTTCATGTGGTTTCATGCTTCCCATATTAAATACAGCTTCAACATGAGATAAAAATTATATTGGGGCTCCTATTCCATGTATGTGATGAAGAAACTCACTTGTTTTCTGGGTACACCTTTTTTGGTTCTCCTTTCCAGGAGTGCTGTAGATGCCAGTCTCTCGTATACGGTCACCATTTGTACTGCCATTTTTTTCACACAGCTTCATCTCTTTTTTTTCTGTATGGGTGTCTACAATGAGATTATTTGAGTTATGGACTGCCTGAGCGAGGCTGCTTACCGGGGATGTGCGGCCACCGCAACCGGTAAAAGGTTTTATTTTTATTTTACTATTTATATTTTTATTGAAAGCATGAAATTGCACTGTACTTAAAAGTTATAATAAGATCTTACCTGTGTTATAAGAGATAGTGCAAATGATGTCCCTCAGCGGAAACACATTGCCGGAAACTACATAAGAAACGTCTGTATTTCATTTAAATTTTCTTTCGTAAGAGCACTGCTGTTGGAAACTCGTTTCTTGTCATTGAGAAATCCCGTCTATTGTAACTTTTTAACAAGTAAGTCAACAGTTTTTCTACGTGGCACAGGCGTGCCAGATATTTTCATATAAATCGCCTTACCAGTTCTCTGCAAGAATTTCTTTTTCACCTGCGTATCGTACATAAAAGCCGTTTGCTTAAGACTATATTGCATAATTACTGAAGTAAAGTTAGCATACGATTTACACACAATAAAATCACCGAGTAACACCAGAACGCCCTACCACTTGCTGACGAAGCCTCCCTCAAGGTAACAACAAACTGCTACTCGCACGTACTATAAACGTCTTGATGACTGCCTTTTCCCTGTGCGCAGTCGCGCACTTCCTTGCTGTAACTCAAAATACCTTACACATCTTTCCACAATCTGTCTCTGTACCAAAATCATGAATTTATACTTCTGGACAAAGCTTCTAGATCTGTGAACGTACATGTGGCTGGGCGTGCATTTAAATCGTAGGGGATATTTGAATTGAGATTTTTCATTAAATTTATGGAAAATTTCACTCATGGATATCTTTAACCGAAGTGAATAGCTCCATCTATTTCTCAAAGAAAATTTGGCCGTGTGTTTTCCATCTGAAGCTTTAGTCTCTATGGCTTTTGTGGACCGGGTCTGTGTGTTCTTACAATTTTTTTTCCAAATAGAATTTTCGTCACTTTTTTATATGTGAATCATAGATATTTTATAAGTATTAAATTACCGAGAAAAAAATCATACAATTTTTAACGATATAAATTCCTCATGAATATTATAGCCGCCTTCTCTTACTCTCAAATAGTGCTCAATATATGTATGATGAAATTCATATTAAATGTTGCTTGTTCAACAAAGCTGTGGGTTTGGTCTGATCTGAACTGATTTAATATTTTAAAGCTTAACTTCATACAAGATTTGGGTGAAAACATCACTTTCAGTATAAATTTTCGCTAATAGCGTATACCATAAGTACTGGATGATTTGGAGTCCCCTCTTAGGGATAACGCTGTTAAGATATAATCATAAATATCTACAGGGCATATCGACTCAGATACGGAAAATTCGCCCTTGTGATTCGTACTAACTTTGAAAATTCTCTATGTATTGTGATATTTATCATAAAATGCTACAACATAGCTTAGTATGGCTTCCTTCGGAAGGGAAGTAAAGCTGTACGTCCCGTGCCGTAGATTTACAGCACATAAAAGAATCTCAAGCTTGAAAGAGAGGAAAATTTATTGCCCGTTACACGCCCTGAATTGAATGAACGAAGTCAACAACAATAAATATTTCTCGTGATCGCTAAGTAGTTATTAAATAGCTATCTGCACACTTTAACCTTGCCCCAAACAGGTGTATTCTTACATGCTAAAAATATATGAAAAAAGTTATCAGTACTTTGTATGCGCCTATTGTTTCCATAATGCAGAATGTGAAGTCAAGCTGAAAAAATAAATAGCTCTGAGCACTATTCGAAGAAAGAACGTGCCTCTAGTAGCAGTCAGTGTTAATGAATTGGTTTATATATTCCATGCCTGCAGATGACGACCATTCCTGCTTCCCTTTAAAGCAGATTCCAACGAGAAAGTTGTGTTTGACTTCTTAAGTACGGCTCGGATAATGCACGAAACTTCCAAATCTGCTCCAAAACATTTCGACACATTTATGGGATACAAGTTAACTTAAGGATCAGTGATTCCCTGTAATTTTTGCATTAATAGAAAGAAAAACAAGGCAATTTAAAATAAAAAAATAATCTACACGAAGGGTGATTTCAAATATGCAAAAATTTTGCGAATATTTTTCTACTGAGCCGGGTAATTTGGAGGCACCTGCAGTTAGAAAGGCCTGCCTTAAGAATACCAAAGAACTAAAACAACAGTTGCACTCTTGCTGGCAATGCATTTATTTCAGAGGACGATATCTCACAAGCTTTCCACTAGCTACGAGAATGTATCACTTTCAGTCATATTCGATTACGTTGAAGATAATTATATTAAAGGTGGAGAGTATGGAAGAGGTGGGGAGAAACCACTTTTCCCTTCAGGCATTTACGTACTCTCCAACGAATACCAGTAGGATAAAGTGCTTCCCTTCCTTTATCATGTTCTAGAACAGCTACAGGTGGAAGTGGGTAGATTGATCAAATTATTGAACGACTGCAACATTGATTCTCGCCAATCAAAAAACAATAAAATGTGTTAATACTGATGCCTGTATTTTCAGAAATGTTTTAATTATAGGTATCTTCGAGCAATTAAGCACAACATTGCCACAAATTTCTACAGGCATTTTTACATCGTTGAATTCCTTAGTAAAGTTGCTAACTGCAGATTACTTTTTAACTATAATTTAAGAATTGATTAAAGGTTAGTCATCATTTCGTTGCATAAAAATAACCTCGGACTACATAAACTCGAGTTTGCAATAACTATCCAATCCATGACAACATCGCGAAATAACAGGGAAAGTCGTGTTTAGAGCGAGTTGATGTTCAACTGTTCAATCTGAGAAAGACAATCAATTTTCCACCCCCAGACATTTTTTTTCCTTTATATTTCTTCAAATATGTCAGTTAAAGTGAATGCGAGTGGCAACTTTTAGTAAACGAGAGAAGGATATTATTATTTGTCTGGGAATAATTGAAAAAAGAGATTTTATCTAAAATAAGATTAAAGAGCGTAATACGGGGGGGGGCAAATTTCCAAAGAGTATAATTGTATTGTGAAGACTGCATTATAACCCCCAAGTGATATAATGGGTATGTGCGTGCAGTCTATAGCAACTGAAACTCCAGGAAATTTGCGAATGTTACAGTACCCTAGCATCACTTACGTACATACTTTCTTCGGTTGGTATTTTAATGAGGTATCAGAGCTGCTGTTGCTCTAGTAACAACTACAGTTGTGCTGCTGGCCGTTCCTTTCTCTACTTTGAACATACCCCCAATAACTATTTGGAAACACCATGTTGCATAGAACCTTAAAGTATTATCATGAATATCGATTCCAAAGCATGATTTCACTTAGTTTGTGATTGTAACTGGGGATGTAACATGTGGTCCAGTATTTTGACAACTTTTGCTAAGCGAAATCGCATTTTGAATTTTTTGTCATTCAGTTTTAGGAATGATTTTTTTTTTTTTCCTCTCTCATGAAATACACTAGGAGCACGGTGAAATTCATTTTCAGATGAGATGTAGGAAATCAGAAATCTATATCGTTTGTAAAGTTAACCTAAAATTACCTACTATTGAACGCAATTCTGTCTGTAAGTTAAGTATAACTGATGATTAATTTTATGCCCTATACTCAAGTTAACTCTTTATACAACTCACCCGTAGAGATACACCCCTGCATACCCTCAAGCTGGGACGAAGAAAAATGTGACTGCTTGCCCAATATAAATAATAGGTAATGTGACCGTATTACAGATGTGACCAAATGCCCAAGTAATGAATCCAACATGACCTTTTTTTTTTATACCTGTGACAAAACCAACTCCGTCCACACCACTTACACCCCTTCGTCTCCGTGAAGGCTTCACGTATCATGTTCACCGTGTCTGAAAAATACTTCATTGCTTTGCAACTGTTGAATACTGAGTACAGGTAATTAAAGCATTGGTTGATAGCGATGATCTGGCTTGAGTGCAACTAAACGCTGAAATATATATATACACAAATTAATTGTAGACAAAACTACTTCCGAAATTTATTTAAAAGAAAACGACCATTTAGGACTCTGTACAAGACTTCTACATACATTCAGCATTTTTCTTCATAGTAAATTATTAAAACATAAATAACATCCAAGATTTATTAGCAAAATTAGCGGAAAGTCTGAAAGGAGTTACTTATTGATTCAAAAGAGATTATCGCTTGTCTTCCCTTAAGTGACACACATGACTGAAGTTAAATACATTCATTAGAAATAATAAGCAATATGAGGCGCCAGCAGCTGTAGGTCAAATGAAATATTACATTTATGTATCTGCTGAACGGAACAAATATTTAAACGTTTCAAAATATATCGGACATATTAACACATTTAATGGGACCAAATATAAAAGTAATTAATAAGTAAATTTACCTAACTTAATGCAGCTCTCGCAACAAATATAGTTCCTTGAACTTCTCATCTAAGTATTCACATTGACTCCTGTCTCTGCAAATATATATATATGCATTTACTAGCTCCAGGTTTGTTTACACTCGGTGGGAGTGAAGAATAATGAAAATATAGTTATTACTTACATCAAAATACTTAAAAGCAAATCTAGTTGAATATGCCAAACTAATTAAATACACGTATTTACCTAATTAAATACATTTCGCGTATTTAAAAACATGTCAGTCTAGTTAAATGCACGTTAACCAAATAAAATAAATGTCATTTTAATTTTAACATAATACGATTATTATTTACACTAAAATACTGAAGAAAGAATCCTACTTGAATTAAGTCAAAATAGTTAAATGCATGTAACATTAATTTTACACACATTTGCGTAATTAAATACATTTCACCGTACTAATAACATGTAAATTGCATATTAAGCACATTTATCAGTTTGAATAATAATATAAACAAGTTAAGCAAAGCTAGTCAATTAAATACAATAAGGAATTAAACAATGTTTCCAGTAGTCCGCAATTGGATTGGTATTTATTTACATCAATGAAATGTTTGTACACATACAATTGTAGATCATTTTTAAATCTGGTCAGAGAAGGGCAACCCTCAAATACAACTGCAGACAATTCATTCCAGTTAATTATGGTTTTATTTACAAAAGAGGATTAACCTACATCCGTTCTCGATTGCCTACAATTGATTTTAAAACTATGACCGTTCCTACCATGGTATGTTGATTTTTCTAACTTATTTGCGATATCCCTCCGTGCATTTTGTTCTCTATACGTTTTCGATAATTGAGTTTTCCTCCCTTTTTACGTCTCTCTGCTAGTGACTCCCAACCTAATGCTTTAAAATGTTCTTTTTTACCTTTTATGAATTTTGCCGCTCTAAGCTGGATTTTTTATAGGATTTTTATTTTAATATCCTGTATGAATTTCAACAAGTTGTTCCATTCTCCATTAAGGGCGGAACTAATAATGAATAGCTATTTCCTTCGATTTGCACTGACATTTTTTAGTGTTCTCATAATAGAATATAAGCCCCTCTGTGCTTACTTTCATAACACTATCAATTTGTTCGTCACATGCAACTTTAGAACTTCAGTAAACTTCTAAATATTACTAGCATTCTTCCTGAGGAATTTCAACTTCATCGAGTTTATAATTAAGATTTATTTCTTCTCGGCTTTTACTTGTTTTTGTTGTGTGTTTTACCGCCCAGTTGGAAATTAAGATCGCTTTGTAAAATCTTCATATCGGAATTGTTGTTAATTTTTCTATAAGCAATACAATCGTCGGAAAATAATCGTACTTTTGACTGTATATTTAAGTAAAGATCGTTATTATAAATAATAAACCATAGTGGCCTAAGAGCGCTATTCCTTGGAACTCCTAATGTTACCTTCTTGATAAATGACATTTTCTGACCTAACCTAAAACTGTGAGTCTTCCAAAAAAAAAAAATTAATTCAATGTACAACCCTTCTTCAATGTGTAGTCCATTCAATTTATCTACTAATGCGATACTAAATTAAAAGCTTTCGAAAAATAAATTACTACAACGTCAATCCTTCCACCTACATCTATCTCTTCACTACATCCTGAACTTATGAAATTATTTAGCGTTTGCAAGAAAACCTTTCCCTGAAACCTGTTGAACGGGAGAGAATCAGTGTTTGTAATTAAGTACACTACAAATATACCGACCTATCAAATGTCCCATAACTTTGTATATACGATAGATGTGAGACCAACTTGCCTGTAATTTTTTTTTTTTTTTTTTTAATATCACCCTAATGAACAACGACTATGACGGTGGACTTCCTTTCTTCGGGTAGGCTAGAATTATTTAGTGATATATTGAATAAACCCATAAGGAACAAAATTATAATCTCTCCAGCTTCAAGACTTCCGTAAAAATATTAAAATTAAGCATGTGACTTACGAATTTGTCATTTTTCTCTCATTTTTCACTTCCTTCTTCCATGTTAGTGTTTGATTGATTCGGTTTATTTTTTGACGCTCTTAAAAACATCTCTGGTCATCAGCGTTCCATTTAATTCACGGCGTGAAAAGGTTGATAAATTTTGCTCAGATGCCTCTCTTTCAGGCTTGAGGTTCTTTAGCCTGCCGTAAATGTACGACATGGGACCCACGGCTTTACTTCCCTACCGAAGGAAGCCATACTTAGGATTTTACTCTCGAAAAATCTATCGATCCTGGCCGGGTTTGAACCCGCGATCTTGGGTTTAGGACGCAAGTATGGTTACCACTATAGAGCTAGAACTGACCTATGTTAGTGTTTTTATTTTTTGTTTATTTACGGACGCTCTGTAACAGCTCAGATCATCAGCGTCGCATTCAAATCAGGGCGTGAAACGGCCGATAAATTTTGTTCAGAGGCCTCTTCTTTCAGGGTTGAGGTTCTTTTTCGTGCCGTAAATGTACGACACGGGACCACGGCTTCACTTCCCTTCCGAATGAAGCCATACTTAGGATTTTACGCCCGAAAAATTCCATCGGTCCGTGTTAGTTTGACAGCCACTATTTGTATTATTATTTTTATTTTTGCCATCATAATTTTTGTTAAATATCGAAACAAAATAAACAGTTTTTTCTTTGTCTCCGTTATGTATTTTTTCCGTTTTTATCACTCAACAGTGTCATTCTCTCTTTATTTCCCCTTCTTCGCCGTACATAATTATAAAATCTACTTTTCATTGTCATCTACTTTTAGTATTTGTTCCAGGAAATTTACTTGTGCTTTCCTTTTTTCACACTGCAGCTCTTTAGTTAATTCAATACAACACCCCCTACCCCAGACATTTCCCTCTCAAAGCCTCACTCATTTGCATTCGCTACCAGAACCGCTGCTAATTTAAAATCCCCGGATTTATTTCATTCACCGTCGTATATTTAACTCATTTCTCAGTGCTTGTTTACGCTTATTTTACGCATTATTAGCTTTTTTTCTTTAGTAACGAATGAGTTGAATACAATTCTCTGGATCGAAGTTATTTTTTATTCTTTTGTGTGGAATACTTTCATCAGTAGCTGAAAATGATGTCCTTACATTTATTTCAAACGTTCTGTACGTTTTTCCCTTTTTCGGACCTTGTCCTCTTTTACTCCACTTTGTCCAAAATCCCCTTTCTATCCATTCATAATATTTTACACGGAAAAGTTTACAATTTAATTTACTTTTGAATATCATTCCATTACAATTTGTATTACTCGTGGTACTGAACGCGGGAATGAAGACAAAGCACGGTTGCAACCATTGAACGTTTCTCTAGTTGACAGTTGTGAAAATTAGGTTGCCTTCATTTGATCTATCAGTAAAACAATTACATATTTGTTAAGAATTGAACACACCCTACTGATGTGCTTTTTAATTGTACTGGAATTAACCGTTAGAGAACGTAAATTTGTAGATGATCAATATTTCGTGATGTCGATGTTGCCCAAATCTCTATTTTTCTTCCTGGCTGAAGAATTTGAGCGTGATTTTAAACTAATGCAAAAGTTTTATTGGAAGCAGTATTTTATAAAGAATCACGTTAGATTAAAAATATCTATGAGACCGCATTTAACAAATTTCCACGTGGACGCATCAGGAGAACAATACTCTTCTAACATGAAAATTCGACAGCCTCTATACGATGTGCATTTGAGCAGGGTTCTTCAAAGATCCAAAAGTAAACAATTTGTCAGTAGCTGTTAACACAGGCGAGAACTTCACTCTATAAACTGCCTTTAAAGCATTTCTTGAAAAACACGCATGAATGTCAGCGCTATTTGAGCGAACTTTAAGGAAAAAGCATATTGGTCCCGTTTATCAAGAACCCATAGAATGAAACGAAGAGAAAGTTTTGGACGAATCTGGATGAAACCACAGATTTAATGGATGAATATGTCTTCAGAATTTGGTATTTCCCCTAGCACGTGAAATTGAGCCCATGTTATTGAAGATGTATGGACTTATAGCAGGCCAATTTCAGTATAGTAATGCACTTTTATTAAAAACTGTGATCTGCTGGCATTCAGTTCGAGAAAGTTATTCTTGTGGTTATAGACAAGTTTCAGAACATGCTTTCGGCAGTCAGCCATTTGAAGCCATTGTCCATTAATTTAAGCACGTAACCTGCCTGAACCATACCCTTCACGGAGTTTGTGAATCCGTTCATCTGAAACCCACGGTTCTCACTGCTGCTACAGAGAAACACAGATCAACCTCTTTCCACACCTACTGGGGATCGTGGATTGAATGTGGTGCTTTTTGTGCGAGAATTTTGGAAAGATTGAGTTTGTGGTTTTTCTGGTTCCAACCGAGGCAAGTGCAATTTCAAAGACGCAGCAAATTTTCATACTGGAGCAGATACATTATTTACAGGTAGAACTATTTTGTTTAATGGTTTCAAGTATCTTACGGCAACCATTAACATTTTGGAACAGGTCCTCGAAGAAAAATTGGAAAAATTAAATGGTTTTGCTAAACAAAAAAAAAAAGCATAAGAATAGTCTTCGAAGGAATTTGCTTAAATTTGTTGTGACATTTGCCATATCTATACAGTTATATTCCAAGCGTAAGTATCTACAAAGACATCGTATTTCCAAACAGAAACAATAAAAAATTTAGAGATGTTTAATGCCATGAGGTACAACAGGTATATTTTTCCCTCTTCTGATGCATGATCCCATTGAATACAATGTGTTGTACGTATAATATTATTAATAGTTATAATAAATTATTAATGAGTACTAACAATAGCATATTATGTAATGGTACATCAAAATTGAAATAAATATACCAAATGGCATTTTTTATTATTTTTGCATTTTTTGTCTTATTTTTGCACCATTCCCCTTTCTTTTTCCATATGAAAATTGCCACTAAAAAGTCTAACTCTATTCATAAAAATCGATTATTTTTGAAGCCGTGTTATTACTAAATCCCTGCGTTTGGACACCAAGAAACTTCAAGTAATTCGCTACAGTGTACTGTGCATGAAGTATTGCTTGGCGGCAACCCATCCCACTTATACAGCTCTCCTACAGGTAATAGAGGGGAGACGCTTTCATTGAAGCTTGAAGTGTTTTTACTCGATGTATTCTCCGTTCAAAGTAAATGTTTTGTGATTGATGAACAAGTTAACGTGTATCCAAAGTGAAAAAAGCACGGCTCTTCAGTCACAGTCAAATGGAATGTTAATTGAATTATGAAACACATTTCTTCTGATGCCCAACATTATTGAAACCTTAATGTGGTCATCAGCATAGAAACTGCAGAGTGGCAACTTGTAGCAAAGAAAAGAAATAGCTTAAAAGTTTACATTGTGGCTAGTTCTTTCGGGATAATTATAATTATTGAACTATATTGCATGATGGTAAAACATTTACATAATTGAGTTTACACAACATTTTTAACAACAATATGGCGTATTATAAAAACAATAGACGTTATACAAACAGATTGGATTTACATTTATAGTGCTGCGATTACACTGTCTTACATTTGTTAAATTTGTTTACGAACACAAGTCAATTCACATCATTTATTATAGTGATTTTAATCAAAACACGTCGATTTTTTTTAAATTGAAAAGGAGAACATTTTCGTTAAATTTTATGATCAGAATATATGTTCCTGCGCAATTAAGCAATACAAAACACTAATAATAAGAAGGGGATCAGTTGAGGGCCATTTTTCCCAATAATAGCTGCTTTACTTTTGTCAATAGGCTCTGCACTCTGCATGCATTCTGTGTGTATACATAATGGATAACGTTTTCAGTACCTTCTTTAATACTCCTATGTACTTTTATTACAATATTATTTTTAGCGACCGTGCTAAAATAATGAGAATACAGGATTAATTATACCAGGATTTAATGAGTCTGCATGAATTAGCACAATGAAAACTCCAAATTATACCTAGTGGTGGAAGGGATCAATAAATCAAATTAAAACATATCACTACTAAAGCAAAGGAATAAATGGGAATGTTTTGTTTGTAAATACCCTGAAACAATTACCCTTCAGCTTTCGAAATGTATTAGCACACTGTTGGGGTCTCGAGTTTGGTAATGCTTAAAAATAACAGCATACTATCGTAAAAGAAAAATAGAAGCCATAGTCTGTAGTTTCAATACAACACAGCACAGTACAAAACTCTGATTCTCCAGGTTGGAGGGTAAGTGTTATGTTAACATTTGGATGAATTCTTTCGGTACTTGAGCCCTTTGTGCCTACGCCTCCAATGGAGGCACCTCCGGGAGGAAGGGAAGGAAGTGACAGACACCGGGCAGCCAGGATCTACGAGAGATGGCTGCGCGGACACAGAAAGGGTTCCTAACATGTTTCTAGAGATAGAACATCCCGGCGGAGTTCTCCTTGAGTTTTACGGGCCCCTCAGAAGGTTCGTCTGCAATCCAGACACAGGGACAGAAACCTTTACAAAGCGCAAGCCCCAGCCTATACATATCCCTGCCGAAAGATGCGTACCATTGCCAGGAAATTGGTACACATCAGTCGAGTGTTCTACATCATCCACCTTTTCGGCTTACCTATTTGAAAGCCCCCTGGAACAAATATTTGTCTTCTATTTCATTTAAATACTTTATTTCAATTAATACATTTTATCAATTTGTAGAACTTTCCTTTTATCGTAATTCATTGTTTGTATCTATACATTCAGGAATAAATACCATTAACTGTACTCTAATGATTCATGGACACCTTACGAAGGACTTGCAGACCACAGATCGAGAAATGCTGCTCCATGCCATTGCTTTTACCAAACCCCTGAAGAAAACGCTCATGGTCACAGGGATGTGAAGTGACATATTTAATTTTCGGTATTCTACTAAGTAAAAAATCATTATTCACCAACTCTGTCTATTTCAAGTATTCTTCCCACTCTTAGATTCAAAATTTATCTCCCAGATGCGATCATGGAATCAGCCATGCCAAGCTTCTTTAGAATTACCACCAAACTGCTCTTCACAGGACGCAAGAGCCTCTTCCGTGCTCCCAAACTGTTGCTCTTCAGTCGAAAATAGGAAAATGTTATAGAGTCAGATATAGACTGCACTGGGGAGGGGGGGGTGTTAGGCGCGCCAGTGTCACTTCCAATTTTTGCAGAAATGTCCAGCTATCTAAGCGACGTGCACATAAGACAATCCTCGCTGCCCAGATTTTGGTGTGCAATATAGCCATTTGTTGAGATTAAACTGGAGACCATCTTTTAACTACACTGTGCCACATCGCTTTAACTTCACTGGAGGGTTGTCATTCGGTAAGAATCTGGTCGCCAGCTGCCTCTTTGATTAAGGATCATATTAGTAACGCCAACTTTCGTTACTTGTGAAGATAATGTGGACACGTCGAAAGCTGCCATTGTCGAAACAACGCACCATTTCCTGGCACAATTTCACTCTAGATATATTTCGTTCTGAGCGCTTATGGGGAATTCGACAATAAGCCTTCCTCATACGAAGATATCTGTGCAGAAATTCTGATACTTTTGGCGAATGAATATCTCTCTGTAGGTCACTTGTGGATCGTTCTTCAATATGACTTCTATATGAGCGATGTTTTCATGTGGACGTCCCATGTACTCCTTGTTTTTCAAAGCTATTTTTTATCTTTTAAATACTGCACACAGGCATAGACTTTTGTATGTAATCGACAAACTCTGTAATCATTCCAGACATCCAAGTTGGCTCCGGTCATTTTTACTATTGCACAAAATTGCACTAAAAAGCTCTCGAGTCACCTCTATCTTAGAACACCAGACGACGAGTGCACTACCATAATTAAAAATTTTTCTACAGTAGCAACAATATATTCTCACGCTAACTTTCGTAAAAGTTACTAATTAAGACACGCTCTTCTGAATTATGCTAACAAGAAATTTATATCTCCTATATTTTCTTCAAATAACAATCACCATATAACCCGACATTTTAATCTCTGTAGACACTCTTCGGCGTAACAGAATGTACAATAATCATGTGTATTCATGTAACAATAAGTTCATACATTTGTTTTTAATTTTTGTGCTATGAAGAAGAAAGTGTGCTTCCATTAATTTTTTATCGAATTTTAATATGCAGCCTCTAGATCTACAGGTATCTATCACTCTGAAAATTAAACATTTAGCTTTTTGATCTCAACATTTTATAGATTTAAGTATATTCATTTACAATGTAACGTTCTGCAAAGATGATGGAGAATAAATACAGCAATTTTTACACATGTGGTTGTAAAGATATTATTGCAATGACATTTAACCATTTGATTTGTTTTATTTACAGACGCTCTTTAACATCTCAGGTCATCAGCGTCCCATTCAATTCAGGGCGTGAAACGGCCGACAAATTTTGCTCAGAGGCCTCTTCTTTCAGGCTTGAGGTTCCTTTTCGCGCCGTAAATTTACGACACGGGACCCATGGTTTTACTTCCCTTCCGCAGGAAGCCATACTTTATATTTTTACGCCCCAAAAAAATCCATCGACCCTGGCCGGGTTTGAACCCGCGATCTTGTGTGTAGAAGGCAAGTATGGATATTTAACCAGAATGCAATAAAATGAAGCAAATAAAACACAATTGTAACTGATGTAAACTATTTCTTTTAGAACATTATTCGAAATGAATATAAAATGTTTACACAAAGATTGAAGTATATATTTTTCAATCAGAGTTATTTACGAAACAGCACAGAGCTATAATTATATTTTTTTAAAGTTCATGCTCCTGCTGCATTATTGAATGTATGTATGTTATGCTCCTTCATTTCCCTTATTTTACTGCCTACAATTATATTCTGTTTCCTCAAAAGTTTCTAAGTAAGAGGCCAAATGCAATAGAGCTGACTGGGCAATTATTGGCTCTTTCAGTTTTACATCTAACAATGTTTGCAACAGTCCTAGTCTTTATTATTTGAATATTAGTAACAATTTGTGCATGGCATACGCCTAACGTGCGGGAAAAATATTATGTTCATGTACAATTAAGATTTTTATCTCTTATGTTACATGTTCATTTCTGCAAGTGTTAATTAAGTACGGAAAACCCAAAGGCTGCATATCTTTACAAACTAGGTTTTCACAAATATATATTAAAAGTTAGCAGTTGGCTTAGCTCCGTAAGTGTGAACAAGTGTTTGTTTTCTTTGCACTAGTAACGTCTTGTAACAACTCTTATCAAATGTTCCCTAGCCGCACTCCAGAAGAATGTAACACAAGCTCAGATCAGGGGAGCTCTCGGCCTAATAATAAAAGAACGAATTTTTAACTTACACATTCTTTTTATTTTCAACATAATCTCGGTTCAGGTCAATACATTTAATCCAGTGATGTTCCAATGCCATTATTCAGTCTCTGAAATGCTTTCCGCAAATATTACAGCTGCAATTGCCTCTTGATTTGATGAAAAACGCTAATCAGCAAGGGAGAGTTTTTGTTTGGGAACAGATAGAATTCGAAACACGCCAAATTTTGGGAGTAAGGTGGATGCTCCAATAATTTACAATTTAAATCTTTTAATATTGTGAGCGATACATTATTTCAATGATAAATGGTTTTCTATTTCTGCAAACTGGGTCTTTTCGCTACTTTTTCCATCTAGATGGTTCAAACGGTTATAGTTTTACGTTTCTGAGGATAATTAATTAGTAAAATTCCTTTATAATCCACATGAACTGCCGCTACCTCTCCTGCTGATAGATCAGAACGCTGTTTTTATTCTGGTGTCTCGACCACAATTATAAGTAGACGCACAAAATCAATTATAAATGCTGTTAAAATGTTCCTAACCCTGTTGCGTTATTTTCATGCAAATGAGTTTTTTTATCCTCTTTGCCAAGCGCGACAACTTTTTAATGAAAATTTTCATGTAAAATGTAATCTGGTTACCGATACGCGTGGCGAGTTTGATTAAGCCAGAGTTAATGAATTAGAAGGCTAAAGCTCAATCAAGACCATCTGCAATATATCAGACCTTAATACAACACATCATTGACCGTCATGTAATTAGGATATAAATCATTTTGTATTATATTATTATTTTTTTAAATTCGGCACTATATTATTCATTTTTAATTAATAAATGCACAAATATTAAAAAAATATTTTCTAAACACAAAACACAGAAAACCCTGTTTAAAATTAACAAATGTAGCCCTTTTTAAATAAGTACCAGCTTTAGGTAAATATAATCTGGACTCTTATGACAAATTCTGTGAATGAATTATTCATTTCAATCAATATATATTAAACCTTAAATTTAAAATAATAATTTAAAATATAATTTTAAAATATTTAAAATTGTTTTTTCTGCAAAGGAAATACAAAAAAAAAACTGCACATTAATGGCAAAGTCGTTTATATTAAATAAGGAAAACCTGCAACTATTTGGTATAGGATAAATTACATTGAAATTATGCATATACTCTCCTGCGCAATAACTAGTATTTATGACACTAGTAAGCGATTTGAAAGGCGGTCTATTGAAGTTTCCCGTGAATTCACACAGTATTTGCTTTATTTCGTTTTGTGTTGATTGGATGTAAAGAAACGAAAAACACTGCACAAAACTTACATATTAAGCTTTTACTTTGCTTGGAAGAGAAAGTTTAAATTAAAAACTCTAAGTATTAATTTCAACTTTTATTTCAAATCATAGAAAGTATGTCTGACTCTTTCTGTACACTCGAACTTCATCCTACAGAATCCAGATTTTAATCAAACGGTCATCGATAAGTCTCCCTTCTTCTGATATATATATGTTCAACTCCGCATGTATGAGTGTTAATTCTGGTTCTGAAATTGTGCAACCTTTATATATAATGAAACTAAAATAACAGTAACTAGAAAAGCAAAAAAGGATAAAACACTAAGAAAAAGTAACATATTTGTAATCGCTATATGTTGAACTGCTATAGTTCTATGACAAAGTTCATAGCATTACCTTGGATAGATGTCATACTATAGTATTAAATAACGAAAACTTAATAACAACAATAAAGTGTATTAGGAAACACAGAGAAAGTAACAAATAAAATGAATAATGGATAAATAGTAAGTAAGTCAAAAGCAAAACACGCAAAAGTAAATTTAAATTAATAAGTCAAGTTAAAAGCAACACCAGAGGTGCAAACTATATAAATAAAAATAATATTAACAATGTAACTAAAATAACAGTAGCTAGAAAAGCAGAAATGGATAAAACACTAAGAAAAAGTCACACATTTGTAATTTGTGGGTCGAACTGTTAGAGTTTATCTATATACCTTCAGCAGTAGCAGTAGTAAATAATATCTCTTAGGTTTCTACGACCGATATTATAATTAAAACAGTTAAAATCTTCCGGGATGTTTTGCCGTGTTCCATTGTTTAATATGCTACCACAGCTTTCACTAACCGCTGCGGCTGGCAACATCAGTGGGAGAGAACAAACGTCTGGGTGCTAGTAGCAGACAGTATTGATCCGCTTCTGTCTGGTTTTACAAGGTCGATGAATAACACGTGTGTGACGGAAGGGGTGAGGAGGGAGACGGAAGGGGGTAGTTGTTGGTTTCTAAGAACCGATTCCCATGTGCTATATATATATCCGCCGTCTCTGTTGAACTTGTTTGGTTGCAGTTGCATTTCCAATGTCTCCCTCCTGACTAGATTGAGAAGCCCTTGTGTTTTTGCAACCCCTATTGTTTTATTAAAATATATGATATGTATTCATGTATGCCATGTCCTGCTATTGCAAATCGTTCAGATTGAGATCGTTCTTCATACCAACTGTTAAATTAGGACAAATGCTTGATAATACATAAGACTCTAGGCACCCTTTTGACACAATCGGAATTTATAAAACACCATGTGTTAAGTGTGACCGATTAAAACGCCTGAAGGAACATCAGCGACATCTTCATCTTAATCAACGGTGGTTTCATGAACTACGCAAAACAGCCCGGATTATTTTAACTGTTTTCATTAAAAGCAGTAGCACAGTTGTGTTAATACTGCCGACAGTCGTCGCTTAGTTAGGCCATCGAATTACGAACGCATGCACAGCGCATCACAATATGTCACTTTTACAACAAAAGCAAATAAATCAACTGCTGCAGCTGTGCCTTACTGTTGCCAATGACTTTCATCCTCGAGTAATATTTTTAAATTGTGTTTAATTTCCGGTTATATTGTTGAGATATCATAGTCGGTGTACCTAAGATCGCGAGTTCATCCCTGGTCAAGATTGATGGACTTCTGGACATAAAAAGCCTAAGTGTGGCTTCCTTTGGAAAGGATGTAAAACCCTGCGTCGTACATTTATAACAAATAAAAGGGCCTCAAGCCTGAAAGAAGAGACTTCTGAGCAAAATTTATTTGCAGTTTTAAGCCCTAAATTGATTGGGACGCTCATGACCTTAAATGTTAAAGATCGTCTGTATATAAACCAAATAAATATGAATAAATGACTGTGGACATAGATGATAAATGAGGCGAAATTTAATTTTGATAGTTTTTTTTTTTTAATTAAGGAAGGAAACATTCCAGGTTTTGAGTTTGGGATACCCCCTTTTATGAATACTGAGGAAAACGTAGAAAAAAACTCAAATGATCCCAGACCCTCCACTCACGAGTTCTTCTCCCCCCCCCCTCTCTCTCTCTCTCTCTCTCTCTTTTGAATGATGTTTAACGCCTGGTTTTACTACTGAGGCATCACAGACGGTGAACACTGACGATACACAAGGTGAAATGATAAATTGGGGAAATGAATTTTTAAGGAAAGAAACGTCCCAGGCCTAAGTTTAGGGTACCTCCCAGACATTTGCCATTTATGAGGACTGACTCACGCTCACGAGTCCGTGCCTTAACGACCTCAACCACCCGTGGCGGTGTCTCACGAGTTCGTTGGGTAAGTTGCTCTACCATGCATATAAAGTTCAATAAATGCGAGAACCATACTGGAATATGTAACTGCCAACTCCTTTCAGCGTGTTCATTAAAAAAAATTGACTTTTTACACATTTAACTGTTTAACTGTAGTAATGCAGTAAGAATGCGGTATAATTTTTCAGTCTAAATAATTTTCTCTCTGAAATTTTGGCAGCTTTTCCCTTATAAATACATGCAACTACTGTTTTAAATAGCAAAACCCCCCTTTTTTCAGGAGTTGCCATTTTTCACGTTTACTTTGATGAAAAGTATGAAAATGAAATTGGAAATTCAACTCACTGATTATTATGGTCGGTTTCTCATTCCGTAATATATTTGGTTTTAATTCAGTTTTAAATGTTGAATATTATTTAGAAGAGTTAATTACACTTATAGATTAAATAATCACTTATAATCAAATAATACGTATGTTTCACCCAACAATAAACTAGGAGACTATAATGAATTTCGGAAAGTGCTCGACATTTTCTAATCTAATTCTATTTTCAGCAATATAATACTTGTTCTATAGATGCATGTGCAAATACAGAATTCCCATTATGTGCGGACTAGCCTACTTTCAACATTCTATCAAAGGCAAACAGCATGCCTCGACTTCGGGTTTGTGAAGAACTGACAGAAGCAATTGTTGGTCATGCCGACACCAGCAGGAGGCAGCTGAATGGGGCAAACCGCGACCACACCCAGCAATGCCTCAGGCTCCGATTGTATTCAGTCTCAAGGCCGTTTTGCCTTAGTTTATGACGTTCCATACCCTTCACAGATTTAATGAAACCGGCCTTAAAACTAAGCTCAATCTCGAAAAAACCTAAATGAGCACAGACAAATACGATATGCCTGTCGGCCAACAGGATCAGGTGTTTTGCAAATGATAAGAGTAGAACAAAATGTATGCAAAGCAAACATTAAATTAATCTGTAAACTTAGGTGCATTAAATTGTATGATCTTTATCGTAGGGCTAGATACAACACATGCATTCATTGTACACGGGTCACAAGACGGAAAATATTCCTGTTGCAAAATGATAAGATCAGGCTGAATACTTCGTGCGCAAACGCTGTTCTGCGGCTGCGGAGCATGCGTTCTTGTGTCTGTGAAGAGTGCACGATTAAGTATTAGGCGGAAGGCAGAGTTGCCCACTTTCTAACAGGTTAGAGTCTAAAAAGAAATATTTTCGCCTGTTGAAGACTTGACTGGTCACCAAGCATTTAAATAGCTTCCGGAAGCATGGAAAGAAAAAGTCGCCTGGAAGATCTCGAAAACTTACGCCTCAACAAAAGAGTGCTCAGAAAGCTCAGTGCCGGCGGATCATCTCCGGGAGACGTTGCTCATGATCTCATTGTCAATGTTCACAAATCGACGTTGTCAAGGCTAGTCAGACAAACATTTAGAAATATAAGAAGCAGTTCCATGTAACGGTCCAGCATAAAGAGATGGATTGAAGGAATACATCATATGGAAGAAAAGTAGAGGCGTATAATATTCAACGATTAAAAAACATTCAAACTTGGAAGGTCCTGATGGTTGGGCACATTACTGGCATGTCCTCATAAAAGAAGTGAAGTGTTTCCGAAGAAGGAGAAGAAGAAGAAAAAGCACTGGTGTGGGGTACATTCAGGTATGAGGGGTGTTACATTGAAGACTGCAATTGGATATTTCAGCAGGACAATACAACCGTCCATTAGGGAGAGGTTTCGTCGCAAAAGTGTTAAGTGTCATGCAATGGCCTATCAATTGTCCGGACTTACACTCAGTGCAGGGAATCTTATACCGGTCAGTTATCGCTACAGGAAGTAATGTGTCAGTATGCAGGAATTAAAGACCTCTGTTGCATCTGCATGGAATGAACTTGAACTGTCTGTTACAGAAGCTTGGACAGAACATAAGGAATCAGGTTGTTCCGAAAAATAATTCATTTATAGGATATTAACACAAGAAGTTTTATTTTGCAACGAACTGTTTTTTGTATTGGGCCGTCTCTGAAAGGAATACGTTTGTTTGTAGCTAATGTTATAATAAAGATTAGTAGTTTGGAGTACTTAGGTTAAAATATATTTGAATTTATCTTTACATGGTTGCTTGGTCCGTTAGTTTCATCATTTTGCAATACGTTTCCAATACCATGGAAAATGAAAACACTTCACTCACAGTGTCTCATCAAAAATTAGTTGACTTATTCCCTTATATCAATGCATCATCTACACTACCGCAGCACGGATATGACAGAGAAGTTGCCGAACAATCAGGGGAATGATTTAAACTCACGGGGTTTGAGAGCAAAGTAGTAGTAGTAGGTGTATAAAGGTCTACATACTCATTATAAATATATTTTATGCATGGGCAGTACTTATATTGTAAGTAAGTACACTTAATGAATTGTGAACCTACTTGTAATGATTTATCTATAGGCGAGAGCGACGTTCACGTACGTATGCGGGTATCCTAAAATGGCGTTAACACAACCATGCTACTATGTTCGTAACTTTTTGAAACATTTTACTTTCAAACTTTATGAAAGAAGGTGTTAAAACTGACCACAGATTTTGTGCATATATTTTTGTAGCCTTAAAAAAAAAGCATATTTTTCTGGCAAATATTTTGTTTCAATTCTACCGGGTGTTTAATTTACCCCAGAGATAAATGTCGCAAGGGGTTATGTCGGAGTTCCAAGGGAACTACAAATCCTTATTAATAACTCGGATATTCTGACACACACTTTTATTTCTCTCATCGGAAATTGCACCGTATGAGCTGTGGCAGAGCTTTATTGAAAAAAGGCCAAATCAAGCTCTCTGTCTGTTCATTTTTTTCAAAAGGAATGTGGCAAAATTGTATTCGCGTACTCAGTTACTTTATTTGGATTTAACTTTAAAATTTAATAACTCTTTACTCAGAATTAAGAACGGCTTGTTTGTTGTAGAAATTTTGGAGGGAATTCTTCAAACCATGAACAAGTCATGTAATGTTCCTCAGTGCGCTGACTCTTAGGTACGCGCTCAGTGTAAAATCAGAGCATATTGTTTCATAGTCCATTGGGTCGCTCTTTAGTATACCGCTTAGGAAACAAACTTTATATTGTTGTTGACAACATACAGTTACATTTCTGGAAACTTAAAATTCCATCATTAAAAACATGGTCATTCGGAGCAAAGCATAGCATTGTAAAGTCCAAGTTAATGCATCCCAGATCAGTTACATACATATACTAAATTATTCAACAGTTGGTATGGCTGTGATAGGAATGTTTCGGTGACTGGGTATGTATTGTAGCTCCAATTGATGGAACGTTTATACAAAAGAGCGAACTTGTTACAAATCAATACTTTAAGAAAATGTTGCATCAGTTTTTAAAATAATGTTTATAACCGAGTGGTTAAACACAAGTATAATCAGCAGAACTGTCCGAATGAAACATATTGATTGAGAATGGGAGTAACGGCGAGAAGATATGGTCCAGTCCATTTGATGGAGACAGGCAAGATTGCCGCCCTTACCCGCGTCTCCCATTTGCGCTTGCCTCGTAATTCACAGACACCTGTGGCTGTGGTCGTTAGGGTACAGACTCGTCCCACCTGACTGAGGTTTTATGCAGGATTTTCGCAGTCCTCGTGAATGGCAAATGTTAGGGAATTACTCTAAATTTTGGCTTTGAGCGCTTCCTTCCTTTTAAAATTCGTTTCCCAATTTATTGTTTCATTTCATGTGCAATTAGTGGCCTTTGCCCTGTAACACCATAGGAGTAAAAACGGAAGTTAAACACTATTGAAAAAATCTCTTGTTTTTATGAAATTTCAGGTGTTTATATCGGATTTTTGAATTTTTTTTGAATTTTTTATTTAAATATCTTAAATTCTGAGAGAGAATTTGATTTATTTCTTGATCATTTATTTAAAATATAACATGATCTTTCTACATATTTGTACATTCATTTTCTGCTAAAATTGTTATTCATTTTTTAATGAACGTTCTTTCTTTTATTGTAAACATACTTCGCATATAAAATAACATTTAATTGTTTTCTTTAATTGCGTTTGGTATATTTATTTACCAAGTTTGTTTTCTTTGTGTCAATTTTAGCATATGAATTAACCCTTCATGGAAATGTAAGAGACAATTCAAGTAGAGCCTACTGCCAAGTTATTCAAGCGTAAACATTTAAAATCGGTGTTAAAGACATTTGATACAGATTTTGGTTCAATGAAGTTACATCGTTTGCAGATTAAGGGCATATATCATTTTTATATATTTGGGGAATTTAAATGGATTTCAATGGTAGGTTAAACATGGCCCCATGCTGTTACCCAGCACACATATTTACTTTCTTTTGTCATTTAACTTAACTTGCATATTCTTATTATAGATGCATTTTTATCAAAAAATATGTAAAAATAGATTTATGAATTTTTTCTGAAAGTGCAAAACATAAACATACTGCTCTATATAGGATGTGAAAACCTTTTACTTATGCATCCATGAGAATTCTGAAAAAAAATGGTTTGAAGTTTGGTGACTTTAATGAAAATGTGTTTAAAAGTGTACTATTGCCTTAAATTACATATAATTTCTGCAGCAATGTTAGATAACATGTTTGTAAACTGATTTTAAAATCTGAGAAAGCCGAATTTTATAGTTTGTGAGAAAATTGTAACCTATAGTAACAAATATCTTAAAATACGATTTTTGTTTATTAGAATAATTATAGAATAAAAACAAATAACATTTGTCAACATTCAAAATCAATTTATAATTAAGAAATATTATCTTTGGTAAATTTTCCATTTAGTTGATATAGTTTTTTTTTAGAAAAACAAACATATTCTGTTGAGGTTTTGCATGAAATTTACCGTATATCTCTACAAATTATCCTAAAGCAATACACTATGTTCTTTTATTTTCTACAATTTTAATGGTCACTGAAAGAGCTTAGGTAGTTAACATAGTTATCTATAATGTGGAAATAAAGTTATAAAAATATTAACATTTTTAAAACCATCTTTTGGTTTAATACTTTTATACTTGCTGGGTATACATTTTCTCCTTTCATGATATAGTTCGCGAGTGTTGTGAAACGCATTTCAATGAACATTCTCTCTCAGAGAAGATGTCGGTTTGACAAATTGTTTTCTTTCAAATGATTCCAAACATTTTAATGGGATTCATATCAGGTGAATTCTCTGGCCAGTCTACTTCCAAATCACTGAATTTGACTTATGACAGGGGCAGAATCACGCAATAAAATGTAGTCATATTCCTTCAGCTAATCAATGACCATGTCATGATGGAGGGCAGATTTGTTGAGCACTGCAGCTTTTCGAAGACTGAATGTAAAATCAAATGAATCTGTATATTAGTTTATTAGAAAAGCAAGCCCAAGAAGTAAGTGTATAGAATAAACAATTTTAGAATTTAACGCATTTTCAGTATTCCATTCTTTATCTGTCATATGCTTACACTTTAATGCCCATATATGTGGAAACGGTTTCTAGCAGAGAGTAATCTTTTCAAACACGTTCCAGGTAGGGAATTGTTAAAACGTTACGACAGGCGGAATATTTCAATGACAGGAAACATGTTCTTACAGAAGAACAACTACATGAAATACAGGGATTTCTTATCCAGATGCCGCTGAAGGACATTATCAACATCTCTTACAACGCAGCTTAGCTATTACTATTTTTTAAATTTTTTTAAATATTACTATTATTATTACCATCATCATCATGAGTATTAAATACAGTATCACTTTATTCTTTCAGTAAAAGTATGACCTGGAATCTCCCTTGCAGGGAAAGTCCTTTTAACAGCGGTGGTCCTACTAAAATAAAAATACTAAATTTACCCGCAGAAATTCTGTCTCCTTTTCCCGGTTCCGGCGATCGCACATACCTAGTAAACAGATGATTTCAGGCGGCCCGCAAATCAAATAACCTCACTGTAGAAGCCAATTCACCGGATTTCTTTGCCTGTTGTTTAGGTGACGTTTTTTTTATCATATTTCCCCTTCCTATCTGAATTTAACTTTTCACATATTGTTTAAATTTATTATTTATTCTTTATTGAAGTGTGGGGCATCTCTTTTACAAGAATTTACTTATTGGGTTTATTCACAGAAGCTGACGAACATTTCATATTATACAATAAATTTATATTTTCTGCACATTTATTGAATTTCATTTTAATTAAATCGGTTATGTACATTTATACAGGCTCTTAATAATGTTCCCAACACAATGTAGTCTGGAATGGGATTCCATATGATTTCAGTAAATGTGATACCAACAATGCAGCAGACATTTCATTGTTGAAAAATAAACAATTACCATCCATAGTGATGGATGACTAAAAATATATTTCTTCTTTAGCAAACGTTTATATTATTTGTGATTAAAATTCCAAATTCATGCCTCCCAGATGCTGCATATATTAACTTTATGCGGGATAGTAAATCTTTAGAGTTACTGAGAATGTAAATGTTATACCAGAAATAAAAATAGACGTGCTGCGGTGGACTCGGATTAGATATTTAGTGGTATCGAAAACAGCTTACCGCTCTCAGTTATTACATCGGTGCTGTGGTTAACTCTGGAAAATACCATTTTAATCTGTTACAGTCAATTTCACATCCCATCGCTAATTAATTGCTAGCGGTGTTTTTTTTATTCCTTCAGTTCCAAGCACACTTTAGCTCGTTTTACAATTTTATCGAACATTTCAGAAAAACATGCTGAAAAAAGTCAAGTGCATCCACGAGAAGCTAAACCGACATGATATTCGGTGAATTTAATGATGGTTTAATTCCCTTAACCTAGATAAAAATAAACTTACAACCCGTAAAATATTTACATTTAATTTTTGAAAGAAAATACTCGTAACAAATATACAAAAATTGGCTAAAACTTTAACCTAACCGACCGGGAAAAGTCGTATTCTGGAGGTCTCCGGTTCAATTCCCCTGGAGAGAGTTTTTCGTGCTTTCCTGGTCACTTAGGTTTTTCATTTCAATAAATTTCCTTGCACATCAATTACAGGGTCGAAAGCGTCAGGCGAGACAGAAGCCTTATGGCATGGCGGCAGCGCCTTCATGGAACAGTCGTGGCTCTCAAGGGTTCGAAGTCTGCAACATCTCTAGGGATTTAGGGACGATGCCTACGCCTTTTCGTATTCTGGACGGATGTATCCTCCTATCTATTCCTCCTGAAGGGGACATCCTCGGAAGGCAATTGTACAATAAACCCATTAGCGGCCGTGGTGAGAAAACCTCCTCCGTAAGGCAGAAGTAGTATTCGACCTAAGTTTAATTCCTTGTACCCTACACTCATTCTGTTAAGCAATCGGAGTTTGTAAACACTAGTGAAACCCGCTTGCCATTCAATGAATGCACTATTTCCGGTAAGAATGGAATTAAAGTTTTGCCGACTTAGACAATGAGCTTGCTCAGTCGTGTTTATAATGCCAAATGTTTCAATTGAATCTCTGGAGGAAGTGCATGGATATCTGTATATCGTAGAGTACGCCTAGAGTGAGATATACGCTAGAAGAGAACTCGTACAAAGAAATCGTACAACTACTATAGGAGAAAATTTCGTGATAAATTTCCAAGAGTAACATCTCATCAAGAAATGCAATTTTTAGATCGGTGAACAAAGTGAGAAACCAAGGTGTTTTCATCAGCAAAGAACCATTGACAAAAAAGTAGGTTTTAACAGAGAAGAATCTTGATAAAATAGACTATTGATTAGGAATTTCTACTCGAAAGTCTTTAACACGATTAGCCCAGTATGTTAGTGTATCTATCGGCAGTGCGTATATAGCCAATCAGCTGCTACCCCTTCATCCACACAAATTACAGCTGTACCTGGAATGAAACCCTTGAAAGTGCTGAAAAAATATATTCAAAAGGCAGTTTGCAATATTCAAGAAGATAAATTGCGGCGACTGTCTCAAAATCTATCCAAAAGGATTTAGGAATGTCTCACATAGAAGGGCAGGCATTTCGAGCATCTGCTATAATGATTTTTTTTTTTTTGAGTAGTGTTTAACGCCCGTTTTCACTACTGAGGCACCACAGGCGGTGGACACTGATGATACATGAGATGAAATGATAAATTGGGAAAGGATATTTTTTTTTTTTTAAGGAAGGAAGCGTTCCAGGCCTAAGTTTAGGTACCTCCCCGGCATTTGCCAGTTATGAAGACTGAGGAAAACCTGGAAAAAAACCCAGTCAGGGAGGACGGTCCTGGCGGGATTCGAACCGCAGACCTCCCGCTCACGAGTCCGTGCCTTAACGACCTCGGCCACCCGTGGCGGTTGCTATAATGATGAGTACAGTTAATTGACATGTATTACTAATAATAAATTATCTATTGTGGCTAGTTCGTTATGCAGTAACTTCTCGTAGGCTATTTGCATAGAGGTATTAGGTTCCTAGAAAGAATATTTCCCAAGTTTTCCTCATTAGCACATTTTGGAATACTTGCAATAATCTGCATGAATATTGAGAGCTAGGAAATATACACAAATGCAAACAGAATTCCCCTTACATTCACTTGAAACGTGATAATTTCTGTGCGCTAACTCTTATAGTTCACCCGTAACGAAATTGACAGCACTGTAAATTAGCCCAGTCGCAATCGAAGAAACTCACATATCACTGAAGAAATCTCTATTCCGCACTAGGAATGACAATCGTGAAGTCCGTTTTCAACAGGCCCGGCCAATGTCACATGATTCTGGCGACAGCCGCTATTTTGAGACCTGTTCATCTGTTTATAATATAGGTATTATGGATTGTTGTGTGAATTAAATTTTAAAAAACCTTCATCTCAAAGAACTAGGTTATTCGATTTCCATAAGATAAGCAGGAATGCAAAATGAATTGCAAATGCATGGAATCCAGTCATCTTCCTACCCATTTTTCTTTTGGCACAGCACCACTTACACTCTCCCAAAACCTGGGACTAGGTTTGGGCTCCGTAAAGAATAAATGATAAATTAAACCTATTTCAGAATTCTCTTTTTTCTGTTATACATCTTATTTGTCAAAATTAATTTTAGCTATTAGGATTTCACTAAGCTCCTGAAATGAGTCTTTAAAATTATTTGTTAAGTATTTATGTTAAAAGTAAGAGTTTTACTGTAGTAAATAAATTTTTTGCATATTCTATTCGATCACTTTTTATTACGATTTAGTAATTTTCCTGCTTCATGTGAATTTTATTGTGTTGAATTAAACGTTAGTCCTACTTCTTTGCGATGCTCGAAAGCTTCCTTGACTACAGATCTCTTTTTTTTCGGCCAAGTTGCTAATTGCACAATGTCGTTTGATCCCAAATTGATCACCCTTGACCTCTTATAATATGTCATCATAAAGTTTGTCGTAAATGGAATAAACAACAATATCTGAACGAATAAATTGGATTTAAAAGTATATATAGCTAATATAACAGGTAGTAGAGAATCATTAAGAGATAAAGTGCTTAAATAGTGACACAAATATCTTTATATTTCGAACCACTTTGTGTTCTTATTAAAAAACAGAAGACAAGTGAAGTCGGTTAAAGTAAATATTCAAGCTCGAAGGCAATGTAACACGTGGAACCAGAGAAAACAAACAGTGAATAAAGGTGAGAGAATTAAACCTGGTGGTATAAGCAATTTATGCAAAAATATAACTGCCATCTCTGTATCTGAGGGAACTTTCAGAGGCATAAGTGGGTAACTCATCAATAAGTGTTAAATTAAATGCATCACCAAAGTCCTTACAGTGAGACAAGGCCATGTTAAACAGTCTGCAAAGCGACTTGGTTTTAACGCAATGCTTGTGGTTGTTCATACGGAGCGAAACAACAGTAGAAATTGAAGCAATATAAAAGTTTACAAGATATGCGACATTCTTAGAAGCACAGGTAGCAAATGAAGTAATCTGGATATAATGCAGCTGTGGAGATGATACTGCAAATTAATTTTGTACTTAGGGTTGGTAAGAATATGAGCCCGCCACTGGACAATAGGTTGCGGGGAAATATACTTTTAAAATTAGGGGGTGCTCTAAAAGTAAGACGAGCTACGAATTTAGAAAATCACTTCAAGATGAATGAATTAATAAGTATCGTATCACTTGTTCAAAGCAAGCTTGTTTCTCTCGGTTCCAGGGACGTTAAGTGGTAACCAGGTTAACGCATATCTTTTTTATTTATTTATTTTTCGGGATTATTTACGCCCTGGGATGATGCGGGATTGTAAAAAGTAGAAAGAATATTTTTTTACATTGCAACTTTCGAGCTAGGTTTTTAATATGGGTATAAAGCGATGAAAAGTTGTTACAAAGATGTTCATAGGCATTCTGTTAAAACTAAATCTCCCTCGAGGGTTACCCAACATGGCGTGTTTCACTGCACCGATTTTTATGATGCGTTTAATTTACCACTTATTGATGCGTTGCCGATTCATTCCCCTGCAGTTACTCAGAGTTAGGCCCAGTATTACAGTTCAGGCTTAACCTTAGTTATGCGTTTTACAATGTACAAATTGAATGATGAGCTTCGCTTAATTGGCTCTTGGCTTAAGCTGAGGAAGAGCATGGTTTAAGTCAGGTTATTATCGTATGTTAGAATGTTTTCGGAAGAAGAATACATAAGTGACAAAGGTATTCTGTTTCTTCTACCTCAGACTGAAAGGATGAGACCAAGAAAACTTAGAACACTTTCGGACCATTTTAATCTATGGAGCGATTCTGAATGATATTGGAAATCATTGAAGATGAAATAAAACATGCAACTCGCTGTAATAGTAATAGCAATGCATAAATCATGTAGGTATTTTAGAAAAGAATTTGAATGTTTAATATCGATCTTAATTATTTCAGGAACAATGCTCTATTGGCGGCAATAATGTTTCTTATTTTGAGGTTATATGCAGCAGTCTGTATGCTGATAACAGGCGATTTCTGCGGGGTATCAAATCAAAAGCGAGCAGAGTGGTGAAGAAGTTTCGCATCATAGAACTGTTGAGAGAAATATTTATAAAATTTCCTTCAACACAGGAAGACAGAGTTAAAAACAGAGAGAAATTCTACAGAGTAGCAAAAATTCCCCCTGTCATAGGATCACTAGAATGTACGCACGGGAAAATTACATCGCCAAGGGGAGAAAGTGCAGAGGTTTATGGTAACCGAAAGGTATTCCCCCCCCCCCTTTTTAATGTACAGACTTTGTGTGTGACTCAGAATTGAAGATTACTGACTGATATTTTGGCTCGGTGGCCAGGGTCAAACCACGATTCCACTATCTTTAATATTTCTGTATTAAGATCACGTTTTGAAAATAGTGAAATTGATGACGGTAGGTTAATCATTGCTGACAGTGCTTATCCAAACAAACCTTATTTAATGATGCCACTAACCAACCCTAATTCTACTGAAGAGTATTTATTCAACGAATCACTGATTAGAACGAGAAATTGCGTTGAAAGGAGTTACGATGTATGGAAGAGAAGATTTCCCATACTCTCCACAAGTATCCGGTTCCATATTTCCAAAGTTCAGAGCGTGGTAGTAGCTACAGCTGTTCTGCTGAATAATTGATAATTTGAATAATTTATTTATGGACGCTCTTTAACAGCTCAGGTCATCAGCGTCCCATTCAACTCGGGGTGTGAAAGGGCCGACAAATTTTGCTCAGAGGCCTCTCTTTCAGGGTTGAGGTTCTTTTTCGTGCTGTAAATGTATGACACGGGATCCATGGCTTTACTTCCCTTCCGAAGGAAGCCATACTTAGGATTTTTACGCCCATCCATCGGTCCTGGCCGGGTTCGAACCCGCGATCTTGGGTTTAGGATGCTGTATTAGTAAAGCCATTACCTTACAAACACTAGAATATCATGCAGAACATTCCTTAGTTTAATTTATTACGTGTACAGCATAGGTATCCACATACAATTTATATTTACATTAAATTATCACAAAAAAGGTATGAAAAATCCTAATTACCTTACCTTGTATTTTATCGGAGTCATATACAGATTCGAAGCCATCATTCCGATAAGTGCCTTGATTTCCTCCTCAAGTTTTGTTATTGATGAAGACACATTGGATCCTCCACCTGCACCATATATGGTGCATTTTTCATTACCGTACGTTTTTCTGTAATTTTGTTCATATTGTCATGTTCTTTTTAGAACTTCCGCATCCCCAAAAACATTACCGCTGTTGGCCAAGAACTCTTTTCAAATACCGTACCAAATCTGGGTTGTAGCAAAGTGGTAATTTCTCCAGTTGTGAAATTTGTTGCCCTTTTTGCTGCTCATTTCCAAAATAAATATCATTACATTACATTATATCCCTATGCTTTATTTTCTTAACTTAGTAGAATTGTAAACGATAAACAAAAACAAACAAATAAAAAAGATAAACGTTGAACTAACTGCGCATGCCCATGCATTGCCAACTTCAGCTGTGTCAAACGATGTTCACCTTGCCAAAGCTAAAGGTTATAACGTAACTGTAAAACTCAAGGAGCTTAAGCTGAAAGGTAGTTTAATCAAGCTAGGGGCTTAATCTTCAACTGTAAAACCGGGCCTTTGAGAGATAGCATCTGTATTTTTGCAAAAGCGCGTAAAACGCAGGGTTTAAATAACTCTTGTTAATATTCCACTTTCTACTTTGTTATTGCTTTTTTGTTTGTTTGTTTGTTTGTTTGTTTGTTTTTTTACTTTTTCAATTATTAATATATTTCTCTTTACCATTTTTCCTCCCCGCCCTTTCTTCTTGTTACTCGTTTTATCTGTTTGCCTTACGTTACCTTCGAGACTCAATATTTACTTTTACCGCCTTCACTTGTCTTATAACCAAAGCTTCTGGGTTGAGAAATGTTCACATTGAATCTCAAAGTGGCAGCTTCGTAAATAACTGGAGCAGCTAACGTAATGAATAGCAGGGAAAATCAGAACCTCATCTGACACCGATTTATCCGCCATAAATTCAGTTACAAATCAGATTTTTTCAATGGACAGCTAACGATCTGGTGACTTGGCTAAAGGTCCGGCATCATAAATACTCATCGCGAATTCAGTTACGGCCAACCTGAAATAATGAGATATTGAATGTGTTTACTACAGTTTATTGCTTTATTAACCTTCCGGCAGGTGTGCTTAATTCTGTCACACGAGCAGGAGCGCGTTGTAAAGTTTACAAATGGATGTTTTTAAGTAATAACAAGACAGTTATGTGGAAGATGAGTAATAAACAGTTTACATGCTTTGTTGTAATATTATATGGCAACAAAATTATTTTTGTGAGTTCTTGATAGTACCAGTTTGTTCCATTATTCTGAGAAATGCTCACTTTCATCACACCTTTTACAGAAAACTTGCCTTTTTGCATGCCTTTTACAAACAAAGTTTTTGCATCTGCCACATTTAACTAACGGGAGTCAGCAATACGCAAAGATAAGTGTGATAATCATTAAAACACGCATCAATTTCTGAAATTCATCGCTTTGTATGCTGGGATGCTTCCTAGAGAACATGAATTATTAAACGCAGCCATACAGTGAGAAAATACAGAGCCTATTTCTGTAGTTTGTCCTGTTCTCAGATAAAACACATCAAGTTAATGCAGTTTAATAAAAAGACAGATGAAGCGTTTTACATAAACACTTTAGACGGTCTTTTTTTTTTTTTTTTTTTTTTTTTTTTTTTTTTTTTTTGCTGAAAAACATTTTTGCAAGTTTGAGTTATTGTGCACTTTGCTTTTCGTGGGTAGTTCTCATTATAACTGTACTAGCTCTAACGTTAATAATTTGGAAACCAAATTCCATGTCAGCCACATTTAAAGAGAACTTATTGTCGTGTGACAGTTCTAATTTACTGAATTAAATGCAGATTAAAGATTAAAGTAATGGCTCAGATATTAACGCTTGGAAATCGCATTCGGAAGGTTCCGGGCTCAAATCCCTTGGGACCCGCCATCCTGGCCTTGGGTTTTTTCGTGGTTTTCCTTGGTTGCCAGGCAAATGCTTGGTTTCATATTTACTTTCCACGAATTTTCTGTTCTTTCAATTCATGTCATTTCATTTTGTTAACTCTGTTGCATAACGGTCACCTATTGTCTCCCACACCTAATCCCTTCCTCCCGGAAATTCCCCCATTGAGGCGTAAGCAGAAACGGCCAGCGATAGGAGGTTGGAGTACCGAAGCATTCTTCTTTGCCTCAAACACCCCAATTTAATCCAATCCAAAACTTTTCTTACACAAGGCCCATAGAGTGCTTAATTTATTTTTTTATTTATTATTTATTTTTTTACATCGGGAAGTTTGGCAGCTTTAACAATTTGAGCACCAGGAATTGGAATGAAACTAGAATTTACAGTGGATAGCTACATTAAAACTAAAGCATTTACAAGTACTCAAAACAAATTCCTGTGACAGAGAGTAGGTGCTCTTTTTAAACATTGAACCTCCACTCAGATATTCTTTGGTGGTCTAAAGGTAAGATTCTCTCCAGAGACACATAAAGACGAGGTAATAAGAATATGCCTGAAAGAAATGCTAATAGATTTTAAAATAAATAATGTGGATTTGCTACCAAGTAGTAATTAGCAAAAAATGAACATTCCTTACAAGAAGCAGTTTATAAATTAAATCAAATAGCCACTAAATTTATTATGAAAATATCTTCAAGTAAAATAAAAATGTTTTCCTTGGACCTCCTTCGATTACATTGAAGATAGTTACAAGACAATAAAAAATGGAACAAGTTGATACATTTACATATTTCGACTGCTTTATAATATGCAAAAGAATATGTAATTTGAGAAAAATTAAATGGTACTATTTATTTCTGGGGGAAATTTGACAGACATTGGGAAAAAAATTAGGAAATAATAAATAGTTTTATAACGTTAAGGGAGTCCCTGCTTTTATATATAGTAGTGAACCCCTGTTCTTAATAAAACACAAAGAAAGGAGAATTGAAGTAGGAGGAATGAAATTCCCCAGATATTAAACAAAATATACTTCTATTGAATAAAATGAGAAACGAATGTTTTAGGAAGTAATTAAAAGTTCAAAGAATAATAAAAATAATTAGAGAATATAAAAAGATTTAGAAAGATAATGTAAATAGAATGGCAACTACCTGTATTGCTAACGCAGCCATGAAATATAATCCAAAAGGGAGAAGGTCACTGAGAAGACCAGTAAAAAGATGGCAAAATCTATTTTGATGGAGGCGAAACGGATAGAAAGAGCACAGTTTGGGAACCGCTGTTGTAAACCTTACCATAAATTTGTGTAATAACAATTTTCCGAGAAGTAAGCCTTTTATTTTGCATACCTTCCATCAGTAACTTCCTAAATTAATTACATTTTAGCATCACAACAAGCGCACAGGGAAATATTTGTACGGTTTCTTATTATTAACTGCGTTCGAGGTGAGCTGATAATGCAGTGAAATTACTGGAGTGTAATGCAATGTGCTCTCAGCCACAAGACAGAGTTTCTCAAGCTCATGATGTAAACCTGTACAGAAATAATTTAGTAAGTAAATGGAAAAATAAGAAACCATATAAATACGAGTGGTTTAAACGAATCCAAAAGCCTTGAACGCTTGTAACTGGCTTTTAGGAACCTTGCTTCACATAGGGCAACAGTTTTCCGCTGGCTTGTGGCATATAAAATTATAAGGACTTTACGCTAGAATTTTCTGACTGTCATAACTGTAACACTGGTTTAATGAGACTTTTAATGGCGACGTATTTTTTCACTGTCTGTTATAGGTTTCAATCATTGACTGCATTACTCATGTTGCTGTATTATGCTGTCCGGTCCTCAACTCTGTCTGGATCACTCGCACTGTCCCGCTTTCTGTCTTTCTCTCTCTATCTTTCCACTTCTGTTATTTTGTGTCTCTCCTGCTCAAACTTACTTCTTATATTTGATATAAAATCTATTATATGAATTCGCTCCGACCTCGCGAACTTTTATTTCTTCAAATATTCCAGAAATCGACTCAACTCCAAACTCCTATTGGCTATTACATGATATCTTTAATATTGTCTATTCATTCTCATTCGTCCAATGTTGGGGGGTGTTTATTGGTTGAAGTTTTTCTTCCCCGGTACTCAGATTGACACATTAAAGTTTTGCGTAAGGCACGTTTCCGCCATATAAGCGACATTGAATTCAAACTGTGTCCACCATGTCCTATTATCATACAGTCTGTCCTTTTGTTCATTAAGTTACATTTCTGAACATCTATCATGTCTGTATAAATACATATACATACACTAACAATTTTAATATTAAAATCTGATCATAACTGTAATATTAGTACTCATGATTATTGTGTCATTATTGACCTTGTTAAACAATACCTGAATTTAAATGCAATTATTATAATTGCCATCAGAAGTAATTATTATTAAAGTAGGAAGTTTTCAGAAAAGTTTCCCACTTCATGATATGACATATTTTCTTCTTTACGTGGAAGGAATGTGTCCTGGAAGATTGGCCGTAGTTAATATTACATCCTGTGTAGCATTAATTAACATTTTCAGTAAGTGGAAATTAACTCTGAATGTGTCTGTATACAAAGCAATCAAAAGTGTAAGACAAGTTAAATTGTCCCATTTGTGAATATTACTTGTAAAGCTTAACCAGCCTTGATCATGTAACTGGATTATTACTCACAAAAAAACAATACTTTCTTAAACTGAAAGTCATGTGACCATAGTAAATTTGTTAAATAAGTGAACCATTTTGCAATTGCATTTGTTTGCGACTTCGATTTCTTCTATAGCGAGCAGAAAAGAAGCGGATGATTAACTGACTGTAAGATTTGCAAATGCCGTATTGTTTTATCAGTTGATATCTACACAAAATGTTTTTCCCCTGGTTGGGAACATTTTCAATAGTTTCATTATAAATATTGCATTGCCTAATTTTTGCACAGTGTTGATTCGTTAGATAGCTTGTGTAATAAGATTTTATGCAGCCTTGAACCACCGGGGAATATCAGCTGCTAGGAAAACATTTTATACCGGTATCCGAATATTCACAACAAATTTCTAAACAGGGACACATTTTTCGGATTTTATCTTTAACATGTCCTTGTGCTTACATTTTGAATAGCTCGGAAGCGTTCTTCAGAATAACCACTTTTTCATACACTTGACAATAATGCACTTTTCCATTGATCTTAACATTTCATTTTTACATTTCTGTTGAAAACTCCGCAGTTTCTCTCTTGCGCTTGTCTTTATTTAGGCATTTATTGATCAAATTATAACTAAACTGTCCTCAAAGAGAATAAAATCTTCACCGCCAAGTCTGAAGTAATCCACTGCGCTCTAAATAGAGCAAGCATCTGATACAATATTTGGATTGGAATTGCTAGAGATGTTTGTCTTTTTCTTCTTGCACTTTTTGCTCGATCGGAGTACCTCACACTACATTGAAAACAGATTAGATTAGCTACTTATATTTATCTCTTCCTGGATCCACTGAGACTCTCATTTAAGTTGCGTCATTCAAACTCTTTGCCAATCAGATGCTTTTCCCATGCTGCAATAAGCTCCATAGCTGCTAGTTCCAATCTACTTCTAAAATAAGTACTATGGACTGAACTGGTTGGGGCGGAGGAGAATACTTCCGCACTTGAGCCTTATACACGAATTTATGGAAGGGAGTAATTATGCATAATAAATCACAATTTAAAAATTTTATTATTTTAACAATGCTAACAAAATATTCATTTATATTAAGCTCCATAAATATTGCTTAAAATGTTGTAAATGCTATAAATCGTAAAGAAATGTCAGTTAGCTTATGACTTTGCCACAGAAAAAACATGCATTTACATGAAAATCGGGTCTCTATTTAATGGTTAGAGCTGAAACAATACATACCTAAACAAGATGCCAGTTTAATAGTATAAAAGCTAAACGGGAGAGTAGGTACATGCATTTGTTTATCCATAACAGTGCAAAAATATGTTCTGAAGCGATTCACGACTCATTAACATATATGGATGGGCAGAAAATCAACCCAATAGAAATTTTGTTCCAGATCTAGTTATAGAAAGTGGCTTGCTTACCTTTGGACACGAAGAGTCTGTTGGCTCATTTGACTTCTGAAGCATTGACAGAGATTGTAGCACAGTACAATTATGCCAACCAGAGCTGCAGCAAGTGCAAGTTTAGGCAAAAGATCATCTGCTGTAGAACGCTTTTCGGTGTGCGTTTCTTTAGGCTTGTAGTTTGAATAGTTCATGAACTTTCCGGTAACCTTAAAAACAAAGAAAATAACAAAGATGATTATACTTAATAAAGTATATAAAATTTGTAAACGTAACTAGAAAGAAAACAAGAGAGCGCTGTTACTGTCTCTACCTACTAAACAACCTGACTTATTCCTTACATTTTGTTAAACATATAGTATATGCGTATTCTTCTTCAAAATCAAGTAATAAGGTAGGTATCCGAAATATCCCATATATTGCGTGCCAGCTTTTTCTATGTGTTTTTAATTAAGGTTTGAAATTGTCTCTTCTATAATTAAATTGCAGCCTCTTCATTGTCGCTTTTCTCATTAGCCTTTATATGTAAGAAAATAAAAAATCATCCAATCACAAAATATTTATTTATGATTTTAACATAGTGCATTTTACTTCGGTAAACTTTATTAAGTACATATTTTTAATCACTGCACTGCATTTTGGAAATAAAAAAAAATCAATCATCATAAATTTACCTTGGAAACTATTAAACATACAACACCAATTTCTTTTAATGGAAAATGGGTGGTAAATATTTGAACCCTGCATTTTAAATATTGATTGAGATAAAGGATTACATTTTTTTAAAAAAAATGGGAAACCTGATTTGAAGTTTGAGGTAGTGTTAATCTTACCCTAGCGCACCTATAAAGTACATGCCTGGTCTTGTGGACCATTCTCTAATTTTCTTTTAGTAGTGCTTAGAAACTATTTGGCTTTCTCTCTGGAACCTAACACTCTGCTCTATGATTTAATTGCAAATATTCAGTCCAGTTCAGGTTTAGTTTATTGACATTTTGACCGTTTTCCCAATAAATTCCTTTAATTAGTCTGGTACTTAAAATAATGTAATAGGGTCATGCATTTTACCACGAGAACACTTCCTTAGTAATTTCAGGGTTGCTAAATACCTGAACATGACTCCATTTCATTAATGCAAGCCATGCAGAGGATTTTCATTACACGACAGTAAATGGAAACAACTGGCCCATACTTCTTTCTTCACTTCTTGCATATTTCTCCTATTTGTGATTATGACTAGAACATAATATTTCTATATATCCAAGAGAGTAACATTACTGACTCTGCTTGCCTTACGAAATATTTGACCACCATTTATTTCTTCTCCCTGCAAATTCAATCTTGTTCCAATTTTCTTATGAATAAGTGCCAAACATTTCAGCTTTATCTATATTTATATTATCGTTGATCTATAGAATGAACTTGCCTATAAATTATTAGTATTATCTCTCAAGTATGTGATAACCATGCAATGCTACATACAGAACGTCTAAATATTTCCTTTGCTCCTTCCAATAATTTCATAGTACTGGTTCTTGAATTGTTTGCAGAAATAAATAATTTAACTTTTGATAGAAAAGTGCAAAACATTTCCTAGGTATATTTTGATTACTGTTGTTTCTCTATCATATGAAAAATAACTGCAATGAACACTACCCAAAACACCTGCTGCAGTAAAACAAGCAGTAAATACGGTTTATGTTGAAGCAAGGTAGACAAAACAGTGGAGTTAAAATCTGCAGAGCTAATAACAGAGGGAAGGAATGCATTCATGTTTTTATGATTTTTGGTGTATTCTGAACGTGGTTAATCAATAGTTTTTTTTTTACTAACTGCAATCTACACTATGAGAATTAATTTGCATTGTTCACAATTAATAGAGCGCAACAAGCAGAACTGAATATTCCTGTACATTTGTTATACGTGTATTCCTTTCAGATTTAGTCATCTGTTTTATCGCGAAACATTTGGCAACGCCGCTTAATTGTAACACGTGCAGAAAAGCATAGAAATGGTACAGGTAAAACAAAACACTGTCTGGTTCATTTTTTCCCTATTTCCTACACTCCCCATCTATAGGTTTAACCATCCGTCGGACGCAATGTATGAGATATCAGTTACATTTATGGTTTTGTGCTGTCTGAAAATCCTCCTACGTGTAATATTTCATTTTATCGTTATTTTGCATTTTATTTATATTCTAGCATTCCAAAATTTATTTCTAATAAAGAATACAGTACAGTATCGTACTGAAATGATAAGTGATATATTACAGGAAGTAAATTATTATTACTGCCATATCACAAAAAGAAAAGAAACGATGTTCTTCAATATATAGGTAAGCAATAATCATAGGTATTTTAAACTTTTCATAATATCAAGGAGTTTTCTACCAGTTCTTCCACAGAAAACAACACAACATTTGTAAAAGATATTATTTGGAATGTGTGAAGAAGTGACTTTCAAAAATGTGTGGGCATATGATTTTAAGTTTAAGGGCATCTCAACTTCGAAGGCTATTAGCGCACATAGATTTAAAGCAGAAGGCTATCCCACAAAGGAAGATATATATTTAGGAAATTAAAATAGTAACAAGTTAATAAAAAGGAGAACTTTACCACATCCTCTGTAAGAGGTGATATGAACAAATTCTAGGGCCCCATTTAGTACTGAAGAATGTGCCAAGTAACACGCGTTAAGTACTAGGTAATCTAGTGCTTAATCTAAATGGACACATTGTGCATGTGCATAATGGACACGCGGAAATGATTTCTGTCTCCTCGTTCGATTGTTTGACGGGGCCGTTGGTATACTTCACGTCTGTGTGTTCGTTCTACCTCGATCCACTGTTCACATATTCGTTTCGCAATGGACGCATTTCCCCAAAACGAGCTCCCATTTCTCGAAATGACATCTCGCATTATCAGTATGCCACAATTCTCCCATGATCAGATTTAGACACCTGCTGTTATTGCTGTCATATTCGACGGGGCATACTCTTTCATTCTGAGAAAATGTGGGATCGTTTTAAAGTTTCTCTTGTGAGCTATTACGGCAATGATCATATCGAGGAGCCATGTCGCCTCGAAAAATCCGAATGTGGCAAAAAGCAGTTAATCGGCAATTGAGCTACACATGTCTACTATTAGGGATGACTTATCGAAAGTGTTTTATTTCACGGAGCTTTGTTCGACAGAATTGCCAGTCTTGAACAGTACACTTCCATAAGAGGTGCAGCCTTTATACTTGTTGTGTCATCACCAGTCTGTCCTGGTGGTGTAGTGGTAACCTCACTTGCCTCCTAAACCCAAGATCGCGGGTTCAATCCCGGCCAGGGTCGATGGACATTTTCGGGCGTAAAAAGTGAAGGGAAGTGAAACCGTGGGCCCCATGTCGTGGATTTACGACATGTCAGAGAACCTCAAGCCTGAAAGAAGAGGTCTCTGAGCAAAATTTATCGGCCGTTTCACGCCCTGATTTGAATGGGACGCTGATGACCTGAAATGTTTAAGAGAGTTCGTAAATAAATCAAATCCACGAAACGAGTCCCATCAAGTTTTCCATGGCTTCCTTAATTTGATTGTCGAGACGTTAAAAGCACAGTTTAGTAATGAAAAATAATTAAGTTCGAACCTTCCCTGCGCGAATAATTTTATTTGTAATTTTTGCAAGTTTAGTATACACATAATATAACTTCCGATTGCAATGGATATTTGAACTGTAAAATATTTACGCTCACACATAAGAAACCTAAAATAATATTTGTTTCCAAAATAATTAAATTTATATTATTTTAATGGAATAAATCCAACTTATATTTTTTTGAGCTTTTAATTTCAGAATATTTGTTAACCTAACATTTATTTTGAAAACTAAAATAATTAAAATTTTTGTGTCTGAACATAAATGCCTTAAAATTTAAATATATATTTTCCAATAAAATATATAAAATTCCCGATTTATATTACTTGAAAACTGTAGCAAAAAAAAAAGTTCACTCATAACGAGAGTTTAAACCGTAGTTCTACTTTTGTCTGCTTAGCCATCAGAAAACGCAGCTCAAAGAAATCCATTTCCTTTTATGGCTTAACTTGAACTTTTTTTTATTAATGTTTAACGCCCGGTTTTACTACTGAGGCACCACAGGTGATGGAAATTGATGATATATGAGATGAAATGATAAATTGGGAAAGGATTTATTTTTAAAGGAAGGAAACGTTCCAGGTCTAAGTTTAGTGTACCTCCCTGGCATTTGCCATTTATGAGGATTGAGGGAAACCTGGAAAAAAACCTCAGTCAGGAAGGACGGTCCTAGCGGGATTCGAACCCCAGACCTCCCGCTCACGAGTCCGCACCTTAACGACCTCGGTCACCCGTGGCGGGTATAACTTGAACATGAAATGAAGGCGGATTAAAATGTATGTTGTGAACTCAGCGCTAACGAATTCTTCCGATGATTTCCGAATCGGTCATGGTTTCTGGCCTTGGGTTCTTTTTTCTTCTTCTTCCCCTAATGGTGCATATGAGTACAGTTAACGTCGTCTTGTGCAACATACCGGCATTTAGTTATAAATCTTGTCCGCTCGTGCGTAATTTCACGCCTAGGACTAAGCGTGTCCCAACAGGTGGCGCCCGTATATTAAAATGTGCTTCCTAAAACGTATTACCTTACAGAAATGGTGTAATTTCCATATCTCGGCTAAATAGACATTGTATTGAAAAAAAAACACACTCTGGTTGATATAATTAAGCTCGGTCACCGTAATGTTTGTGACTTTATTGCTGGTGTTTTCCTTTCCGTTTCGGATTTCCTACTTACGCTAATTTTATTGAGAACATTCGCGAGTTGCTCAAATTTCGCCTAATCTTTCCTCTGTTGATACTGCACATTTTCACTTCTTTCTTTCTTTTACACTGAACTATTAAATTCAAATGTGTTATTATATTGTAAATTTGAATTTTGAAAAGAGAAAGTTCGTCAGAGAAGTGCTGAATATATTCCGCTCACAAACGATAAGTTAATTGCAATTGCATTAATGTTTTTCACAAAAATGTTTAGAGTCAACTGTCTAACCATCCGTTAGACAGATTCAAACAGCAATATTTAAGCACGTGGCAAAGAGAGAAAACAAAGAGCGAATGGAAAAGTTATCATCTAAATATTTATATATGGTCAACCTTGCGTCATGATGGAAGTTACAAACTAAATAGCAGAAATGAAATCAATAAGCAGGAACAGTGACGGCAGAATGTAAACAATATGGTTTATGAATATTTGGTCTACCATTGTGCCCCTATCAATTTACTTTTCCAGTGCTGATCTCAATAATTATTCAATGAATTGAGAGCGCTAACAAACAAATGACAGGAGGTGCTGCGTACACTTCTAAGGAAGTCTCTCGCCTCTTTGGCTACCAGCCTACAGTCATGTGTATAGATAGGTAAATTGCAGATTTCTAAGTTTGAGTTTTGTTGTTTTTTAACGTGCTGCCACAAGTAAAACTAATGCGAATAAAGTTAAAGTTTACTACATTGTGATCTACGTTTTAGTTTCAATATTTACTTCCATCCTCAACGGATTAGTAGTAGAGAGTAGCGTATTATTTATTCTAAATTTAGTTAATGGCGTCCCATACGGTCAATTTCTAACATACATAAGCAAATTATAGCACCCATTATGCTAAATATCCAACATAGAAGACTGCCTTACTCTAAGGAATCCATTTCAAAGCGAATGCTGTAATATGTACAAATATACATAATACGTACAATGACTGAGCCATACAAGTATTGACCACTCATGGGGCATTAGTTTCCATGTCGATAGAGGCATGTTTTTGAAGCAAAGTCGTGATTGTTACGAGTCAGTGAGCAGGCGACCATAAGAATTTTAATTGATTACAAATTTTATGATTAGGTTTATGTACGGACACTCTTTAACATCTCAGGTCATCAGCGTCCCATTCAATTCAGGGCGTGAAACGGCCGACAAATTTTGCTCAGAGGCCTCTTTTTTCAGGCTTGAGGTTTTTTATCGTGCCGTAAATGTACGACACGGGACCCACGGCTTTACTTCCCTTCCGAAGGAAGCCATACGTAGGATTTTTACTCCCGAAAAAATCCATCGGTCCTGGCCGGGATCGAACCCGCGATCTTGGGTTTAGAAAGCTAGTATAGTAACCACTACACCACCAGGACCGACACAAATTTTATGGATTAGGATATTTTCTAATGTACAAAGAGATTAATCTTCATCTGAAAGAGGTGTTTCGTCAAGTTCGAACATGATTTGAGTAGATTTCCGGTGTTAAATGCCTAAGTCATAAAATTATCAATAATCTTTTTAATATATTTCCGAAAGCTGGAAGTGCTCGAAGAATTTTGGATGATTAAATGTCATTTTGAAAGGACGACGTGATTGCTAATCAATACAGCTTTCCTTGAAGGATATCGGTGCCGAGAGTACGATACTCTGCAAACTAGCGCACCACCGCATTTTGTAGACAGACTGACTTAGAAAAACGACGCGGCAATAGTCTCTCAGCCTCTTTCCCTCACCGAAGCGCATCGCTGTCCTCCACGGCAAATTCTCAGAAATATATCAACTGATTATACTGATAGAAACTAGATCCGCAAAAGCGATGACATTCAGGCCCAATGGCTTGCGGTAACGTCGTAATAAATCTGATCACCCTGTATAGTCGAGCATTCTCTCAGACAAGATATTAGAGAGGATGGTGATCGCTAGGAAAAGTGTCTTAATCTGCTTCTTTCACAACATACAACGTATTTATAGTTATAAATGTAATTGTGTAATTGAGGAAGTTGCTAGTGTTTTGTTATATTATTGACACTGACCACAGCGAGTGGAGGGAGAAGGCCGCACGAGTGGTCAACACTTGTCGGGCTCTAGGTGTACATATATGCTTCATTTTGTTTACATCCTAATTAATATTGTTGTTGTATACTTTTAAGAAGCGTATTAAGTCATATTTTAAAGTATGGAAAATGTAACATATTTAAATAGAAAATAAATTTTATAATTATACTGCCTAAAGTTATCATCACATTAGAGGGTCTTAACATTGCCGATAAACAAATCTGGAAAGCTCAAACCCCCGAGTGATATTTATTAGGACTATTTCACAACTAAAATAAGAATTTAAATATAAGTGCCCTCGACTTGGCTTACAAAATTGTAATAACTGTACATTTGTAGTACGAATACTTAACCTTTTCAAGTCATCTTGCATCAGACGAATGTCGATTGTTAGTAATGCCAATACAGAAGAACCAAATGCGGGTTTAGTATACTATTTCATGAATAGAATAATAATAATGAAAATTAATATATATTTTTGAAATTAGTCACAGAATATTTACATTTCTTACTTATTCTTACCAACCTATTCAGAAACCGTGAGACTGAAATAAACGAAAGTCTACTGTCACAAACGCTCCCGTTCGATTTACAAAACCAACTAAGAAAAGCAAAACAGATAACACTTTGCCGTTCTGAACCATGCGTATATTAATATTTATGGTTGCTTAGGTAGGTATTGTTACTTAATTTACAAAATATTTTCAGACTGTTTGGCTGAATAACGAAAAACAATTGCTTTAGTGACAATAAGTTGGTGCTAGCAAAAGTAGTGTGCTCAGGAACTATAGTGGGGGTATAGAGTTGGTTACATTGACTAGAAAACAAATGCAATTCGCGCGGTAAAGGAATATGGTTAAACTTTGCGATAATTTCACTGCGATATCGGGCTGTGGTTGGTTAAAATTCAAAATTTTATATCATTTATTTGCCAATTTTATGATGTCGTCACATAAGTGAAATGGTCATAATTTACAGGCTAGTTGTATTCTATAATCTCATGTTATTTATAAATCATAACATAACCTCAGATCGGGATAGGATTTTATAAATTTAAATTTTTGTTGTATCTTCTTCTCCTTATTCAAGTGTAGGAGTTTATTTCGAAAGTTGCCTAAGACCATTTTGAGTGATTTCCTCTTTATGTACGTGAAATTCACATGTACCAGCACGTGGTCTATATACGGTATAGAAATACAATTTTCGACGCCATGCGAATACTTATGACTTGTCAGAAAACAAACACAGCTCTGCTTGTGGCGGGAATGAGAACCTGCACATCCTTACTAGGTAAAGGATGCTAATTGCTAAACCTCTGCAACCCCAAGGAAGCGGTAAGTGGTGCTCTTATCCCAGATTATTTGCGCCACTTGATTCACAGTTCACTAATGCAGACACCTCAGAGTATTAGCACCTTAAATGCTCTTTAATGCTTAAGGTGCGCAAATGTGCAGAGACTGTTTCGCTTAATCATATCGCGTACTAGTACTAAACAAGAATAAGCTATTCATTTGTTTACGGGACAAATGTATTAATTCGTACCGGAGTATGTTACCTGCAACTTTTCGTTCCATTCTAAAATTTTACGACGCCAAGTCAAAAGACTACGCGCGCTAACTTTACTAAAAAGTATTGTTGTCACTTTTGGCTTTGCCTAACGGATCTGCAGATATTGACCTTTATTTTAGGAAAATACTATTGCATAAACCTATCTACAACTCTAATTGATTGCTAACTTTTTGACGGATAAGGCGAGGGACAAATACATGTCCCGCTAATGGACCCAAGAATCAAGGTGAAAATGATAAGTTTAAGAGTGGGATACGATAATACAGCTTTCAAGTAGCTCTGAAAGTTGCACTACATGCTGGATAATTATATATATGTCATTAAAATTTCCACTCTTCTGAGTTATTTTTTCAACCCCTGAACTCTTTACATCCCAGCACAGATATGGCAGAGAAGTTGCTGAACAATCAGGGGTAAGACAAAACACACAGTCATTCAAAGCAAAGTATATGAAGTCTAATATGCCGCACCTAGGGTCGGCCACAAGCACCTACTGAATGATACAACATCTGGTCTGGTCGTTGCAATCTATGTTGGAGGGCGTTTCGGCTACCAAGATAGCTTAGTTTGCCATGTTTGGTCAAAAAATGTACGAACTTTCAAAATTCTGTGCCAAGAAAGTGAGGTAGTCAAAATTAATTCTGACCTTGACACAGTGTTATCGTATTTCAGTCGAGTTCCACGTTACTTTACTTGCAATAGTGCTGAAGAGTATCTGCAATTATTCATATGGCGGGCTATCATAAGCAGCGCATGAAATTTTGCGTTAAACTCCGTACATCATTTACCGAGAATCATGAGATGAGATAAAGTTGTTGAACGCCCATCGATGTCAACTGACGACGTTCATGCGGCCAGAACTAATGAGACCATCCATGAAAATCAATGCCTTACGTTCAAGAAACTGCAGAAGAATGTAACATTTGTGTGCGATCATATCATGGAATGCTGACAGAAAAGTTAGGTATGCATCTTGTTGCAGCGGCTGTTGATAGACAACAACTCTCAAGAGCTCTTGGATCGCGTTAATGAGGATGCAACTTTTATGAATACAATCACTGGAAATGAAACGTGGGTCTGTATGTTGAGAATAAAGTGTAATCATCACAGTTGAACTTATGGAAAATCTTCACCAAGTCTCGGATGAAGTTAAAGTGCTGTTGATGGTTTTCTTCAACATTCAGGATGTTACTCATCACGAAATTCTGCGAGAGGATCAAACTGTGAATTGCAGGTATTACCAAGATGTTCTCAGACCTCTCCGAGAAAACGTGACATGGAAGAGGCCTGGACTGTGAAGAGACAATTCTGCAACACGATAAGGCACCAGCGCAAAAAGCACGGTGAATGTTCCTCCCCACCCTCCATACTCCCCCAACTTAGCACCGGCGGACTTTTGTATCCAAAGATGAAATTCGCGTTGAAAGGACAAATATTGAGGATATGAAACATAATTCGTTCACAGAACTCCACACAATCTCAAAAGACTGCTTTTAGAAGCTCAAAACGCCGTTGGGAGAAGTGTATCAATAGAGAGGGAGGTAAAAATTGAGTTAAGATGCAGGTAAGCTAGCTTTTCAAAATTACAATGTCAGGTTAATTATTAACAGACCCTGTATAGAAGGTACAGCATTTTCAAATGGTTAGTGCGGTAGTTAAAATTGATGGAACTTGGTATAAAAACGAACACATGTGACAAGTCAGTACTTGCATTACGCTTTGATTTTATTTTATTATTTTTTTGTTTATTTAAGAACGCTCTTTAACATCTCAGGTCATCAGCGTCCCATTCTATTCAGGGCGTGAAACGGGCGGTAAATTTTGCTCAGAGGTCTCTTCTTTCAGGCTTGAGGTTCTTTTTCGTGCCGTAAATGTACGACACGGGACCCACGGCTTTACTTTCCTTCCGAAAACAACCATACTTAGGATTTTTACGCTCGGAAAAAAACGGGCATTGTAATGAATTAATATCATTATTCCTCGGCCATGATGTCCCATGTCTACATTAAACAAAATGAACATAATACCAATTAGGAGCTTCGTTTTAATCAACGAACACTTCTCCAAGTTTTTTGTTATAAAACTTCCAAAAACATAGCATCCGTTCTGTTTAAATTGCCTATTTCACAATTTAAAATGGTTTTTCGAGTTTCTGATACTGGTCTGCTCAATTTAGTTTTTGAAAAAAAAAAAAAAAAGCTGATGAGAGTGAAGGCACGTTATTTGTAGAGTCTACGACAATTTATCGTTTTGTTTCGGATGTCTATTTCTTTCAATCATATTATCTCAAAAAGTTTAAGAAACGTCTAAGACATTTTACATTTCTCTTTAATTAAGTTAAATGTATTACTTTTAATTCGGATCATAAAATGTGCAATAGACCGAATGATACATGTTTCGGTCCGAACTTATTTCATCATGGGCGCAATTCATGTGACGACCAAAAACTAACAAATTATAGGATGCAGCTCACCCTATTTGGGCTGAGACATACGAGGTAAGGGATTCCTTCCAGATACGAACAAGATGCGGTCATGACACGAGTTTCATTGTTAGTCTGGACGTGGCTAACATAAACTAGCATTCACATTAATTACGACACTAATTGAAGTAAAACTGTTCCATTTTTGAAGCAACGGGGAATTTGAACAATGGTTGACATTCAAATATACGAAAAACTGGATTTAAACTGTTCCAAATTTCGAAATAATAGGCTAAACTCTGCCATGTTTTTACTGAATTGGGTTCAATATTCTAACAAAACTAAAGTCAAAAGAGATTATTTCTTGGAATGTATTAACATAATATGCACGCTTTGCTAGATACTGAAACATGATAATTCTGGAGGAAGGCGGAATAGGCATTTCGAAAATAAAGTAGGAAAAGTATGAGAAGTGCCAGACACGAAAAAAAAAAAAACATTTGATATTGAACTATTAACTGAACTATTTCCATAACTCAGTAGCAAAAGCAAAGCGCACAGACTCCGATCCTGCTTGGGTTATTTATTTTTTATGAGCTTTCCCTCGATCTAAAAAGACCTTGTTAGGCCTTGCGCACATTTGCGGCATTTTATTCATCGCCTTAAAGACTTAAGACAGTTTTATATTAAACAACTACAAAAACGCCCAATGTTTAGTCAGAATGGGAAGAAATAATTTACTAAGGCAAGTAAGGATAGGCCTGCTAGACAGAAAGCATTTGGAATTAAATTGTTTAGCACGAGGTGTGATCAACTGAAATTAGTCTGGGCCCATTTATAAAGTAAACAGAAACTTTTTAGGAAAGAAATTGCAACACTGTTTTAGAAGAAAAAGTGACCATGGGCATTCACACCTCGTCCTACTTCTTCGCCAAGTGTCTGATACCTTTGCGCCTGAGAAGAATCGTGATTGCTACGTGAACCATTCCAGCTCCTCAATCTTGACTTCATCATAGTTATGGAAGAGTTTATCCTTGAGAAGTTTTTTGGCAGGCCCAAACACGCGAAAGTCACAAGGTAAGATGACAACAGCCTCAATCTCTCTAACGCTTCTTCGCAACATGCGGATTTGCATGTTAAAATATTTGTAAATGAATACCGAATCAATTTCTAGATATCTGTGTTCAATTGCCTGTAAAATTCCTAAGATACTTGCACACCTGTGTTGGTTTGAAAATGTTTAAAAATATTACGAGATTTTGCAAGGAGCTTCAATGCAATTTGCATTAACGAGTTTGTGCGAATTATTTCAAAACAAAAGCGAGAATCACCCTAAAATTTTAAAATATAGTTGTGTATATTTTAGAGTAAAATGGCAAAAAAACTGTGTTTAATCTATTCGTAATTTCGAAAGAATGCATAATGAACAATACTGGATTATAAAACATGGCGGAAAATACTGAAGTTCAACTCTTCCATATCTTTATAGAATTTGCATCAATATAACGTACCCAAGAATGGATCATGTCAAAAGTTATCTTGTACTACTTTAACAGTTAAAATATGTGCCAGTTTACCAAGGGACGCATACGAAATCAAACACGTACACCTGAGAAAACACGACAGTACCGGTTGTTTTTGAATGCAAAAGTTTGCCCTATAAGGACCTAGAATGCTGAAATTGTGTTGCTGAGTTGATGATAAATGTGGAAACAGCTACATGGATAAGGTGAAACAAATTGGCTGACGTTATTAAACTACTAAAGTTGCGACGTGCTTATGAAGCCGAATATGCAAAAGTAATTGGAAGTTTTCGAACGTGTTCTATATGTCTGAAGTTCAGAAATAAGATGGAGATGTGACACAGATACAAGTCGACACGCTAGATAGGAATACTAATTTTGAAGATGTGCAGAAACCTCTAGCAATTGCAAAAGTACAGAAGTTTCATTTGCAGAGAAATGGGATAGTAAAAGCGAAACTTCTTTTTCAAAAATGTCAGTGCTAATATAATAATGTATTCATGTCATATAGAGAAATCAACCGTGACTCTATCTTACACTAGGAGCTATAAAGTAGATCAAACCGCAAGTTAATTTTAAGCTACATGTGTTATACCACAAGACGTGAGGAAATTCACCATTTCACAATTTGATAGGGAAAGAGATTATACCTCAACACTGCACATTCAACTACAAACATTTTTGGCCAAAATGTTTCAAAGAAATTGCAAAAAGCGTACATGGAGGCAAATAAAAATGGATAAATCACAAAATATCACAAGAAAATCTTCGTTTTTGCGAACATTTATGTGTGTATATTGCTTTGTGAATGTATGCTATTGGATATGTGTTCTGCAACAAATATATTAGGCTGGAGATATAACCAGCCTCTTGGGGTGCACTTCAGTAAATATAAGCTCTCAACTAGAAGAATGATTGATTTTGTAAAAGTGCAATGTGCAGTAAACTAAACTGAATCTCGTGCTCCTCTATTGCAAAAGGCGCAGAACAACTTAAGAGTATGATAGTTATTTTGTGGTACATTTAATAGTATGCCAAAATGTTGCTTCTGCTAGATGTGCAATACGTTCCCGCCCCAATTTATTTTCATCATTTTATCAAAAGATCACATTTTTACCAGGAACTTTAGTAAACTAAATCAACAGGTACATGCACGCAACAGGTACAATGAACACTTTTGTTTACTAGGCGGAGAAGGACGAGTTTATAATTTAAATTGTTCTGAAACGTACTAGAAATATGCTGTTTCTAAAATTAACCAATATTTTCATATATTTTAAGTAAATTTTATTAAATTTATTACAAATATCACTTTTAAACACTGCAATGAACACATCTCGTCGTATTTATTATTTTGCAAATTAATAATATGCACATTCAATATTGAAATATTTTAACATAATATGTCTGTTTTTTAATTAAACGGGTCCCAAAATTTAAAAAGAAATAATAAACAAGTGTATAAAAAAACAAAATGAAGTCAAAATACATATAAATAGTATAGTCTGCTTTAATTATTTTAAGAAAAAAAATCAGGTTTTTAGAACGAGTGAAACACCCCTAGTCGATATTTTTACATATCAATGCAAACAGATTAAAGAATGTATTAAAGTATAACATAATTTTAGAAAAAGGTACAGTTGCTGCGTTTCCAAAAATATATTCGTGTCCTTGGTGCTTTCTTTGTAGAGAATATTAGATATCTCTCGATTTAGGCAGCAATTTCCACATACTTTTTCCGTTAGTTTAGATAACCTTTTAAAATTTCAGAATGAGACATGTAATTGTATGAATGAAATCTGCTTTAAAAATGGTATACTATACTATTTGAATTTTTCACTTATTAATCTAGAGAATTAACCTGAAACATAATTGCAATAAGTTATCTTGGTGTTGAAAGTTACGCGTTTTTTGCCGTCCATCATACAGATGGGGATTTATTGGTGGTGTTTCAACTTTTTAATATAAAATAGAAATAATCAAAAGCATGGGTTGTGAAAGTCACTATAGAGTGTAAATTTATTTACACGATATGTAATGCTAATGAACTGAACACTTCTGAATGCTACTGCTATGCTAATCTAACATATGCTACCTAAATGAAATACGGGTTTGGTTTTTAAGACTCATTAAAACAACTGACTCTCTTCTCTTTCGCCATTTGGATTATATTTAGAGGCTTTCAGGGCGTTTACATGCCTTTACACTGTCTCGCTCCCTATTCTAATCCTACTTAGCCCTGCATAGGTCAGTACACAAATACTGCAGCTGCATTCAACAGGAGAAAGATAATAAATGAAGAAGCCAGCGGAGTCAAAGCAGTTAAGCCCCAACAAGCTTCTGCGTTGCTTCTTTTCCAAATAATTCATTTATGGACTCGTATATTTCATGTATCGTCCTGCAGCGCCCTTACTTAAAATTTACTTCAGTTTTTACAATACTATCCGAACAAAATATGGAAGGAAAAAAAGTGTGAAATAGAAATATCTTTAAATTTTTTAAGGTTAAATTTGCAATAATAGGAAACGCTTAAATCGCATATTATTTGTTCCCGACGGAGACAAAGAACTATAACGCTCTTTCTCTCTCTAGAGGTCGTTTTGTACACTTCCAGATAAAAGTAACGACAAGCTTTAACGTAGTTTCAACAGACAAAGAAAGATGCATGCACCGAGGTCCAGGGCGCAGATGCACAAGCGAAAGCTAACATTTGATCTGTATGAAGTGTTTTGGTCGCCCGTTCCAAAACGCAGGTGCAGAGATGCGAGGAAATTTGATTTGCTATAAATGAGCGATGAATATATTTAAAATATATGTAAAAGAAAATTCTTTAACCACAAAGGACTCCGTCACTGTATTACTTGAGCCCTTGTGATGTGTGACAGTTGGGAATGTCTTATGGTTGGTGTTATGAAACAATTTCCGTGAGTAGGTAGATTCGATTCACAGAAGAATCGGCCAAATTTTTAAATCAAGGTAATAATAGTCTTGAGGAGTTGAGTAGTAATTATTGCACTTTGTTAAATTGTTAACAGACTGAAACATCTGTTTCAGGACTGTAACTTTGCTATCAGAAAAAATATCGCGGACATATGGTTCGAACGCAGATGTCTTATATCCGTCTGAGGTAGTGAGAGGGAAGGTTTGGCGCGGCGTAGGTCCGGATTAGCTACTCGGGTAACGAACGTTTTTATGTGAATCGAGTTTATTAAACTAGCCTTAAGAGCGGAGCCATTGCGTTTTTCTGGAACTATACATAGGTTACAACGAAAGTTTCTACAAACCGCTATGCATACAATTATAATTTTGCTATTGATATTTTCTGGTTCGGTAGTTTTAGTAGAATATAGAAATGCAGTAATAAACGGTATAATTTGTGATAAAACTAGTAGCTTCAGCTTGATATTAGAGCTATAAATCATATCGATAGCGGAGTAGGAATTGATGCTGAAAGACTGTTATTTGTTTCAGAAGTTTTTCTAAGGAGTTTCCCTAATCTGTGCAGTGGTTCCAGAACTACTTTTGATAGATTGTGGGCAAAGTTTGCACTTCAGATTATCTCGCAGACGAGTAGCCAAATCATTATGATTAGGGATCGGATTTTAAAGTGTTAAAATCTGGAAAATGTTTATTTTTGTTTGCTAAAAATAACTTACATATGTGATAAAAATGCAAATTTATTTATTAAGTTTGAATTATTTTATATCAATATAAACAGTATGCAGTACTCAATAACATAATTAATGCTATAACTCCCCAACTGCTGATTAACTGCATCACTCAATGAGACCCATCTTCTGCGAAAAAGAACGATCCATATCGCAAGAAGTCATCCTTGAAAAGTTTTTTCTGGGCACATCATTCACAGGAAATTCTGCACATGTTGCAGCAAACGATAACTTGTGGCTGCTTTCACTTGGATATCGTTAAACACACTAAAGAAAGATTAACTTGAAAATTGCCAACTCACAATGCAGAAATTTAACTGCAACTGGGTGACGAACTTAGTGCTCAATCACTGCTAGTAGCAGAATACAATAGTTCTCTCTCATTACATCAGGTCTTTGATATACGCCGACGGTGTCAAGTTACGGATACTACAATTATCTGAAACCTAAATACTATTGGTGTTCTCTTTGACGTAGGACTAGCACCAGTTTCATAGACATTTTCTATTAATTAAGACATAGAAGAAGAAGGGCGAGTCCAAGCATTAGTATTGTATTCGCATTAAGCTAAGGTGAAACACAGACGTTCGCATCTTCACATTTTGGAGTCCACACACTATATTAACTGCATTTTATCGCCTACCAAAGAGAGAAGGAAGCAGGGTCAACAGATAATGCATATAAGAATCCTTTTAGCAAAAACACTGATAGCATCTTGAAAAATCCAGTGAGCCTTTGATCTGAAACGTGCACAAAGCGATAAAAAGAAGGAATCGTCTATAAAGTGTATGCAACAGAATAGACGTACCCGTAACCCGTACCAGGATTGCATCTTTTTCCACCAATTCTACACTTTCATTTTGTATTTTACACTAGAATTTCTTTGCCTCGATAATAAATACAACACAATTGCTATTCACAAATCCTAGTTTAGTTGCTGTAAATATTTTAAGTTAACAAAACTATAAAATAAATTATTGTAAGTCTACAAGTCTTTGAGGCCATGATCCCACACCCCATGATTTTAACCATCACTGATACCAATAAATGAATCCCGATGGATACTTTTTTTTTTTTTTTTTTTTGGAGATTAAGTACCAGCAGAAAGTTTATGATTTTTGACATTTATTTTCTTTTCTTTTTTGTTATTTCCATTGCATATATAAATAAAATAAGCAGGGACTGTCTATGATTGCCTTTTGAAATTCAAACGCGAACGCACTTACATCAGCAATCGGTTTCGCAAAGTTCGACCTCTAGGTGAACCTGTGACAGAAATATTGACGATGTGGTTCAAATCATTAAAGAAGAAAATGGAATAATGTAGCAAAGATTCGAGCATCTATGAGGATGGATACAAATGCAGCACAAAAAGCCCTTCATAATCACCCGGCTTGAGAAAGCTGTGTGCTCAAAGGGTTCCACACAATTTTACAGAACCTGAGAAACAAACATGTGCTCATTGGTGGAAGGAAATGCTTAAAAAATTCGAATGAGGCTGGTCAAATTGTGTTTTATTATAATCCGTGACAAATCATGCTTTATATTTATGAGTAGGGCGCGGCATTGACTCATATTGGGAAATAGGCATATTTGAAATAAGTCAAATCATTACTGTTGAATTCACATTCACCCTTTCATTGAATGTTGCCTGCTTACCAATCAGAATACCACCAATCTTGCAGAGCGTACAGTATCTTCTTACAGAACAGATAACCTTGATACGGAAACCGAAAATATCATCTTACCATGTTTTGTCCCTTCCTACACAAGCAACTCCTTCTATACAATTTACTCTCCTAATTCATTGAAATAAATATTTTGTGAAAGTTTTTTAGAAAAAAAATGTCTGAGAAACCACAAGCAACAACTCGGGGATAGGTGAAATTCCGTCTCTGAGACGACTGCAAGCAAATAAATAAAATATAACTACGTTGTGAAAAAATTACGAAATCAACACATTACATACAATCAATGAAAAGCGCATAATGTTAATAAGATAATGTGAAATTGTGCTTATTTTATATTTGCATGGAAGGGACAAAAAATTACATGGAAAATTTCATAAGCATTCGGGCCGTAGTTATGGGCCAGAAAAGAAACTGCAGCCTTTCCAAATGAACATAATCCAGTCAAAATTGTCAAAAGATGTCGAAGCACAAGCAAGAAGAGTTTGCTTCCCTCATTCTTTCGTCGTTCTCTCCATCTTACAGGATGGTCTCAACTGTATAATGCTCCAACAAGAAGATGCACTATCCCTTACGGCAGAAAAAGAACTTTAGGTGTGATATTAATTATTAATTAAGTCACAAATGTAACTACTTCCCTATGACGTCATGCTGATATTTTGTTTACGAGGTAATTGTTCCATCTTTAGTGATTTTTATGGTTCAAAAAATCATCAAAATATGCAAAAATGCTGTTATGACCCAAAATATATAAATGCATGCATAATATAAAAATATGACCTAACAATTTTAAAATGAGTTAAAATTTCTGTTGCAAAATAAGTCAGTTTATGATAATGAACTATGTATTTAAGAATAAAATGCAATTGAGAACCAAGCTAAACTATGGAATTTGATACTGTAGTGTGCTTTTTATTCAAACTGTCAGAACATAGTAGTCAACCTACGACCTCCATGCTCCTTTTACTTCAGTTTATGAGCTCTGGGTTGCAATATATAATGAATACCTTGTGCGAATTTTCAATTAAAAATATTGTCAGCCAACATATTCTTGTACTTCGAAAAACGTCATTGTACTTCAGTTTACACAAGAGCAGCATATTTCAAATCGATAATGTCGTTTTAATCTAAATCTAAATTATTAAGAGAGAACTTTTCACTCAACAAAATCATTGAAATAGAGCAGAATGTATGACACCCATGGTTTTTTTTTCTAACACCTTTTTCCATTTTTCTTTGACACTTCTTTTTCCCCTTTACAACAAACAGCTTCTAATTTATTCACTTGTTCTATGTGCTTCAGTAGTGGCACTTTTCATTGTTCCAAAGCAATTATGGCAACAGGAATAAATGAAACATTTGATTTTATATATGAAAGTTTGCCTGAAAATTCTGCATTAATTCTTGGGTTAGTGCAATTGAAGCGGCTTCACTGCTTTCGAATGAATCGTTGATGATTTTCACAAGATTTTGAAGTTCTGGCAGTAACAGTTGCAGGCATCCCTCCTGGAACTTCATCCGTCAAAATGGGAGATAGTGGTAAGAAAATGTCTACAGCTACCGACACACCAAATAAATTTATAAACATCACCAAATTTACTAGGAATCTCTTCTACAACTCTGTGAAACGCGTGAGCTAAACAAGTCACATGCGCCATGTTACTGTATAATGTTTTTAGTGAATCGGCAGCTATTACCATATAAGCCGCAGCATTCGTCACGAAGAGTAGTGTTTGTGACACTGAACGTATTCGGACCATATGGCACCCGTAGATCTATGGAACAGTTTACTAATGGTGAAATGTTTTACTTTTTCCAAATGTTCACAGTTCATTACAAACTTTTCACCTAGACCATCTTCTTCCAAAGTTTCCACGATGACATTCGCAACATATCTTCCCATAGAGTCTGTGGTTTCATCAATTGATACGCATTATTTTTTTTTTATTATTTGTAACCCGTTGTTTGATTTGTTGCAATGTTTTCTGGTAACTTCGGTTGATGTATTTCTTTGTTAATGTGGAAGAATTAGGAAGAACTTTGCTGTGTATTTATCTAAGAATTCACGAAATTGTGGATGACGTAAGGTTGTGTCAACACAAGGAAACTGTACAAAGTTCTTCACAGAATGGTGAACATGATTGGCAATATTCCCCAAGCAGCATTTGCTGTAGTATTTTTTTCATTTTCAATTTGTTGTATTTCATGTTTGTGTTTTTCTATTGCCACATGCCGCTGAACGTTAAATGGCTTCTCTTATGTCGCACATTTACAATACAGTATTTTACTACCAGTCGAAAACAACTTTCTCGCCATATTGAAACACGAACTATTGTACATTTACTTTAATATTTGGCTTCACTTGAGGCATTTTTTCTAGCTATATTGCACACCCTTCCTACTTCAACAAGATTCAATAACACGATGAGATACTTGTATGCAGTCCGGTGCCCAGAAAGGCTTCAGCAACTACCTGCTCATAGGCCACAGCGTAACAATAGGCTACACAAATTCACGGATGCGCAAAGGTAAAGTTCATATGGTGCATGCAAATGAAATAGGATTTTACAGGAAACAAAATGATATGCGTAATTCCGAGAAATAAAACACGGAAGAAAGAAATTGTATGAGAAAAGTTCTTTACTTCTTAAAATAGTGAAAATGTGACCAATAGGACCATTTACTTTATCAGAAACAAATAGCCAAATATTACTTAACAAATGGGAAACATTTTTTGATTTAATTTATTTCAGACGCTCTTTAACATGTCGGTCATCAGCGTCCCATTCAAACCACGGCATGAAACGGCCGACAAATTTTGCTCAGAGGTCTCTTTTTCAGACTTGGTTCTTTTTCGTGCCGTAAATGTACGACACGGGACCCACGGCTTTACTTCCCTTCCGAAGGAAGCCATACTTACGATTTTTACACCCCGAAAAAAATCCATCGATCTTGGCCGGGTTCGAACCCGCGATCTTGGGTTTAGAAGGCAAGTATGGTTACCACTACACCACCAGGACCGACATGGGGAACCTTTCAGGAACCATGAAAAGTGAGCCAAGATGAAAGTAACTGTCTAAATGTCACACTTCCACTTAATAATGTCGAAAATATGATTAATTAACATGAAAAATCGTATTGATCAACATTCTAAACGGACGACGTGAATTGAACAATGTTTTGTCTTCGTACTAAGGGTCCCTTAAAGTAGAGTTTTAGTAGGGTGACAGAGCTTCTTGATGCATACTGTAGTTCTTCAAACCACTTGATTGCGGTGTACACTTCTTTCTTCTCTACAATACGTTTACTTTTTGACTACTTGGTCATATTATAATTGTGTGCCATTAGGAAATTTAGCAATCTCCTTTTCCCCGTCGTATAAATCAGAGACTAAAGGCACTAGTCTTGAAGTTTACAGAAAAAGAAAGGGAACATATTTGACACAAACCCTTATGTTCATATAAATAAATTACGCTTATCTCTATTCCATCCACAGTCGAAAGTCAGGCAAAATTTGGGAATATATAATATTGTACATTTTGTTATCGTCCCACTCTAAAGGTTAACGTTGACATGCCCTTAATTTTTGGGGTGAATCGTACGCTTTGTCCTTCGCAGCATGAAACTAGTTCTCAACCGAATTAATGTACATTATTTTCGTCAATACTGCTTTTGCAATATTTTCAGGATTACTAAACAAAACTATATTGAGCAGATGTCTTTTAATAAAGGACAGCTGAAAATTATTTATACAATAACTAAAAATAAATATTTTAAATTTAGTTATAAAACGGTTTGTAGTTTCAGCTTTAAATTTTATTATTTTTTCCCTCTAAGCATTTAAATTCATTAATGGTCAGTAAATGATCTTTGTTTCTCAAACTCAGTATGTCAAACCTATGTGTGCATTTATTTTTCTGAAAGGAAGTGCAGCATGGCAGCTGTGCTAATAAAAATAATGTAAGAAAGTTTAAGTTGTGTTAAGCAATAGTATAGATTTTTTTTTAATTTATCATTTGCTTTATTATAGTGCTAAATATACACTTATACACCTCTTCAGGTGTATATAATAGGTTTAACCTATTAGGTTTAGGTTACAACATGGCATTGTGCATAGGTGTTGCATTAAAACAATACCTGTATATACCGTCCAATCAGTTTTGCTTTCCCCCGGAGGGTTTTGCCTATGGGCGAGCGCGCCGCTCGTTAGCCGGTTAGACGGTCAGTCGGACCTCGCAAACCAACCATACAACAATACACAAACCAATTTAAGAGGTCCATTACTTACCAACCCCATGCCAACCCCGAGCAAATACACATTGCTCCTCTAAGCACAGCAAGCAGCACTTACAGCTGCTAGCGTTAGCGAATCCATGGCTGGTCTAGGGGTCAGGTCATGTTGGGCAGTAGCATCTTTTCCTATACCTGACACCATTATAATAGTCTCTTCTGATGCTCGCTAGATCTACAACCTGTGGAAATAGACCGTTTCTCTTCCTTGCTCTAAGAACTTTCTTATAGACCTTACATTCACTTAATTTTTTTTTTTTGATATGCGTTTAAAGCCAATTTTTACTACTGAGGCACCACAGGCGGTACATTTACTTAATGAATAAATCACTTATGCAAATAAGAAATAACTAAAGAGAGGAACTAAAAGAAAATAGAGGGGATAAAATGATTATAATTAGAAAACAATAATAATAATAATAATAATAATAATAATAATAATAATAATAATAATAATAATAATAATACGTGTAAACTTAAGAAAAGAATATTGAATGCTACAGGTAGAGCCATCAAAGTATTGACCACTCTCGTCCAGTTTTCGTTTGCCGAAAATGGGTCGCTGGTGGCAGTTCATCAGTGCTGTTTAGTGCCTTAGTGTAATCTCAAACAACATATTGACACTCCATTTGCTATAGTCCCGTTGAGAAATTGAGGGAATCCCTTAACGAATTCAAGTTTTAGTTCTTTCCCATATTTGTATGTGTTCTCTTTTCATTTCCTGCCAAGATAAAAATTGAAAAAGGCATAAATTATTGCAAAACCTTTGCCCTAATTGAATATTTGGGATTTCTTTAATGAAAACGTTTGTTTAAAAAGACAAAAACGTTCTTACTGTCAATTAAATTTCTGAAAAACTTCAAAAACATATTTACGTGTATTTTAGCATTAACTGTTTTTTCATAAATGAGTTTTTTTTATCTTTTTGCATACATCAATTTTCTCTTCTTGGAGGATATCAGGTATCTCAGCGCTTCAAAATGTAATAACCGTGAAAATGGGAATAAGCTCTGTTCGAGAAAGGTGCAAAACTGAAAATTTGGGTTAACGTTTCTTATTGTATCAGTAATTCCGATCCCAGTATTAACTTAGTTGAAGTTCATTTATCACAGCTATTTTATGCGGTTTTAAATGTAAGCATATACAGGATATTAATGAACAACACTGAAATATTTACAGTGTATACAGAGGTCTTAGACAAGCAATTTAAGATTAGGGAACTTAGTGTCTACATGCTACAGTTACAATTTTCAAAAGGGTATGCACACCACTGCCTTAAATCATCCCAGTTCACGCGAACACCGGAAGGAAAAAAAAAACTTTCTCCGTTTCTTAAATCTGTAATTTATTTGATTAAATATGTTTATAGATCTTTTCTTCACACATTAAACAACCATTGCATGAAACAATTGACAGGCATTTAGGAAGAAAGAATCACGACTTTGTTAATAACTGAATTCCTATTAGCTCATCAATACAATGGCGTGCATTTATGTGTTGGTCTAAAATGTTGAAGGTTGTTTTAACGATAAATTGTGAAAATACCGGCAATTGGCTATTAAATGCCAGTTTATTTAGATTATTAAGGATGCGTGAGGCAATTATTGTGCTAAAGTCAACGCTATTTAGCATTAATACGAATTTCTGAGCACCAATTATCAATTTATTCAATAGCCCATAGCTTGGACATTTTAGCTCTGTGATTCCTGGGTTCCCGGCTTCAAATTATTTTTCTAAAGTCCCTCTATATACAGTGAAAATATGTCGCCTTTATTCACAACCGTATACTTCGGTTTGTTGTGAAAAGTACCGAATGGTTTTTGAAGAAAATTTAAAGCCTCTTCAATGAAAATGCTCGTCATATGCATCGTAAATAAATACCCTCTTTTCAATATGAAGCATATGCTAAACCATAACGCACATTAGTATTAATTAATTTTCTCACATTAGGGTACCGCTAACTGACTCGTAATTATTGTGATCTTGTTTACTAAATACTAAGCAAGCATGACTATGTAGACCTTTGGATCGAATGCCGCACGAGTGGTCGATTCTTGTACGGCTCAAATAGTATATTTCCTTGAAATGAACAAGACTTACCACTTCCCGGTGAAGTTCTTCCATGATGTTTCTTGCTTTTTAGGGCATAAGTCTGAAAAATAAAGAAGTTCAAGTTAGTCTTAAAAATCATAGTTTAATTATATTTTGAAGGTGTGATTTAATACACAAGCTTAGTATTAGCATACTGTTGAAGAAATATTAATGTCATTACCAGCACATACAAACGTTTTGAATTGCCAGTGCTAAAATATTAAATTTAGAAGTTTTGAGATTACAGCTTTGAAAATTAAGAATAAATCTTCCGTTTTAGCACAAATCTTTTTAATTATTGCTAAATATTTTCAGATTCATTTTTACATTAAATGGAAAGTTCCTCTGAATATTTCTATAATGTACAACTAATGAAGGATTTCAGTTTCTTTGAAATTAAAATTTACAAAACACTTATGAAAATATGCGCAAGGTTCCAAAAAATGTATTCTGTAAATCTGAATCAATAAATAAAAGTGAAAGTAAAGAAAAAAAATTGGAATACATAACAAGTTACGTGATTTAAAGATGGTTGCCAAAATACTTTTGTTGAACTTCTAGTTTTCATTTTGCTGTTCTTTCTTTCCCTTACTTCCACGTTCCGAAAAACTCACATCTTTACTTTTTCATTTATAGGGAAATAACCCACTTCTTTGTAACATTCTATTTCAGAAACTCACACCTTGCAATGTATTAATGTTGCCTCTTTAGTCTAATACTGCAAACAAATATTGTCTTTGGCATTGATGTATTGATGTTCTGCATTTGGCCATGAATTTTGAATATTTAAAAAACAATGGTGTGAACAATAGACAAAGATGTAGGAACATTGAACAAGTTAATCAGTTTTTATATTTGTATTGTATAAAAACTGAAGATTTAGAATTACAAAAGTTTATTGTCTGTAGCCTCTTAACAGCGGTGCGAGAGCTACCTTTTAAATCATGGTACACATTTACAAAATGAATGTAATTATTAATTCGAGGAGTTGACATGGTAAAGGAGGTATGTGCCAAAAATTAACATTTTTGGAAGAAGGCGATAACATATTGGATCAAAAATATTTAAATCAGCAAGTTTTGTACTCTGAAAATTTATTAATAATATGTTAAATTAATTGTTTTGAACATTAATAATAACGATTAATAAAATATATTATTTTTGTAATTAATACCCAAATTTTGTAGTAAAAATTATGATATTTAGGATCCATGCAATTCAGCACCCCTATGAATTCTTTTTTTTTTTTTCCCTTTTTTTCCTATATCACTATGGAACACGTTTTCTTGTCATTGTCAATTCAACTTATAAATGTGCTGCTTCTCCCTCTTTTCCATTTCACTGAAACTTTGTTTAAATTTATAACAATGGCAATGTAATGCGAATCTATTTGCAATTGAACTCTCATTTTTTAAACATTTGGTAATTTTCAATATCAACTCCTCCACTTTCCATTTGGAACAGAGTATAAGGCAGTAGATCACAAAAGCAAACACTGGAGCATTAGGTATTTTGTTTTCCAAACATATTTAATAAGTGTACAAGTATATTAAAACTATTTATGTCAGATAGTAAAATGTAGCACTTGTCAATTAAAAATGCAATGCCTTAGCAGCATATGAAAATAAAAACAATTCACTGCTGAGCATTCTTTTTCTTTGTTTCTCAGTTGTTGAAATATTATTTTATTTTCTTTAAAAATGTAGGCATTTTTCATTAAGGAAAGTATTAACCAACTCATGTCGAAACCCTCCTCCAGCTTCACAGGTAAGTAAATCTACACAGATAAATGCAAAATTTAAAATTAACCTGTCAATCCAAATTGTATAGTTTTGAAATTAATTTAAGGAACACTTACTAGTGAGTAATTGCGTAATAAACGTGACGTATTTTACCAGAAGACGAATCTCTGACTCTTGAAATTTGGCAGCCCTCACTTGGTTGTTAAAAAACAAGGGTGTATAAAGTGAAATTTTAATGGATTTTTTATATCTGTATGCTGAAGATATTAAACCCGGTCTAATTAATCCATAACGCGGAACAGATTTATTTGAACAAGGTACTGCAGGAGTTAATGTGCAATATTGTTCCATTGCCCTTTGAATTGAGAAGAAAAGCAATATATTCTGTTTTTTTAATGTAACATTATTTTTAAATGTATTTCTAAAAACGGGGTCTTAACATTTATTACCGTACAGAATTTCTGATCATCTCTAATGTCTCATATTCTAAAGATAAAGGTTTTAGAAGAAACATGAAAAATAATAGGAGTTATATTGACTCTTCATTTGAAAGCATAAATAATAGCGAAAAAATTATCTTTTTTCATGGTAAATTAAACGCGTGACAACATTTTATAAAGTTTGAAACTCATTATTAATAGGAATTTCTGCATGCGTGTTTTTTGTCAACGTATCGAACGAAAGATATCTGCTACAGATTGCTGTAATATATCATCACTCCACAATTAAGAAATCTTGTGCGTAACGGCTCTTTTCATCCAAATACTTAAAAATGCAGGTATCAGGAGTGTGTTAGTTTTGTAATTAAATGTTTAGATTCATAGATTGTGTTTTGTTACAGCTCTTAAGTGCGTATACTCGTATTGCTAATGAAGGGAACCGAAACGCAAAGACGAATAAACAGTAAGTTCAATTAGGTAGACTTATGAAGCCAAGGAACTTAAAATTTAGCATTACGATTATGCATGCGCATGTCTTTTAACATCTAACAGTTCCGTAACAGTTGTAGCTGGAATTAAATGACGCGACGCCTACGCTGACCAAATTTGTAAAGAAATTTAATAATGACGATGCCATAGACGTTCGGGGCCAAATTTGCAACGGTATCTATGTGTGTCGTAGACGTCGTTCCTACCTACGACCACAATATGCTCGGTTAGTTCAATGTTTGGAATTATAGCTGCATTTTTCAGATTGATACTTCCGGGATGAAAGGAGTGTGACTTTAAGTATGTCAAAATCACAATGGATAGTAATCTATGGAATTCATCAATGTCTTGTGAATACTATTAGATGTACACTGAATACGAGACAGACGTGACAGAATTTATATTTCTCTCTCCCGATAACCGTGCTTTAATGACAATATTCCTTTCGTGGTTGGTAATATCGATAGTAATCTGTTTGATTTAATTTGATACTCTGCGTAAATTTTCTTTATCACTAATATATATTTAACACAACTTCTTGTCTTTGTCATGGTATAACTTGTATACTATTTTCCTATATGGATACTAATTCGAACTCGTGACTCCTATTATTCATCACAGCTAATAATTTGTAACTTCTTCCTACGAAATATGAATCGCCACTCGTCTTTACGTAATGCAGCTTCTCTTTATGGAATACGAACCACGATTTCCTCTAATGGAGTATAAAGCACTCCTCCCTACGGAATACAAAGCATAACTAACTAAACATTTTGAAATAAAAACCGTCATTTGTTACAATAGGATTGTAATAATACTGTTCATTACACTGCATTATTTTCAACATAAGTATGCTAAACGAATGAGATTCGTTAATTTCTATTTAGTATCAACAAAAGTCTGTCTCATGTTTCATTCTTGGTACACATTGTTAATGTTGTTACGCTTGTCATTGGTTGATTCTCTTAATATTAAAATTTTCTTTATCTGTAGTTACTCTTTTCATATACTTGGGGCTGTGTGCGTGGTCCTTTGAACGGTTGCATTTATATTATTAAGTATCGTCATAAAGGCCAAAAACAAACATTAAGACATACATTGTAATAGTCCTTATCTGATACACGAAATCTATAAAGTGAGCTTACTTGATTTATACATTTGAAACATGTTACCATTTGATATTTGAATTGAAAAATAAAGCCTTTACCGAACGTAAATAATTGTGCAAATGAGCCTATTAAATTTATATGATTAAAAACATATTATCAATGAATGTTTGGAGCTTTAAATCAAATATTATAGCCTTTATCTTACGTAAATGGATTTCTTAAATTAACCTAGTTAAATAGCTATTACCATTAGATATTTGTGGCTTTATAAGCATTATAGCCTTTACGCGATAAAAATATGAAAATGAACGTATTAAATTAATATAATGAAAACATATTATCATTGAATGAAGCGGACCTGGTTTGAAGACATTCGGGCAAAATTTTGTCCCAAATGCTTTAGAACTAACTTATTAGTATTCAGTCTCAATTTCATCACAATATAACTCTTTCATTTTTCTTCCTGAAACATAGATTCCCTGTCTCAAATCCCTTGTCTCAAACTTTGAATTTATAGTGAAAGTACGTATAACGAACAGAAGCGTGAATGACGTTTGGTAGAGCCAGCAGTATGCACTAACAAAACGAAAACAACTAAAACTGCTGTGGCTTGCTCCGAAAGTCTATCTTTTTTTTCACAAGTGAAATTAAAAATCAGAGCATATGTCTGTGTTCTTATTTTCCGAATGTTCATGAATACAAAAATTTTTAGTGTATTTAAAAACACCCATATGCACATTGAAACATCCAAGATCAAACTGAAGAATCCTGAAGGATCTGCCTATACACTACTATCTGCATAGCAACATTTAATTTTACACTCCGAAAAACTTAAATAGATTTTGAATTGGTAACTAATTTTTAGAATTTTTCCTATAGATGTGTAGATTTACTTGGGAATAAAGTTTGAGGGGATGAAATTTCGACATAAATGGGTTAACCACATAATGCCTTCGATTAACATAGAAAAAATGTTGTTTTCATATTACTTTGAACCACAATAAGGTAATTGGGTGTTTAAAAGGAATACGTTTTCGGAATTTAAAAAAAAATATGGGCTTGTAACATAAATGACACGACAGGAGACAATGGTATATTTAAATACACACAAAATAAAACTACATAATTCAGTCTTACGTATGGAAAACAATTTCTTCCTGCTGGGAAGCAGAGATGTGCCTCACATTTGCACCGCTGCACTATGGTTAGGACTTTACAGTCTGGATTTTTGCATCTTTGCCTGCTCGTGTCCATATGAGGAAAATAACATATTTGGTCTCTCCTATTGTTGAATTCTGGGAACGGTTTCATCTGTCCTCGATATCTTTTTAACTCAATTTTATTTTGAATGTCACCAAAATAAGGTTTTTCTTTCTTCACTTCCTTGGGTTTCCCAGCATCGTACAGGGCAGCAGCCACTTCGGTTCGAAATTCCAAAAGATCAAACAAGTCGCGTTTGTTGAAATGTTGAATTTCACAGTGCTGTCTATACACTCCCATCTTCAAGGTATTTCCTAAACTAGTCTATTGGTGTATGAACTTCAGCGTACTGAACGCTGCCAGCCCAAATAAGAGAGTTCTTTACTGTAATATCATTCCATTGGATACGAGATTGTTGCCCAATTACTCCAGAAAATGATTCTTTCTCTTGTCCTTCAGAGCTATCTTCTGAATTATCTGAAAATAAAAGTGAATATTTAGGGCATCAATATGAAACATTAAATCTCATTGAGTTCTGAATAAAAACACTTTTTACCTGTAATGTGAATATCGTACTGAACTGAAGTACCCGGTAAGTACTCAAGATCTGCATCACTGTCATAAAAACTAGGAATCACCACTATCCTCAGGAACTTCTAAACACTTTGATCTTCCCTCATAACGCCTTAAATCCATGTCCAAAAGCTAAAGAAAAAAAATGAAATACAGTTATGAATCAGGATGCCATCACAATCTCACATTCTAGTGCTTAATTACTCGATGAAACATATATAATAAAAAGACATTTGTACACATATAAAAATACACATGCATACTATATTCATGAAAACAACATTAAAACTACCTAAAGTAATACAAACACATAAATGATTTAAACTATTGAATTTTACCTGTAATTATCTCCAGAACATTGCAACACAGAGATCTGGGCCACAGAGCAGCGATATTCTCTTTGGAACACCTTTCATAAGAGAGATAGCACAGAGCAGCACCTCGTATAGTGCTTCAGAAGGGTATGCAATAGATATGATACAAACGGCGTAAAAAGTTCTTAGCTACTAAACAAGCCATTGGATAATTATATTTCCTATGTAACTTATATGTTACAACGTACGTTAAAAGAGGATCTAACAGTGCACTGATATTATTTTACTATCTCCACCTAACACTCTTGTCGAGAGATATCTGATCTGTGTTTTCTGGCATCTGAAGCTCTTTGTAGCCAGAAGGTCGAGAGACCCCCAGCTAACTCTATGATGCAGCTCTCTTTACAGGATGGACCGGCGATTTCTATACCTACAGTGCTTCCAATTTGTATTCCTTCAAGCACTAATTTGGAATTATATATATATATATATATATATATATATATATATATATATATATATAGCCGTCAACAGTTTTGTTTCATGTACGTTCTTATTTTATTTCCTAAAACAAAAGAAGAACGTTTATGAACAAAATAACTTTTAAGAGGTTCCGAAAAGGATGAAAGTGATAGACTTTACAGTTTTTACATTTTTAGATATTATGAATCTATGGACTCTCCTATTTTAATGATGTACAGTTTATGCAGCTTTCTAATTTGTTAAGTATGTTAACATTGAAAAAACACATGTTTTGTCTCAGTTAGGAACTATCCAACTGCTGACTAATGTCCTTCTGTCCAAACTTCATGCTCATGAGGTACATTTTAATGATGTTATGGAACTAAATAATGTGGCATACCTCTGAATATTTAGATGTCTCTAGTTAATCCAGTTAGGAATTTGTAGAAGAAAGGTACCGTAAACTTTATTGCATGATTTCCGAAATGTTAATCAAAATGCGTGTTTTCTCAGAGTGTAATATACCAACTTGCTCCAAACTATTAAATTATGCTTAACAAACACAGCATTTTTATAAAGTGATTTTTGGTGAATTGAAACACAGAAATTAGTACCAAAATGTGGTAAAAATGCATTAAATATAAAAATTATATTACTTTCGTGAAACCATAAACAAAAAAATCTGTGTGTTAAGTTACATTTAAAGCTTTCATAAATAATCTGTAAAAATTTAACTCCAAACTGCACATACATTCTGAGAAAACTTGCACTTTATACTATTTTGACGCCGGAAAGCTGGGACAATTAAAGTCATTTCCAATACGATGTGTTTCTGTCTGGCCAGCAACATTGTGCAGTTCGTTTATGCTAAAGAAGCGGGCGCCTTTCAACATTGTGTAACAAAGAAAAAAGAGGGAAATGACTATGAGGTCTCAGAAGATACGATTTAGTGACGAATAGCGTTCCACGTTTATAAACTGATTGTCATTCAGGTTCTAGTCACATACGCATAAGGACAGTCAGAATGATATCGTACTACTATAAGGGTTTAAGTACCGGCGTATCAAAGAATGCCTGATGGTGATGTTAGTACCGTAAACTGCAGCATTGTCAGGATTTCTCTCCCATTTATTGTAACCAAATGACGGCAAACTGCGTGTCTTTGCCGAATAGCATACAAGTTAATTCGTGAATATTTCTTACAACACCAAAGTAGAGAATAGTTTCAGAGATATTTATTATAAAACACAGCTATAGGTCCAATACAAATATGTGAGGCAAATAAGCATCAAGTACACACGTTTTCCTACTTGCGTTAATGGTCGTTGTCCTCGATTTATTTCTCTCTTAAGTATTGCTTTCTTCCGAAAGGAAGTAAAGCCATTGGTCCCGTGTCGTAGATTTACGGCACGTAAGAACTTCAAGCATGAAAGAAGAGGCCTCAGAGTAAAATTTATCGGCCGTTTCACTCCCTGATTTGAACTGAACGTTAACAGAGCGTCTTGTCGTGTTTATGCACATGTACGATGATCGAAGCTTGGTGTGGAACATCTTGCAGCATATGTGATCCCTCTTTATTTGCAATGCTTGTTGCACGCATTTCCGCAACTTAGACACTGCAGCTTACCGATTTTCAACTTTTTACTGAGGGTTTTAAGCGTGCCCATATTAACTCAATCGGAACAAGTCAACAATGGAAAGAAGCAATCTAGGCACTTCATGACCGCTCGTTTTATTCATTTCATCTATTTTGTACTGTATCTGTATTTTTGCCACAAAAGTTTTTCTTCAAAAACACTGTTTTTATACGGACTGAATTAGCTATTTCTAGATTGTGTTGAACGTGCTCATTTTTTTCTTTCTTTCTGCAAAACACAGCAGGGATCTTGATTTTCAATCGCGGATGGTAACTTGCGTTATCCGCCATTTATAATACACTTAGGAAGAAGATTTTCCTACCTTCAAATAGTCCGGCATTAATCTCATTGTGTGCATCAGGCACAGATTCCTGAATATATGAAAGGATAATTACAATAATGTCTCAATCCAGCCCTGTCTATAGCCAGCATGTAGTATCAAAATTCGCTTTCAATGGTACACAGAAGCTTGAAGACAGCATGGAAAAAAAAAAAAAAAAAAAAAACTTTTCTCATTAAATGCAAAGTCTGGTCTAAGAAAAGATTTGGTAACCTTGTTATCTTAGAGATTCAGCATTTGCTAATACTAATACCTTCATACTACTCTTCTTGCCAACTCCATTATAATATTCTAAAATGAAACCCAAGTTTTAGCAGTAATTGTCTAAGTGAAGGAAAAATCACATATAAGTTGAATATTGTTCAGCACATCTAACACAGTTGGTATCCGCTCTTTTTCGTAACATTTGTAAAATTCACGAATTAAGGGACAAATCTGTGCAATCTGCTATTCAGCTTTCTAACTTGATAAGTATGTTAAAATTGATAGCAAAAAATATCTTCCTAACGTTCGTATTTTGTGTGTGAGTGCGTGCGTGCGTGTCCGGGTAAAGCCTCTGTACACCTTTACTGACAATTTGTCTTCTTAAGCTCGTCGCCCTTGCGATTTAGCAATTTGCCTCTTTATTGTTTTGCTTTATATGTAGTCAGGCACACTGTATATTATTTGTTGGGGTTATTTACTTAGTTACTAAAGATGACTTCTTTCTTGTATTTCCTCTTTTGTCACAGTTCCACTGCTGGTATTAAAGTAGAGTCATGTCGTTAAGTATTACTGTTGTATATTACTTTCCCATCGTCTCCACATAAAGCCGGCTAGCACACACTAATCTAACGCGCATGAAGGAAAACGAAGAAAACAGATGCTGCAACGCTGTTTTTACTCCACGAGGGAGGTACGCTGATTGGCACGGCATACACAAGCGGTGTAGTGTACTGTTCTTCCGAGAATCAACATTGCTAGTCCAAGAATCAAGAGAGACTCGCAGGTTAGCCTTTAGAAACAAACGGGGCGCAATCTGCAATGCATGCGTTTCATGATTACATGTCATATTGCTTTCCTGCTGTGCAAAGCCAAGGACAGACCTTAATAACCTCATCCTGTCCCACCGAGTTCCTAGTGTGTAGTGTTACAGCTTTCGTAAACAGTAAAACCTGCCATGAAATATAGAATGTTTGAAAAATACTCGACGAAGTTCAGGAATAAGTAGACATTAAAAATCGTTTATATCAACATTCTTCTTTACTTGTTCTTCACATATGTTTGTGACTTTCAGCTGCTCGAATTACTTTTAATTACATGTTCAATGCTCACTTCCTACCTAAGTACACGTTCAGAACTAAATCTTCTAGTTGTGCGTTTCTTTCCACGTTTCATCGCCTCTCGAAGAATTCTTAAAAAAAACAACGCACCTGAACGTAATCAACCATACATTTAATCCTAAACCATTTTGGAGTCAATAAATTGTAAGTTTATCAAAAATTCTTACGCAGAAAGATGGTGTTGCAATGGGATATGATAGTTTTCTTTAAAAAATGTTGTATAAGTGACTGCTGGCAAAGAATATAGCTCCTGTCAGTTTGGCGAAGCAAGTTATGCATTGGCTATTTGCGGTAAAAACATTCATTGAATGCAAAATGTCTGTCTTGGTGTCTAGGGTAACAATAGTTGCCTCGTAAACCCAAGGTGACTGGTTCAATCCCGGCCAGGAGCGTAAAAATCCTAAGTATACCTTCCTTTGGAAGGAAAGTAAAGCTATGCGTCCCGTGTCGTAGGTTTGCGACCATAAAAAGAACCTCAAGTTCAAAGAAGAGGCATCTGAGCAAAATTTATCAGTCGTTTCACACCCTGAATCGAATGGGACGATAATAATCAGAGATGTTAAAGAGCGTGCTGAAATAAACAAAATAATAATAATAATAATAATAATAATAATAATAATAATAATAATAATAATAAACAAAATTATGATGAAAACTAATAAACTAGCTCCAGGGAACACTTTGTTGTGCATTTAATGTTCCACGGTGCGGAAGAGTTCCCTCCCGTAACTTTATTTTGAGGTGGGTAAAAAAATTTAATAACGCGCCAGTGTTGGATTAATTAGTTGGAAATTCATCAACAGTCGCACAATGGAGAACATTGCAAAAGTTAGAGAAGCCATAGAACGCAGTACAGCTCGCTCTGTTAGGCAGTAAACAGACGCATTAAATTTATCGTACAGCAGTGTTCCATATTCGAGAGCTCCCTGGGATGGCCTTGAGGATGCAGACAGCAGTTTGAGTATCGCTGGATTAAAGGCCCTCGTTATGAATATTTCTCTCTTACGTGGTTCGCTTATCTCCAATTTCGATGACATGCAAAACCAAGAGCAGACAATGCTCACAATTAGTAAATTCTTTCCGCAGTCAAACGTAAAAGAGAAGGCACAGAATGTGCATTTACATGACACAGACAAAACTATTGCATATGCTCCCGCTCGCTGGTTTCAATCTTAAGACGCAAAACAGACGAACAAATACAATAGAGTCCCAGAGAATACAAACTTCGTGAACCGAATGTTTCAGGTTATTAAGCTGTTTATCATAACGAAACGTGGTATGGTGGCATTTTTCGTCATTGTAATGATGGCACAGATTATTATGATGCAGGGAAGGAGAAACGTGAGCTCTCAAACATTGAGGAGAAATGAGTTTGTGCCTAAGCCGTCAGCAAACTGTCATCACACAAGTTTTGAAGAATGGTTTCTAACCACCATTAACTGTAATGTTCCTTAGCACTCACGTTCTACTACGATCCATATAAAAAGAGAGAGAATAAATGCAATGAGCTTCAATGAACATTTCAAAATAAATCTTCCTACACCATCGTTATCTTCAGAATAAAAGTTACAGAAACTTATTAAAAATCGCATACAGTGATTGAAAAGTGCGGCGCCACAGGACAAAGACTAACTTATGTTATACAGCTCCATTGTTAGCACAGATAGCAAACATGCTTTTTATTATAATGTTCTTCAGAACACTCACGAATGCCACTTGACACACATTCATATAATGGCACACTTATACGTTTTCCACTGCAACCGCCATTTCCCCTATTTGCTTCCCACGCTGTGTGCTACTGAATTACTTGCACAACTGAACTAGCCCACGCATCGCCAGTCCCAATGATGCCAAGTGTATGCCGCATAATGCAGCTTGCTGTGGTGTTTTGCGGTTTAAATTTCTCTCCATGCACAAATAATCCTTTGAGACCATTAATGCCATTGATGATGTAGACACTAAATATGATCAAGTCTCAAGTGGTTATCAAGCTTCCACTATATTGCTGCTGCCTAAATTGGACAGAACATACGCAATTCGACTCATCCTACGGATCGGAAAATAGGAAGCCCTGCATTTTACTGACAATAAACACATACAAATCGACTGACTGCCTCGTCAACCCGGCTGATTGGATACGAAACGCCGCTCTCCCATAGAAAACTGTTAGCAAGCCGGCTATTCACATTGAATACCCCTGATTCAGCATGCATTGATTCATGTTTCTACCTTTTCGGGAGCATTCTAGGTTCAGAACAATGCCCGAATCTTTTTTCTTTCTAATGCAAGTACGTACATGAATCATTCTAAATATCTTATTTGATAATCAGGATGTGTGCAGAACACAAAATATAAGTTTTATTAATTCACATTACATTTAGGTTAGTGATATGAAAAATAATTATTTTCTCCAGTAAACACATGTCAACACTTATTGTGTCTGTTTAATTGAAATGTACAGTACCTACATAATTTAAGTTTGTACATTAAAAGCTCTTTCCTTGTATTTATATTAAATAAAAAATATACTTTACATATTTGATTATGAACTAGCTGCATTACAGCGTAAATCTTCCTCGTTAGTAGGGAACCGCCATGGGTGGCCGAGGTCGTTAAGGCGCGGATTCGTGAGGGGGAGGTCTGGGGTTCGAGGAGGTACCCTAAACTTAGGCCTGGAACGCTTCCTTCCTTAAAAAATCCTTTCCCAAATTTATCATTTCAATTCATGTATCATCAGTATCCACCGCCTGTGGTGCCTCAATAGTAAAAACAGGTGTTAAACACTACTCCAAAAAAAAAAAAACCGATAATAGAATACGTCCTGAATGGGATCACAACAGTCGATTAGGTTGAACTGAGGTGACGGGTTTTACGGCATAGTCCTATTCATAATTTCTCATTCCCCAGTTCAGTTGAACCACCCGGTATATGATTAGCGCTTGAAGTAAATTACGTTCTCCCACAATACTTTGAGAAGAAAATTTCTGAAGCCCCGATGTTATCTAAAAACAAAAATAGGACATTGACACCACAAATAATTAGAAAAAGTATATAACATGTTGAGAAATAAGAATTATGTGAATACAACATCATGGACAATTGCCCTTGCCAAAGGATAATGATAAATATTTTACTGTTGATCCAATTTCATGAAAATAATTTTAGATTTAGGTAGTTAAACATTTCATTGATTTTTCCATTACTATTCATGCTAGTTTTCTACCTGAAATTATTTTAAATCAGGAAGGATTATTAAAATGCACTCGTGGTCATGCTCTAAAAGATATTGCAATTCGTTAGTGTCACTCATACTTGCCTCGTACACCGAACATCTTGGGTTCATTCCCGGCCAGGGTCCGTGAATTTTCTCCGGGCGTAAAAATCACAATTATAGCTTCCTTCGGAAGGAACGTAAAGCCGTGGCTCCCGTGTCGTAGATTTACGGCATATAAAAGAACCTCAAACCTGAATGAAGAGGCCTCTGTGCAAAATAATCGACTGATTCACCCCCTGAATTGAATGGGACGCTGATGATCTGAGATGTTAAAGAGCGTCCGTAAATAAACCAAATCAATAATAAAAAAGCAATGCCACTACTAACTTACAGGTTGCAGCGATACATACATTTTCCTCGCACAGTCATATAGTTTACAATTCTAATACTTAGTCTATAAACTATATTTCTTTTTTGAGATATTGATATTTTCTAAAGCATTTGTTTGGTTGTGTAATAGGAGATCAATTTGATGGAAGAATATTATTAGAGTTATCTCAATGTGAAATTTTTGTAAAAATAATTCCTGCTTGAAAGGGGCCGACAAGTGAAAACGTCAAAAATGCCCATTTTTTTTCAGAATAATTCATATAGCGTAGTTATCTTGTCCTACTTATACTTAAAGACTGTCGGTGACTGTTTATATGACCCTGTTCGCTAGTAAAGAGCATACATTAAATTGGTATTAAAAGTCGCTTTACTCCAAACTGACTTTTCTCCCACATATTGCTCCTTGAGGTACTAAATTTACCAATCAATTTGAAAATTTCACCAGAGGCTCTTGATAAATAAAATTAACCACAAGAAAATTTAGATGGGTAAAGAAAATATTAAATTTGTTCAAGTAAAATAACATTTGTATTTTAAACTACGACAAAATGCAACAAAGTAAGAGTGAGGTTTTTTCTAAAATAATACTTTATTCAAATAAAAATTATGCCGAAAGATTATCTATTATAGGTTTGAAGTATAAATCTGTACCGCAAGATTAATTTTATTGGAAAGTGCATAAAATTAAAAATGTTTTCTCTTAGAAAACAGTTGATGGGTTTTTCGAAATTGCATGTCTTATTTTTATTGCATGTCATTAATGCGTAGTAAAAAGTCTAGAACGTTTTTCTCTGGTGGCCTGCTTAATTCTCTTATGCATTTTCAAATTTCAAGTAATAGTTCTGAAAGTATGTGCAATGAGAGACATTTTCCCATTTCAGCATTTACTTCTTCTGGCTCACAAACTGAAGGCTTCAAGTAAATATTCGATCAATACACTGTTGCAAAATTAACAAATACTTAATTCTTGCTACTGTTGGCAGATTTAAGCGAGGTACTTGTATTATCCGTGATCAGGGTCTAAAAGAGGAAGTAGTAATTAAACCTCCTAGTTGCTGGCATATTAATTTGGCATGGAACTTATTGCATAAAAGACTAATTTTGAAGAGGGCCGGTAGCATGATCAATTTTGTACTTGAGAAATGCAGCCCAGCATAATATCGTCTGTCACAGTAATCGTGTAATTATTATTGTATTTCTTTCTGAAAAACAGCGCCGGAGATAACTCATACCATTATTAACATTAAACCAGTGTATGGGCGTGCATTGCGTAAAGTTAATATGATAAGGAAATTATATACATAATGCCAAACAACAGAAACAAGAGATTATTTCTGAACGTGCTTCAAAGGAAGAGCTTTCAACATCAAACGGTGTCCGGTCTAGCTGACTGGCTAACAGTCAAATTCATCAAACGCATTCTAGACAGAAATAAATGGCTACTTAGCTAGAGAGAATTAGGCCGCAAAGTTTTCCCATTGCAGCGCACTTAAATAGTTTCGGCCCAGATTAGTTGATAATTAATAAACATTAACACGTCCTGCACATTCAAAAGCACTTGAACATCCTTCGAAACATAACGTTCTACAAACGATATTAAATTTGGAAAATGAGGACAATGGATCGCCATGAAGCGTTTTGTCATAAAGGGCCAATTAATGTGATAAATGTTTTCTAATTGGATGTACTGCAGGGAGTACAAGCAGTTAAAAGAACAGCAGCAACCGACCCGCCTACCAGCGGAGGTGCAGTGCGAAGTTTCTTTTAAGTATCAATTAAACTGGGCAGCACTTAAGCCGGGGCTAAACCGTCGCTTACTGCGCATGCGCTTTGTCAGGCATTCTAAAGCGAAATCTTAGTCTGAGAACGTTTGAAAGCGAATATTTATGCATTGTTCTGAAGCGGATAAGTGCGCATATAGTTGAACTACTTTATTTAATTGTAAAGTCAGTATGTGTACAGCTAGGAGGGATTTGTTTTACTCTAGGATATATCCCGGCATTGTTTTTTACATCAATATAAATAATGAATCCCTGAAATACATTCATTCATCTGTGTTACGGAATACGTTAGAGGCGGCATTTTTTCATTAGTTTTCGTTTTAAACATTTTTACTGTGTTGCCAGCTCAATCTGGAGTCATATTACCCGAAGAAAGTATTCAAAACCACACAACAAAACAAAAGGTTCTAATTAAAGAAATTGAAACGTAAGCTGACCCGTGACGGTTACTTGAAAGAGCAAACCATGGAAATTAAGCCAAATATGTTTAAAGATCTTAAATAAAACGAAAATATGTACGAGCGAACCAAAAACATATATTTTACTGGAAGAAAACCTGGTTGGTTTCAACTAATATCTTAAAATATCCATCTAAAGCAACAAAGCTATCCATCAAAGACATTTGGAGAATCGGATCGAGCCAGAAAAACAAAAGATAAAATTAAAATGGGTTACACAATTAAACTCAAACATGGAAATTTTGATTTTTACTATTCAGATGTAGATACTAACTATAGGAATGAGTGATGATTCCAAAATATTTAGAAACCAAATTGCTTAATTTTCCGAAGCAAAAATAATACTATAGGGGTATTCAGGAAGATAATTTGAAATTTTGTACTGCAGGCACATGTTAAAGCAACCTCTACCGAAGCGCATTAGTTTAAATGAAGAAAAAAATATACCATGTTAATTAGTATTTTATGACAAAAAGCTTTCATGACCTTCTATTGTCCTCGCTTGCAGAATTTAATAACGTTTGTAGAACGAAATGTTTCCAGGGTTGCTGGGGTGTAATTGAATGTGCAAAACACGTGGAGCGAACTTCCTTGAACGAATAATGGAAAAAGAGAGGCATACGTTTTGACTATTAACTAATCTGGACAACAACATAGTTACGAGTATACACGCTGCAAGGGAAATACATTGCGGTCTAATTCTCCCTAGTCAAATAAATAGCTATTTAGTTCTGCCTGGAATGTTTTTGATGAAATTGCCTTTTGACCAGCTAGAATTGATGAATACAGCACTCTGCACCGTTTGATATTGAAACACCTACTCCCTTTGAAGCACATTCAACATTTACTCTTTTTTATTTATTTTATTTTGCCATTCCTAGTTTTGATATTAACTTTACGGAATATATGTTCATGCTTGTCTAAAGGATTTAATATTAGAAACTTTACATGAGCTTTTTCTGGGAATTAAATGCAACAGTAATTACACTGGCCAGTGTATGCATGTTTACTGCGACAAACAATAATATGTTGGACTGAATTCATCAAAAACAACATGGAGAGCGTTTTATATGAAACCTGCCTTCTAGTGGCAGTCCTGTTTAAAGTTAGTCGTCTTTGTGATAACTGCACTCTAAACTAATGCGAAACATGACAACTGTTTTCTCTTTGATATTCTGATCACTAATAATAAAGTATCTCGTTTTTTCTGCCAACAGTATCAAGAATTGTGCATTTCTTACTTTTGCAATAATGCAATGTTATGGTGCATTTTTCGTAAAATAGTCTGGAAACACCAGTTTGTTGTGAGCAAATCCTAATTATTGAGAGACTGTAATAAATCTCTGGAGCTAAGTAGCGATCGATTTAATTACATAAATTTCCATAAATGCTTTAAATTTTTCATTACCAAGTTTCAGTCTTAATATATGGTGTTACAAAGGAAAATCTAGACTCTTAATTTAATAAAAAATTCTACAGAACTATTTGCTATTGTATTGGTGTTTATTAGCAAAATTTGCTTACTCATGTCACTATTATCATATTTACAAGAAAGAAAATGGTAACATATTAATGTCAATTAGCAGGTGGAACTGTGAAGAATTACTCAATATCAAATCATGGCAGAAATTTAAGAATGAATCCGATACATAAACACCTTCACCACCCTATTCCTATCATATTATTAATCAATGAAACGTTGTAATAAACTTCTAATTCGTGATGTTCATAGATCTCTACAATAAATATTATTTGATGAACTGTGCTCAAAGCCTGATTATAACTTACTGCTTATAGCAAATGGCATTGACTGCATTCATCTATTATGCACTTTCAACATATATATAAAAGCTCACATCTCCTACTGGTATTCTCTTGTAAACAATGCCCTCTAAAAATTTTCCGATTATTTCTGAGGGGGAAAGGAAGGGAATGTGAATGGAAGTGAAAGAAGCTTGTTCCTCACTCTGCCCGTGAACATGCCATAAACTCTTGGTTAGTCCGCACTGTATATAATCGCACTGAAGTAAAATTAAAGACGTTACTCTATATATAGTTTCTAGTATTTTCGTTCGAATATTATTTATTAAAATAAAGTTTTTAATCGTTTCAAAGCTATCGCTTCACAGAATCCATAAAGGTTTTTCGATGAATCAGAAATGTTTTCTACTGGGATTCTTGCATAGGTTGCATCAAATTTAACTAACAACTTGTTACTTTATTATTTCTGTTGGTTTGCCTTATTGCAAACTGATACTGGTGATATAAAATATTTTGCATCATTATTTCACTCTGCTCCTGTAGTTGATTCTACAATTATTCCACGTTTTGGTGCCAAAGGAATGCCTAAGCGCCAATTGTTTTATCTCTCTAGGATATTAGCACTACGCTTTTTAATCTCGCACGGGTTAGTTTACCTCTCGTAGCGCCGAGAACATTGGCGTGTTGGTAGGGGTTATTTGACAAGCGGATATTAGTTCTCGCTAGCGTACTGTCGATCAAAGGGCTCACATGGCTTCAAATCTTTCTACAGAGAACCGAGGTCGCATCACAGGGATAGAGTAGTTTGTTAAATCCACGCACCGGCGCAGCAAATGCGGTCGCCATGCTTTCATCATCCCCGACGTGCGTCTCAAAGGAATTCTCCACCGAACTTGTTTGCAGTTCCCACCCCCACCTCTGTTTTTGTCTGCCACTACTTCTGCTCATTCTGTTTAGATTTAGTAAATTATTGGCTGACATTTGCATGGCAGTCTCTTGGCAGTTTTATGTAGAAATCTTCAATGCTTTTCTTGGCACGTTCTGCCGACAATGGCTCACCTTGTTGGAAGCAGTGTGGCCTACTCGTGTTTCCCTCCCCCCCATTTCTTTGATTTTGCTGAATAAAATACTTTAAATTAAAACGGTAGAAAATAAGGGAAATTGGAACTATAAAAGCGCAATATGTGTCATTCTGAAGTAGCCCTGGTTTATTAATTTGTAAAACAAAGCAGTTGGTACTTACAGTAAAATGCTTATATGCACAGAATGAAGCTTAAAATATAGCCAAATATTGGAGAAACGCTCCTCAAACATAGAGAACGAAATTTCTTTATGTTTATGCTGGTTATAAATGCTTCGTTTCCTTTTAAGGAATTTCTCTTACTTTGTTCGAACTTCAAATATGTTTCTTGTATTCAGAGTGGCATTCAGAACTATGTAGCAAGAGGTGCAGATTCGATTCCTGTAGAAATAGTAACGGTAATTATAATGTATTACGATTTAATCGTTTATTAATGTGTCTTATTATGTATATAATTTTATGAAGTGGACAAGTGCAAAGATATAATATGTGCATTAATGATGAAATATGTATATGTCACAAAGGTAAGAATATCATACAAAGCCGTATCTAAGTAGCGACGGTCTAGAGCCATTCGCAAGGTCGACTTTTGTATAGCACAGGACCCTTTCCATTCTAGCCTCTGTTAAAAAGTCCATGAAGCAAATCATGTAAGTTCGCTTTCACCCTTGAGAAAGCGACCCCTAAAAAGAGAAATCTCGAATGTAACGTGTCAGAAACGTAGGGAAGAAAGGAAATTTTCAGCCATTCGGGAGGGGAGTTTTCGATTTCCCCTTCTAGAATTTTCCAATATGTGGTTATATGTTAAGCCAATCAGAGAATATGATTTAGGACGCGTCTAGAAATTTCTAAAATTTGAATTCTCGCATAGTGACGCGTAAAGAAACCATAAAAAGCAAAATCTGGAAGCATTTCGGTTTTGTAAGATGAAGTAGTGGTCAGTTTAAGTAGACGCAAACGGTAGGGACAGTGGGCGGAAAAGTTATGAATCGTGGTCGAATGATTTGTTTAGTTATCAACATTTTAGTGTGTGACAGCTAAAAGAAAATCGCAGGAATGTTTGTATTTTCAACCCTTGCCAGTGGTACAGACGAGTCCTGAATTACAAGTGAACTGAACGCTGTGAACTGTAAAATCAAATTTTATTATTCGACGACGTCCTTTCCTCCCCTGAAGATTAAATCCAGGAAAACTCGACATTCAACCCTAAGAGGAACGCCACCTCCGATAGCGGCCGGATATGGCGTTCAGGACATCAGCATAGCCGAGGCATCTACAGGAATTCAAGACTCTTCAGCGGGAAATAATCGAAGCAACATCTGGAGACAGACGAAGAGCTGGTCCATCTGAAATCGGCCCGCTCAATCAACACATCTTCAAAAACCTACATTACATCAACTAATTCCCTCTTGGTATAGTTGATTAATTTCCCCTATAATTAATCATATCTGATGCAAATAATTCCACAACAATCCTAAAACCGCCGCAACTAATGTGACCTTATCACTCACATTCATTGTAATTTTGTATTGATACATTCAAATTACTTGCAAATTTAACCCCAGTACAAGATTTTATTACACCTCGTGATCGCGAACAGTCGACAGGGATGCTTTGACTTTTGAGGGACGCATGCGTGATGACATTGGACACTTTTATTAGTCCTTACAACACTCATGCTTCAGAAGACTACAACCTTTCAGTCCTTGAGTATACTTTCATGCATTTTATATTATTTCCTGTAGGTTTCAGTAACGAAGATCATCAGTAAAAGACTTAATGATGAAACATTTATGCTTGCTGCTAATGCTAATGTTTGTATTCGGATTTATGGTCTTATAGCACACCTCATTCTCTATGTTTAACCAACTTTTATTTAAATTCTTTCAAGATAGGTAATTATCGTGCACAGCTCAACGATTTGTTTAAATCTTTAAATTTATTTGCAATAATGATATGACGTTTTTATTGGGCGATCAACAAAGTCATTTAAAAATTGAATGTCAATTGTAGATTAAAACGAAAAGGCAGAAATTAAGAAAATTAAATCTACAAAGAAGTGAAATTTCTCCAAAGTATAACATGCTTTTTAAACTATGTCTCAATAACTGCTATAACAATACAATAACAATACTAAAACCAACGAAATTACGTAATAAGAACCATCATAACTTTCAACGTTATCTGCTAATTTTGTGCGAGCGTCCTTATTTTAAAATAAGTATTGCGATTTGTACATTGTTTTTTATGCATGGAAAAGAATTTAGACTACTGTATCTAACCATCTTGCATTCTTTAAAAATGAATTTCCCTCTTATCTACTTATCATGTGCAACGCAGATATGTAAGGATAAACTTATAATATTAAAAAGTTTTAAATTATATTATTTTGTAAAATAATGAAACAAAATGTTACGAGAAACAGATACCGCCCAATAATTTGTGTTTGGAGAGATATACTGTCCTTCCTCTTTTCCTATGTGATTACTGGAACCGCACCATTTCATTGCTGCACGCTTCTTTATTCTTCTATGTGGTATAATAACTTCTCTTGTGCTACATTATTTATGTTTTCTATTAAAGAAGGAAAATCTACATATCATGTATTGTTACAGATTCTTAGATAGCAGCACTTATGAGTACACAACACTACCTCACACTAATACAGTATCCTAACCGAGGACAATCAGCGTACAGTAGCGTTGCAGATATTGTGATTAGAATTTTAGATTTGGGGTGACGTTTTTATAAAAGTGACAGGAATTAGGGTCTTCATTTTGATTTTTAGACAAAAGTTCACCGACTATACAGGAAATATTTATTTTACAAAAGGTCAAAAAGTTATAACCCTAATGTACACGCCATCTGCGCAGTGAGGCTGTTTATTTTACATATTGCGTTAATGGATAAACATTGCATGCTAACTAAATGTAATAGAATTTAGGAGTACTTAAATTTAACTTAGCTCTCATACTCATCCATTCATAATTAAACGTTATTTAATATATATAGTATACAAAGCAGTGCCCAAAAAGAATGTTTCAGTCACCCTTTATGTTAATCAGGTGTTATATCTGTAATTGTTAGATTTAGCTGATCAAAGAAATAAGTCAAGATTTGCGTTTACACTTTCATTTTTCATAAGACAGAGCATAAACTTGTAACAAATATCATTTCCATTGAAAATGCAAGGCAGTGATATTGTGCATATGTAGTATGATATAATCGCTTGAAGGTGTCAGCACTTGGATTTGCCTTTGAGGTCTGATACTAATCTTCATTTTTCCAAACCATGGCGTTTGACAGACTCTCGTAATGCTTGAAAGAAAATCTCCTCGTAACGATCTTGTAAAGGAAAATACTTTATAGAAGGTCGGCTTCCAAAATTAAAACTTTCATCAACACTATAAATAAATATGGCCAACTGTGCTGTATAATTGATGTACGTACTTTCATGTAGACAACTTTATAAATGTTTTCAGTTTCTCATTCATCTGTGTGCTGCATCGGCAGACATGAGTTCAATGTTCTTTGTTAAGGCTTGGCGAGACAGAGGAACCTCTTGAGCACACACAATTTTATCAGTTTGTACTACACATGTTTGTATAAACTATTCCTCCTAAAATTATAATAATAATAATAATTTTGTTTTTGTTGATTTAGTTTATTTACGGATACTCAGCATCTCAGATTATCAACGTCGCATTCAATTCAGGGCGTTAAACGGCAGATAATTTTTGCTCAGAAGCATCTTTCAGGCTTGAGGTTCTTTATCGTGCTGTAAATGTACGACATGGGACCTACGGCCTTACTTAACTTCTGAAGGAAGCCATACTTAGGATTTTTACGCCTGATATAATCCATCGATCCTGGTCGGGATTGAGCCCGCGACTTTGGGTTTAGAAGGCAAGTATGACCACCAGGACAAATAATAATAATAATAATAATAATAATAATAATAATAATAATAATAATAATAATAATAATAATAATTAATATACCCTTTAATGCAACGTAATCCGAATGACAATGCACAATACTGTGGCACATTCCATCTTACTGCACTTAATCACATTTTCGAACAAAAAGCACTCTAGATGTCGCTATATTTGCTGCAACAATATTCTTCCCATGTCACTTGAAACTATTGTTTTCTTGAGTTGGGTGGTTTTGAGGATGATATGTCGGTTTGCCGCCTGCAACCACCTTTGTTTACCGAAACAGACTGACGGCGTGGCCGTATGCCAGCAGGAGAGCAGAGCCGCCGTTCATATGTAAACAAAGCCACCTGTATAAAATTACCCACAAGTCAAGCTTTTGCAATGTATAATGTAAATTGTGTCGTATTTGTTCTTCGTAAAGTAAATAGTCTTGGAAAATGTATTATAATGCACAATATATATATGAAAACGGATTCTTGCAGAGAAGTGGTAAGACAATTTTCAATATCCTGGCATTCATGTTCTAGCTAGAGAAACTGCCCGCCAACTTGTTCAGAAATTACGAGAGATAGGAAAGCATTGACGCCGCAAGCATTTCAGTTGAAATTCTAACGTATTGTGTGTCGCAACTACCGACCAAAGCATCAGAACATGCGATATTTTTCTATTGAAAATGAATCAACGGAAAAGGCACCTTTGTGTAATTAGTTTGTTATTCTAAAGCTCTAGGGCGGACAGATTGTTCATAAAATCTGCTCAAAATGTTTGCCTTTCACTTCGAAACAGTTATTGTGTATGGCGAGCATTCTTTTTTTCAAAAAACACCTGGCGTATCGGTAATATCATCAAATATAACAATACTTCTAGACATTAAGTGTTTTGTTATATTAAGCAAAAGAGTTTTTGTCATGTTCCCTTAGAAAAGTTGAATATTAAATTTGGCTGACTTGATGCTCAATATGTAATATACTCTTTATCCATCAGGAAATTCTTATTTTACCATCGTAATGCACTGAACAGCATTGTCCAGGAACCTCATTTCCAGATTACTGTTAATAATAATGAATTCTTATGTTGTAACCATAGCCTTGTTCAATTTCTACTTATTTCGCTTAGAGTAATTAAGTTGCTTCTCCGGTTGCAAATTCAGCCCTCAGCAAAGATCCGTTGACAAAAGAATTTTTCCAGCGGAGGTGTAAGATAAGCATCCTTAAGCCCTTCCTTCATTGCTGACGCACACACTTCCAAATGGAGGTGTTATTCTTGTTGTTATTTATTGATTTTAACTTCATTAATCTATTCAAAAGCTTCATTTAAATAACGTCTGCATAATCCGGAATTGCTCTTTTGCGAAGGAAAGCGGACATACAAAAGTTAGGTAGAATTTCCTATGTTTATTTGACGGCAAGTTTTCAAAAACTTTCAGTTCTGAATCGAACACACTAACATTTAACCTGCATTTGAAAAATGGTCTTCTATATAAACCTTTTAATTTTCATTACAACTGAAAGTATAAATTGCTCGCTATAAATAAACAGGTAAGCTGCTCTCTGTGACAAAATATAAGTATTTTTTAAACTGAAACCTTCGCTTTGAATAACTTAAACTTAATAAATTGTGCATCACATTTTACCTCTACTAGCTTTATTTACATACTTTTAAATTTGCCTTATTCTAAATTTTAATGACAATAATATTTAGAGTTTAAAAATAATACTTCATATTTTGGCGTAGTTAAAGTTAATATTAATTATTGCTGTACGATGGATATTTAGGATTTTTAATGGGAAACTGCATCACATGAAGCTTTTACACGTTTACAAGTAAATGAAACCTAAAGGCAAAGTTCAACTAAACATGGGCTTTGAATTGGGACGATATAACCAACGCAGGCTACAATCAACAAGTTTTGTTATGCTTTACGTTGACGTTAATACATTAAAGAAACAAAATGATCAGGGGAAACTACTGAGTTTTTTTTTTTTTTTTTTTTTTTTTTTTGTTATTATTTCAGAGAAGTCGGGATATTGAGTAATTGTTTATTTGCAGTACCTCCCTTCTGCTAGCTTAGCATGTTTTATAATATTTAGATGAATTTTAGGAAAGCCACACTTTTATTTATTCGAAATGAACACTTGTAGTTAACCAACACTCTTTTTCCTGCATTAAGCTACAGCCGGAAGATTTTACTTTTAGTACCGACTATATACCTATAGTTTTGTTTGCACTATGTCGGTAGCTGAGAGTAATGCGCGCTTTTTTTGATGTTGTTTAACGCCGTTTTAACTAATGAGGCATCACCGGCTGTGGACACTTATGATAGACGAGATCAAATTATAAATTAGGAAATGACTCTTTTTTAAGGAGGGAAACGTTCCAGGCTTAAGTACCGCTCCGGCATTTCACATTTATGAGGACTGAGGAAAACTTGAAAAAAAAGAAAAAAATACTCAGTTCAGGGAGAACGATCCTTGTGGAAATCCAACCCCAGACCTTCTTTTCACTAATGCTCGTCTTAACGACCTCAACAACCCGTGGCGGTGCAGTGGGTGCTGGGCCACGGTCGTGTCAGGAACTGTTTTAAGTTCCTCCAGCATGGTAATGTTAATTGAATACACCCAATTTTTCACTGTCCCCAAAGATAAAATTACAAACTGTAAGATCTGGGGAACAAGAGGCATGAACCAGGACCAACAATTATGAGACCGAATTTTCGACGCGATTCCGTAATGGATTGATGACCAGATTTCGATTTTTTTGTTCAATCACAGAACTTCTTCCATTAAGCTTGTACTAACTATAACATTGTTTTTCCTGTTTAAAGCGGCTGCCAGGAAATTTATGCCTATGCCTGTCGTGTCACGTTCTGCACCGCATGTATGCCTTAACGATGAATATGCTAATACGCGGTGAATATAGCGGGTTCCATCCCGGCCAGGACCGATGGATTTTTTCGGGCGTAAAAATCCTAAGTATGGCTTCCTTCGGAAGAGAAGTAAAGCCGTGGGTCCCGTGTCGTACATTTACGGCACGAAAAAGAACCTTAAGCCTGAAAGAGAGGCTTCTGAGCACAATTTGTCGGCCGTTTCACGCCCTGAGTTGAATGAGATGGTGATGACCTGAGATGTAAAGTGTGTCCATAAATAAATCAATAATAAAAAGCGGTGAATATAATATTGTAAAACACTAATGAAAACTCACTCTGGACTGCCCAACACAACTTCCCGATTCTGTTGAAATCCCGCTCGCAACTGACTGGAAGAGAGAATGGCGCCCCCTGAGGAATCTCAGCTATTGGAAAGGTCTACTGGTCGGCCGATCTAAACTGGAGAAACATGCTCACTGTATATTAGGTCTGATCTCCAATCTCCACTCACTACATTGCACACCCGTTTATTGACATTTATGTAATTGTACAAAAGTGCATCTTGTATGATGTGTGTAAACCTTCAAAAGCAAATCTCTTGTTACACCTGCTATAGTATTATGAACACGTTATATTAGTTAATAACATTTTAAAATGATTCCGAAGTCTTTGACACTGTTATACACTGACCTATTAATCGTAAAATAAAGAGAATTGTGCGTTATAACCAGTGCCATTGCCTGATACATGTATAAACTTATTAAAAAGTTTTAAAATTAAGTGATTTTGAAAAATAATTAAAATTAAATTTTTACTGACGTAAAAATGGAAACTAGGAGTTGTTTAAATCAAAAACAATTTTTTTAATGCAGAAAGAACCCATAATTATTGAAATGAACAGATTGCTTATGTTTGAAAACCAGAGTAATGAATTTAAGTCTTAATACTTTTTATATTATCAAAGATTTGGTTTGGCATGAAAAATAACCACTCAAAAGTTTATCACCGTACCAAATAATATCTACCAACTTATAAGAGAAAACAACAGCTTGGCAAGAATAATTTTAAAACATGTAAAACGTAAAAACTCCTCCTAACAAAGAGGTTAGTACAAAACAATGCATATTGTTGCACTTCTAAAGCAAATCACTGAACCGACACATTCACACCCTGAGCTAACCTGCATGCGTAAATTCCTCGGGACAACAAACTATGCATGAGAATTGAAGCAAACCTGGAAAAAATTAGTCAGAGAGGACGGTTCTAGGGACAATCGAATCCCAAATTCAATCTCACGAATCCGAGCTTAAAGATCCCAGTTACCCATGGCGGTGACCTCATTAGGGAAGTAGATAAAGAGTTTTTATCGACACTTGAATTACTTGGTGGGTTTTTGATGCTTTGAACTGTAATTAAGAAAGTTTAGAAGTTTGAGCGTCAGTCTATCTATGTATGTTCAGAACCCAAGATCGAGGGTTCGAATCTGTCCAGGACCGATGGACGTAAAAATCCTAACCATGGCTTTGTTTGGAAGGGAAGTAAAACCGTGGGTCCCGTGTCGTAGATTTACGGCACCATAAACAATCTCAAGTATGCAAAAGAGGTCTCTGATCAAAATTTGTCGACCGTTTCCAGCCCTGATTAGAAGTGATTTTTTTTTTTTTGAGTAGTGTTTAAAGCCCGTTTTTACTACTGAGGCACCACAGGCGGTGGACAATGATGATACATGAGATGAAATGATATATTGGGAAAGGATTTATTTTTAAGGAAGGAAACGTTCCAGGCCTAAGTTTGGGGTACCTCCCCGGCATTTGCCAGTTATGAGGACTGAGGAAAACGTGAAAAAAACCTCAGTCAGGAAGTACGGTCCTGGTGGGATTCGAACTCCAGACCTTCCGCTCACGAGTCCTCGCCTTAACGACCTCGGCCACCCTTGGCGGTGATTGGGACGCTGATGACCTGAGATGTAAAAGAGCGTCCGTAAATAAACGAAATAAAAATATATATCGGTATCAGTTACGAATTCCTCGCAAAAAAAAAAAAAAAAACTCGATAATATTGAGCAGAATTATTTTAGTCGTCGTTTTATAACCATATACAAATAATGTGAAGCAGCATAATGCGAAAATTCTCAAAAATTACCCAGAACACATTTCATGTATATCATCTTATCTCCACGTTTGACGCTGAAGGGTAGGAAAGCAATGACGCCGCAAGCATTTCAGTTGAAATTCTAACGTATTGTGTGTCGCAACTACCGACCAAAGCATCAGAACATGCGATATTTTTCTATTGAAAATGAATCAACGGAAAAGGCACCTTTGTGTAATTAGTTTGTTATTCTAAAGCTCTAGGGCGGACAGATTGTTCATAAAATCTGCTCAAAATGTTTGCCTTTCACTTCGAAACAGTTATTGTGTATGGCGAGCATTCTTTTTTTCAAAAAACACCTGGCGTATCGGTAATATCATCAAATATAACAATACTTCTAGATATTAAGTGTTTTGTTATATTAAGCAAAAGAGTTTTTGTCATGTTCCCTTAGAAAAGTTGAATATTAAATTTGGCTGACTTGATGCTCAATATGTAATATACTCTTTATCCATCAGGAAATTCTTATTTTACCATCGTAATGCCCTGAAGAGCATTGTCCAGGAACCTCATTTCCAGATTACTGTTAATAATAATGAATTCTTATGTTGTAACCAGAGCCTTGTTCAATTTCTACTTATTTCGCTTAGAGTAATTAAGTTGCTTCTCCCGTTGCAAATTCAGCCATCAGCAAAGATCCGTTGACAAAAGAATTTTTCCAGCGGAGGTGTAAGATAAGCATCCTTAAGCCCTTCCTTCATTGCTGACGCACACACTTCCAAATGGAGGTGTTATTCTTGTTGTTATTTATTGATTTTAACTTCATTAATCTATTCAAAAGCTTCATTTAAATAACGTCTGCATAATCCGGAATTGCTCTTTGCGGACACACAAAAGTTAGGTAGAATTTCCTATGTTTAATTGACGGCAAGTTTTCAAAATCTTTCAGTTCTGAATCGAACACACTAACATTTAACCTGCATTTGAAAATGGTCTTCTATATAAACCTTTTAATTTTCATTAGCATATTACAATTGAAAGCATAAATTGCTCGCTATAAATAAATAGGTAAACTGCTCTCTGTGACAAAATATAAGTCTTTTTTAAATTGAAACCTTCGCTTTGAATAACTTAAACTTAATAAATTGTGCATCACATTTTACCTCTACTATCTTTATTTACATAATTTGAAATTTGCCTTATTATAAATTTTAATGACAATAATAATTTAAAGTTTAAAAATAATAGTTAATATTTTGGCGTAATTAAAGTTAAAATTCACTATTGCTGTACGATAAATATTTAGGATTTTTAATGGGAAACTGCATCACATGAAGCTTTTACACGTTTACAAGTAAATGAAACCTAAAGGCAAAGTTCAACTAAACATGGCTTTAAATTGGGACGATGCAACCAAGGGAAGTTGCAATAAACAAGATTTGTTATGCTTTACGTTGACGTAAATACATTAAAGAAACAAAATGATCAGTGTCAACTACCGAGTTTTTTTTTTTTGTTATTATTTCAGAGAAGTCGGGATATTGAGTAATTGTTTATTTGCAGTACCTCCCTTCTGCTAGCTTAGCATGTTTTATAATATTTAGATGAATTTTAGGAAAGCCACACTTTTATTTATTCCAAATGAACACCTGTACTTAACCAACACTCTTTTTCCTGCATTAAGCTATAGCCGGAAGATTTTACTTTTAGTACCGACTATATACCGAGAGTTTTTTTTTTTTTTGCACTATGTCGGTAGCTGAGAGTAATGCGCGCTTTTTTTTTTTTTGATGTTGTTTAGCGCCGTTTTAACTAATGAGGCATCACCGGCTGTGGACACTGATGATACACCAGATCAAATTATAAATTAGGAAATGACTCTTTTTTAAGGAGGAAAACGTTCCAGGCTTAAGTACCGCTCCGGCATTTCACATTTATGAGAACTGAGGAAAACTTGAAAAAAAAAAAAAAAACTCAGTTCAGGGAGAACGATCCCTGTGGAAATCCAACCCTAGACCTTCCGTTCACTAATGCTCGTCTTAACGACCTGAACAACCCGTGGCGGTGCAGTGGGTGCTGGGCCACGGTCATGTCAGGAACTGTTTTAAGTTCCTCCAGCATGGTAATGTTAATTGAATACACCCAATTTTTCATTGTCCCCAAAGATAAAATTACAAACTGTAAGATCTGGGGAACAAGAGGCATGAACCAGGACCAACAATTATGAGACCGAATTTTCGACGCGATTCCGTAATGGATTGATGAGCAGATTTCGATTTTTTTGTTCAGTCACAGAACCTCTTCCATTAAGCTTGTACTAACTATAACATTGTTTTTCCTGTTTAAAGCGGCTGCCAGGAAATTTATGCCTATGCCTGTCGTGTCACGTTCTGCACCGCATGTATGCCTTAAAGATGAATATGCAAATACGCGATGAATATTTTATTGTAAAACATTAATGAAAACTCACTCTGGACTGCCCAACACAACTTCCCGATTCTGTTGAAATCCCGCTCGCAACTGACTGGAAGAGAGAATGGCACCCCGTGAGGAATCTCAGCTATTGGAAAGGTCTACTGGTCGGCCGATCTAAGTTGCAGAAAACATGCTCACTGTATATTAGGTCTGATCTCCAATCTCCACTCACTACATTCCACACCCGTTTATTGACATTTATGTAATTGTACAAAAGTGGATCTTGTATGATATGTATAAACCTTCGAAAGCAAATTGCTTGTTACAGCTGCTGTAGTATTATGAACACGTTATATTAATTAGTAACATTTTAAAATGTTTCCGAAGTCTTTGACACTGTTACACACTGACCTATTAATCGTAAAATAAAGAGAATTGTACGTTATAACCAGTGCTAAAGCCTGAACGGATTCCTACCTTCGTGGTATTTTGAATAATAATAATAATAATAATAATAATAGTAACAACAACAACAACCCAGACACCGCAACTATTCCTGAACACAAATATATTTACGCTCTCATCAAATAGACTTAGAACGATATTACTGTTTAAATCGATGTAATAAATATTAAGAGTGACTTGCCACGCTGTGCATTCCAGAGGTGAAGTGACCTGAAAGGGTCCTCAGTGAAACACTTGTATAAACAAAAAGTAATCCTCTTTTCCACTCACTTAAAATATTATGTCTACGTGTGCATGTTATAGATAGATATAATTATTGTGCTGATGAAGTATTGTTTAGTTTTAAGCTTAACAAACCAAACCATGAACCTCTTAGAACCTATGATGTTAGGTGACTGTCGACCTCATTGTGGGGGGAAGTGTTTAACAATAATTCTTATGTCTAGACAGGTGATTATTACTCCTCCTTGGGCATCACAATTGTATAAAAGGTCCCTGAACTTATTCAGAGACAGGAGAGAAGCCTTGGTGCTTGCAGGATCCACGTCCAGCTCTATAAGAAAACTCTTTAATAACTACTTATACTTTTAGAGTGGGTTGAATTGTTCAGTATTCGTCTGGAAAACACCTCGTCTTTCCTGGAGGAGTTGACCTAACTCGATTCCCCAAAGTGACGCCTGTTATCCTGATATAATATCCCTTCTCGTCTTAGCCATGGAGATTGAATAGGGAAATTGTAGCGCCTGTTTAAACAGAAAAACATCACCAAGTTGTACATCACAGCTTAGACTTAGTTTAATAACGTCCTGGTGGCATCTCGGCAGGCGGTATTACACGTCGTTAGTGCGTATAATACTCTCCGGAGTTCTGAAGTTTAAAAATTAAACAACACAATGTTTATAATCTAGGGTTCTTAATCATACCACTTTTCCTTCTAATGGAAACTACATCACCCATTTCCCTGGGTACAGTACTAACCCTCTGAGCAACGTATTATTCCCTTGGTTTCTTGAAGAGGCCAGTGTACTGAAATTATGTGATGCATGAAAGTAACCTGGGCAATTTATATTTTTAACTGTTTCTGCCACTCTTACAGAGCATGACTCAAGCAAGTAAAATAAGTTTCGATAAATTCATTAAAGACTGCTTTTTAACAGGTATGTATGCGTGCAACAATAACATCATCTTATTTAACACCATCTTACCGTACCTAAACCCGTCATTATGTGTCGCGTAACTGTGAATTGTTTTTTTCCCTCCAAAGGTGTACAGTAAATCAAATAAGGGCTATGGTGTAATCTCAGAATTCAGCTAGCTTGAACAAGATTTACGAAGCAATCTGTATTTCAGAAATAAGGAATTCTTCAATGAAACAGGTATTACTTACACAGTTTCTGGCGTAGTCTGCATCATCTGATATAGTTTTCAGAGATATGTGCCAGTCAATGGTCCTTTGCCAAAAGTTCCGATAACAGAATTTAAATATTTCTTACAGAAATATGCAACCACTATATTCCGTGTTAATCAATTATGAGGAAAATTACTCGTTGGTTCGACATCTGAGAAGAAATCAAAGTTGAAGATTTTTTATCTTTATCTTGCACGACTGCTATAAATCTGACGGAATAATGTTTTCTCATCTGTTGTGAAAGCACTACCAGTATAGATTCATACTTTTAACTTGGGCGATAGTGATGCCATGGTGAACAACTAACCGTTACAGCAACGAGAGACACAAAGATGTAACATTGTGTAAAATCATAAACTGCAGTTGTCTTGCATCCCTTTAGCTTTCATCACAAGTCGGTCCTGGTGGTGTAGTGGTAACCATACTTGCCTCCTACACCCAAGAACGCGGGTTCTAACCCCGCCAGGACCGATGGATTTTTTCGGGGCGTAAAAATCCTAAGTATGGCTTCCTTCGGAAGAGTCCCGTGTCGTACATTTACGGCACGAAAAAGAACCTCAAGCCTGAAAGAGAGGCCTCTGAGCAAAATTTGTAGGCCGTTTCACGCCCTGAGTTGAATGGGACGCTGATGACCTGAGCTGTTAAAGAGCGTCCATAAATAAATCACTCAAAAAAATGTAGCTTTCATAGCCTCCCGTATATTCACCATTCATTGGCCATTTTTCTTCATTTTGGTAAACATTCCATTATCTTTTTTGGCAAGCTTTGGTGTGGCATTCTTTTGACATAGCCATACCATTGCATTCTTTTCCTTTAAGTGTATTTAAAGTGTTCAGTCATGTAATATTATACGAAATGTTTTAAAATATGTAACATCGAATTTACGGAAAACATTGCAACTTTTGTATCTAATAAACCTTTCCCTTTACATCGCGCACAAATATGTGGCTTAAAAATATATTATTACATAAAATTCTGGCTCTAATTATCACAGAAATAAATACATCAAATTAGTTAAACTGTTTTATGATTTCTTTAAATATTAAATTGTACCCTGTTACGAAAACGAATGTGATTTTATTTAAGTTCACTCAATTGATGATGATAAAAACGATCCAGTTTTTGAAGATTATTATTTTCGGAGAAAGACAGGAACAAATAATATTTAATTTTGAATTTTATTTACATAATTTTGCAAATCATGATTTAAAGAATCATATTGCTAAAGTTTTTCAAAATTTAGACTTCCTATCAATCTTTCGTGATGCCCCGCAAAATTTATAATATTGTTCCATACTGTTTCCCTCTCTCTTTTGGTTATTATTTTCATTTCCCAATGAAAGGCTATCAGACGGAGAAGGATTTGAGACTTAGAGCAACAGTGTGAATAGCCTGTCTTGCGATAAGGAGTAGCGGGTTGATATTACAAAGAGTGGTTGCGTAAACAAGCGAGCATCAAAGCAACATTGATGCATCGCTCCATTTAAAACCATTTGTTATATTTTCGCTACGTGTGTCCCTAATATAAAAATAAATTCATAATTTGTAAAAGTCAATATTTCTACATGTTATGACCGCAGATTTGCAAAATATGTTGCACTCCATGTTTTTCTTGGATATGTGTTAAAAGATCAGCAACACCTAAATCATTTTTGAGTGATGTTTAATGCCCGTTTTTACTACTGAGTTACCACCCAAATAACGTATGAAATACGTGGTTTGTAGAGATGAAATTTGATGTGTCGGGATAGTCGTGTAATGAGAATCCAAAAATGGTATCGCCCATTTTCTCTACTAGATTTACTGGAAGTGACATAATTTTTCCAATTTTAAATGGAGCAACAAATGTATGTTCACATTTTCGTGTCAGTCCTGATGGTCAAGTGATAACTATTCTTGCCTCGTAGACCCAAGTTTGCGCGTTCAAACCCGGCCAGGGTCGATAGAATTTTTCGGGTATACAAACCTTTGTGTGTCTTCCTTGGGAAAGGAAGCAAAGCCGTGGGTCCCGTGTCGTAGATTTACAGCACGTAAAAGAACCGCAAGCCTGAAAGTAGAGATCTCTGGACAAAATTTATCGGCCGTTTCACGTCTTGGGTTGAATGGGACGCTGATGACCTGAGATGATAAAGAGCGTTCGTAAATAAAACAAAGCAACAACATTTTCGAAAAATGTTTTTAAGAGCTTTCAAGAAGTTCCCACACTAAAAACTTCTGTAAAAACTGCTTAAACCAAGAAAACAAAAAATTGTGTACCGAATAATAAAATAATCTTGTTCAGGAATAACATAAAAATAGACTGCGCTTTTTTATATCCATGAAAACATGTTTATTGATACAGAAAGTTGAGGACAAATCTGGCATCTAGCGCCTTAAATTGTTCTGTTACCTGATTGACGTTTTTCCCACGCTTTCTTCAGTCCTCATAAATGGAAAATGCGGAGGTACCCTAAACTTAGGTCTGGAACGCTTCCTCCTTTAAAAATAAAAATTCCTTCTCAAAGTAGCATTTAATTTATATACCATCAATGTCCACCGCCTGTGATGCCTCAGTAGTAAAAACGGGCGTTAAATACTATTTAAAAAATCACATACAATAGTGACAAGGATCGTAAAGAAGTAATTCAAGCTACAGCTGATAACTACTACATTGGAGTTTTTATCAATGTGCAAAAAAGAAAAAGCTTCTATTACGAAATTGGCGTTAGAATGAAATATAAGCAAAAACTTCGTGATGAAAAATAGTAAAAAGTGCCAAGCAACATCCTTATAAAGTTCAATATTCGCAGGAGCTTTCAGAGAACGATAAAAATACAACTTTTGGGAATTTAGAGCAAGCACACGACAACAACCCACTTTTTCTTAGAAGAATTGTCAGCAGATAAAACTGCCGAAAAATGGTCACACGTAAATCCACAATAGATGGAGAAAAACCTGACGCAGAATTTTCAAAATCTTAATATTTGCGCTGGTATTGTTGGTGATTATACAGATCCTTTATTCTTTAGATAAAAGTATAAAGTTAAATGCAAATAGATACTTTAAGCCATGAATGTTTCCTTGATATATTTTCTTTTAAGTGCAATGCATTTTATTTTATTTAATGTTTTGAAATACAATGTTTACAATTAACTAAAGGTTCTTCTTCTAATATACATTAGTTTCATGCCAATTTCAATGGACTAAATATGTTAAATTTGTTTAAAATATAAAGCCTATATCAAAGACAGGATGGTAAAGGCACAACATTTTGCTTAAATATCAATAAAGGACCGTATAACACTAAATTTTGTTTAAAATATAAATCTTATATCCAAGACAGGATCGTAAAGGCACTAAATTTTGCTTAAATATCAAAAACAGGATTTTAAAGGCACTAAATTTTGCTTTATTATCAAAAACAGGATCGTAAAGACACTAAATTTTGCTTCAATATCAAAAACAGGATTTTAAAGGCACTAAATTTTGCTTCAATATCAAAAACAGGATCGTAAAGGCACTAAATTTTGCTTAAAATATAAAGCCTATATCAAAGAAAGGATCGTAAAGGCACTAAATTTTGCTTAAATATCGAAACAGGACGGTAAAGGCACTAAATTTTGCTTAAATATCAAAAACAGGTCGTAAAGGCACTAAAGTTTGCTTAAAACATCAAAGACTAGATTGTAAAGGCACTAATTTTTGCTTAAAATATCAAAGACGGGATCATAAAGGCACTAAATTTTGTATAATTATCAAAAACAGGATCGTAAAGACACTAAATTTTGTTTCAAATATAAATCCTACATCAAAGACAGGATCGTAAAGTACTAAATTTTGATTAAAATATGAAAGACAGGATCATAAAGGCACTAAATTTTGCTTAAATATAAAAAATAGGATCGTAAAGTCACTAAATTCTGTTTAAAATATAAATCCTACATCAAAGACAGGATCGTAAAGCACTAAATTTTGATTAAAATATCAAAGTCAGGATCGTAAAGTCATTACATTGTGTTTAAATATCAAAAACAGATCGTAAAGTCACTAAATTCTGTTTAAAATATAAAGCCTATATCAAAGACAGGGTCGTAAAGGCACCACAGTTTGCTTAAAATATCAAAGACTAGATTGTAAAGGCACTAAAGTTTGCTTAAAATATCAAAAACAGGATTATAAAGGCACTAAATTTTGTTTAGATATCAAAATCAGGCTCGTAAAGGCACTAAATTTTGTTTAAAATATAAAGCCTACATCAAAGACAGGATCGTAAAGGCACTAAATTTTGCTTAAAATATCAAAGACAGGATCGTAAAATCATTACATTTTGCATAAATATCAAAAACAGATCGTAAAGTCACAAAATTTTGTTTAAAATATAAAGTCTATATCAAAGACAGGGTCGTAAATTTATACTAACTATTCCTAAAACATATACAAAGAGCTTGATAATGCTTACCGAAATATTAAGTAGAGCTTTATTTGTTGTTATGATTTAAAAATGTCTCGGTGTTGAAGACGAGCTGCTGAAGACGAACTGCACAGTAAGAATGTCCTCAGTATGTAGAATAATATCTCTGACTGCTACATGATGATCATCCCAATAGGAGAGCGGAGTGAATGAGACTCGTCTATTCAACTTCCGCACAACAAATAAAGTGCTGTTCCATTTTCGCGGAATACTCCTGTTTTTCCTCTTTGGTAGCGCTTAATATACGCAGCCATGGTTACCATGAAGGGGAAGTAACCAGGTACGCCGCAGGAGCGTTGCAGTCGCCACCTTCTCAACCCCCTCGCCTATATGGTAACTATGCTTGCCTCCTACACCCAAGATCGCGTGTTCAATCCCAACCAGGATCGATAGATTTTTTTTCGGGCGTAAAAATCTTAAGAATGGCTTCCTTCGGAAAGGAAGTAAACCGGTGGGTCTCGTGTCGTAGATTTACGGCACGAAAGAGAACCTCAATACGTAAACAAGAGACCCGTGAAAAAAATTTATCGGCCGTTTCACGCCCTGAATTCAAAGGAATGCTAATGACTTGAGATGTTAAAGGGCGTCCATAAATAAACCGAATAAAAAAGAACCGAACCCTGCCTATATATCTCAACTGAGACATTCGTGGTCATCACTGACCTATATCATTGACCGATAATTATCCTATTTTTGCGTTAAAATATTCTCCTATAAGCAATTACAATAGCAATGGTAAATTCATAAGACCACTGTGATTATTTATTTTGTCCAAGAATAGAATGTTAATTTTTACCATTTAATATTAGTTGCATTTGCTCTGCTACTTTGGGAAACACCGCTAAATATCATAGTACACTTCTCTAAATTTATGGTCCTTTTAAATTTCCTGTTTGTTTCTTTTATTGTAGCAATATCACTTTGTCTATCCTCTAATGTTTTCTATAACTCCATGGTATAATAAGCAATAGATCTTAACGTTATGTGTGGCGGAAAGGGTGTGCCAAGGTAACAGGTTCAGGCGATTTCGTCGTAGTAGGTATATCTATATTATTATAAAATTCTAAATACATATTAAAAATATATTTTATGCATGGGTCGTAGACGGTACATGCTTAAGAATGATACATAATTAGATAGAGGAACAAATAATAATAATAATAATAATAATAATAAATATTAATAATAAATAAATAAACATTTTAAAAATGGGAAAAACTATATTTACAGATATATGACTAGAAACATATTACATATTTATAATTAACTAGTTACTGCGTTTTAACCGGAAAATAAATTGCTTCTAGCTTCGCGCACTTTGGCTAGAAAATGTCCATATTTAATTAATTAGTGCGGTTCGCAAAAGGTCCCAGTATGCCAGTAGAACTCTAATTGATTTTAATTTTTTTTTCAGGAAACAGAGATTTTCTCAGATGTTCCCAGTAGGTACATCCACCCAGAATATGTACCCATTCCTCATTCCCTCTACAAAATGGGCACATTCTCCTACATAACTATCAGATAGTATTGAACCTTCCAACCTCCCAGTCTAAACCAAGCCATTCTCTCTAGTACGATGATATATACCTCTTTATCCCAGGTTAATTTAATTTCATTCGATAGGCTCAAGGAGACGTTCGTGTTACATTCTGCCTCGATTTCCTGCCTGCTGATAGCCCCTAGCCTTGCTCTAATCTGCATTGCCTCGTTGCCATATTAAAACCAGGCCAATTCCCGAGTACTTTTTCCACCCCTGCATCGGAAAACGTTGGTGTTATATTTTGGATCTGGTGTCTATAGCATTTAGCGCGAAGTGTGGACTCTCTCCCTGTATTTACCGTCCTTGTTTTATTCCAAAATCGACTTAAATTTTATTTACACGCTCAGCTTTCCCCCATCGAAATATTTCACTTTCATATAACAGAATAAAGTTACTCTCTTGTAGTTTGTTGCCTCTACCATTTTTTTGAGCTCCAAGATTCAGTTGACCGTTACAAGAAGCACTACGTAAGGATCCCATCCTCAAGTTACGAGGAGAAAAGAGTCCAAGGGAAGCTTAGGTTGGCTGACCTCTTAGAGAAAACATTTCTTTAACAATTACCCACAGGATGTCAAATGGGATGAGGTCACAAGAACACGGGGGCCATTTCTTCGCGTACTTACTCAGTGAAATTGACTGAAAAGAGTCCTTCGCCTTAGCAGCAAAAGGTGGAGGAGCACCATAATATTGCCCTTATAAACAAAACTTACTCTTCCTACTTAAACGTGGAACATTTCTCCTATTACAAAGCACTGGAAAAAATTCATGAATACTCTTGCTCCAATGGCGAGTTTATACATTTGCTAGGGATGTTCAGTTCCTTTTGTACCACAATATTTGCGTTGTTAAGTACAGTTGTGGTTATTGATCAGTCCATTTAGAACTAGGCGAAATATATACACTAACAGATTTACAGAAGGAGATGATTTACCGAATTATTTTTACGTTCTGTCTTCAGCATTCAGTTGTAGCTATGAATAAGTGTTTAAAATAGTTTATTATACTGCTTTGTAAAGCAAAAGTATTGTGGGAATTCAATAAAAATGTATAAAATTTAATATTATGCAGTGGTAAAAATGTTTGCAAAAGATGATATAATACTAAAGAAAATTCATCCAAATACATAAACATTTATATGGATTCTTCTACTTCGTTTTTAATTATTAAAATGAGCTGCAAATTTTAAATATGTACAAACAAACTTTGAAAATAGAAATTATGAAGAATTTTCGAAAAGTGCTGAATTCATGGAAGTGTTAGATGATCCCTGAGTTCAAAGTACGCGAGATTGCTAAGGCCATAGGCATTTTAAAGGAAGCAAAAGTTTAGGAGTATCCGCATTTTTGGTTTATTTACGGGCGCTCATTAACTTCTCAGGACATCAGCGATCCGCTCAGTCCAGGGCATTAAACAACCGATAAATTTTGCTCAGAGACCTCTTCTTTCAGGCTTGAGGTTCTTTTACATGCCGCAAAATTTTACTTCCCTTCCAAAGGAAGTTATACTTAATATTTTTACGCCCGAAAAAAATCCTTCGGTCATGGCCGGGATCGAACTCGCGATCTTGGGTTTAGGAGGCAAGCATGTTTACCGCTACATCACCAGGACTGACAGGTGCAACTGTAGGTTGTATTTTACATGAAGGAAGGAAAAATTTAACTTGAGACCGTTACTCGAACTATTAAACCGACTAGATGAAAAGGTTCGTGAGAAACTGTTTGCAGAGAAAAAAGAAACGCTGTTTAACATGACAATGCAGGTTCTCACAAGTAAATTTTATGACAGGAAAACTGAAAGGTTTCAAATATAAATTGTTGGAGCATACACCCTACTGCCCAAATTTGACTCACTGTTACTTACATTTATTCGCAAGGCTCAGCGATTTTCAACAAGATAGAGGCGATTGCAGCTGTAAATGAACATTTTGCAGTCTTTCCAGAAAACAATTAAAAAACAGGATAATGGCATTAAAATACGATGTAATAAGTAAGAAAACTTATGTTTAAAATAAAAAAAAATATCCTAGCCCAAGAACTTTTTAGGCCACTCTCAATTATCAGCAATTAAATATGCAGTTTATGAGTTAAGCTCTGTTTTCTACGACGCATAGAAGCCACAAGACGTGGAAAATAACAAAATATGTAAGATTTTGAAAACGCCTGTACAATATATCACAACTATTATTAAATTTAAACAAAATCAAAATATATGTGTCAAAACATAACTTATTTTCTGCATTAATTAAAAATTTAGCAATTATTATTTTTGTACTGATTATCTGCCCAAGAAATATGGCGAGTTTTTTTTTTCTTTTTTTGTAGTTTTACAGATATAATCAGATGGCTAATAAATACACAAATTTTTAATAAATAGGAAGGTATATCTCGTCAAATAGTATTTAATATTTCCACCAATAGCGGCAATTCGAGTTTTCATGAAATATAATACTTAAGTAAGGCGTTATTTGACAAAAAGCATAACGAAAGTATCTGTGTAACTTAACTATATTAACAATAAATCAATTTTAACATTTTTACTTATAAAATTTACGCAGAAATTTTGTATATAAAAACTGATATTCAACGTCGTAAAATTAAAAATATTTCCAGGAAAATTTTCCATACATCTAAACAAAAATAATTAACTTGGCGAGGCACGAAAATGTACAGATGCTAATAAAACCAGATAGTAGTTGATGAAAGTCATTGGTTAAAATACGCAAGAGAGAAAAAAAGAGATAGAGGAAAATGTCGACTTTCTTTCCATTTTTATCTTTTACGGTGTTTTGAACACATGTTCATAAATTTTTCCTCAGGAAGTTTGTCGCAACATGTGACGATTTGAATAATCTCCCGGGAAGTAATTTTCATTTTCTGTTCATCATTTTGTCTTTAGACGTTTATTATCGCGGCATGTGATTATTTATTTATTTTTATTTGGTTTATATACGGACACTCTTTAACATCTCAGGTCATCAGCATTCCATTCAGTTCTGGGCATTAAACGGCCGATAAATTTTGCTCATAGGCCTCTTTTTTCAGGCTTGAGGTTTTTTACGTGCCGTAAATCTACACATGGAACCCGCAACTTCAACTTCCTTTTGAAGGAAACCATACTTAGGATTTTTACCCCCGAAAAAATCCATCGGTCCTAGCTGGGATTGAACACGCGATATTGGGTTTAGGAGGCAAGTATGGTTACCACTACAGCACCAGGACCGACGTAATCATAATTGATATCTATAGATCATCTATCTGTATAATTATAACTTATCAGTTGCAAATAACAATTTTGTTGTTGTAATTGTTTATTGTATTAAATATAGTAATAACTCTGTCAATAAAAAATTAAACAAAGTGAATCATGATGGATACCCAGCCCTCTGGCTGGCAATCATTTTTCACTTCCATATCCATTTTCTGTTCAAATATTTGTTTCTCTTTACAACCTTTAGCCAAATGTGGATATACTCGTATATTTTTATTGTGGCTTTCAAATAACTTGAGTCATAGTAAAGCTGCAGCCTATAAAGCATCTCACTCTTCTAAAGTTATGTTGTTAATTTTTAATTATTCGGATACAACATTCAGACTTCTTGTCATCTTTAACATAAAGTTTATATTCTGATTTAAGTAAACCAACTCTTTGATATTTTTCAAAATTATGTCTATCCCCTTTATAGGCACAAGTAGGGAAAATAGCTAATCGATCAGCAAGTACTAATAAGAACTAATAATTTTAACAGGGTATATGGTGATTATTTTATTAGCTTCATATCGTATTAACTTACTGTTTCTTATTTTAAAATTATTTCAGGTTTTTAAAACTTCTATTGATATGAAATTTGCATTTGAATCTTGTTGCATTATGTGTGTATTATTTTGTTCGTCTGCTATTCATAAATCTTTCTAATAACGTCCCTCATTTTCTACTGATATAACATTTTTCTTTTTTTTTTTTGTTTTTTTAAGCATACTTACAATATTAAAAGTTTGTTACGATGACTATGTACTTTGTTTTCACAATTCCTTATTTCTCCTTATATTCACTTACATTTATAATCCATTTTATCTTCATTCTTCTTAATGTTTAAATATTGTAGATAAGTTTCGTTCTTGTCTAGAATACAATTATATTAAAATTATCAAATAAGGCAATTATATACTTCGTTTATTGGCTTTTTACTCAATTATGGTATTCAAGCTAATTGCATTAAAACGCAAAGTAATTAATATACTGAACATATAGGAATTCTTACATTTAATATAATTCTTCTTCAAGATATACCTCCTAGCTCGCTTAACAGTTTTCAAATTATGCGCTACATAAAATGAAATTTCAGGTCCATAATTTTTTTTCCAATCGCGACTTTTTTCCGCGTTATTCTGGAATCATGTTTTGGTTACTGCATCGTCCATGTCCTCACTGATTGTCACCCACAATCACTTAAGATCAGTAACTCAATAAAGCAAGTACTAACGCCATAACTGGTAGTGATGCCGTACCCAATTTGTACTTATCAAAATATCTTCTATTAGAGCATTATCCCTTTCGTACTGTGTATGATATTAAATGTTAAAAATACTGATAAAAATGGGAGAAATGTACCCCCTTCTGAAGGGCAACGTTACTTTCAACCAAAAAAAAAAAAAAAAAAAAAAAATACTTGGCACAAAAACCTTTATTTTAACCTAAATAATCACGTTTGGTCCTGGTAATATAATGGTAACCATATTTGAATCCTAAAACCCAAGATCATGGGTTCGATCCCGGCCAGGATCGTTGGATATTTTCGGTTGTAAAAATATTAAGTATGACTCATTATGGAAGGGAATTAAAGTTTTGGGTTCCATGTTGTAGATTTACGGCACTTAAAAGAACCTCAAGCCTGAAAGAACAGGTCTCTGAGTAAAATTTGTCGGCCGGAATGGAATCGTACGCCGATAACCTGAGATGTTAAAAGTGTTCGTAAATAAAACAAATCAAACAAATGATTACATTTAATAACAAAAGTGTATAGCTTATGTGAAAAAGCCAACTTTGGCACAATTTTAAAGTTTTATAAAGAGATGGTGCTCCCCATATTCCTTTAAGGTGCCGAGTGTTGGACCCTAAAACTACAGCGAAATAAGGTACAGATAGAATGAAAATTTTGAATTCAGTTTTAGGAAATGAAAGAGGTGACCAAATGGGAAACATAGACATCACACAAAAATGAAATCTAATGGTAGATGAATAATAAAACATCAACAAAAATCCGTCACGCAGGAGCTGCGTAAACTAAGAAATTGCTCACCTATTAGAGTAACTTTAAAAATGAATATAAAATCCAAATTATGGCCGTATTAATTAATAAAATGAAATAAATAATGGCATTACTGTGTGGTATTAGGGAAACAAATTTATAATTCTTGCAACCTACAAGTGTTGCAAAAGAGAAATGAAAAATTCAAAATTATTATTATTATTATTATTATTATTATTATTATTATTGTTGTTGTTGTTGTTGTTATTATTATTATTGATCATGATGAGATTGAATCACAAAAATGATGGTATGCTATTATTTAAATTAAATATGTGACTACTGATAGACAAAGTTATACTCTGTCGGCATTTTTAAACATTTTTAATTGTAACCAAGTTTATTAACTGAGCCCTTGATATCATCTTTACGTTCACTAACATAGGCAAAAATATCAAATTTTCGAGTTACATTATGTATTTAAAAAGATGTTAATATGTTTCAATAAAACAAAAGAATGTTACTGTCAACCATAAACAAAAAGTTTCATCGATTTTCAATGCCCTTAAAATTTAATTTAAATGTTGGTGTAAAAAATAAATAACGATTACATGGCTCTCTCACATACAAATATGATTCTCCAACACATATTATTTCACATGTATTATCTTCACAACGATGTTTTTGTTAAATATAAAACATATGCATAGTTATAAACATAGTTTATATGATAGTTAATTTGCCCTTATGTTTTAAACAATATAGAGAAAATTACACGCTAGAGGGGTTTTAAATGTCTGCTTTCAAGTATACCCCTACTCAAAATGGTTTAATTTCCCCAATTTTCAGAAACTGTTTTTTTTTATTTTATTTTAATGGTATATACCGACTTTATTTGTGAAAAAAACATACATTGGTGCCGCTAGAGCGAATTTAAATGTTGGGTTTCAGGTAAACACCAACTCCTATTGGCCCAATTCCCCTGATTTTCGGAAACTATTTTTTTAATTTATTTAAACGGTATGTACGGAGTTTCGTTGCGAAAAATATTGATATCGCAGGAGCGATTTTTAAATTTTGAGTTTCAGGTAAACCCTCCTCCTAATAATCCGATTTCACTGATTTTGGGAAACTATTTTTATTATTTTGTTTCAATGCCATATAACGAATTTCCTTTTAAAAATTCAATTACGGCCTTTAGAGCGATCTTTCAATTTTGTCTTAAACTCTACTCGCTTTTCATGTATACCCCCACTTCTAATTGCCCGATTACCCTGATTTCCAAAAACTAGTTTTATCAATTTATTTTATAGAAATGTACAGAGTTTCGTCCAGAAAAACAAAAATTGCAGCAGCTAGAGCGATTTTTCAATTGATTTAAAAAATTTCGCTTTATGTTAACCCCACCTCCGATGGTCAAATTTTGCAGATTAACGAACTCGACGAACGGTTTGTTAAACGATGGGTAAATGCAAAGTTTCGCTGAAAAAAACAAAAATTGCGACCGCTAGAGTGTTAACAGACATACACGCACTTTTTTATTGCCATTTTCGGTGCCTAGTAGTTAAAATCGATAGAGATTTGAAGAACATTTTCAAAAATTGTTTAATGGGTACAATAGCTTAATTCCTTCGGATTTCGCTAAAAAGGGATGTACCACTTAGTACTAATGGACACACACATTCCCGAAATGAAGTTTAAGTTACAGAGCTAAGGGAAATAGGGAAAGAGGGGAGAGACGGGCCATAGTATAGGAGGAGGGAGAGGTTATCTTGAAGACGAAACAGTCAAGTAGAACTAATTTTGAAGTTGATGATGGCAACTGTGTAGCTATAACTATTTGATGTTTTAACTCGCCCTAAGCATTTTAATTGTATGCGGAACTTAAATAGCTCTGAAAATTTTGAAAACCAACTAACTAACCGTTCTATAGTAAAAATCCTAATACTTTTTTCATTATGAAAGTTTGTAAGTATGTATATTTTCGATTTCGTATCTGTAAAACTGGAAACTAAAAATTAACATTATTTTATTTATTTTTTCCGTAGCCATTTCGAGTGTATATGCTATAAACTTTTTACAAAATTTCAGGGCAATATTTTTCAAATTGCCAAGTTTATAGTTACGTAATTGCAGACTGGCAAAAGGTGATGCTACAGTTTTCAACGTCACAGGAAATGAATGACACTCGGGACATTGCGTTTGCCGTTGTCCATTTCAAAATGCCCTGTGACCTTCCGACTGAAAATAGGCGTGGCTTCTTGCACCTGTTACCATCCAGATCAATGGTACACAACGCGCCACTAAATCACGTCGCGTCTCATCCCATTCAGCAATTGCCTGAGACACCTCCAGGCAAAACACGACAGGAAATAAAAAGAGAAGCGTCGGAAGCAATTTTCCACGTATATTAACCATAAAATCATGGATTATATTACGGATAAGTGTGCAGACATTGTAAGCAATTTGAATATTCCTTAAAGAGGTTAGTCGTTCTTTTGCAGGTAAACCAGGTGCGACAATTGTGGTAAACATGTTATTACCAAGATCAGTAATATTATATGAAAGTTAATTTTATTACTTAGACAGCTCATCAATTTTTAAACGTTACACCCAATACAATTTATACTTTAATTATATAAAAATTATTCTTTTTTAACAGAGCAACATTAAAGAAATGTGCAATGTTATTCATTAACAGTTTTCTTTAGTGAATAGATAGCATATTATTTATGAAATTATATATTTCAACATATCACGGAAGATTATTTTTTTAATTACGTTAAATTATTACTCACATTTGAGAGTACTGGTAGCATTCATGCTGCAGTGAATAGGAGTGAGGCGCGATGCGAGATAAATGCACATTTTCATTAATTTATCAAGCACCAAAAACAAAAGCTTAATGATTTGTTAACATTTTATTAAATATACGAATTCCACTATTGCGAATAAAGAGTGATTTTACTGTATAAAAGTGTAGAAAAGTTTTCACAAAATTCAATGTTGTATAAAATATTACATATATACATGTGAGAACTTTTTCAAAACGTTCTAGAAAAGCTCAACTTTTGTAATACTAATATCTACAGCTAGACGCTAACTTAATCGTACGTAAGGATTATGCATTTGATAGTACAAATGAAAATCTTAGCCATCGCAAACGAAACACTGCAGAGATGTCTGAACTGAACCATTACGTCTCGCAGCTAGAAAAGCAATATGGAAAAAAATTCGTTTTCAGACTCCTGTAGCTCTCAGAGTAAAAACTCTGCAAAAATGATAACATTACTCAGATCGGTAGGGGAACTGAAAGTTTTTAATAAAATTGTACACTTTTTTCAATTACAGGACACAATTGAATATCCCTCTTGATCGTACAGAGCTTTCGGCTGTTACTCTAACCCCGACAGGCATGGGAAATGTTGAGTGTTTGGCAGAGGCTTTAAACGGCGTCTCAAAACCATTGCACCTGGCTACAGATATAACGTTTTCAAGCCGGAAAATGAGTGCGGGTGTAAGAAAATCTCTCTCTTCACAGGAAGCCATTAAGCTCATTATGAAAATCAATTACTCTGACTAGTGAACTTACGTTCCTTGTTTATTTATTTAATTTTCGTTTTGTGTTATTCTATTTTAATTTTTCCTTTAAAAGCCCATTTACTTCTGAGTAATAATTTAGCTTAAAAATAGTATTGTAAGTATTTCAATGCTTTTTTATATTACGCTTTGTTCGTAACAGCATACAAAAAGAACTGTAGGTATGCACATACACATGAAGTTTATATGGTAAGTGTACACTGATTTAACATGACGATTCGGGCATATTTTCATAGTCGAAATTTATATATAAAGAAAATGAGTCAAAATAAAATAACTGTATATAATAGGTTTTGAAAAATGACTAGCTATTCGTCACCTCCTCAGAGAGTTATAAGAGCTTTTCCATAACAGACGTAAGCAGAAACCTTTTCTAAGCGCAAATCACCGTCACACTGTACACAGCACCAGCCAGCGCTGCCTGGAAATTTCGACCCAGTAACAAAACCAAGTAATAAAAAGAGGAAAGAATAAAATTCGTGGAAGAAATATAAATTTCTTTAAGCGATCAGGGGAAATCACAAATAACCCAAAATCAGGATATACCGAACCCAAGAGATTTGTACCAGGGACCTCCCAAGCACAAAGTTGAAATAAAGTTTCAACTAGTGTAAGAATCAAGCACCAACATCGTATTCTTTATCCTTGCCATGCGACAAGTCTATACCCAAACAAAACCACCCTTTTATGGATTGTCTGAAGTTTCTAGGTTACCAAGCAGAAGACTATAATTATTAGCAAGCCGCTAAACATGGTAAAAATAATAAAATGATGCAGCAGAATCAGCATCTATTTGGTACAGTTATTATTGCTCACGACAGTTGTAATGTTAATGTTATATTTTGTATAATCACAATATTCGACACAGCTGAAACAAGTATATCACTGGATGGATAGATATTTCGAAAGACGTGTTTCGCATTCTGGTACCTGCTACCTCGCAAGGGAAAAGGTGTTGTTTATGGAGACTGTACTAAAGTAAACACATGGTTTAACGCTAAAAGGGATATACTATCCTCTTCAGTGCAATAAAAATGTCTTGCAACCTCATTGCTCCCGGCAGGAGTTTTAGCATGACCTTTTGCGAACAAGCAGGCTGCGAGAGAGAAGCTTTTATGCATGCGCTAGGCTATTGTCGGAAAGGAGAACAACTACGCAATAACAGACATCACAAGAGTTCGTGGAGGCGTTACCCATTAGGGCTGGGAGGTTCATGTAGGATTCATTGAGATATAATAGCAAACAGCTGATTCAACAATTCGCATGAAAAGGGACTACAGCCAAGCTCAACAGGTGGATGAAGAGAACGCCATTTATCGGTTTCCTTAGCAATACGTGCAACATTGCTGTCTTCAATTTGTGTTTACTTTTTGCGCCTGGGAGTCTTTTTCGAAATTTACGTATAATTTCTTAAAGAAAATTTTCAACACCCTTTTTGAAACCCAAAAGATCACTCCATTTTCCAAAGGCTTGTTACAGATAATTTGCTTCCTTTCTGAGGCTTTTATTTGATGCTGAAAATCCGGATAATTTTCTCTACTTATTATAAAGTTTTGTCACTTCTTTTCTTTTATATATATTTTTACTTCACACATACACACATATGAATTATAAAATCCCTTATTTCATACCTTAATTTAATTATGCTGGTTTCCTGATCACTGTGGCCAACAAAAAAACTGTGTGTGTGTGTGTATGTGCGTGCGCGTTTTTTTTTTTTCTCCACACCAATGTCCTTTTCACGAATTTCACATAATTATTTGTTTATTTTAGCGGTGTGTATTTCTAGAACTTACGACGTAAACCTCTACAGAGCCCTCGTTTGGACGTGTGGCCGGCTTAAAGGGAATTTGCTAGGCATCCGGAATCACTCTTTCGGCGCTAGTGTGATATTCATAGTCCTTTAAATGCAAGTGTATAGAGCTCTGTTAGCATTCGCAGCACACCAAAAACCAACTTTTTTGTTATTTTATGGCATTTCGTATACAAGATCGGGTTTTTCTGCACTCTGTAATCCATCATTTTGTGTCGCTACATGGTGATGTAAATAAAACCATGCTTCATCGGCAATTGGGGGGGGGGAATCAGGTCATTAGTGCGAACATTAACTTGATCCAATACCCAATTGCAGAAATTTTCTCCACTTACATCTTCGCGTGTTTGCAATTCCTGAATTACCCGGATTTAATTCTGAAAGTTTAGTGGCATTCCAAGGTTCGTGAAATTCCCGATTCCTGTGCAAGCTTTCTCCGAGATTTCCCTAAACTTCATTGCAACTTTTCTCCGATATCATCGAGTTTTTCCTCTGTAACAACATGGCGTTTTGCATTTGTTTTCTTATCAATAACAGATTGCGATTCCTTAAATCTATGCACAAGATTACGAACTGTTTCTATGTGAGGCGCACGAACAGCAGAGAATCTATCTATAAATCACCGTCTCACTTCTCTACAAGAGTTTGTTGTCATATACGAATCGTACATAAAGATTCTGGGTGCTAAAGTATACGAACTTTTAGGCATTATAGCAGCCCTAACACACTATAACACTGAAACACGTGTCCTCATAATGTTCATCTCCCGCACAGCACAAAGACTTCGCGTCAGCACACGGAGAGGCGGGAAAGTGAAGGAGGAGCAGAACCGGTTAGAAACAGGGTAGACAAATCCCCATTAACGCGTCCAAATGAAGGTTCTGTAGTTACTAGTGTGACACACTGATTTTGTTTCGTGTGTTCTGTTTCAGGAAGCATTTGGTCTTGTAAAACGAAATTGGCAAGAGTATCCGATGTTTGCAATCATAATAATGGAATTTAAACACAGTCCCCTTACTTTTAGAAGTTAAATGCTCAAAATAGTTTTATTACAGCCCATATTAGATTGTAAAACAATTTATCTATGTCTATTAGGAAAAGTGATTATTTAGATGCATGTGTAAAAGGCTTTCCGCCATTAGCATTAAATCTTATTTAGTTTCTTCATTTAATGCTATTTGTTCTCTTATATTGGCTTTGTTTTGCTTTACGTGAAGCTGGCATAAACTATCAGGCAGTTCAGCCATGACTTTTGCTACTTAGTGTAAATATAATTGGGAATGCGAAAAGTATGAATTATTTTGAAGTTGTTCATCATTTCAAGGTTTACGGCCTCAGAAATACACTTTATATTACTTAGGTTTACTGATGAACATATGCTTAAAACGTTTATTTTTCTTATCCATAATACCAAGTTATCTTATCTCCAAGACAAACATTTTTTTAAAACTAGGCAGCTTCCAGACGGCTTTAGTACTATTTTTGCGGGGGAATTTCTTAAGAGTAAAATATACTATTAGTAGGACAAAATCCTCCTAAACAAAATGCCAGCCGCATAGGTACTCTGCATCAGGTAAGGGCTAGAGGGGAAGGAAGCTACATGCTTTCCATAATACAGTGAGGTTATTTGAACTACGAGCCAGGAGAACACAGTTGCGTAATGCCAGTCGTCAAGACTGTATAATGCACGTGCTGGTATCGACTTATAGTTAGAAGAGACCAATTGTGTGCTATTTGTTCTTCGTTAGTTATGCCAATACATATGAAGAATAGGATTTTCATTCAAGATACGTGGATGGATTCAGGTAGAGAAATGGTGAGGCGACTCACAAGGAAATATCCGAGCAATCCCGTTCCAGGTAGCGAAACTGTGAACCAGTTAAAAAATACGAGAGACAAATCTCTCAATGACAAGATACATGTCCCTGCAGAAGAAAAGTTAGATGAAACACTGGAACTTCCTACGTAGATCAGGCAATGTAATGCCTCTGAGGGGCATCATTTTAACATATCTTATAACTCAGGCTAGTTCTTACTATGATCATTTTAAATACATGTCAATTTATGCTTTCGGTTAATACTTACTTCATGCGCGGCGATTGTATTCCCTTTTTTTCAAATTGTGACAGCTGCTCTTCCCTAATAAGCAAGGCACACTCAGGAGCCCGTAATTCAAATAACTTCACTGTAGTACAACATGTGCAGCTGTTTATTGATACAAGATAATAGTGCTAAATAGTTTATTTTTTACATTTACTTCATCTAAAAGTTGTGTACCTGAGACGTTTTTACACTTAAAAACAATGATATAAATAGAGAACGAAGTGTGGGCACTAAAGCATTGTCTAGATGCACCTACAGATATAAAGAACGCTGGCGGTAGGATATTTACTATACTGGTGTGTGAACCTGCAGGTAATACAAGACGTGGAGGGAGCTCTGACTTGATGTAAACCACACAATGTGTACGACACGCGACATGCTTCCATCTCTAGTCACACTGCTTGTCTATGAGCCCAAGCAAAGCAATCACTCGCATCCTGAATGTTCACTTAATGGCTTGAACATATTTACCGGCGTTCATCATAGCTTCAATGGATGGAACAATGTCACTACTAGTGTTCGAGGCATGTGGGCTTCATCACGGTCTATTTCTGTAAGAGAACGTCATACCTGAAATAATGAAAATTAAATGTCAGGAACATCAAAGAACATCTTCCTTGATATTGCCTTTTACAAGTAACCACACATTTCCGATGGATGCTGTGGTTATCTGTCTTGGCCCTTTGTAAAGGATATAACAGAACGTGGTTTCTTGCAAAGACGAGTTTAATTAGATATGTTTATTATTAGAACGGTTATTGGAAAATAGAGATTTCATTTTGTATATAAAACAGTGATTATTAGAGCATTTTTATTAGGAGGATTGGGGCATTAATATTACGCTTTAGAAATTATTTGGTTATATATAAAACACCAGTTTTTTAATAATTAACAAAAAATATGTACTTTATATCCCATGTAACTAGAGAAGTATCGTTTATAAGAAGACGTTCATACATTATAAAAAACACAATACGCAGATTTAAGAACTTTTATTTTGATTTTATTCATTTGACGATCCCATTTGGATTACTCTGTTCAATTTTATTTTGTTCTTTTTATTAATTTATAAGTTGCTCATCTACGAGTGTCACATCTTCATCGATACATATGGATTGTCCAAATTAAATTAAGACCTATTTTAATGAATAAAATACATTTGGTTTTTATTTATCCATAAATATTTCCTTCTTTGAAATATTATGGAAAAGATAATGACATACCACTCATAATTATCTATTAGGTAACTAAACTTTCTATGGCAACTTCACCCTGAGGTTCTGGAATGAAATTTTGAAAATTTATACTGGGGATTATTGAGGACTGTGTTTATATTGGCAAATAGAGAAAAAGAAACATTATTTTTACACAGAACAAAACTTCGATTGTGATAAATAATTATATATTATAATTTACAATAAAAACGAAAAAGAAGATGTTGTCATCTTTCGCTAAGGTTTTTGGGAAATAGCACAAGCATTCCTTATGACATTTTCCCTCTTTGTGGAGAGAGGAAATATATAATACTCTCTTGTTTGATTATGAATATACCGACGGCTAGAGGATAATTTTATTAGAATATAATTTATGGAAGAGTAACAAAGCGATCGTTTAAAAAAAATAATTTTGAGATTAAGAATCTATAAAGAATGTGGGAAAGTTTTTCTTAAAAGGATTGAGAATGGAAAAGTGGACAGTAAATAGAAGGTTAATAAAGTAATATGAAAGATTCGATAGGAATAATAAATCGGATATTTTAGGAGATGCTCCAGCTATTCCAGAAGGTAATAACCGATATACCGTTGACTAGACTTTATCGTAACTTAATTAGTCAAGAGATTTATTTTAAATAGTATTTCATATGTAATGTAGTTGGTATAAAGGACTGAAAAAAAATATATATATATTTGGCAAAAAAATATATTTGTTCCACAATTTATGCCTGATTTATAACTGATTAAGGATATAATGTGCATGACCAGAAACTACAATGATCTTTTGCATAGCTTTCAATAAATAGCCATAGTCAGCTAGAAAGCCTAAAGAAACCATCTTCACAGGTTCAACAATTTTCTTTCAATTGGAAGCAGAGAAGTTCATTTCTTATTGCGGCAGCTAATCACGAATCTCGACGCTCCAATAAAGTGTTTTACAGCAACGGCCAATGGCATGATAGTTTCAGGAGAAAATATCTGGTCTGTGCAGATGTCGGTCAAGAACTGCCAGACAGAAACGTTACAGTATATTCGCCGTTGTATGTGTTACGTGAGTTTTAACGTTTCTCGTTGTCAGCTTTAAATGGTTTGCAGAGAGCCAGTAATCAACGAACTTCTTTGTAGGAACTTGAGGACATCTATATAAACTGTGGAGGTTGCTACTTTTAGGCAGAGTAGCTAAGTAGCCGGTAAATGTGTGTACATATATTTTATAAGTGAATGCGTAAATTGAATATCAAATATATCCATTCTGTTCTTATAAATCTATCTATATTTCGTTCAAACTACCTTTACATTTTAATAGTGAAAGTCGATACTGTAGTTTTTTGTTGCATTTGGACTAATACAGACTTACGATGCTTGTTTAAGCATATTCCTGCCGATTAGTACTTTAAAGTGTTATTTACTGCATTTTAAGACACTTTAGGCATATCAGAAAAGGATAGTTTTTCTGCTTTATATTACACATTTTATTGCAGATTGTACAGTAGATAAAGTATAGTATATCCTGATATTAGTTTATTATGGGATAATTGTATAACATTACAAACAATGTTGTATGTTACTTTTTGTATATGGGAATTATAAAATTATATTATTCAAATATAGTATATATTAATGTTGATTTTCGAATGAATTATCAAGTCATTGTGTCAATGAAGATTATTTAATTTGTTGAAAGGGCTGAACTAACATTAATAGCGAGAAAATCTTATGATTCTATTTAAAGGAAACACGACAAATTTATTAATTGAATAAACAGTAACATTTTATGGATATTTCAGAAACTGTAATGTTGGCATATATCTCAGATGAGGTTAGTATTATCTAATTTCACTTGATAGTTAATATTAACTTGTTTATTTACTTATTTTCACGTTCATAAGTTTACGTTCATGAGATTCTGTATTTATGTGTTCTGCAATGAATATGAATAATTGATTCTGTTTCAAGTAATACAGGTATCTTTCATTTTTATGTTTAAACGTTTTTATTGGACTATAATTTGGGTTGTAAATTGTAAAATTATTTTATTGACTTTAAAATTTATTTCTTTAATATGATCGTAACATAATATTCAGTAGATAACAGAATTTTAGGAATGAAAGTAATATAATGATGTAGTTGTTAGGTATTTTATTTATAAGGTAGCATTTAATGAACAATTTTGATCAAAAAATAAGACTGTTCATAATCTGGAATACGAAAACTATTTCTTCTGGTGAAATCCCATGTGTTTTAAGTAATATTTGATAAATACTTCATAGAATTTAGTTCATTGATTATAGGTAAAATTGTATTAATTTAATGAAAAAATACACAAAGTAACTAAACGCTTATTCTTAAATGTGCGTAAACCTGTATTTGTAGTTCATCACTGAGATTTAATCCGAAACCAACGCTGATGGTTATGGGCAAAAATAATAACTGAACTCAAGGAATAGGACTTGCTATGAATTAATAACTGTTTAATATTGAAAATAATAACTAACCTAGAAACCTTAATTTTGGCATCAAGGACTCGGATAATTAAATGAAAGCTCTAAAAATAGAAATTTAAAATTCTAAATTGCAATTGTAATATACTGAAATAATGAATCACTTCCGTAAAAGGAAATACGAATATGCTTTTTTTTTTTTTTTTTTTTGATTGATTTATTTAGCTCTTTAACAGCTCGGGTCATCAGCGTCCCATTCAACTCAGGGCGTGAAACGGCCGACAAATTTTGCCCAGAGGCCTTTCTACGAATATGCAATTGTCTCTTGGCACATAAAGAGGATTTTAAACATGCTTACAAAACCAAAAAGGGAAGGATATTCTGAAGGTGGTAAAGAATTTATAAACACTATAACTGGTATTCTATAGGCCTTTTTGTTCCTATGGATATTCAAAATGTTCTCATGAAAGAAATATGAAAGTGCGTTAATGAAAAATAAACAGAATAGTTTGCCTATTTCAGCGAGATAAAAATATAAGATAGAACTAATATGGCCAATCCCAAAACCAATTTCAGCTTTCAGAAGAAATCTTTTATAACTCACCAGATTTTGCAATATTTCTACCATTACAGTGTAATAGGCTTTAAAATTCCTCTCTGGAAAACAATTTTTAGAGTTATACGCAGCCATTATAGTACCTCTTCTGCGACGCTATCTGAATGTCAGTTCCAGATCAGAAATGAACGATTGGTCAGCATTACTGGTTCTTTGTGGTAGCAATCTAGGTAAGCTTCACATTACACTATGTTAAGTTTCAATGCCAGTAGCCCTTTATTTAAGCCATCTATATCCGAAAGATATAATATTGGGTGGCCCACAAAACACCGGCCCGGTCAGGAAAACTGAACGAACTGTGCCAAGGCCAAGGCGAGCCAAATAATGAAGGAATGCTGACTGAAAGGGGAAAGAAAAAAGCAGTTGTGCTATCGCAAGCCATAAGCAATAGTTATTTCAACGTGAGGGAGCGTTTTGTAATGAAGTGTTCACAGCAGTCCCGTGGGAGATGTATTACATGCGACAAAGAATTAAAATAGTGGAGGCGTACTTGCGCATCGGTTCTATTAAAAAACACGAGAAAGTTTTGCAACCAAATTTACTAGTGTTGCTGCTCCTGTAAAGGGCAGATTTGGTGAAAAAGAGGTGTAGGTACAACGGGATCATTTGCGAATAAGCCGAGTCCCCTCTTCTTAAACCGGCTGTGGTCGCGGATATGCAAGCAGGGTACACAAAAGCCCTAGTCGACATGTAAATTGACGCTAAAGGTCGCCTTAATTTTTTTTTTTTTTTTTCAGTGCTCTAAACGTCAAATTCTTTTCTTATGTTTATCATTTCCCGCTCGTAAGTTCGCTGGCGTCCACTTTTGATCTAGTGGTTACTGCGGACCGGAAGGCCCGGGTTCGATTTCCGGTAGCTACTTAGGAATTTTTCTAAGTTAAGAGGTCTGGAACGGAGTCCACCCAGCCTCGTGAGGACAATTGGGTAGCTACCTGATGGAAAGGTGACGATCTTCGATCTAGTAAGCCGCGATAAAGCGATCGGCGGTATGGGTTGTGCTGATCACATGCCCCCCTGCAACACCGCCCTCTTGCAATGATATCACGTGATGGAGGTAGAGGACACAGCGGTTGTCGCGGTAAGCTAAGGCCCATATGGGACTGTATAATGCTATAAGAAATGCACTAGTGTTGCACGTACTTCAGGGGTTAATGAGATAATAAATTCTACTTGGCCATAATTATTTTTCCAAAATAGTAAAAGAGTTATTAATTAATTAATTAGCCAAACTTTCATGAAGACTATTTATTTGTCCTGACTTTACACAGCAGTGCTTCTGACAGTCGGCAGCCAACCTCAAGACCAGTTAGTTACGGCCCTACGCGAGTTAGAACTTCTATTGGTCACAGTTAACTAGCAATGCGCAATTTAAATTTGATTTACAGAATGCATATTTGCTTCTGACCATGCGGAATATACAAAAATCCTTATGGTATAAAATAAACGAAAAAATAATTTTATATTACATTTGTAATTAACAACACGAATTTAATTTTTCTTTTAAATATTGTAACACAAAAGTCAATAGTTTTATATAAACAGATATGGTTGTCAAATTGTATTACGTGTTTTCATTATACTGAGAAAGTTTCCTAACAGACCCTACAAAAGCGGTTATGAATAAAAACAAAACGAAGCAAGGGAGTGGAGCAGTCGATTCGCCGCGACCGCAGACGCCGGCTGTGCCACGATGTCTTCCTCAGGAAAACAACTTCGGGGACTTCAGGTTAACCACAAACTGTTTTGACAGCTATTTGATTTTCACAAACTGCAATCGCATAGTGGGTAGTTCGTGTTGGTGGTGCAATTTGTAGTTTCACAAACAGCTGATTTAAATTACTCGTTGTGGTCAAGTTTATATTGAGTTTCTGTTCTTCACTTGTTTTCTCTTCTCGCATCTAAGTTTTGCCACTACATTGCTATTTCAGTTTGATGTATTAAGGCGACCACGATGACAAATTACTTCACCATTAGCAATTAAGCAACTTCCTACACATTTCCTTAGTCGCTTTTATCTTACAATGCTGTTCTATTCCTAAAAGATTCAGCATTTCACAGCAGTAAATTTGTTCACAGAGCTAGGCATGTCAAAGCAACTACTCATATATAAATCAAAGACAATGTAACAATAATAACAATACTACCTAGATTATAAACATTGGAGTGGCTCACGGGGTAATACGTTCTGGAGATTGGGGTTTAAACCCATTGAGACTGTGCATTTTAACATTTAATTTTTTTTTTTTTTTTCGATTTCCTCTGTTAATTTAGAGCAAGAATATTACGTTCTTCCATTTTATATAATTACTTCCATGTGTAGGCGAAATGGGTTGATGATGTGCAGCGTGGCGGTGGATTTGCGTCTCGGAAAATATTCCTCATTTGGTGCCTGCGGGGTTCTGCCTGAGCATCATCTCGTGGCCCTCGGAATTCTACCAACGTATGGGACTTAAGATGTGGAAAACGTTAGGCACCACGTTATGTCCGTGAATTGCCGCCCAGTGTTTCCTTCATCTCATCCTTCTTTCCGGAAGAGGGCATGAAACTCGCTTGGTGTTTTCCTTTATAGTTTATCAAACTAGTTAATCAATAAATACAATTTTAGAAGTAACTGTATGTGTTTCATGGTGTCTCAATTCAGTCTAGAGTAACAAGTTATGGAGTGTGGGTTTATGCTGCACACATTGATACAAACCGTCATGAAAAGTCCTGTGAAAATGATTTTCACAAATGTATTATTAAACCGCAAATTTAAAACACAACAAGAATTTATTCTTGTGTTAATATGAGTAGAAGACAATGTTTCGTTCTACTTCCATTCATAGTACCGGTTTTATTTTTGGAATTAGTTCTTCAAAAACATCCTAACTTACAAATTAATATACATCCATATTTATATAACAGAACGATAGACTCTACAGTGCTACATATATAGGTACACGACGAAGTTAGAGGCTGCATGTGGACACTGTAAATCTATTAATGAAAAATAAGTAAAAGGCGTGAAAATCTTGCCAATATACCTAATAATTAGGGAGGGAAGTTCGGACACCGAATGTATGAATTCGACTACTTCAAGTATTGTACACCTTGTGTTATTTGCTCAAGTCAAACTCCCTTCACGTGACGTCTTTTATTCTGTACACGAGCCTGCAGCCACACAATGGACGCAGCTGAACTTATGCCTCTTTTGCTCCATTTTGCCCTTGGAGCGACAGCCCGGCTAGACAGTGAACAGCGCGAGGTTTCCCAGGCCTGTCTGCTGGCTCAACCGCTCTTATCACTTTGACGAGCTGACCTGGTTTTCCGTATTAAAAATCCGAATACAACACAAGTATCGCCCATCATTAACTTACCTATATATTAGGCTCAATTATATAATAATAAACAATAATAGTAATAATATAGCGGTTGGAAACCTACGCCAAGCGCACACACGCGTTTAGTATCAAAAAGGCAAATTCAAATTAAACGCAAAAAATTAAATACTTTAGGATTCATTGTTTCAATTACAGTTGCTATACTTTTGAGCAAATATAACTAGGTATAGAACGTTGCAAATTACACTCATAATGCAATATATACTGTTCTACAGTCTAAAAAACGAACGAGTATTTACATTTACATATCAACATTATAAAATAAAATGAGATAAATTAATTTTTTCTATCAGTTCTTTGTTTAAAATATTTAATATAAAAATCTCAGCTTGACATATTGAAATAAGTTTTTACTACAATAGTTTTCATTTTATCAAAACTAGACTGATCATATTTTTCTTACTTTCTCAGTTCCGTGCTGCCGACAACGGTAAAAACAAATAAGAGTAATTAAATACTTGTATGACTAATTGAGAAAATATTATATGCATTTCGCTTCTTGATAATAAAAAAAAAAGAAAGAAAACCTAGCAATTAATGCCCTTCGTGTGAAAGCCGGAACTGTCCCGGCTAAATAGGGATGTCTAGTTAACAGAGAAAGAAAGAACGCATTTCCTCTCTCTGCACTTTCCTTTTTCTTAGCTGACACCAAGTTAGTAGTTTGTAAGAACATTTATTTGATGCCTACCATACCTTACACATCATAGGTCACTAGTTAACTTTATTATTAGAAAATTCTATATACACATTCCAGATATATTGCCAATACACCTCTAATTATCTTTAAAAGTTTTCTGGGAACAGAGTTTCTTTTCAGGTGTTCCCAGTGGGTACGTTCGGCCCGAATACACACCGTACCTCATCCCTTCCACAATATGGGCAGATTACCCTACCAGAACTATCAGTTATTTTTTTAGTCTTCTAAACTTTTCAGTCTAAAATGGGCCGTTCCTGATCTCGCCTTTCTCCCTAGAATGAGCATATTTACCCCAGGTTAATTTAATTTCATTCAATAGTCTCAAGGAGAAGTTCGTGCTGATTTCCGCCTCGATTTCCTGCCTGCTGATATCCTCTAGCCTTGCTGTAACTTTTTTCCATACATTTTTATTATTTGCATTGCCTCGTTGCCATATTGAGCCCAATTCCTCCGAGTCCTCTTTCCACCTCTGCAACCCAAAAGTTGGTGTTATATTTTGTTGTTAAAGCTACTGTAAAGAATATTTCCGGCAGCCGGAATGTGCTGAACTTCCATAGGTAATATGACGCTGACATGTGGGAGTCCCACATTCGATATAATAGAAGCAATAAGACGAAGCGAAATGTCCGCTATTGGATTCATCGTTACCTGGAAGACAGGAAGGTTGATTTAAAAGTAAGTGCAAATCTGGTGCTCCCAGGAAGACAACAGGAGAGAAGGACCAACAGCTGATCGCAGCTAGTCGTCAGAATCCTTTCTCTTCCTCAATTTCAGTGGGAAAAATTCTCAAACTACAAGTTCACACAGACCTTAATGGAAAAATCCAATGCTGCTGGAAACCATTACGAGCAGCCTGCTAAGAACTGCGTGAAAGACTGAACATCGCGAGGCTCGACTGGCTTTCATTTTTTCAATACCTGTCTGCTCCTGCACATTTCTTGAATACTGTAATCGGGGACAGATGAGGTTTTCTCTTCAAATGAGGTAGGAAGACTGTTACTTTGGCGACCTGACAGCACCAGATACTCTCCCATTGTTGCAAGGTAAAAAGTGGCAGGTTAAGCCCGGCGTTCTGGGGATGTATGATGGCAGATATGGTCAGAGAGTTTGCCGAGGTGTCCAGCCACAAGAATTCGGCAGTGCTGAAAGGTAGTATGTTATCCACAGATCAAGTTGTTAATCTAGCTGAAGAAATGCCTACTGTTAATTGTGTACACGAAAATAGCATTGAGCATACTTGAAAATTAACGAAGACATCCTGAAATCCATCCCACCGAATGACCGCCAAGTCTCCAAATCACAAAGAGTAGTAGTAAGTGTATTTATTTTAATAATGTCTGCCGAATACTTAAATTAAATACTTATCTAGCCAGATCGTTCGAGCTCCTATTTGCATATAAGAAATGTTGAGAAAAACACAGAAATACACAGATTTACATATATACAAATGCTAAGGCAAAATGTATAGAAAATAACCTTCCCCCACCCCCAGTCATGACAGAAAAAAATGATGTCACTAATAAGCATTTTAAATTTGTCATTATAGAGCACTAAGCAAGATAAATACATAATTCAACACATACATATGTATAAACACCAGAAAATAAAAACCAATAGAAGTACATTTAAAATATATACGTACAGTATTTTCTATGTCCTTTCTAGCTACAGTTTTTCTCTTGCGCATCTTATCTTCCTAATAAATTTACAAAACTCCTGCCAATTATTTTTATCCAATATCAAATTTAGAAATGCCGCCCTACTCCTTCACGACCTCACAAAGTTTTCGGAGAGATTCTGCGACCTCCAGCACTCTGTAGCTTCACATTCTGCAATTATAAGCACCCAGTTTTCGGGTACATACTTTGGCCAGTGTCATCCGCCATTTTCTGCGATTTTCATCTCGCGAGACGCAGCCAGGCCATTGCCGTTCTGTCTTTTCCTATCATTGCATTTTTATATGCCCCCTCCCCGATGCTCCTTTTAGTTCTGATTGTTCATCCAATGATACTTTGTTAAACACCCAGTTTTCACTGCCTGCCTATCTATCAATACCAATTAATATCCTTCTATTTTCCTCCAAACATTTCTTGTATTTCTAACTCCCATCCCCTACCCCCACCCCATGCCTATTTCTTCCAAATCCCTTTTTATGGTACACGCTTAGTTTCCAGTTTGTAGGTTTTTCAATTGTTCCCGATAGCAAACGAATTTTAACTTTGTGTCTATACACATTATTAAGTCTGGTCAGTATTTAATCGCTATGATTTAAAAAAAAAAATATTGCCACAAGTTGCCGCGGTCCTATAAAGCCTTAGAATTCTTTACAGAAAATTAGTCTGAATTTGTCGTAGATTTTCTGCTCGCTCCAACCCCCTCATTTCCACGCCATATCTTATTGCCGCTCTTATTTTTGCATAGTACACTTGTAAAGTACTGACAGGCATATCCGGGACCCTCATAATTGAAGTGAACAGCTCCCCCAGCTGACTCCTTTCTTTGAGCAATCCCATTGTTGAGTTAATACCAAAATATATGGTGCTTTTAACATTTTGGATCCTTCCCCCCAATACACAAAGACTCTTCCTTGCTGAAAACCGACCCCTTTTTAAAAGTAACCGTCTTTGTTTTCTCTACATTAACCGCGAGAACTCTTAAACTAATAGAAAATGTATATGGGCAATTGTTGTTCGTGATTGGAACTACAGGGAAAAATGACGCCTCTTAGACGTCATGTAAAAGATGTCAAGGAAAGCATCAGAAGGCACCCAAGAACCTGCCCCACTCTATTCTAGTCCATTGATTGATGTTGTGAGGTAAAGCAGAGGATGGTGAACCAGCTTTTGAAGTTAACATTTCTCTTTAATTCAAAATTCTGTTTATTATTTACATGCATTTTTCTTTCCAGTAATCCTGTTCATATTGAGAATAAATCCTCTATTGCACTTTGCATTAATAGGCAAAGAAAGGCTGTATATTATTTACACATATGCCCTTTCCATTATTACCCCGTTCTTATTGACAGGCAATACATGTTTTTACGCTCTGCTGCTAAGCAACAAAAGTCCTCTTATATTTTCTTCTAACTTTACCCTATCGTTTCCAAAGAAATCACAATGGTTTGAAATATACGAGTTACCCCCGTTTTCATATAGTGGGCGCAGTAGTCACCATAGCAACGCCGTGCTTACACGCTTGTCTGGCTTGATTCAATACGCTTCGAATGGCGGTAGTGGGCGAAAGCCACACAGTTATTACTCGCTGAGCTGCACTTATTTAAAATGTATGCTACAATCGAAAACACCGCGCACATGACACGGTTTTTTTGGACAAATATTTTAAAGCGACTGAAATCCAACATCAACTTTGTGAAGTTTACGAACGAAACATTATGTGTGATGGCGGCATAAGACATTTGTTTCTTCATGTACATAAAGAAGTGGCTAGCAACGCAGCACTTTGACTCTGACGAAGAGTTCTACGGTCACAGGTTGCTTGCGGTCACAACAGAATGTTATGACACGCTATGACAAATGTCTGAATGTAGTCGAAAATTATGTGCAAAAATAAAACATAACTTGCAGTTTCAAACTACTGTAAAAGAAAGAGCGTAACTTCATTGATGTTTTTGTTAAAATAAAACAGACGTTTGAATAACCCTCGTATATTTTTCGTAGTTAAGGAGAGATACGTTTCCTTCGCTGAGGCTCTAACAAATCCTAATAAGTATAGACATTTACATTGTTTTCTTTTTATTTTATATCGGTATTTTTAATACTGCGTTTCTCTTTACCTTACTGCGAATGTCAAACAATACCATCAGTTCTTTACCATTCCTCATTGGCTAGTGAGTACACATGTATCATTTTGCTATACAAATTCATAGTTAGTTGTTTAAAGAATCTCAGCAAATTTCTTTTCATTCCACATGAAGTATGATGCGTGATAGCGTTGATGCATCCAGAGTTCATGCAACACGTTATTGTGAACTAGGTGAGAGGTAATTTCTCAGGTTAACTGTTAAAGCTTGCTTCATCATGTCGATTTGATTATTACATTTCACTTGTCCTTCTGTCTTGCTTAGAAGTCTTCAGTTTGTTCCAGAACGCAGTTCGCTATGCTAGGTTATAACTTAATTGGCACTTTTTTTTTTTTGACAAATCCTGCCAACGACAACAAAAAACATACAACATCACATTGAAAAATTTAACTTTTTACCACATATCTATCGCGGCAAACAACGTGAACTTTATGTAATCTGAGCCTTCAAACAAAAAAGCATGTCTATGAAATGTTTTCCTATATCTGCCCGTTATTTTTGGTTTTAGTGCACACCAGTATAGTAAACAACTAACCACATCACACATCCAGCGTTCCTTAAGTCTGTAGCCGCATCTGGGTAATGTTTTGGGGCCCAGGCTTCATTTCTTACTAATAATCAATGGGAACGCTAATCGCTTTTACAATTGAGTTTTCCATAATGTGCGTGACATGCGTTTAAAGTATACCACGTAATAGGATGAGGGACGTTCTAAAAGTTCTAGGCCTAACCAAGAAAACAGAATATTTCAGAGATTTTTTTCAACGTAGTCACCTTGTAAAGCAATACATTTATTCCAACGACTTTCCAACTTGTTAATACCCTGGGTAAAATAAGATTTGTCCAACTGTGAAAAAATGTGCATCTCTCTCAGCCACAACCTCATCATTTGATGTGCATTTTGTTCATCCAGCCACTTCTTCAGATTTGGGATCAAAAAATAATCGCTGGGAGCCACAATCGGTGAATATGGCAGATAGAGAGCACGATGAAGCGAAAGTCATGCAGTTTTTCAGCAACAATCCCATACGTGTGTGAAGGTGCACTATCTTGACGAAACAGAACTTTCTTTTTTGCAAGTGTGCCCATTTAGCGTGAATAGCATCCTCCCGTTGGTCTAGTAGTATTTTTAATGATATTTAACGCCCGTTTTCATTACCGAGGCACCACAGGTGGTGGACACTGGTGATACATGAAATGAAATGATATATTGGAAAGGATTCTATTTTTAAGGAAGGAAACGTTCGAATCATAAGTTTAGGGTATCTCTTCGGTATTTGCAATTTATGAGGACTGGGGAAAACCTGGAAAATAAAATCTCAGTTAAGGAGTACGGTCCTGGAGGAATTCGAGCCCCAGACTTCCCGCTCACGAGTCCGCGCTTTAACGAACTCGGTTATCCGTGGCGGTGGGTCGAGTAGTAAAGCGTAATACTCCCTGGTGATGGTTCTGCCATTCTGGAAGTAGTTTACGAGCACCACAACATGAAAATCTCAGAAAACTTTAGCTATGACTTTTCCTGCAGATTGAACCGTTTTCGCTTTCTTTGGTGCACTTTCACCTGTTTCACCCACTGTTTGGACTGCTTCTTCGTCTCTAGCGTGTAGTGATGAATCCACGTTTCATCTATTGATATGAAATGTTGAAGGAGAAACTCATTGAAATCGCGCATTAAATGTATTTGCGAAATGTTCATTCAAATGCGTTTTGGTCCATTGTTAACAAAAGCGGCACCGATGAGCGGAAAGCTTTCTCATGCCCAAAACTTCGTGTAAAATTTAAAGGACAAGGCCTATCGAGGTTTTTGTAATGAGAACCAACTCGTATACCTTCAATCGGCAATGATTAAGTACGGCATTGTGAATTTTTGTCACAATCTCGTCGGTCGTAGGAGATTTGGGACGCCCTGAGCCCTCGTCATCTTGAATGGATGCACGATCACGCCTAAATTCAGCAGCCCACTTTTTAGCCGTAAAAAACGACGGGGAAGAATTTTTAATATGGAATATAACTTCTTTTGTATCTTATTTCATTGGGGTTAAACCCTTTAAAACGAAATATTTTATCACAGTTCGTATTTCAATTTGATCTATTTTGTAGAAAATGTTGATACTAGTTTGTTTACACGATCGTCACAAACAAGTGACTGCACTTACGCGTCTGAAACTTTACACGAGCCATCTAAAGGATGATACTTAACAATTATCGTAGTAATTTAGCAATCATCACGACATGTCTGAATCAGGCCGAGAACCTTTAGAACACCCGTAGTAGTATATACTTTATATAGCCCGATATCTCTAAAACAATGATATCGAAATATTTTCTAGGAATGATAGAAATTTTCCTTTTAAGAATTGCATCACAAATCCTGAATTTTACTTTGTATTTCAAAACCTACACTTGCGCTAATTTCGGTAATGATTTTATTGGCAATGTTCGAGATTTGCGTCAATTTCGTCTTGTTTTTATTCTGATGATTCTTTACGTTTTCGATCGTGTTTTTAGTTTCATCTGAACCTATATATTAAATTAGTGGACAATATCGGGAATTTCATTTCTGGAAAGGGGACAACTGATCAGAAACGTTCTGAATAAATTCCGACGCATACGAGGAGCTGATTCGTATTAAAAATAGTTTTTACTCACAAAAATGATTTGTTTTTGAGTCAACTGTCTAAGTCATTTTTCACGTCTGAGTATATATTGCCGTCCGATTGTCCAAGAGAGTTTTCAGAAAGCGACGACAAAGGGGACAGCGGAATTGAAGCACCAACAGCTTAGCAGTCGAGACGTGAAACACTGGGAGGATGGACATGATTTATAACTAAACTCCGTATTTAAGCTCCCTCTGGTTTTTACTTTTCCAGCTAATCTAAAAAAAAAAACTATCAAATGATTTAGAAAAATACTTGAATGCTTATTTTCTTTTTGAGACACTGAAAGATATTTGTTACCAGTGATTGAATATTTGCTTCTAGGACTCAAAGTTTTTTTTAATTAGTGTTTAACACCCTGTATCTACTGAGGAAGACAGACGGTAATACATGAGATAAAATGATAAATTGCAAATGGATTTTTTTAAGGAAGGACGAGTTCAAAACCTAAATTTAGGATATGTCCCCGTCATTTGCCATTTATGAGAACTGAGTAATACCTGGAAGAAATCTCATTCACGGAGGACGGTTATGGCGGGAATTGAACCCTATACTTCCCGCTCGTCTCACGACCTCGGTCACCCTTGTCGGTGGGACTTAACATCGACCAAACGTTCCGATGTAAGCAACAACAGGTTTCTGCATTGCATACATAAACTCTAACCCCCTCCTCCTGAGTCGTACCCTAGCTCACGTTAAGCTTCCTATGCTTGTTTGTAATGAATTGTTCCATCTCTATTTATAACTGGGCTCTGCGTTTGGACATAGAGAAGCTTCAAGGAATCCGTAACTGTGCATGGTGGCTACCCACCCCAGACAGTGAACATGCGAACAAAGTAATTCTAGATGCAGGAGTGTGGTGTTGAGCACTTCATTAGAAAAGAGGAAAGCGCGTTTCGCAAGGTAGGCGAAACTAAAATGAAAACAAATAAGAGACGTTTCATACAGAAATGTTGTAATACGAAAACGTATGTTTCAAATATACAGGAATTCTTCAAAAGAAATAAATCTTCCATTTCTAATATTCCCGCTAATCGGGCAGAGTTTTTTTTAATGATTTCCGCATTATATGATATTCGATTTGAAAAGGTCAAGAAAAGAAAGTTTACGGAATTTCTGGAAAAAAAATATACGGAAAGAAATCTTGCTCTACTTTACGTAGACATCATTTAATGTCTTGCTATATGGAGAACCTGTGGCAGACAAAACGTTTGGGTTCTACTAGTTGAAACTACTGGAGATACGTTTTGTCCTCTCCTCTCACGTATGGTTTTCATTTAACAATGTCCTTTGTGTTCACTTTTCATTTTAGTTATAATTTCTTTGGCATTTCTACCGACGTATTGTTTTAAGGCAGGCTTAATGAACACCGTATGCTACTGAGGACGAAGAAATACTGTGAATGAAGTACTGTACAAACGGGCACAGAAAGGTAGTGTCTAAACTTGACGCTTTACTGTAAAACAGCCTGAAGATAGTAGCTGGGAGACATCTGCCCTGTAGCTTGAACTATTTACTCTCGTCATGCTCTGTGTTCAATGCGAAAGCTGTATAATTGAGCGCTTAATGTGTATCTAAAGTGATTAGATGCTGGGATTAGGACCTTACCTCATTGTCACAACTTAACATACCTTTTGTTTTTTACTATCGTACATTTACACTCAAATTATCTCTTAAAACACTATTTATAGCAGCTGTACTAATACAACAAATACAGATCATTTCACAAGAGAGGTGAAATTAATTTTATTGGAAAAATTAATCAATCTCTTTGTTTGTTTAAATATTTCAGGAAATGCAAACAATATCTCCCTACGGCACGGCTCAAATCAGACGTGACAGTCTCGACATAAAATAGTTTGAAATGTGCCAAATTATCACAAACAATATCAAAAGACGGCCTGAGATTGCTGATAAAGCTCAGAATCTCCAGTGATATTAATTAGGATTTCACGAATAAAATAAGAATTTAAATATAATTCCCATAAACTTGGATTACGAAATTGCAATAATTGTATTTTGTGTTAAGGATACTTAACCTTTTCAAGTCATCTTGCAATAGGCGAATGTCAATTGTCAGCAAGCCAATAGAGAAGGGCCAAATACGGGTTGAATAAGAATATATTTTAAATTCGCGCATGGAATATTAACAATTATATAAAAAGTTGAACTTACTTATCAATACCTACATATTCAGAAACCGTGAGACTGAAATAGACGAAAAGTCGAATATTACAATCGCTACCGTTCGATTTACTAATCCCAACTGAGAAAAACAAAACAAAGATAAAATTATAGCGTTCTAAACGTGTTTTTTTTTTTAATGTATAGTTGCTCAGGCAGATAATTGTTACATAATTTACAAAAATATTTCAGACTGTTTGGCAAAAACAATTGCTTGAGATAATACACATTAGTTATTTAAATGTACAATTACTGAAAACAGAAAAGGGGTCAGTGATGCTTGCTCAGGAATTATAGTGGGAATATACAACTGGCTATACTGACCAGAGGAAAAATGCCCTTGGCGCGGTAAAGGAATTTGGTAAAAATGTATGATAATATCACTGCGATATCAGACTGTGAATGGTAAAAATTGAAAATGTTAAATTTCATTGATGGATTCATGATGTCGTCACATAAGTGACAATGTCATATTTTTGTTACGAAGTTAAGAAGTGTTAGATATTTTTGATACAGTTCTAACTTTTCTTTCAATGCAGATGAACCATTAATGATTGTACCGTTTATCTTTTCATTATAAAGGCATTACTCGTAAAACATTAGAACATCAGTCGCGTTACCGCCGTCAAGCCTGATACACAACAGTATGTTATCGAGCAGATCAGACATTGCACAGTATACAGTGCTTGTTAACTTGTCATCACGAGTAAAACCTTAATTTATTTACTCTATGCATTTAATTCCTTATTAGTGTTAATTAATATTAGCTTCGGTAACATTTACGCAAAATCACGCCATCGTACCACTTCAGTCTGCAGCTTTTAAAGTCGTTAGAATTGTTTGTTTTTTCATTCATTCGGGTTTATCAAGTCTTCTTTACGCACGTATGCTTATTTTCCATGCACGTTCTTATCTGCATTGATATTATTTGCTCAGGGTATATTTTGTTTCTAGCGCTCGTGAAAAAAGAGAGAGGGTAGAAAGAAGGGAAACAGCCCTATGATGTCTGCAATGACCGAAGTTTCAGCAGCTTTAACGCGCATATTCGCAAAATATCGATTTGTCGTCCCCCCCCCCCCCTTAAACGCAATTTCCCGTATGTGTGTGGAAAAGAAATGTAAGGTCATTAGCAATATTGAAAGCTGTCATGGCCGATATAAAGTTCAGAAGAGGGAGTTCAAAATTTCATTTGCGGATAAATAATCCAAATACTCAATAAGAGAGCTCGGAATGGTTTTACGGCTTGTGTGAAATAGCGAGAAATCGTTTTTCTGCTTCCGAAATGTTGACATTGCTGGGTAAAACTGCCATCCTTCGTTAATCTCCTGAAAGTATAAAATATGAAAATATAGAAAACTTAAGTCGTTTAGTGGTGACAGGAATGAATCTATAGCAGTATTCTAGATAGAGAAAATAAGACTATTTCTTAGATTCTAGTAGGTAATTAAGGTGTTCACCGATTCACCCTGGGAATCGAGCACAGCGTATTGCATATGGAAGCACGATCTCTTCAAAGATGAGATCGCATTTACAGAAAGTTCAAAAATTCAACGCAGACATGACCATGGTCTGGGGAAGAATGATGTCAAATAGAAAACGGATTTTGCAAATACATTCAGTATGTTTAACATCTCGTAATTCTTTCTATTGCTCAAGCGTCTACCGTGAATTCCTTTACATGCACGATAATGTCAAGTATATGGTACAGGGAGTGTTACAGTACTATAGTAGCTTGTTCAGTCCCCAGATTAAATCCCATCTGTGGGATACGGTTTCGGAGGTCAGACAACATCGAGACTGTGGATCAGCTATAGTTGTCTCAGTCATCAGTGACAGAATATCGAACAAGGTGAAAGTATCACATTTCAAGCTGTACTTGGTGTAAGAGGTGATGGCACAAACATCACGGGAAGCTTTAGGAGAAGTTTGCATCTCTTTGTGATTGCATGTTAGTATCTTTATTTTGGTTAAAAACGATTAAATTTTCCATATGTGGACCACTGTGTTGTATTACTATCGAAAGCATTGTTGGATTGTTTACACAATTTGTGATGAAAATTTATGCATAAATAAATGCTGTGTTTCTTGTTCAATTTTGATATGTGAATTTCAAGTATGTCTTTTTTTGAAATAAACATAACTACACTCTTCATACAAAGCCATTTTTTAACGTTTCGAATTTCTAAAAACATTAATTAGCTTGTCACCTATTCGTTCGCAGTTCAAGAAATTGCTTAAAAATGTGTGGAATATTCTTAAGATTGAAACACATAATAGAACAAAAAATATTGCAAAAGTCTTTGATATTTGCAGTAAATTCCTAATGGTAAACAAATGATAATTTGTCCATGGGCTTCCTTTATATTATTATTATTATTATTATTATTATTATTATTATTATTATTATTATTATTATTATTATTATTATAATAGTAGTAGTAGCAGCAGAAACAGTAGCAGTAGCAGTAGCAGTAGCAGTAGCAGTAGTAGTAGTGATAGTAGTAGATGTATTTTCATTGTTATAAAATTCTATATAAATAAAACAATATTAGTAATAATAAATAAATACTAAAATTGGAATATCAATATTTGAAGATATATGAAAGGAAACATATTATTATTTATTGCGTTCTAACCAGAAAAATAATAGCTAATAGCTTCGTACACTTTGGCAAGGAAAACGCCCATATTCAACCAATTAGTGTGGTATGCAAACGGGTCCCATTATGCCAATGGACCCTGTAATTGCCTTAAACAGTTTTCCTCAGTTATTCCCATTGGGTACATTCGGCCAGATTATGTACCCATTCATCATCACATGCACAAAATGGGCAGAGCCTTCTACCAGAACTATCAGATATTTTTTGAGCCTTCCAACCTCCCAGTCTAAACTGGGCCATTCCTGATCGCGCTTTCTCCCTTGAACGAATATATATGCCGAGGAGGTATCCTAAACTTAGGCTTGGAACGTTTCCTTCCTTAAAAAATCATTTTCCAATATATCATTTCTTTTCAGGTATCATCAGTGTCCACCGTCTGTGGTGCCTCGGTAGTAAAAACGGGCGTTAAACACTATTCAAAAAAAAAAAAAAAAAAAAAAAAAAAACATATACACCTCTTTACCCCAAACTAATTTCATTTCATTCGATAGGCTCAAGCAGATTTTCGTGTAACATTTGGCCTCGATTTCTTGCCTTCTGATATCCTCTGGCCTTGTTGTAACCTTCTTCGATACGTTTTATTATTTGCATTGCCTCGTTGCCATATTGAACCCTGTTCAATTCCTTCGAGTCCTCTTTCCACCTCTAAAGCCCAAAACGTTGGTGTTATATTTTGTACCTGTTGTCTGTGGCATTTAGCGCGAAGTATGGACTCTCCCTGCATTTACCGTCCTTGTTTCACTATTGACCGTATCTTCAAAACAACCCACCTCCCTCCTGATCCCTCAGTTTGACGCTCCTTTGGAGAGCCCGAGAACCCTTTTCCGAAAATCGATTTGAATTTTATTAAATGTTCAGCTCTCCCTCATCTCCATATTTCGCTTCAATGTAGCAGAATAAACTTAATCATCGCATTGTACATCCTCTCTGGTATATCTGGAACGCGAGTCAGAACACATAGTAACTCATTTAGTTGACCTCGTGTTTTATAATTAATAACAAATAACTGCTTAGTCCATTTTCCACCCACATTAAAGGTTACTCCTAATAATAATAATAATAATAATAATAATAATAATAATTGTATTTCTTGTCCACTGTAGTACCATTTTTTATCTCTACCATACTCGTAGCCATTTTTAAAAGTTATTGTTTTGATTTTGTTAGCATTTACTACCATACCCAAATTCAGGCAGTAATCTTCCAAAATGTAAATGCATTTCTGTAAACAATTTTTGTTAGAGATAAAATAATTAGATCGTCAGCATACAAAAGTATACACAAATAAGAGAAAGGATGACTACTATCTGTAATTAATTTTGTATAGCTATATGAAGAACTTAAAACTTTTAGAAAATAGAATTATTTTTGTTTTGGTTTAAGTCCATTAATTGATATAAACCCTCAGGAACACAAATAAATAATAATGTTGGCCTTAAGAGTTACAAATGGCAAAATAATCCAATCTTCTACATGTACTCATAGCAAATACATTTTACAGAAAGATTTATGTGAAGTAGCCATCAACCTTATATACGGTGAGGCGGAGGGCGCAGGCGTCGCCGCGACCGGCCTGTGTTCACTGTGGGCTGTTATTATTTACAAATCCAGGGTAATATGTTACAATACGACCCCTCTGATATTTTATTTTTAACTTTCGTTTTGGTGTTCGTAAGGAACCATTTGAATTCGTGGACAAATTTCACATGTTTACCTTTAGTATTGCAGGACAGAACGTAATGTTTTATTTATTAAACAGGAGAAGAGTATTTGCTCCTATTTTACTCAAAAAGAAGGCCCAATTAGTTAATTTTAAAAATTATATTATTTGTAAAATATCATATATGTAGAGCTGTAGTCATTAATTTAATGTCGTATAAAAGGGTGTTACATTTGGCGTGTTAAAGTTTATAAATATGTAACGTATACCATATATTCTCAAAACAAAAAATTTAATGTAATTGTGCTTAATGCTTATGATTTAAGAATTCCATCTCTTAATTGAAAAGGCTAATGTTTGGTACGCAACATTTGTTTGTTAACATCTAACATACTTCCTTTGCAAAATGTATACGCTATTTAAACTTATTTGGATTAAGTAGCCACGAATATTTGCTACTTGCCTAACAACTTTATTGTTGATTATGCGTACAATAATATTGCATTAAGGAACATTTACATGTGTTCAGTTGTTTATTCTCAAGAAGTAGCATTAAATTTTCATGTTTAATGGGGATAGTTAAAAATTAGTAGTTTTCTTTTCCGTATTTAAACCCGGGATTATTGCGGCCGAAGAAACTAGAAAGCCATGCACTGCTAATGTGCAGGCTAGATGTTTGGAAGACATTTCAAAATTGCTCAAGAGATCAAAGATTGGAATTTAACAATAGGAAGGTTCTTCATCACAGTGAAATCTATGATAAATAAACACTGGGATCAAACTTATCCTAAAATTATAAAATAAAACTTTCAAGCACATATGAAGCAATTTTGGGGCACATTTGAGTGATGAAAACTTGGAAGCTGGTTCCATAAAAGATTCCTGTTTCACTGCCCAGGACTGACTTGATCTTGTGTTGACTTGTGATGGGTAATGAATCCCTTCCAACAATCCAAAGCGGTAACGTAACCGACTGCCCCCTTAGAAAGCACAAACTCCTCAACAGAAGATTTTGCATGTCATTAGCAATTATCTTAAACTAATGCAGCAAGCATATTCTCGGTAGGTCAAATTCTTATGAGAAATTACCTTTTACTTTTCCGGTAAAATTATTTAGATAAGCATTGTGTCTCCATTAAGTTATCATTAGAAAAAAAAAGTCATATTTACAGTGCGTTGTAGTAGTGCAATGATAATAATGTAAACTACTTCCTCTATAAACATTTTAATTCTTTTAGATAGTTAAATATTATTTCATTAAAGCATAACGAACTTCCTTAGTCAGAAAAAAAATTAACTCTCTGTCTAAGGGCCCCAATTTACCACGTGTAATAAAATACAATACAGAAGAAGCAAGTGTCGCTAAAGTTTAGCACGTGTTGAGAAAACACAAGTTCAGAAGTTCTGAAAACTTGGATGATAAGGTGCATTGAAATGATTGTTATCATTGAAACTCAAAGAACGGAACACAGTAATGCAGTTTAACGTGGGATATAAATGAAGCATTCAAGAATCACTTATAATGCTGTAACTTTAAGGGGGACAAACTTGGATTGGAAAAGAGAAAATATACAAAGAGAACTCAGGCCGGGAAAACGAGGATTCCGAGAAAAGCGGAATTAAGACTCATATAAGGGCAAATAAATGAAACGAGGATGGATAAAGCTTCCTGGAAATCGAGTACGCCAAGCTCAATTATTAAGCTTCATGAGAACAGCAGAAACCAAAAGAAAAAAAAAAAAACAGATATTGGCAACGCAGGTTAGATATCTATAGAATATACATCTCGGAGTAAACAAGCCTTACAAATGCACACAGCAAGTACCGTATTTCAAATTATAGTACAAAACATTGTACAGTTGTTGCCATAACCTTATTAAACAACAAATGAAACATGATAATAAAATGATTTGCCTTTTCAACTGAATTTCAAAGGTATATTTTATACAGATTGAATGGGTTTAAAATATCCAATTACAATTCATCCTCTGACTTTACTACAGTCCGTGATCGTCTGCATATAATAATGTTTTATATAGTGCTTATTTTCTAAATAAACAACAGTTCATCAAATCAGTCATCGAAAGAAATGTTGTGAGATAGAAAATGCAGAGCAACTGATAGTTGGGACTTTGCTTGAACAGACTGTCTATGTTGTTCATTCTCGGGGAAACCACGGTGAATTTAGCTGATACGGAATGATTTTCAGAACCAAGGCAACATACTGTATATTATGCAGGACGACAAAATTACCCTTTTTCAAGTGGTTTGGACTCCATGGGGCGTTAAAGTTAGACGACGCTTCGGATATTGGTGATGGAAATGCGTTCCACATTTTGTCGAGCAACCTCCACAACCCAACAAGAGCAACACACCGTGCAATTTAACTACAAAAGGGGTTCGGATTGTCGAGCGTACATCGGCCGAGACTGGCTTGTTGTGTGCGAAGTATTTTACACGTTGCATGGATCTGTGCCATAAGTTCCTCTGCCGATATTACAGCAGTCTCGAGATGGCAACGTGAACTTGCACAACATGGATGTGTGGGCGAAAGAAAATCCGAAAGCGCAAGCGGCGCACTGTAATTAACACAAGTTCATTGTCAACGTATGGGCTACACTATGACATAACTAATTATAAAATATAAGTACGTACAAGTACCCAGAAACTAGATGTGGTGGATAAACCACCGTTACATATTCGTAATCAGCGAATCGTACTTGGTGATAATCAACATTTTGCTTACCTGTGAATCAATTGGTAATTTTCTTACCGTATGGGCACCAAAAGCATTGGCTGGCGTACCAGTAGGTAGTTGCAGGCGAAGAAAACCTCTTGCAATAGTGTAGCACTGCATGGAGTATTGCTTGGCGGTACTGGGAGGGGGGCGGGGGAGAGACGGTTTCGCTGCAACTTGAACTGGCTCAGCATGCTGTCCATTCAAAGCGAAGCTTCCATAAGCGATCGAAATTTTAACGTGTATCTAAAGTGACCAGATGCACGAATCTAGTAATAAATCAAGATTACATTGCTTAAATTGACTCAAAGTTTTTGAACATTGTTAAACTTGCCCGCTGCAGTGCATTATGAGAAATGAATACGACTGACATCTTTATAAAGTTCCCCGAAAAAACACAAAAACTTTCATCCTTAGTCTAGAACTCTTCTACACCCCAGTAATGTTTACTTTGATAGTTCATAAATGTCTGAAGATGGGATCAGCTCTCTTCCGAGAACAAATTAGGCAAAGACGCTCTTCATCAAGCACATAATTTATAAGCACCCGCCCGTACCTATAGTTCTGTAACATGCATCTCTCTTTGTTCCCATCTTGACTGCACTCTAGTTGTGATGCTGCTACCGAGAGGTAAAATGAGTAAAAATACTTGATGCGGAAACTACGATCCGGTCGGTGTTTACTTGCACTGAAGCAAACGAAATTCCCATTAGTTGTGAGAGGCGCCAGAGAAATATGTGAGTGGAATTTTCCATTCGAATGGTAATATCATCCGAAGGCTGCTCATAAGCTCTCTGTTCGTCTCCGTTTAGATTTTTACCTTTTGCACTTTCCGTCTCCCGGAATTGATTCACTGCGTCATGCGTTACACATGAAGCCACCGACTGCCAGGTAGGTAATCTACTTTGCGACTGCCTGGAATTTCATTAACTTCAACGGAAGAATTTTCCTTGCTATCTATAGATATAAATTGGAAAAAAAACATAGGTCGCAGTCACCTTTGCTTCACCTGGTCAAGCTTACAAATGGCCGGTGCAGAAATTTGTCATTTTGGGTTACCATTTTATTTGATATCCGCCCGTGTTAGATTTAAAGATTTTCCCCTTTTTACATTTTGAAATTACAAAAATAATTAGAGGAAAGTAGAGAAGAAAGCTGATAACAATGATAAACATGCGGTAGTTATTTTCAAACTATTTTTTATATTTTCTGAAAAAGATTCAAAAGTTTTATGAATTTCAGTTCGCAAAATACCAAAATAGTGAAAACAACAAGGAAATTAAAAGCCAAGTAGACAATACCAAACTTGATTGCGTATGTCTTATCAAGACTTTATCCATCAGAAATTTTTCAACCAAATTTCATATTTATACAGCATAGACATTGACACAAGCCAATAGTAGTATAGCAGAGTGGTTTATATTGAAAGAGAACAAGTTCAGTCTTGAAGCGTACTTTATTTTTCACCATACTCCAATGTTTATCCAGATTCGTGATTCTCTCGTGGACATGGGTTTCCTTGAGGCCCTCAAAATACTCGTTTGCTTCATTTCACTTAAATTTTTGTCCAGCTAGAAAGTGTAGAATTTCCGAAACACATGGTAATCCGAGGAAGCGAGATCAGGGGAACAGGATACGGAAGCTCTTCAAATCGTATTTTTCTCAATTTGCTCTGAGAGATGCAGGCGCATTGTTACGGTGAAATAACATCCTTTAGGCTATCGATGTCCTCAATATCTCTAAAGTGATGCGTAGTTTCTCCAGTAATGATTTTTCTCTTCTCCAAATTATAAATCAAGAAAATTCACTTTGCGTTCAAAAAACTAAGCCATCACCTATCAAGCGCAGGAACGCATTTCGCCTTTTTCGAGCCGTGCGGTAGTATTATTTGGTATATGTACGGACGCTCTTTAACATCTCATGTCATCAGCGTCCCATTCTATTCAGGGCGTGATATAGCCTATAAATTTTGCTCAGGGGCCTCTTCTTTCAGGCTTGAGGCTATTTTACGTGCCTTAAATCTAAAAATAGCCATCGCCTCGTTCGATATCGGTTAGATTTTTCTTGAACTTTTGCAAACAGTCGATATATGTTAGCATTTAATTCTCGCTCAGTAGTGAGAAGATCACCACCCACCTTGCAAAGCAGTTATGTGTAAATCATCAGCTGACCTCTGCTAACTCGTGCACTTTCATTCGTCTGTCAGACCGTCATGGGTGGCCGAGGTAATTAAGACGCGGACTCGTGAACGGGAAGTCTGGGATGCGAATCTTACCAGGAACGTCCTTCCTGACTGAGGTTTTTTCCAAGTTTTCCTCAGTTTTCATAAATGGCAAATGCCAGGGAGGTACCCTAAACTTAGGCCTGGAACGTTTCTTTCCTTAAAAATAAATCCTTTCCCAATATATCATTTCATCTCATGCACCATCAGTGTCCACCGCCTCAGTAGTAAAAATAAACTTAAAAAAAATCACCTGTCAGCCAAAATAATGTCATGAACTTTATGGATAATTTCTGGCCCCACAGCATATTTTGGAACTCCAGGATGTGGTGCGTCTTAGATGCTTGCTCTGCCCGGGTAATTTTTGTCATTTCGTAAGAGTTACTCACATGTAAAAAAAAAGTAAAATGTTAATACTTAAAATATAAATAATACCGAGCTGGTTGACTCAAGCAGTAACACTTTGAACTCGTATTTTCGAGTTCAAATCCTGCTACCTGACTGTTTTTCGAGGTTTCCTTCAGTTCATTTTCAGGAAAAATTGCATAGATATTCTTTTCTTCCTCATTTCATCTCTCTGTATGCGTCAGCGTCTTTCTGTGTTTGTGATGTCATCGAAGCGGCCCTGGCCTAGGACTGGTCTCTCATTCAGGGAGTTCCTCAGTATGTGTGTGTACGCATCCAGAGGTAATTAGCTAACCGACAGGCTACTGAGCCGGGCATTAGTGAAAGAAGAAGAAATACCCAAAATAATATTGAAAAAAATATTTTCAAAAAAAGTTTTATGTAGTGAACTCCCTTGGGATCAGAATATATTCATGAGAATATATTAAGAAATTTATATCAATTGAATGAATTCTTTGAAATATACAAAAAAGGGGGGATCACACATCAACGATTCACAGCAAATTAAAATATTTTCCTTTACAGGATAATGTATTGGACATTGTAATCTTAGAGAATGCGTAGAAGAGATTCAACGCTATGTAATGTTACGTCAAGAACTAAGGGACAGCAGTAGTGAATTCAATTGGAATATAATTCCAACAATTTTGAAAATTTTGCCGGCATATATTTTCAAATACCTATGTGTAAAATTGGCTTAACATTCACTTTGAATACAGAATGGGGATTTAGAACCCTGGCAAAGGAAACTAGAAAGTCATTCTTTTCTCATCAATTGAATTAATTCATTCACTTATTTCCAACTTTATGTAAACATAGAGTTGATAGTCTTGATGAACAACTTTAGAAAACTGTTCACAAATGAAACATCGCTGGTAGTTTATTCTGCGTGCACTCCACATTTATATTTCCATTATTTTTTTAAAAAATGTAACATACGAATAGCAATCAATAGCTGAAAATTCTGATATCTTTTAGAACAACCGAAGGAAAATATCATCCTATGTATTATCAGAATATAAAAACGACACTTCGTAAACCAATGCCAAGCAGCAAAACTACACCTGTATTTAGAAAGTAAGAAATAAATCAAAATGTCTTAATCCCTCTATGCTTCTAATCCTAACCCTAAATCATCTACCTGTTTCAGTTCGTCCAGGAAATTAACGCTGAGGGTAGGATGAAAAACCAATAGGAGGAAGGGGTTTAAGAGATGAAAGAGGAGTGAGTGTTTCGGTTACTATGTAAGCTGATCTCCACGTAAACACAGTCTTTTTTCTAAATGAAATTGTTTAGTAATTCGGCTCATTAGTCATGAAGGAAAAGGAAAGAAACTCTTTGACACATTAAACGATATTTAGAGCTCTTTGTCTCTCTACCTTCAGTTCGCAACACATTGTCTTTAGAGGCTTTGTAAAATGAGGAAAACTGCATCCGAATCTTTTTCACGTGAATTTTAATTACCCTGTATTCTGTTGTGGCACAAATAATCTGTAGTCTTTAGAAAAATAAGAGAATTAACAGCAAGGCAATGCGTTATAATGCATAAGCCCGAAATCACCAGTCTCTCTGATGTTTTAATCGACTATTAATTATTTCCTCGCACTGAAAAGACGGTTAAGTTCAGGCCCTGACAAGTATCAATCATTGACACGCTCAACAGAAGAATACTTGCCGAGTGCTTAGCTAAGTTGGAGCAGTTCATATTACATAGCAAGCGCGAAAGAGTCGCTTCGTCAAGTGAAAGCACGATTAGAACCGAGACTCTCTAGTGTTGAAACTCTAGATATTTAAATATTCTAAAACGCAGTAAATTAATTACATAAAGCGGTGGGTATATTTTGTATGGACAGCGATGATGAGCTGTCTGAGTATCTTGTTTCCTAAAACGACAATGTATTTCATTTATACTATTCCCTAAAATGATAAGGAAACGTGTTATTTGCAATTACCGCCATTGAACGGTGTTGGTGACCGCAACTAGCAACATCATCTGCATTACATAAAAGCCGTGCGTGTGATTAATACCTGGCTGGTTCTCCTAAATAAGCCTGCCTACTAAATCCAGCCCGTTATCACTCACGATAGAATAAATCCTTCTCCCTGTGGACTTCATTGCGCAAATTAGGTGTGGCTGAAATAACTTTTGCTAGAATATTTTCAACGAACTCTTAGGCACAACACAAATTAGCAGTAAAAAGAACAAAACAAAAATAAAGATATCTTTCGTCTTATTATTTTCGAATATATATGGTTAAAAACAATCCTTGCACTGTTCACAGTCATATAAAGGTTGTGCTGCTTGAAACATAAATACACACCGTGTTCTATTCAGCCATCTGCCGACCAGAGCGCGGGCTAACTCACCAGTTCTCCTGCGTTATCAATCCATAATCTACCCACTAAATGTCCTGTTGCAAGCATTCAGTTGGCGTTTTGCTTGCTTTTGCTTGCTTTTAATGTACAAGTGACTATTACTGTGTGTGAACTAAACTTAGCATGTGCCACCCCATAAGTTAACACTGGAACAGAGAATACTTGCGTCTGATGTGTCAAAAAATCAATTTTAGTAATATGCTCCATTGTTCCGGCTACACAACAGAGCGTCGGTCCTGGTGGAGCAGTGGTAAGCATACTTGCTTCCTAAACCCAAGATTGCGGGTTCAATCCCTGCCAGGATTGACGGATTTTTTTCCAGTGTAAAAATTCTAAGTAGGACTTCAAGCCTGAAAGAAGAGGCATCTGAGCAAAATTTGTCGGCCGTTTCACGCCCAGAGTTGAATGGGACGCTGATGACCTGAGATGTTAAAGAGCGTCCATAAATAAATCAATTAAAAAAAAATAAATAAGGACACCGCGTTAATGGATCAAATTCATAATGGTTGTGTTCACCGTGTAAAATGTTGCATTGTCTTTGAGGAACGACACAATGATTCACACTTAAGATCCTCATATTTTTCTGTGTATATCTCTTGGTTCTCTTTTTATGTACACGCTGTATAAAGCGCACATAAAACAACACGAAAACAATAAAGAAAGCAAACATAATGCTATTTACTAAAACCTAAGCAAGTTACATCACTAAATATTTTAAAGAAAAACAATATTGCATATATAAATAATTAAACAATGCACTTAGATATTAATGTTATTTTAATTTATTTAATTTTATCGTTAAGTCTAATTACAAAATGAATGATTTTATAAAAGTAAGCTAAAAATAAATAATTTCATCAGATATTGGTAGCGAAAAATAAGTGCGATATTGAATAAATTATGGGAAAAATTGAGGAATAGGAAACGGTGGATTTGAAAATAAATATAAAAGTGTCTAGTAGAACATACGGAATTAAAACTAAAGAAATAGGAAAACAGGAAAAAATGTTCGCAGTTTATACAAGTATTTAGTAGATATGACAGACATGCATCAAGTAAAAAGAACAAAAGCGGAGTAGCCTTAGAAAAACAAGTTATAAATAGATTTAATCTAAGCTGCTGCCGAGTGAGACTACGAGAAAACGAAAATATGGAATATATGAATCAATAGTGCGGGGTTTTATTACCTGCATGCGAGCTCTAGAAGCTGACAAAAAAAGAAAATTCAAATATTAGAAGTGGCTGAAACGCAGTTTATATGAAGACATCATAAAATATTAAAAGAGAGGAGATAGAGAAGAGCGAGACAGGAAGTGAGCACAATAGATGGTATTTTAAAATAATATTAACTTGACAAAGTCTTGGGGAAGAAGGAAAAAAGTAGAGTTTCGAAAGAATTGTTAAAATCAAATTATGGCATATGAGATAAGAGACCTTTGTAATTGGTATTATGGAATACAAAATGCGAGATACAGTAGTAAAAAATAATATACATACATAATTAGCAGACTTTAGTTCTAAACCTTGTCCGGTTTACGTCTCGGATACTAAACGTGTTACAGCTGGTGGCGTCGGTATTTCAGTCCGGTTCCTAAAACATGTATACTAGCTATGCTAAAATTGTTGTCTTCTTTTCTCGGCTAACAGTCTTTGTATCGTGAAAAGAGATTCTAATTTACACTTAAGTTTGCCCACCGCAATATTTTTTACGTTTCCTTCACATTACTTAACCTCACTTGTGGTATTTCGAGAGCGATTTTCTTACCGAAAGTTTATTTTGCGCCAATTTTGTCTAGTTTTCCTTTAATAAAATTGCACCTTTATTATGTTTTATTAAGTTATTTATTTAACCAGTGAGTCGCAATAAATTCAAAATTCTGCGCAATATCGCAAATTGCAGTTATGGAATGTTAAAATTGGTCAGGAAAGTTCTGATTAAACTTTGCTTGCACGTAATTATCTGAATCAAATGTAAAATGACGTTTATTAAAAAAAATGTATGCTGCAGAGTAAAATCTTTAACCACATTCGCGAATTCATATATACTGCAGTCAGACGGGCAGCATTAGAAAGGTGAGCGCAGTTGAAGTAAAGGTACCGCAGGCTGCGGCAAATCTAGAAGCCGATGCATAAAACACAGCATGGGCGGACAAAGATTATAACTAAAGCTATATATTTATATATCATTAATTACAAGTAATTACCTCATTATTTATAAGGTATGCTAAGTACAAGTTGGACGTAATATTCATATCCATTTTCGTGAAATAATTGCTTTGGTAAACATTGTTTCTATGGCAAGTAGATATGGTATGTACATATGTATACATTTACTTTTATCTTATTTCAACATGACTACTATTCATTTCAAAGTACTGTGTCAAATCCATAAAAATTCTTAAATCATATTTTTATTTCCATTGTTTATTTCAGACTATGCCTACAGAATGATGCACGAACAGCTGCTATTGTCAGTGCTTTACTACACGCAGATGACTTGGAAATGTTGATGGCATTGAGCATTGCCTCATTTTACGTTAAATGTGAGAGAATGCCTCAACTGACGATTTCCCAGCAGACAGACAGAGGTTCACATCAAATATGCTCATTATTTGACCCTCTTGAGACTTTTTGGCTTCGGTGTTTATCAAGTCACGAGTGTACAAAACCAAAGTAAGAGTTTTTCAGGGCCTGTAGAATGCTACTCGAGGAAAATGTGCAGTGATTTTAGGTGACATGCTTTCAAACGCCCTTCGGGCTGCATTTGAACATTGGAAAGAAATGGATGACAGTCGTGTTGAATTAAGATATAAGTGAAAGTATGCATAGGTACATATCATGTTGATTTTAAATACAAAATACTTCCTTTTCATGAAAATGGATCGAAAATCCTGAAGATGTACCAGTTACATATCCGTAAGTTCTTAATGTATGAAAGCAGCCAATGCAAGTCGTTAATTTAGACTCAAATAATAATCGTAAAACTGTTGTCTCATAGAACTAACGTTGATTTTTTTTATTTACGGACGCTCTTTAACATCTCAGATCATCGGCGTCCCATTCTTTTCAGGGCGTGAAATGACCGATAAATTTTGCTCGGTGGCCTCTCTTTCAGGCTTGAGGTTCTTTTTCGTGCCATAAATATACGACACGGGACCCACGGCTTTACTCCCCTTCCGAAGGAAGCCATTCTTAGGATTTTTACGCCCCGAAAAAAATCACCGATCCTGGCCGGGTTTGAACCCGCGATCTTGGGTTTAGAAGACAAGTATGGTTACCACTACACCACCAAAACCGACATAGATCTAGCGTGAATAGGCATACTTGTACATACAACACTAAGGTCTGTTTTTGATCGCTTTAGGCAGTCCTTACAATGTTCAACAATATGCCGTGCATTTGATGGTGTAATCGCGTTTTAAGAATTTAATGAGCAATTGTTTCTGGACGGAATCAGAACTTAGTGTGTTCATATCAACGCATAAGACCTAACACAAAATACAAAAACACACGAATTTTTATATTAAGCCGGGAATGCACCCTACAACATTCGTAGCCTTTTCATTTCACTACAGTTTATAAAACTTGTTTTAGGCTGATTTTAGCACAACATGAAACATAAGACCAGTGCTTAATTCAAACTTGTGGTTCAAAATATCATAAGTTAAATAATGTTCTTTAAAATGATAAAGAGAGCTCAGATATGAACTTTTCACTATATTTTTGTGTTAACAAAACATCACATATCATGTTTGCCTATTATGTTATCAATTTAATCACTTATTATATTTAAAATCTACAAGAAGTTTAAAGAATTTTAAAATTATTTTTAAATCTTCTGCTTGTTTCGCCTAATGCCGCTAATCGTCGTGGTCTTTTTTCGTTCATTTCATTCATTTCTGTCGATCTGAACTTAATATTTATATAAACACAGATTTAAACATTATGGTTGCTTCTTTATTCGTGTGGTTTGTCATGGTCAGAGTTATTATTATTTTTAAAGCTAATATGGTTAATTCTAATTTACGTTCAGTGTCAATTAAAATAACACATAACATTTCAAAATATTTCAAATTCTAAATTCTCTTATACGTTTTGTGAACATACCTTTACCGGTGGATGGCGACGAAGGCATACACATTCCAGCCTCAAGGACAAACCATAAATATGAAATTTGGTACCAATGATAACAGCACTGACACAGTACTCCACATGATTCAAAGCTGCAAAAATTTTGTTGCACATTCCCTAACCAGTGAACAGAAGGTATGGAATGAAATGTGCAAGAAAGATTGCTTATAATGTCTTCACTAAACTTCCAAAGGTTGATGGATGTAGCAACTTTTGCTATTACACCACACCCAACAAAACTCATAAACCATCCAAGATGAGTTGTGTTTCGAAAAAATATTCCTTCTCGAAAGCAAATGCACAGAAATTGGAGTATGAAAACCTATTAGTGACTGGTTGCAGGATAGAAAGGATAACAATAAATGGGGCGTATTGTGGCACTTAACGTTTTGAGTCTTTTTCGAAAAACCGAGATGATGATGTCCAGAAATAGAAATATCAAAGCTGCTACTTTTACCCAAACTCTGGTGACTTCTTCCTGTTCTCTCAAGAGATATATATCATCACTGTAACCTATCAAGTAAGCTAACAAAATAGTCAAAGGAAGCTGAAAATAACTCAGTTGGAATACCAGCAGCACCTTTGATAAGAAATTGCAGCAGGATCGTAAGGTAAGGTAAATGAAGGGTAAATTTGAACTGACCAAAGATGTTATAACTACGAGCATAATTTATTCTATTCTAGAGGACTTTAGTTATAAATCCTACCCAGAAACAACTGGGCGTATCAAGCAAGCGGCGCCCATACTTCAACTCAGCTTCCCTCCTGCTCATGTACTAGAATGTCACTGCCTGAACTTGTTCCCTACCGGTCTTACGCCAGTATACATTTAATTGGAAAATATGGTTAGGCAATTAATTTAGAGCAGTGCTTTTTTATGAATCTACTCGATATGTGTGTGCAGAATTTATTCACAACTTTTCTGGTCAACTACCTCCTTGCAGAACTGCAATTGACGATATTGTGCACAACTTTTTGAACTAAGTACTGGTTCAATGCAAAATAAAACGCGTATTGCAACATAAGAAAGATGAAGACAAACATTGGCCAACAAAATTATTTCCGAAATTAGCTCAAGTAGGGGCTTCGGCATGTAAAGGAAAACGTTAGCATGAAATCAGAAACATTACGAAAACCGAACTGAATAGTGCAAATAAGAATATGTTATCACAGTGTCTGTTTAGTTTATCGTCTTCTTTTAAATAAGATCGTACACACTATTTAAGAAGCGGATTTGAAGTATGTGCAGCATGCTTAAGAGCCAAGACCTAAAATACCCCGTGAGCGGACAAGTTTTACAACAAAAGGTAGATATGTATTCCTTAATGCCCTAACCGCCAATATAAAGATTTTTGAAGTAGCAAGTTGACTGTCATAGGTGTGTAAGTAATAATGACAAAATAATTTGGAGTGCGCCGACTTCTAAAGTTAACAGTTAAATTTCTCAGGATGAGAAAAATATATCTACAGAAGAAAAATCTCACATCCAAAAAATTGACACAAACATCAAACTGAGATAAGCACTGGGTTTATAATTCCAGTTTTTACAAAACATAGTTACATATTTTTGTCCAAAACATTTAACATGCATTCATCGTTATTTATGTAAGTAATAAATGTATAATGCCGTACTTAATTTATTGATTTGCTCCCCATTGTTTACGCAGCATTCACAAATTCACTCAAACTTTCATACTTATGTTACCTGGCACTTATAAAAAATGTCGAATTTTCTTTGCAATATGGTTCATTCGCATTCTCGTATACCGGCATATTTTATTTATAATTTTGGTCAACTTTTAAAAATAACGTGTTTGATAACAAAGCAGCATCACACTATCCAAAGTCAGCCCTGGTGGTGTAGTGGTAACCATAATTGCCTCCTAAATCCAAAATCGCGGGTTCGAACCCGGCCAGGACCGATGGATTTTTTCGGGCGTAAAAATCCTAAGTATGGCTTCCTTCGGAAGGGAAGTAAAGCCGTAGATCCCGTGCCGTACATTTACGGCACGAAAAAGAACCTGAAGCCTGAAAGAGAGGCCTCTGAGCAAAATTTGTCGGCCGTTTCACGCCCTGAGTTGAATGGGACGCTGATGACCTGAGATGTTAAAGAGCGTCCGTAAATAAATCAATCAATAAAAAACACCATCCAAAACCTAAAAACAATACAAATGCTATAAGCCGAAGTCTCGTTCTGTAGAGTCTTGGACAATAACCAGCAATCTGGAAACGCGATGCCTGCCTTTGTAGAATCGAAGACTGCTTTACAATTAATCTGAACAGGCAAAGTAAATAACGCCGCAAGGGTTCGGTAAAGATTTAGACCTGTTGAATATAAAACAGCTTCAGAATGCATCCCACTTGACACGCGAGCCATGATGTTATATGAAAGAGAAACTTGAAAAATGCAAATATCTGGAACTTCTGTAGCAAATGCTGAAATATTTTTTGATGCTAAAAGAAAACAAATTTCAATACCAGCAGTATTATGATTGTATACACACGCACACACACATATACACAAAACAGAAGTTAAACCCTGAAATATTGTCTAGTACTAATATAAAACTAAATTTTAGTATTAGCGGCACATTGTGATTGCGTGTATATTTAACATAAATACCTGCAGAATACCGAAGTCAAATCCTAAAATATTTTCTGGTAGTAAAATAAAATCAAAATTTCAATATTAACAGTGTTATGATTATGCGTATATTTTACAATATAAATACACATCTAAAATCGAAGTCACCGTCTATACTGAATCACTGACATGTATTAGGTATTTGATTTAGAAATGCATAATGTAAGCACAGTGAAGTACATTAAGAGAAAATGAAATTGAAGAGTGCCAAAAAACGTACACACACATTTATAGAAGATATCTTTTTAATACGAGTATATTTCAAAGTTGGACCGAAAAACAACAGTAATGTGTAGTATGATGTTCTGTAAACAGACGTGACTTATATACATTATGATAGCGTTGCTGCGCGATAGGTAAATCAACAACGAACAAATGAAGCTAGAATTATCGTAAATTAACAATGAACAAATGAGGCCAAGAATATCGCATGATGTTCTGTAAACAGATGTGCCTCACATTACATTATGCTAGCTTTGGTACAACAAAATGGAGGCAAGATTATCGATTGAACAGATGTGTGGGTTGTCATCTACGGGTTAATTAAACTATTCTTTTTGAAGGAACAGTAACTGGCCCAGTGTACCTGAACATAATACGCACATCCATCTTACCCGTCATTCATACACTCTATAGATACGAGGAATTTTACTTTCAACTGGATGGTGCCCCACTACATTACCATCGTGATGTACGTGCATACCTTGATGACAATCTTCTAAGGCACTGGATAGGACGAAGGAGTGCGATTGAGTGTCCACCGCGTTCTCCGGATATAACTCCGTTGAACTTCTACCTATGGGGAACTCTTAAGGACGTTGTATACGTAGTACACTGGCAGCACTTCGGCAAGAAATTGAAACGCCATGTGCTGCAATCGCTGACGTTGCTCAATCAGTAGTTCAACGTACTCAGAAGTGTATCGACGCCGGTGGTGGGCATTTTGAGCAACTGTTGTAACTGTAAAAGTCTAAGATGATTAGTGATCATTTTCTGTTTGTGTGAATTTAATTTAATTGTGTTAACACAGTTTTTTCTTTGCTTGAAGTGTGTATGCAATTTTTGGCACCCTCTGTAGTTTCAGGTCAATATGAATTATATATTTGAATAAGTAAGATACTATTAACACAAAAAGTACGATTGATTGCTGTTTAAAATTTATCTAAATACCAATAGTATTTTGTAATATTTTATAAGAATTATCTGTTTTAACTATACTAATTTTAATTTTTATTTAATTATTACGTTTTTAAAATATCAGATTTTAGTGTTGTGTTAATTTTATTGGAAGAGGATTCATTTTTAACATTAAATAACTTAAAACATAAAAAGGTGAGATTTTATGTTTATGTCTGTGTTTCTCTACTGTTCCGAAAGTTAAATTTTAAATTATTTAATTATTTATATATTTTGATATAAGCGAATTGTATGTTAAATATTGCCAAAATATTACCCATTATATTTTAATTGGAGGCATTCTTGACATTGGCTATAAAGTCTAGAAATATTGCACATAATTTGGATGTAGTAATTTTAGTTTCGTCTATCTTGTTATATATTTTAACGAACACATATTAAGTACAGGTGCTTGGTTTATGTCGCTCTTGGCATACAGAGTCGATCCTGGTGGTGTAGTGGTTACCATACTTGCCTCCTATATCCAAGATCCGGGTTCGAACCCGGCCAGAACCGATGGATTTTTTTTTTCGGCCGTAAAAATCGTAACTAAGTATGGCCTCCTTCGGAAGGAAAGTAAAGCGGTGGGTCCCGTGTCGTACATTTACGGCACGAAAAAGAACCTCAAGCTTGAAAGAGAGGCCTCTCAGGAAAATTTGTCGGCCGTTTCACGCCCTGGGTTGAATGGAACGCTGATGACATGAGATGCTAAAGAGCGTCCATAAATAAAGCAATAAAAAAATGACGTACAGTGTGTTAAAATGCGGTGAAAAATATTTCTAAGCTGTAGTACAAAATTTATTCAAGGATTTTCAGAACTTTGGAAAAGTATCTTAAAATGTTTATAATGACTATTTCACTCGTGTGACGTCGTCTTAATATTCACCAATGAAACGAAAGAAAATTTTGCATTTTGATCATCACAGCGGGATTACGGAGTGAAATTATCGAGAAAATAAATTATGAAATCCGTTTTATCACGCGACGTGAATTTGTCTTGTGGCCAGTGTAGCCAACTCTATATCTCCACTATATAATTTTTGAGCACACATCACCGATCACTTTTGCTAGAGACGGTGAGGAATTGGCAACAAAAAGCATGGACAATCGACAATCATAACGCAAAATGGACGGTTCTTCAAAGCGTTTTGGTGATGCGTCAAATGTGCAAATTTATCATTAGGAATTCCAAGTCACAGAATGCAAAGAAAACATTGTCTGTTTTTTTTTTCCTCAGTTGGTATTACAAAATCGAACGGTAGCGATTGTAAGAGTCGATTTTTGTCCATTTCTGTCTCACGGTTTCTGAATAGAATACTTATTCATCATAAGTATAACAAGTGTTAATATTCTATGCGCAAATTTCGAATATATCGACATATGGCAATTACAACTCTCTGACTTTTTCTTAGTGTTTTATCCTTTTCTGCTTTATTAATTTGTTAATTATATATGTATATATAATATATTTCTTATTCTATTCATGAAATAGTCTTAAACCCATATTTGCTCTTCCCTATTGGCATTACTGACAATCGGCATTCTGCTGTCGCAAAATTGCTTGAAAAGGTTAAGTGCAAATATAAAATTATTACAATTTTTAAGCCAAATTTAGAGGAATTATATTGAAATTCTTATTTTATTGGTGAAATAGTCATACGTATTACGAGAGGGTCTGAACTTTCCAGATAAACTCGCACGTTCGTTAGTTTATCGGTAATCTCAGACCCTCTCGTGATGTTAATTGTGATAAAGTATTAACTGAGAGTAATTTGTCTTATTTCAGGTAGCTTACATGGGGTAAGGAAAAAAAACTAACGACAGAATACTATTATTTTTACTATTCCGATTTTAATTCTAACAATAACCTAGGGGCGTGCGCCGTATAAGGGTAAAAAGACACAAATTTTTATATAAAAATCTATTGTGAAATTTTTTCTCTCCTTCCTTTTTTCAGTGTAACATATTATCTATAATGATTCAAAGTTTAATAAGAGCATTCCCGGTTCTGTTAACATTTGTGTATATTGGACAGTTTGAGAAAAAGATTTTTGAGAACATTCTACTATTTGTTGTATTATAATTATTAATATTCAAATTAATATTAACCTTATTTAAATTATTATTACTATCATTATTATTCAATTAATTATAGCAAACGCAGAGTTGTCAGAATCATAAAAATTAATATTTTTCTTTCTTTTAGTCTTGGGAGGCAATTTTCTATTGTTTTTATCTGTGATTTGGGATCTAACAGCAACAGGTTGCTTTGACCAGCGCATTATTTTCATCTCGTAACCATAATTAATAACAATTTTTGGAGAAACATGCGGGAAAACATTAATTGCACATGAAATCAAAAAAGTATACTACTGATATTTTCAAAACCAGAACACTACATGAATCTTTACATGGGAATCATCAGGTGCTTTAAAAAGGAAGAAGTGGAAAATAAAATTAAATAAACAGAAATAGAAACCGTGACATTATTTAAAAAAAAAGGTTACTTATAAAATTAGAAGTGCAATAGAAACAATATATTTGAAAGAAAAGGGAAAGACAAACTTCATGTAAGAGTAAAACATTGCAAATAGCGTACAAAAGCAGTGAATGTATCTAATTTACATTGAAGTATTATGACTGCCTGACAAATAAACGTTTGTGTGTGAAACATGAAACTTCTAAATACATTTCATGTTCTCGTAATTACAGTACAGGGAAGACGATATTGATTTTGAGAAGGAAACGCCGAAGAGAAATAATGGAAAATGTTTATTCCATTTAAATTAATTAAATGTTAGGGCAGTTTTTCGCTAATATACCCAAATTTTAGTACACTATGTATTGATTTATGCTTCAATTGATATTTGTTATTTTATTACTCTTTATTTTTTGTTTTACAATTTGTGTATAATTTTTACACCCCTTTAAGTACGTTCTTTCTTCATATTTCTTCTAAGATTTTGATTATCATTAAAAAATCTTTCTCAAACGGTTAAGGACACTTAGTAGAGATATAATGGCAATTTTTGTGCCGAACCTCAACAGAATACAAGCTGAGAATTCTGGAAAACTGTACTGTCTATCCAAATGAACATTTTTCCACTTATTAAGCAATTATTTCTAAAGTATACACTTTTTAGATTTTAACTAACGCTAATTGTTAACATTTTATTATTATTTTAATAAACCAGAAAAAAATATTAGTTTTTAATATATTTGCCGCTTTAGGTGCACTTTTTCCGTAAACTATTAAACCCAGTGTCCTAATATTTTAAAATGAGCTTGAAAACATGTTAATTAACATTAATGATGAAATAATATCCAATATAAAGCAAAAGTTTAATGCTGTTATTTTATTCAAACTTCAAACCATATACCTACATATATATTTTTTTTTCCAGAACTCTGGTGCATGCTTAAAAGCTTTCACTTGTGAAAAGTGTTTTGCACATACACCAAAGAATGCATAGCTCTATCTTACATAGTTTCTAAGGAAAATTCACCTATAGTTAAAAAATATGCATGTTACGCAAAATGACAAAAAGATTGTGTGTTGTGTAACAGCATGGTGGCCATTTTTAAATTGTCATTTAAACAATTTAAATGACGCAAACACACAAAAACTATATATGCATAAAACCAAAAATGTATTTTTTGACACAAAATCTGAAAGCAATGGAGAAGGGAGGTGTTGTAGCCAGGATGTCAAATTTAAATGCCCATTTAAATCCATTTAATGCCGCAAACACACAAAACTATATATTGGTATAATCTGCAATTTATGTAGTTTCATATTATGTATAAACGAAAAACTAATTTTTTGACACAGAATCTGAAAGGAATGAAAATGGGGCGTTGTAGCCAGAATGCTACATTTAAATGTTCATTTAAATCCATGTAAATACCACAAACATACAAAGTCTGCATACGGGCATAATCTATGTAGTTTCATATTATGCATAAAACAGAAAATACACTTTTTTTTTTACCTAAAATCTCTTCTAAATATCCTTAATAAACATTCAACACTCGTGAAGTGTTTCCCCTGGCAGTTACATGGATAACCGTCTTACTTACCGAGCTGAGGATCCGTGCGAGCAGAGGAGAGTTGCTGTGATGCAAGCAGAAGCCTGTGCGCTATGATTACTGACGACTTTGCGGACGATTTTGCTCTATAGCATACGTTCCGCTTAATGAATGGAGTGAAAGTCAACCAAACCGCTAGGCGCTACCCTCTGCATCGACGGGCATGCGTCTGCTCCTATACATGTGCGGCCTGCATCACTCCCATTGAGCTTGTCGAGGCAATGTATGTGGATTAAAATCTAACGTTCCCCCAAGCGTTACCTGGGACACCCAAACGACGAGTGGGAGAGGTAGAGGGGAGAACGACATAGAGGTGGAGGGGGAAATAGAAGGAGAGCGAGAACGAGTGGAAGAGGATGCACAATACATGTATACGGCTGCATGGAAAAGTGATTCACGTACAGTCGAAATCCATAAGTCATTTCATTACGTTATAACAGCCGCATAAACAGAAACTGAGTAACTAAACGAGTGGTAATTTATACAGCAAAGTGCATATTTTAAATATTCTATAACAATTTTTCTCAACCTATGGGTCCCGACTCACTGTTGGTCGGTCGCGAAGAGCAAGGGAGGCGCCGACAAAAATGTATAATTTAGTATGGAAATAGAATACAAATACCTTATAAATCTATTTCCTTTTGATATTTTCTTTTTAATTAAGTTCTTTACATTTCTAGTATAATTTTTGATAATCACCTTGAATCAATAATGAATACATTAACTTATCAGGCACCGATTAATCATTTCTTCAATTACCGTGTCAACATCCGATTCTCTTCTCCTTTACTTGTGGAAATGGATTAATTTTGCCTGGAACGGTAATATGTGCATTTCAATAATAACATTAGTCATCTAATTATTTAAATTTATAGTCAATAATAATTTGAAAATTAATTTGTTAGAAATTGTATATAAAATTATTCACGCAACGAAACAAAACTAAACATACACATTATCCAATTATTAATGCTCAGTCTTTAGTCGTTCTTCATTCAATATTGATTGAATTTTAGTCTTAAGTTTATAGCGATAGACATGTGGCTTAAATTGCAATCCCGGGAGCTTATGCAGAAACAGCAGATTTAACAGTAAAATCACAATACATTTCAGCAAGTGCTTAATTATAATACTTTGTTTTTTTTAATAACAAGTTTATATTTATAAGAATGCACTAACTTAGTTTATTGGTCCCGTGATGTTTAAAAGACCTTCAAAGTGAGTCCCGGACCTAAAAACATCATTTATTCAATTTCAGTACCATTCACAATGTTAATATTCAAGAAACACTTGTGTGAATTTTCAAACCTTTATCATTTGTATTTCAATTTTAATAAATTTAAATCACAATACAGTGCCCTGTACAAAATTTAGATTCTCTAGGACATATCTATTTAGAATTAAATTTTTCTATTTATTTTATACTGCTGTCGTTAAAAAAAGCTCTTGCTAAAGAGTTTTCAAAGATTTTACTCTTGAAAACAATAACGAAAATAGAACATTATTATCTTTTTGAGCTTATTTCAGATTTAGGGTCACCATTTTTATCAATGAAATTAATTTTTATTTTTTTTATTGCAATGCTATGATTAACATGTTGTCGTAAGTAATAAAATGGCACACAAAAGCTTAATTACGTTTTAGTTAACATATTAATGACTTCTGTATAAAATTTGAGGCTAATGTAATAAAAACTATAAGGAGAGTGCTATATATAAGGAGAGTTTTAAATGTAGGAAAGTACAGAAAATTAAATATGAAAAGAGAAGCATTTAACACTTTTTATCTTTACTCTGTTCTAAACTGCCCTGCACCGTATGTTGGTCACTTTGCAATTTGGACCTCCTGGTACATTTCCTAGATCATTTGTTAGTGTCAGAACTGCATTTCTTTTTTTTCTTTTTCTTTTTCTTTCTTTTTTTTTTTTTTTTTTTTGGCAGACAAGATGCCGATCTCACTGTTCACTTAGAATTTCCGGTGCGTTAGCCGTGCTCAAGGACTGGCCGTTTGTGCCTAATCCCCTAATGGAGTACCTCGAGTATGAAGGGATGAGATGTAAACCAAATCCAGGGGATTGTAGATCAGCCCGACGTCTGCGGAATTCCATCTCCAAGCAGTTCGAGATTCTCAGAAGGACCGCCTCTATAGCAGACCCGAGGCAGAAACCTCTCCAAAGCGCAAGTCACCTTACCGCACACCGCACCATTCGCCTGACGTTTTCGACACGGAAACAGACGAGCGGAAAAGTTGTGTAAAGCATTCGCCTAAGCCATCAGGGTAAACCGCATAAAGAACCCGAGTGCTACCTCCTTAGCCACCTCCTCGGCGTGTTTTTTATAACTCTTGATGCACAATATACGGCACTGTTTCTCAAAGCATGGGAAACTTCCTGTGTTTTAGAACACTCTATACTAAACTCAGCTACAACTTTCAGGACTGCCAATTTTGGACATTTATTCCTGTTGACATTATGGAGCTTTCATTAACATTTTAAGTTTTTTTGGCGTAATGTTCCAACAGGGAGTCTGCTGCCAGTATTTGAAAACATAGCCTTAATTAAGCAAATGGTTATTCTGACCGTGAAAATCTTATTGTGTGACTTACTATGTATTTAAAACCATTAAACAGTGTCAAAAGTATGCATTTCTAAACCCCTGAGCACAGGTATGCCTGTTATACACTTAGGCAGATGCTTTTAAAAATGGCCCTTGCAGCATTTAAAATAACTTAAACGAATGAAATTATAATTTTATATGCAGGAATAATAGAAATATTTCATTATACAACAATTTAAAATTAACTTTTTTGATCCAATTCACTAACAATTCACAGAAATGTTTCTTGTGAAAAACTACTCTTAGCGGTTCTAAACACAACTTAAATTGTGTTATTTAAATCAAGTGGCCATAAATAGACTCCTGAATTTAGATATCTATAACCATGAAGGTTCAAAACACGACTCTTAGTACAGAATTTAAATTGTAGTTTATATTTTAAAACATATACTTTATATTTTGTATATTTCAATATAAAATGAATTTATCAGAATTTCTCGTGTTTGAGAGTTTCAAAATCTGTCCCACTGAACACCAAAAATCCAGTATTTTATCCTTCTCCGCATTTTTCCGGTATTAATTTAACATTAATTTGTCAAAATTGCATTAACATTATCAATTACTAAAGTAGGTACTGTAATAAATACTATAGCAATGTACGTCATTCTTTGAGTGATACATTTGAATAGGAAATCATATTAAGCGCATCAGCGTAATTCATTGCAATAATGTATAATTATGTAGTTCATTATAACTTTTCAAATCTGAAATTCAGGTAATGTTTAATTACGCTAATAATTGTCAAAAATATTTTGAAAATATAGAAATCATTCGTAAATTGTTTTGAAAAGCAAGGAAAGTCAGTATGATGTTATATTTACTATACATCAATTATTATTATTATTTTTATTATTATTATTGTTGTTGTTAAACCGTATTGTTAACTGCAGTTTCTTGCACAGCGCATTAGTAGACCAGAGATAGGCTCAGATCTTAAGCACTTTTTTTAATTACAGCCCATTTTACATAAGAGTGTTTTACGGTAAATGTAATTTGGATTTTATTTGGGACTTCTCTTTCTTGAAAAATAGTCAATATTTTCCTCTTTCACCAGCCTAGAGCACATCTAACTGTGTCTTACAGCACTGGAGGTCATATATCTATTTTCAATTAGCTCATGCGGCTTGTCAAAGTTTTAAAAATAAAGTAGGAATAAAGGTTATATGAACTTCTGGGAGAAGCCAGTCGCTAAGGCCGCACAGTTCATGTGCAGGTAGCAGATTATAGTTAGTATGAGGAATATTTTGTCAGCGAGTGGTTGTGCGTTCCTGTGTTTTTCTGTGCTTTAATTGTGTATAAATTTTGTGCTAATTGTTCTTGTAGTTATGTCACTATATACATATAGCCAAAGGATGGGCTTTTACTAACTAACGATACATAGATGAAAACGGATTCTTGCAGAAAAGTGGAAAGGTAATTCGCAAGAAAATGTGATGGTAATCGTGTTCCAGGTACAGAAGCTGTTCACCAATTTGTTAAAAAGTAAAATGAGACAGTATTTCTCAATGTCAAGAACCGTACTCCAAAACACTATGCTCTGGTGCAAGAAAAGTTAATGAAATGATTTAAATGGCGGCAATATTCGTCGCTGAAGGCATGGTTTTTAATATTTCTTATAACACAGGTAAGAGCTTATTATTATCTGTCAGTTTTAAATAGAGATATTAAGACCTTTAGTAAACATATAAATGCCAAATTAAAGGGACTAGCTTTACGCACCGCGACTCTGTCTGCCGGTTGCGGCGGCTGCACTACCCGAGTAAGCAACCGCGCAAGTGCGGCCCGTAACTTCAATAACCTCACTGTATTTTACTATTGATATGAAATTTAATTCTACAATATTCGCATTTTACTGTTCATATGCGATATCTTATCCCATATTTGTTAAAAAAAACACTTATATAAGAATATAAAATGTAATCTATAACACTTTTTTTATAAAATGTATTTTTATTATGAATTGTTTTTCTATCATTCATGGCTTCAGTGCAACATATAAACTGCGGCTATTTTCTTGGCATACCAATAATACACATTTTTAGATATGAAAACAAAGCAAATTTAGCAATCAATTTATCTACATCAAAAAATGTTCTAACATATCACTCGGAAGTGAGATAAGACTAAAATTGATGTTTAATAACAGACAGGACAGAATTTATAGCCATTAAAATAACAAATGAAGACAATAGCAATGCAGCTGTTTCAAACTATATTCTCTCAAATAATGTAACGTTTCCTCAGCTACAACTTTTACGGAGTGATCCAATCAACACAAAAAGCGTACTACTGACTACTAACTACAACAAAAAATAGTCACTTTAAGGTACAGTGTATAATAGTTTGGTGGCATTCAATTGTTTTAAGGCAGAACTGACAAGCATTAATATGTTTTCGCTAAGTGGATTTGAACTAATCTTACCAACGAAGATTATGTCCAATATCTGAAAACTGCTTTAGTTTTGTTTCTTTTATTTATACATATATACTTTAAAATGTTTTCAAAACATGAATGTTTCAACCGCAACAGGTGGCCGAGGTCTTAAGGCGTGGACTCGTGAGCGGGAGGTCTGGGGTTCCAATCCCGCCAGGACCTTCCTCCCTGATTGGTTTTTTTTTTCAGTTTTTCCTCAGTCCTCATAAATGGCAAATGCCGGGAAGGTACCCTAAACTTAGGCCTGGAACGTTCCTTTAAAAAAAAATCCTTTCCCAATATATCATTTCATCTCATGTATCATCAGTGTCCACCGCCTGTGGTGTCTCAGTAGTAAAAACGGGCGTTAAACACAACTCAAAAAAGGGTATTCTAATGTGTTTGAATCAATATTTTTCAATATTAAGTATTGAGGTCATGCCAAAACAAAGAAGCAAATATTTTGTGCAAATTAACATATTGAAAAACCAAGTACACCATTTTAATCGACAGACTTGTGTTTAATTTTCCACAAAAGTCTCATTTCTTTGTACCGATACTTCATATATCGATAGTTATTTTTGACTTGTGTCCACAACTGAGCGCAGCGCGCGCTGGGCCAAGGTAATACTAGTCACCTCTCAAAATAGTTTCTAATCTGACGGCTGCACCTAAACAGTCAGTTGCACTTTTCTGTTACGATAGCAAGCATTATTTCTGTGTTTTGTTGTTAAAACTCAGTTTGCTGTTAAGATATCAATATAATGCAAGTCTCTGTGTTATTACAGACGATTGGTGCGCCTATGTTTTTAATTACAGTGTGGTGGTACAATTAAAATATTACCTCATACTGTAGGGGAATTTAAATCAGAGTTGAAATTAGTATAACTACGGAAGGACAGCTGATACAAATTTCATTAAAATATGTCAGAAATGTATACAAACACCACTTGTAACAACTCCTATAATTTAGGTTAATATTCATTATTAAAGCAGATAAACTTGCAAAAATGGTGCAACGGGCTCTTTCATAGTACGAAATCCTTTTTTTTTTTTTTGATTATGTGTCCAAGGAGTCATTATTTCTTGCTCAGCAGACCCATAAAAACCGTGGGACGGAGGATAGGTAAGGAGAACTTATTCGCGAAACTAGCCCCTGGTATAAGGAGACATTGTTGATTTTAAGTCGAACCTGAATGCTGTTGGTTGGCTTTCTGACAGGCCTAGCGCCTCTCGCATATCTTGGGAATCTCCGATGGCTCAAATAGCAGGAAATGAGGAGATATCTTGAAATCTTTTCACACATATTATGCAGATAGTAATATTTTTGCCCTAAATTATGCGAGTATTTTTTCATCGGCGACTACGCAACCTTAGCTATGCGCGGCTTGCATTCATCAGCGGACGCAGGACACAAATAACTCCGTGTAGTCCCCTGCGGTAGAAGTTGTGCCGTATAGTATGAAGAAACAAATACCAAAGTTTTGGCAGTTAAGAATGTGATGGGTCTTTTGCCACTTATCCCTTTTAATTTTGTTAACAAAATTTGTACTTGTTATCATCTTGCGTTCAAGTAATAGACCTAATAGCCTGTTACAGCCTCTTATCTTGAAAAGAGCCGATCTTAAGAGTATCTGGCATAGAGCGAGGATTTTCGGAGTAGCTTTAAGCCATTCATTTTGCCGATATGCAGAAGTCAGTTTTATGTGCAAGTTTTCCATGTCTTAATTTCAGATTACCTAAGGTCTTACTAGTATTTTGTATCTAAGCATTCTTGCAATTAATTACTTTTAAGAGCTATGTTAAATATTGAATTTTTAGTGATTTAATTTTCTCGTTTAAATGAAACATACCATAACCCAAATATTTCAAATAACTTGCTCGCTCAAGAAAGGAATTCTAATATAAAATTTGCTTCTTATTGTCCTTTATCTGGAAAAGCTATAAATTTTGTTTTCCTTCTCTTGTATTCGTTACTGCAAACAAGAATAAAACTAACGCATCGTACAAGGCAAAGAGAGTAAGAGACTTGCTGCAATGTCGCTAAAAACCTTTCTTTGCAAAGGAAGAAAATCAATAGTTCCATCACTCCAAACGTAATTAAAAAGGAATCCCTGAGTCAACAGAAAAAAAATCCACGATGTAATAGGTTTGTTAAAGCCCATTGTCGTACGAGCTAGAAACACATGCCGCTATTAGATAAATACAGATGTGTACCTGAAATAATTACTACAGAAGATGGGAAGAACAGAGAGGTATTAATTATATAAATGAGGTAAAAATGTTGTTTGAAATATTTTATGTGCTTCAGCGAGTAATTCTGAACAAATATTCCAGAGATTTTACAAGTAAAAACGATTCTTTGCTCGGAAACCAGTTAGATTTCGAAAAGGGATACACAAAAAATTAAGGCAAGTCTTTACCGAATTTTCAAATTTCTTCAGTTTGAATTTTGCATAAAATTTAAAAAATATACATATCTTAATTGAGTTATTACTACTGGTTTTGGAAATAATATTGCGATAAATGTATAAATCTTTGGAATGTTTAAGGTGCTCTGTCAGATTAAAGATGTAGTTATTTTACATTTAATAACTTTTTTGCATATCTTACTGCTTTTAACAGCTTTCTTCTTTGTTTTTATTGTAATAACAATTTAGTTTTTAAAAATCGTAATTTTTAAGGATTCTTTGATTTAAAAAAAGTAAGCTCAGATCTTTTGATATATCTTCTCCTTTTATTTATTAAACGTTAGGGCGGTTTTGGTGAAAAATTGTATGAAGTGCAGCTCTTTCTGTATTGAAAAATGCAAAAATAAGTTTCCAAGAAAACAAAGTCTAAAGGCAACATCCACCTCATAAATTTAAATTCGTACTCTTTGGCCTTAAATAATGGTAATCAACTTTTGTGTCACTGCATGCTGATAGTAACTTTAAACTTTATAAAAATTAATCACTAGATTATGCTCAGTAGATTGCCATCAAAATAGTTTTTAGCACATTAATAAAATATAAAATATTCTCATATATTCGTATTAGAACACCACTCAACCTGCAACAAATGATTACTCACCAATAGAAATAGCAATTGTTTATAAATAAAAAGAACAAGAATGGTAATAAATTATAAAAATGATCGCACTTAGGTATAATATCTTCATATATCCTTTAAAAATGGCTACGTAATTAATCAAGCCAATGACTAAAATTACACACAGTGTACTAATGTGACTTAAACCTGTCTTCTTGTCACTTACTGTGCTCAAATTAGATGCTCGTTTGGGGTAACTTTTTTGATGAAATTTGTACTATAATTCATTTATTTCAAATTTCGAAGAACAATGGTAGTTGACATGTAATGTTAAAAACTTCATAAATGAATGAAATAATTGAGGAAATTAAATAAACGATAAAGAAAAGAAATAAACATAAATAATAAATTGAAAAAATAAGAGAAATATAGAAGGAAAGAAAGGGTACAATAAAAAATTTTAAGGGGAGATGAAAAGCGAAAAAAAAATTATAAAGAAAGAAAGAGAAAATGGAAGAAACGAAGTAGAACAGATGGTAATAAATAAGAAAAAATAGAAGGGAATTAACTGAAGTGAGTAAATAATTAAGGTACGAAAAAGAAAAAGATGGAAAGAAAGTTAGAAAAGAAAGATAAAGGAAAATAGAAAGAATATGATAGAAAGAAAAAAGAAGGAAATTAAGGGAGGAAAAGAAAAACAAACAGAGAAACGGAGAGAAATAGAGAAGAAAGCAAAGAATAAAGAAATAAAAAGAAGAAATATATACTACTATCAAAGAGAAAATATCAAGAGACACATGTTGAAAATGTCAGAATAATACGAGTAAAAATTGCATTCTACTCAATATTAGCACATAGGGACAATACATCAAAGCAACATGGTCTTGTGGTCAGAAAAAAGAATGATCACACTTTTTGTACAAAATACCTTCATTCCTCCTCGTAATTATGATTTCATTTCGCAAAGTAGTCTCCGTTGTATGAACTACCTACGTCGTACTTTACAGTCGCTGCAGAATGCTAAATTAAGTTTACTTCTGTAAAACGCTGTGTAGGCGTGTGATTTTAGTAGTCTGGTCACAGAGTGAAACGAATATTGCAGGGAAGTTACTGAATAGATTGTAGTGTGCTGAAAACTTACACAGCCCCTAAAGGTTCATAAATGAAAACTTATTTGTGCGCCGCATTTGGATAGGCTTTTAACTTTTTATACTACACCCACATTCTGCTACACAAGTTTGTATGCACTAGTGGAAACTGATTTACCTCCAGTAAGACTGATGTTTTGCTGATACAGGCAACCGTGCTTTTTCAATCCAGTTTATCACACCAATTATTTCAGTTACATTTCTATAATAGAAAGCGCGTCTTAGGCTTTCTACTGTGTATTTTTGTATTTTGGAGTATGCCGAAAGTGAGATACACGATAGAACAAAGAATATTTATGTATGTTATATGCACAAGAAATCCTACAAGCACTGTAGGAGAAGATTTATGTTATAAATTTCCAAAATAAAGGCTCCATCAATAGGATAAATTTTCACATTGGTGATCCTCAAGGTGTTTTCATTGACAAGAGAAAAAAAAAATGAACAGAGAAGATGCTTGATGAAATATTCCAATTAATTAGAAGTCTCTACTCGAAAGCATTTAACATGATTAGCCCAGCAAAATGCTATATCCGTATGCAGTGCGTAAAAAGCCACTCAGCCGCTGCATCTTTATTCATATAAAATTGCTTCTGTGCGTGAAATAAAACCCGTGGAGGTACTGAAACAAAATATTCGGAAGGCAGTTTACAACATTTGCGATAATGAATTGCGGCGATTGTCTGAAAATCTTTTCATGAGGATTGAGGCATGTTTCACAGCGGAGGGCAGGCACTATGATGGAGAGTGCAATAATAATTTCTATTTACTACTAAAAATAAGGAAATAAACAAAACAAAAATTAGACGCGCTATGACTTCCGACCGCGCGACGTGATTTCCCTCTCAGGAGAAGAGGTCGTTAAGCAGTAATTTCCCTTCGGCAAAATCAATTTCCGATTGCGTAATGGGATGAGACTGATAGAGAGACAACCTTTAATGATGGAATACCGCAAGGTGCAAGGTCTTTAAAACGCTGATATTTATTTCACTATAAATACGTTGCTAAAAGTGGAAATGAAAAGACGGAGGGCTTCAAAAGCGGCTGTTAAAGAGAAAATAAATGGAAGGTAAATTTCAAAAAAAGGTGATATCTCATATTACGTTTGTGGTATGTATACACTGTCAACTTTTGAAGGCCATTTTCCGCTTTTTTCCACATAGCCAATCTTTTCTAAAATTTCGTTTGTCATAATCCATTGAGATTTCGTCCATGTTATTTTAAATTTTATAGAACCCTAGTTAATTAGTTTTAAAAATATTTTCTCCCCAAGAAAGTAAATATTTAAAGCTGAAACACTTTAGACTATTTAACGATCAATGCTAACACTGTAAAATTAGGGCGTTCTAACTCTTGCGTTTAGTTTTTTATTTGTGCTGCTTACATACCTTATCAAAACATTACAAATGTATCTAAGTGGAAACCTCCATCTTTTTATTTTGCTTAAGTGTCTGTGGTAAAACTACACGAATTGGCTTGTTCAACGGTTTAGCCAATGAGGACCAGAGGGAGAATAATGTAGACGCTTGCTCACTAAGAAAGTTTTATGGGTCTGGCAAAATGAGACAGCTTGAATGGTGGTTGTGAAGCTGCTGTAGCCTTCAATAAACAAACGAAAAGCTTCTTTCTTATTACTTTTATAAACAAGGCATTAGTCTGTGATGTTTTTATGTTTGCACATTGTGAATGTAGCCAATTTTGTTTCAGAAATGCTTTTATATTGTCAGGAAGTTCACGGAGTTTAAAACAAAAATAATAAACTGTAAAATATGAGGAAAGCACCCTCAAAATTCCGTATTATTATGCTTGATGACATGTGCGAGCTTGTTGTCCCAACTCTGATCCCAGAGTCCCTGTAGCTCAAGTGTTTAGGTGTATTTACAGTGTCCAATATAAATCTGCACAGAGGTTTTGGCCCCGACTGAAACTTTAATTGCCGAAGTCGGCACTGGTTTATAAACCTATCCTCTGCCTTACGTTGAAAAGCCAAATCCATATTTATATTAAAGGCTTGTTCCAATAAAATCAAACATTTTAACTACCATAAGTTTATTTAAGTCTGAGCTATACATGTAAATAACAAACAAAATTATACTTAATGCCAAATTTCACTGCTTGACTCTTATGTGTCGAAGCAACACGTCACCTTGAATATCCGAGGAAACCGTAATGTGATTATTCACAGGTATTTATTAGTACAAAAAGTCAGTATAATGCTGGATGATCAAATGTACTCAAACTTTACCAGTTTCATTTTAAATGAATGACGTCCCTATTTGTTTCGCGTTTCTATCAGAATAATCAGTTCATCTACTTCCAATAATTCGCTGTGGAGGTCGGGCGTGCACCTCGAAGAAAGGAAGAGAGAAAGTCAGTTGTCATATTGTAGTTCTAAGTCAGTTTGTTTACAAAATGCGGCAGTGTAAGTTTTTAACCACTTTCTAGGTTGCAGAATATTGTACTCTCGGCGTTGATACCTTTCAAGTAACTGTTACGTCATTTTTTCAAACTGATCGGCGGTAAAATTCGAATAAACTTGCTTACTGGTATAACTTAATAGATCGTAGCTAGGGTTATGGGCTCTAAGTGAGCCAATACAACATGCATAGATAAGTAGGTGAGAAAAGGGAAATGCAGAATGAACAAAAGAGTAATAGATACAAATACTTATTTCGTTGCACAATTTTGTTATTCCCATTAATCTCAGAATTACTTGCCAAAACTAGAAATGAAAACCCATCAATGACGAGTTTCAAGCTTACAAAACATGTGTCGTTAAATGTTCTACTAAAAATACAATAATTAACTCATAATTATTTGAAAATATATTTAAAATGAGGCAACCGTTATTACGGCAAAACTTACTTAGTGTTACTGTTTATTAAAATTCTTTCATTTTTTGCTTATGAAAAATGTTATTCTTTAACAATTCAGAAAACAAATGAAAACAATTGTTGCAAATAATTAATGGGTACCCTGCGTTCCAATCAGCCATCTACTTGGCACGCACGCTGACCGCGGCACTCGACAGACAGATACTATTCGTTATCTATCCGTATTTTAAATTTTCGTAAAACTATGATTAATAAACGCTTGCATACAAGCTTGTATTGATGTTATGAGTAATAAATAAATGTTTATAATGGTGTCCGTCTGTATTCAGACATTCACGTTCGGTAAGATCTGGGTAACCTAAGTAACATAACCTTCTAGAGATGATTTTATCATCAAAAACCTGTCAAGAATCATGGGTAGTGTAGGCTGTAGCACAATATTGTTGAAAATATCCACGTGTTTCTCTCATTACGGAATAATTGATAAAAAATGGTGCAAATATTTATACGATATTCATCTTTGAATTTACAGTATGTTGAAAATGCGGAGAGTTTGAGCCACACTTGATCCGAAAAAGCGAGCGGGCGGGAGGAAGCCAGTAGAGCGCGAAGAAAATAGCGGCTCAAGCGTGACGCGAACTCTGTATATAGGACCAAGTATTCTCCTTACAATTGCAGTGCACTAAAAAGCCTACTTCAATCATGCAAGGTAACTCCGTTAATTAATCGCGGATTTTCTGTGCTCCAAAACATATAATTCTGAGAAAAATATAACGATATAAATTAAACCAAGCTTCATTGGAGAAAATTATTAACTATGGATCAGCAACATTCTGCAAAAACCAAATTACAGAAATTCAAATGATTTAATGTCATCAAGCCGTTGTAATTCTTGGAATGCAGCCACTCTTTTAAGACTTAAATTTTGGCCAAGCGTAGATATTTCTTTGGAGAATGCTCTAATGTTTTTCCAATGCCGTAATATTTTCCCCGTTAGAATACAATTAACTCTCATGGCTACCTCTAAAACAACGTAGAACTTTCCATTACCTTGCTCTCCTGTTCAAAACCCTCCATACTATAACCCTCGACCTCTCACTTCGCATACCTGTCCCTGATTCGAACGCGGTATATACATTTACTATCTGTCCCTCGTCATCAACTTCATTCAGCATGTCAGTTCCCAGAATCTGGAACTCCCTTCCTCCTGATATCAGAGATTGTCGAACATTAAGCAATTCATACGTAGATTAAATTGTTAGCTCAATTCCAGGAATTACAACTGTCTCTCGCTCCTGCTTCTTCCTCCTCTTCCTCTTCCTTCTCCTCATCCTTCCTTTGTACTCCACAAAAATTATTGAACAATAAGTGCAATTCTAACATTATCTTTATAACTTTCTAACTGTATTAAAATATGTTATATGTACATGCAGTTTATATCTTAATTTGGCTTTTTGCCGTATTTTTATAACGATGTATGTTTTACTCTGTATTTTTGCTGGCTTCCCCCTCCCCGCCTGGTAGAGAGGAAGAGAAGGTCCATGACCTTAACTCTTGCTACAGTAAATAAATAAACACGACGTTTTCGGTTAGAAATTCTATTATTTTTGTACTTTGTTTCCTTAAATATAAGAATAACATCAGGACGGTTGTCTATGAAACATTGTTTTCACAGTACCATACGCAAATATTCCCCAATCTAGTGCTAGCTTGTGATGTGACGTTTCAATACACTAAATCCATTACAACTCGCGCTACATATAGTAAATATTATCCAAAGTAATATATTTTATCGTCGCAGTTAATGAGAAAATTAAATAAAATTGCCCCTGAATTCCTGTAGAGCAATGAAAACCGTTTCTTGCTCTCAGTTCAGTTTCTGAAGCACAGGCACGCAAAGACCAACTAAATTTACATCAGTGACTCTGGATTGCCAAAGAGTGTTTGGCAATCATTTCAGAGAAATACACATTCGAAAAACAAATGCTCACTATGTTTATATCTATGTCTCGGTACTTAAGAATATTACAATAATAAATCTCAATAAAACAAATAACACAGATTTACTCTGCTTGAACAACATAAAAAAACCTTTGTTCCCAGTCGTTAGTAAGGAGTAAAAATATGATCGAATTGAATGGTTCTTTTCCCCCTTATGAGCTGCCACTTAAGACGCGTGAACTCATTCTATCACAAAGCAAGACAATAAACTTAGTTCAGAGTAGAATAGTTCAGGATAAGGTTTAAGCTTTCTCGGCGTTGGCCGTTTTCGACAACTTCACGGTCTGCAAGTCGTAGACCAAGCTTTCGGTCATGCCCTTCCTCGCTAACCAATGGGATTAAAATAGCATTCATAAACAAAAGAAAACTTTATTTACAAAGTATAATTAGCAATAACAAAAACTATAAAATGCACTATAAAAAGTGCGGTAAAATATTGAATAAAGTTATTAAAGAAGCAAAGACTATGCATTTCTCACAAGTCATCAATACGTCTAAAAATAAAATTTAAACTCCACAGAATATAGTTGAAAATGAAACCTGTAGGCCAAATAAAAACGATAATATATTGTATTTAGTTTATCACAATGTTAAAAATAATACTTTTAAGGGTATTGCAAATGCTTATAATAGCCACTTCATAACAGTTGCAGAGAAATGTATAAACAGAAATAATTTAACAGTTAAAGCACTAGATATATTAACAAAATCTGTAGGGAAACGCAATTTTCATAATAAATTTACTGCTAGGCCAATTTCCCACAGCAAAATAAAAAAAAAAAGGATTAAATCACTCAAATGCAAAAATTCATCTGGAATGGATGAGATAGGTACTAAATTATTAAAAAACTGTCCATCTGAATATAGTAAATCTCCCAGTCATATTTGAATCCATTATTAATATCTGGAATATTTCTAAAAAGAGTGATTCATACTGTTGTTAAACCGTTTTTTCAAGAAGAGTGACAAAAGTCTACTATCAAACTACAGAGACCTATCTATATTACTTTTAAATTCATTCTCAAAGGTTCTAGAAAAAGTATGTATAACCGTGTTATGAAATACCTAATTTTAACTTCCTCCCAGTTTGGTTTTAGAAATGGCATGTCAACTGACAAGGCCACACTCAAACTCATTACAGAAATATTAGAAGCACTAGATAGTAAGGAATGTGCTGTGGGGATATTTTGTGACTTCACAAATGCATTTGACTATGTAGGTCAGAAACCACCATTAAAAAATTAGAATAGTGTCGGTTAGATAATGCAACACTAAAATAGTGTAAGTCATTTGTGTAATAAAACGCAAAATGATGCAGTCACCAGAATGTCGGTAGGGACTATAAAAAAGGGTGTACCGCAGGGATAAATATTGGGCACTCTGATTTTTAATTTTTATCAATGACCTATCATATAACTTATGTGAAAATATAGTGTGTTTCTTTATGCAGGTGGTATTAGTGTGCTGGAAACAGAGAAATCACAAGAACTTCTGTCAAATACAGCTACGAAAGCTTTTTATGAAATAAATTTATGCTTTCAAGCCAATAAAATAACGCTGAATATAGATAAAATGCTATTCATTTCAGAACAGATACATATATGTATCATATATCACAATTGACTTTCGAGATCAAAGAAGAAGTCATCATACAAAATCATTAGGGTCACAAATGGATCGAAATGTTAACTGGAAGAAACATGTTGAAATGATAGTTCCCAAACTTACTTCAGTGTGTTTTGCTTTAAGAGTTTTCTCACAGTACCAAGAAGTAACAACTGCATGGCTGGCTCGGTTAGCTGTTTGGTGAACTTATTGCTGTTCTAGTTGCACTTTCATGCTTAAATAAAGCAGTGGAATATGTAAATACACATATTATGGCGTCTAAATCCTTGCTTTAAGAAGGAGAATTCGAGAAACTTTCAAGAAAAATAATGGGAAGCATGTTTTGTATTACACACGCTAATGGTTATACCATTTTAACTAAGATAAATCTTTTAGTATAAATCTTGTGGACGTATCTGATGCTAATTATTGTTTATTATAATCTCTACTTTATAAAAATTATCATAATTATACTTTCTACTTACAATACATCCGAAATAAATAAAATTTACATTGGTAATGTATACTGCGTTCAAACTGACTGTAACTGCCGGTTTTCCCCTCCCCACAGCAGCAATTTATATACAGAATATAATTAGAAATATTCTCTATCGTTTTGGTATTTTCCATATTTCCATGTTAAACCATTCTTTTGGGATATTCTGGCGTCACTGGTGAACGAATGCTTGAAGCTCGTCCGCGGTGACCGGACGCTCAAAGAACTCCGCCGGATCCGCGCTTTCCAGTTCCACCAACCGTCACTCTTCTGCTTCTGCGCAATAGTGAGGGACCCTTTGCGCACGCGCCATTTTCATCTTCCAAGTCCTCGTGGATGATGGTGTGAAGGGTTCCCCGACATAGACCTGTTGCGTTCTGCAGTTAATCAAAAGCGATTCACCTGTTCTCCATTATCAGATCAGACACGAGTTGGGTGTTGCCTGCACGTGCTGTTGCTGGACGCCCCAGTGCTTTTGCGTTTTTCGCCGTCTTTGAACTGTGATATCGAACGAAATACCGATCAACGACTTGGTGTCTCTCGTGTGAATGTCTTGAGCAGCTGCACTGTCCACCCTTGCCCATGATTGTCTCCTTGCATGTTGTGTGTTCGTTGCCCACGAGCTCAGTAGCACGCCGCAGCGAATGACCTAGCGCTGGTCTACATCTGGGACATAGCAACACCATTTTCTGGCAATAGGCGGTGCTATAGTCTATCTTGACGCATACCCAGGCACATATTTTAAACTGTTACTTTTCCAGAGTTTGGAGGGAATGCCATTCATTTTGAACGTCCCAAGTATAACCCTATAAGTTACCGTTATAAATAATTTCAGTTGATTTCACACATTCATAGAATTGCTTCAACAATACCCATTACTCAAATACACACCTGGCATACTTATATTTAATTAACAAATATTAAAGAGTAAAAATATTGTAAATAGACATTAGGGCAGTTACTTTACGAGGGAGGATACAACAGAAACTTTCAAAGAGAGGATTCCGAGTACGAGGAATTTTCCAAAGGTGTACACCAAGAAAACTACACAGGGAATATGTACAAAATATAAAAATTAATATTTCATGAACCTGTGTCATTTATTATGCTGTTTTAATGAGTTGTTAATTTAATATAAAGTTACATTTTATTGAAATAATGTCTGCATCTTCTTCTTTTTGCTTACAACTGTTGTCAGTTTTACTGTTTTGTATAATTATGTAAAATTACGTCGGCAAACACTAAACAAAGTTACATAAAAATAACTGGTAGCCAAACAAACATTTGTACTATGATTCTTGCAAAAGTTGCGTTCCTCTAGGCTCTACAATGCCAATGTCAAATTTGGTCATTTTGCACTTCTTTGTTCCTTTAAAAAGGTTATGACACAGAGACTGTAAGGTCTCCAGCTTTTGCATATTTAAGTTTTTGGTTACATTTCTCAAAAATATCCTTTCTGGCGTATCACTACTATTAATACAATCAAAGAGGGCTTGTTGCGTTGACGATACATTTTTGTTGATGCTCTATACCTTACCTTGTCCAGCTCACGCTGTCTTGCGGTATGGTACACAAACATTGATACCAATTGAATGCTATGAAACTGCATTTTATAAACCCAACGCAACATCAACGAACGTTCATCAAAATTCCGCACTAAGTAGTGCGGTTAGCCTAAAGAGCGTAAGTATAGACGCTGATTACCTGAGATGTTAAAGAGCGTCCATAAATAAATCAAATCGTAAGTATAGCGAGTGACGAATCTGTGACATACTAATTCCACAGTTCCGCCATTAAACTCGTGTCATGATAGTCAAGTTATAAGCAGATGGTGTGATTTAATCATTTACGTAATTTTGTACATCAAAGTTATTTGTTCCATTATTGAGTTGGGCTTAGTTCTTATTGCTAGCCGAGTTTCAGCAAAAATATGGCAATTATTGCTATGAAAAAAACTGTTCTAAAGGACTTGATATTGTTCTTAATTGCAGTTTGTGACGCGTTAGTAATCATTTAGAAGAGCTACACCACTGAATTCGCGGAAAATCATTTTTGAAATCGACAGTTACGTGCCTTTAAGATGGCCTAAACTGAAACTCGTCTTAAGGGATCATAAACTAAAGAAGTGAGTGTACATATTATTAAACCAACATAAATTCATGAGAATGAGTGCATATATTATTATTATTATTATTATTATTATTATTATTATGGATGAATGTAACAAATTTCCATATTGTTCACGCCCTTTTCATTTGTTTTCCCCGCCAGGGCGCTCTGGGAACTATCTTCAGTGCTTCGTCGTTTATTTTTCATAGTTGCCAACTCATCTTAAAGTAAAGTAATTTTACCATGTACCAACATGTTTGCGTGGGTTTTTTTTTTTTCCCCTTCAGGCTTTAACAAACTCCAGTAAAACTATGGATCCTCCGGTTTCTAGGGTTTACCCCGAGGTTAGTTCTAAGTTAGTGTGTCTGTATGATTTCATTACTAATTGCATTTACTTATTGTTATATTGTTACCATGGTCATTATTTCCTGACGTCACTATATTTCAACATGGCCATGTACAATGTTGGTATGTTAATAACGCAACATTTAAGAGCGGATAGTTTTCTGTATACCATTTGTCCATTATTTCATCTGCATTTTATTTGCTACTTTTGGAAACGCATTGCTTTATCTAATAATAATATTTACACATTTTACCTCTTGTAGTGCCTCAGCAGTAAAAAGGGGCGTTAAACACTGTTTTAAAAATCTACAGATTTTATTTCAGGCAATGTTTACGTGGTTTATCATATTTCGCCTTATCCATCTTTATTCCTTGCGTTTCCGTTTCTAATACAACCGCGACGTAAGCACACTACCCGGTAATTTCACCCTTCTTCCACAGCGGTTATTGTGCCATACTGCAATTCTTCCTGCAAAATTTTCTGGTGTAGTGATAACAAAACAGAAATTTTGCACAAAAGTTATTTTTGTACTCCAAACGAAACTTTCAAAAGAAGATTATTTATAAAATGTACACTTAGCCTTTTTAGCATATTTTTAATAATATACATGAGAATAAAAAGCCAGAGTTTCCTTACTAAATATAAGCTAATTTCGACAAATTAAGCAATTCAATTAGACTATCCTTACTTACATTCTGACGTGCAAGTCCTTCGCTTGGACACTTGGCGAGCTTAACAGGAATTTGCCTACCCTGTTTCTAACCGGTTCTCTTCCCCCTCCACTTTCCTGCTTCTGCGTGTACTGATGCAAAATCTTTGCGCTGTGCAGGAGCTGAATTTTGCGAGACCATATGTTTCAGTGTTATAGTGCGCTAGTGTTGTTATAATGCCAAAAAGTCCGTTTACTTTAGCACACAAAATCTTTATTAATGATTTCTATGTAAAAACAAACTCGTGTAGAGAAGTGAGACGGCGATTTATAGACAGATTCTCTACTGTTCGTGCGTCTTAGCAAAACGGTTCGTAATCTTGTGAATAGATTTAGGGAAACGAAACATGTTTTGATAAGAAAACGAAAGCAAAACGCCGTGTATTCACAGAGGAAGAACTCTCTAACATCGGAGAAAAGTTAGAACGAAGTCTAAAGAAATCTCTGTGTAAGCTTGTATAGGAATCAGGAATTTCGCAAACCTCGGTTTGGAATCCACTAAATGTTTAAATTTAAAACCCTATAAGATACCTGTAGTTCACGAATTGCAGCCACGCGATAATGTGACTAAAGTTAATTTTTGCATTTGGGTATTGGATAATGTTAATATTCGCTCTATTGACCTCTTTCCCCCCCTCCTCCTTTTTTCCTTTTTTTTTTTTAATACAAATGAAGCATAGTTTTGTTTATATGACCAATATAGCAACACAAAACAAAATACTGGAACGCAGAAAACTCCGATCTTATACAATAAATGCCTGTGTATGACCAAAAAAATTGGTGTTTAGTGTGATGCAGAAATCTATACACTTGAATTTAAGGGGCTGCAAATATTCGACTCCGCCGGCAGGTGCCAAACAAATCCCTGTTAAGCTGGCCACGCATTCAAACGAGGGCTCTGTATAAAGTACTGTAATATAACGTCGTCACGGCTATAATTTATGCTTTAAACCTTCCACAACTCGCGACCTGCTCACATTTCAGCTCCACAGGAAATGATCAACAGACAAACGACAATAAGAACTAAGAAGAATAAAAATATAAACCACTATCACTAATCATCACTATTAAACGCCAAACCCTGAACATTTCAGCTATGCCTGACATAAATCACAAATGTCCAAAGTCGACATTATAAAACTCATCATTTCACTTTAAATATCAGTCGCCGAAAATAAGGCAGACTAAATGGCCAAGCAAGCATAGTATAAACACCTTAATTAAAATATTTTCGTATGGTAAATGAGGTGCTCTTCTAAATAATTATTGAAACTTTATGTCAGCCCTCCACTATTAGTCGTGGATATAGTGACGTAAATGAGTGAACATTTTAGTACTATGTCTTCGTATGACGCGTAATAGAAAAGTACCCATTAAATGCAACGCTAGTTTTGAATTTCAAATCGTTGAAAAGAATTAAATAAACATCCATTTCAAATAAGCAAATCGGATTTAGATCAAAATAGTTAAATTGGTACAAAAGGTAAAGTTCAATTTGTACAAAATATCATTACCTTGTCATCTAATATATTTTTAACAGAAACTATAGGTTATTTTATTTAAGGACGCTCTAACATCTTTGACCATTAGCGTCCCATTCAACTTAGTACGTTAAACGAACCATAATTTTTGCTCAGACGTCTTTTCTTTCACGAGTTAACAGAAACTGCTCTCCCTGTCACTTTGCTACTTACATTGCAGTGTAGGTAACGCACATACGGAATTTAATGTGTAATTTGGTGTTGTACCTTGTATGCTTTTTTCTTATATTCTAAGTAGGTAATTTACAATTTAGAAGTGGACTCACTAGACGTACATGCAGAAACTTGCTCGGCTTCTCTGGATGATTTCAGTTGCTTTTCCTTCCCCCTTCGCTTATTTTGTAGACGCTGCAACACTCGATCAATTTATGATTCTCATTATTTAAAATAAATATATATTTTAAATGAAGAACGTTATTTTGCGATGCTCCTTCACTTTTCTTCATCAGACACTACATACTGTTACCTAAAACTTTAAAAACAGTTGAACAACTGCGTTCACCGATAGTTATATTTCAAACACGTTCTAAGCCTACTTGAGCGCTCACAGCACACTGATACACTGACAGTTGAACGACACGATACCTGATGTCATAGAATCGTCCAATCACAAGCGCGCAGCTGAATTTTGATGCTTCTGCTTCTAAGGTCATTCATAGCAGCGCTTAGAGAACAAATGTCTTTTCTTGTTGCTTGGATTAGGGAAATTTACTGTTGCGTTTGGAGTAGTTGTAGGGCAATTTTAGGAAATTTACACTCACCGACAAAGCTATTGACTTGCAAACATCTGGAAATACACCTGCAACTTAGAAAACACAGCCAGACAACATTTTAGGCTTATTTTACAACAGAGTATATAAACATAAATAAACTAAATTTAAATGTCCGGGCTATATCGTGGTGTATACATACACCTTATTTTTCATTTTCTGGATATATTTATTGAAAAACGAGTACCTTCTTTTGGTAAATATAGACTTTCAAAAAATACTGAATGCCATAATTTATGGGTTAATTCAAAAGTGTAAATGTAGATTTGAACTGAGTCTTACACTTCTCCCCCCCCCCTCTCCTTAGCAGCATACAAAAAATGCAGCACAACTCAACCCACACTGAAAGAATACATGTGTCCCAGGAATGAAAAAAAATATTTAGACGAACTTGAGGGGACATCCACGAGAGAGAGCATTTCGATAACAATGTGTTGGTGCAATATACATTACCTGACTCTAAATTTTGGAAATGCTGGAGGATTTGCGCCGTTATATTTAGGCTTTTTGTCCGCGTCCGTGACAAACCTGCAGTATGGCAATATATTCATACACAAGCAATTAACTACAGATGAATTAGCGCTGAGTGCAGTTGAGTGCTTTGTTGAGCTAAGTTTTTGTTGTCATCAGCTTATAACTTCAACATGGGAAGCTCATTTTGGTAACACTGTATTTAAAGCCTAAAAATTATCACATTTAAGTCATCCCTTAGATATGGTTCGTTTTACGTACCAAAGATTGCCATTATGGGATAGCCGATTTACATAGAACGCTTCCCAAACAGACTACTATTGATCGACAACCCAGAGAGGCTGGTAATGGCAATAAAGAATCACCACCGTCGTAACAGAAGATGCTGGAACAGTTTTACAACAATCTGTCAACGAGCCTTCGAACTGTGGCGCGAAATCTTCATGTAATTATAAGCACTGTTTAGAAAATGGTTCATAACTGCCTTAAATAACCTTGCAAGTGTGGTAAAGTTCAGGAACTAGGTCACGAGAACTTCTGTCTCTGTAGTTCACTGTGTTACAGAAGCCGCTCCAGTTTTCCCCGCCATTGTGTTAGAATCAGACAAGTTAAAGCTCGCCTCCAAGAGTATTCTTAAAGCAAAAACAATCACGGAAATTCTCATGAATCAAGTTGTACACGATCAGAAGAGATTTTAATGAATATATAAAGAAGAAGAATTGTAAACAATGTTTTGTTTGGTTGAGTATTTCTAATATTTAATTTTTCTCAATTTTCAAATAGAAGCCAAGACTACAAATTACACAAATGCGTCTATGGTTATTACAAAAATGTGTGATTATTTGTTTGGTCGTTGGAAGCACTGCGTACAGTACACGTATTTTAAAATTATTTGAAAATAATGAACGGATATGATGAAACTGTAATGCTTTTATGGAATACAGTAATTGGTATGGCTAACACTATTGCAAAAAAAAAAAAAAAAAAAAAAAAAAAAACCCTATTTATTTTAATTATCTATTTTACGTATTAATCTCCCTCCCTTTCTCCCCCCCCCCCTTCTCTTCCTTTTTACTGTCCACATATTAGAGTTGGTTTTACAGTTCATATATGGTCTGATAATAATGATGAAGTTAAAATTATATCGAATTACTTTTTCAATAAACTTTAATGAATCATATAGATATTGATCCTATATAACAACATAAAGATAATTCAGGATTAAAAAAAGTGGCTTTTAATTAGCATCAAGTTTAACAGATCACTGTTTGTATTCTCTATTGGCATTAATGTGATGGCGTTTTGTGTTGTCTTAACTTTAGTATCTGAAATAACAAAATTGTATTAAGCATTTCACCCACCTGCTCAAACGTAAAGTAAAGTATATGTTATGAATACATTTTCCCCCAATTCGATAGTTCCTGTGCTTTATTAAAATGGTTTTATAACTTTGGAAGTTTTCCTTTACATGTTTAATTATAAATAAATAAACGTTTATTCAAACAATAAGTGCATTACAGCTGACAGATAGTCTATTTCTAATACAAAATGGAATGCTCTTTAATGCCTGATGTGGGTGGGTAACATACGTATACAACTATACAAGGTATTAAAATTTTTAAAAGAAGCAGATAAATTAGAGAACAATTTACATTGTATAAAAAGGGGGAAAGGGATAGAATTTTGATGCCACCCTTTACCGCATTAAATGTGCAAACAATATTTAAGAAACAAAAATATTTTGGATTGGATTGGACTTAGCCGAATAAAGAAGGAAATTCGGTAGTTCAATCACATTGAGGCCGTTTGTGCCTAGGTCCCCTGCCCGCAAAGGAACACCTCCGGGAAGAGGGGCTGAGCTGAGGAAGACACCCGGCAGCCAGGAGCGATGAGGCACATACACAAACGGGGTCTTAGAGACACCATTTGCAAATTGAGCACCCCGACACATGTCGCCTCCCCTCCAAGTTATCCCAGCCCCTGCTCAGAAGAGAGTCGAACCTGGTGGCCTAGTGATGCATGCCTTCTAAATCCAAGATCGCGGATTCCATCCCAGCCAGCGTCGATGGATTTTTTTCGGGCGTAAAAATCCTAAGTATGGCTTCCTTCGGAAGCGAAGTAAAGCCGTGGGTTCCGTGTCGTAGATTTACGGCACGAAAAAGAACCTCCAGCCTGAAAGAAGAGGCCTCTGTGCAAAATTTATCGGCCGTTTCACGCCCTGAATTGAATGGGACATTGATGACCTGAGATGTTAAAGACGTCCATAAATAAACCAAATCATCCTCAGAAGAGACGCTTCCAAGCCAGATGGCAAAACAGAAACCACGCCACACAACACTAGCCCGCCCGCCTGACGTTTTCGACCCTGTGGAATGAAATGAAATGAGACGGGAGAATGGAAAGTTAGTGTAAAGTTAAAATACATTCTAAAATTTGCCTAGGTGACCAGGAGAAACAACGATAAAAACAAAGGACCGGCTGGCTGTCCTAAAGGGATTTGAACTTGGACTTTCCAAATGCAAGTCTCACGTGTTATCGCTTAAGCTCCTTAATAAAAGTATTTTAGTACTTCATTGAATTTTAAGTTGAAAAAAATTGGAGCAATTAAAAGCAAATTCAAAAAACAAACATTTTGAAAAAAAAAAAAAAATAACAGCCTTAAACAAACGGTAATGTAAAATTTTACTCTCTAATACTGGATAGATTAACAAAGAAACACTGAGCTCCAATATTTTTCTTAAATATTGTGGAAATGATGAAACCAGGGTCATCATTTTGTATGGAGTCGCTCTCAACGCAGTGTAGTGGCGGCGGCAATACAGTCAGCAGCGTACGCTCGTGAACCGATATATGCGCATTAACGCGGACGCTCAGATTAGTGCACTGCAATCAGTAAGTAAGTAATACAATGCCACATTTATCAGTGTGTTGTGTTATTGTATACGCACTGTGTTGTCATGATTAAGAAATATAACACATGACAAATGATTGCAAATGGTATACATACAAATTTAAGTGAGGCACCCTCCCATAAACGTTAAGTAGAATAAGAAAAGGAGAGGAAATTTGCTGAAATAAAGGCTTCAAATAGCACTGAACACTATTAAAGGGCTAACACTTATATTAATATTTGAAATAATTAAAAAATTAGTAGGTTGAAAACTAAATAGAGTGTGATAAGTATTATAACAAAGAATAAAAAACTAAAACGTCCCCATGAACAATAAGTAACTAGACTGCATTGCAAGAAAATAAACATACAGAATACATTGATGGGCAAAATATAATAAATATAATGCTCTAATATATTTTATAACCAAAATATAACAAAGAATTTAAACCAGCATGAGCATAAAATTATACAGTTCCAGAATGCAATGTAATTTGAAACATTAAGCAGATATTTACTAACATATAGAAATCCAGCAAAGCAAAATATTCACATATGATGGTCTTAAATTATTTCAATTGTTCTTATATAGAAAATGGAGTGGTAATATATCATATTACAGTTTATTGAATATGTTTACATTAAATCCACTTATACAACATTGGAACATGTTTCAGGGGCAATTGCTCATTCAACAAATGATGTTAAGAGTAATTACCCCCAAAACATGCTCTAATGTTGTATAAGTAAGTACAGTTAGTGTGAATATGTTTAATAAATTCTAATAGGACAATCTTAAAACTTGAATTGCAATACCAATTATTACCAATAGGGTTAATGCCAGACGATAACTATGCATGTGCTTAGCACTTTAATTAATTATTATTATTATTATTATTATTATTATTATTATTATTATTATTAGTAGTAGTAGTAGTAGTAGTAGTAGTAGTAGTAATAATAATAATAATAATAATAATAAATAATAATAATAATAATAATAATAATAATACCAGTTTCATAAAATACCCATAAAAATGCTACTATTCCAACTTTGATGAAATAATACCTGCATCACTGCAATGATCTCACAATATTTAAGCAAGACAAGCCAATCTTAAAAATACTATCAACATTTGGTTATATAAAACACATGCAAAATAAAGTTGTTTAGAGAAAAGAAAAGAATATTTTTTACCTCACCCCAAACACATCGCATAATGTGTGCACAGCCTTCAGCCTAAAAGAAGGTTATGACAAATGGAAACTCTCTGCCAGCATAGCTACAAGGAGAGTTTTGGAATGCTGATGTAAGAAAAGACGTAAAACTGTTGTAACTTTAAGAAACAAATTCTAACTGCCATAGAGATTTTTGGTAATTAGTGAAGGAAGGAGACTACTTGATTCCATGACCTAGCACCGTGTTATTGTTGTTATTATTGTTATTTGTGTAGTAGTTAAAAGGGCAGAGTATATATATATGAAATTTGCATTCATGAACTTCAAAACAACAGAGTAGAAAGATGTTATAGCCGGGCCTTCAGAGCAAGAAATACATTATGAAAATTAAAATTTGTACAGCCTCTATAATGCCCATCTCACAGCAAATGGTGAAAATTTACATTGACAGGTAACATGTTTAGGCACATTCACAATTTCAAATTTCAAAATTATTTTACTGATTTAGCCATTGTCACTTATTTATCTTTATTCAAATTATTTAATAATGTATGTGCTTTATTTTGCCCTAGATTTGCTAATCTGAACTCTTCCATTGCCAGTATTTTGGGTATATCTGGAGTTAATTTTGGCATCTGATACATGTTCATCCATTTTTCCCTTATAAGCTCCTTAAGTTGTGCTGTTCACTCATACCTTTATTAGGGAATTTAGTGTGTTAGAGACTAGTTTTTCAGTGGGTCTTTATATAGCCACATTGGCCATTTTAGTAAAGTCATTCCATTGACAATGCCCATTCACCATAGTGTGATTGTATTGCATATCATTCTTTAATATTTCTTATTGTGTTATTTTTGTAAATTCTATGGTCTTTTAAGTTTTTATGGAGGATTGTGGCAGTTGAATCATAAAACACTGCTACATTTCTTAAATGTAGGCACCAGAAAAGTTTAGCATAAATAAGAATAATTATAAAATCAGCAATCTGTAAACATTTCTGATTTGCAGAGCTGTGGAATAAAACAGATTTTGAAATTACTAAAAATGTGTAGTACTAAAATATGGGGAATTACTGTTTCAGGGAAAGCTTAATAAAATGATCTTGAAACTATTTCATGTTAAAAAACAAATGTTGTAATGCCCATTAATTACAACTCATATTTAAGTTGTTATACTGAATATAAAAATAACACTGTCCAATTACATTGCTGTATGCCTCACTACAACCTAAAACAAATTAAATCTTTTCATTATTATATGGTGCAGCTTTAGACCTTAACAATCCACAATCTTTAGATTTGTGTTCTTGGAATTTATGCTTCATCTTCCACTTGCATTTTGTCATAGCATTAAAATAAGAAAAAGTAAACTAATATTCTAATTGAAAACAAAAGAAGTATAACCAAAGTTTTAGTTGCATATGTTCAGCTTCTGACCAAGCAGGTCATTTGATTATAACAAATATCTTTTTAAGTTAAGTTAAGTTAGTTTTTAAGTTAAGTTTTTTAAGAGGCCTGAAAATGATTCACTTTGCTGTTTGGAATATGTTACAACAGTATTGTAAGTTTCTTGAAAGAGCTGTCTTCATTGATCGTTTGTCTAGGGCTGGACTGCATATTCAAATCTGCTGAGATCAAGTTGCCTAGATTGGAGTTTTTCCAGAGTTTTCTCTCACCCTGATAGACCAAATGCCAGGTTACCTTAGCAGCTGATGGGCTCAGGGCTTAGAACTCACTTGTCATTACTAGTTAATTTGATCTATTCCTTGTTCAAAGACTTTGGCATTTAGTATTAGACAGTAAACAATTGGAAAAAAGAAAGTGTCTGTCGACATAGTGAGTTAACTTACAACAAACGTGTATAAGTAAATCATGGATAAAGGTGGTCAGAAAATGTGATAATTCAGCTTTGGAAAATTATGTGATACAGTTTCTTCAAATAGAGCATCACAGTTACTAGCTTAGCACATTTATTCACATTGCTAAAAACTCATTACTGTTTATACCCTATGTTGCTCAAGGTGGTTAATGGCCAATGCAGGCATGGAAAAAGAGCTATTGCCCTTATACCCCCAAAACTATTATTGATAAAATGCCCTCAGTGCTGAAACTCACATATTTTTTTGAATGGGAATAATTCTCAATTGTTCTAACAAGTTAGTTACACTCAGTTCTCCATCCAAGACTCAAGTGTATTGGTAGTTTGCCTGCTTGTAAAGGTGCAAAAAGTTGTGACTAATTGTAATAATAGGGTATTCCACCTAATTCTCCACTTTAACAAGGAAAGTATTTGGTGGGTTGGAATAAACACATCTATATTAGATTTTATTTAGAGATCCAATATATATCCCCAAATGTGCTGGTGAGTGTTGTTTTCCTGCAAAGCTCTGCAAACCTTCATAAGAGGTCACTGCAGAGGTTATTTAGAAACCAAACATAATGCAGATATCTAAACTATAAATGCAGGCAAAGACATTAAATAAAATAATCAAAGTCAACAAGTATGACTACAAAATGCACAGTTAAAATAGCTATTTAGTTATATGTCATAATTGCACATTCTGTAATATCTGTGCTGAATGCCACCTTGATGGCACTTTTGAATTTATTCACAGGTTCTTCATTATCACAGCCAGTGGTTTGCCATATGTAATAAAGCATTGATGTAAACATTTGCAAAAAATCTATTATAGATGATAGAATAAACTTTCATGATAAAGAATGTGTCATGCAATTTTGACTGCAGGTCACTGGAAGATAAATTAATAAAATCTCTTCTGAGTTGAACTATTTAAACACTCTCTTTTTGACTTCACCTACTGGAGATTTACTCAGGGCTTGTTTCATGGATCCTTTCCTTATTTCCTGTTGGATCATTTGTTGCAGTTGCATTGGTAAGTGTTTGGGTTGACTCCGGTGCTCCTGCAATAAACTTGAATAAAGAATTGTTTGATTTTGGGATGTCAAAATTCATTAAGTTTGGTAATAAAACCATTAAATAAAAAAAACATTAAGTTATTAAAAACAGTTCAACAACCAAAGGAATTAAAACAAATGGGAGGGGATTTACATAAATAAACATGAGCAAACCTTTAAGAATTTGAACATCACAAACAGACAGCTTTTTATTCAAGTTTATCACAAGACCACCAGAGTCAACCCAGATATCTACCAACCCAACTTCAACAAATAATTCATCATTTGTTTAACAGCTGAGGATATAAATATATCCTCATATGTATATAAATATATACATTTACTATAGCTATACTAAACAAAGAAAGAGGTAGAGAGAAAGATGTGTAGAAAGTTTTTAAAAATGTTTATTGAACTTATAAAGATACATGAAAACTAAATTGTAAAAAGTGTTATATTACTGTGTTTAGAGCACCATATACAAAATAGTTCAATAAAATATTATTTCTCTCAATATTATCATTTCCAAATAACTAAGAATTTTCATTAACATTTTACCTACTTTTGTATTTTTATTTATGTGTTAAGCTGTGTTGCACTTCAAAGCAACAAGATTAAAAAAGCAGGGATATGCATTTTATAAATGCATGAGCAGCTATTAAAGTCAGGACAGAAATGCCTTTGATTACTAGAAAATTACTTTAAAAATTCATTACCCAACTGGCAACAACATTGCATTATGAACATTAGAGAGAAAATGGTGGTACAACATTTAAAACACAAACACATTAATTAAAGCAGTTCTGAAGTTAAAATTAACTTAAATAGTACTTCTTTAAGGTTGAAATTACTACCTGCTTTGAGAACTAGATTTTTAATATTAGTACAATAGTGAAACTCTGTAAGATACAGTGCATCAAAATATGAAAGTAAATGCTCGACAATTAAAATTTTTGAGCTGTCTGAGGCAGGAATGCTAGAGTTAACCAGACTTTACTTTCATGAACTTTGTATCAGGAATAAGGCTATATGTATTTTTAAACTAAAATAATTTATGGCTTATAAAACTGTGCTTTACAGTAAGAAGGATAATTTTTAATGCAAAAGAGAACAAAATATTAGGTATTTCTGTTTATCATAGCTACTCTTTATTTTCAAAGAGTGCAGTTCAGTTTTTAAAGTATTAAAGTATAGCACTTAAGATGAAAGGTTTTTTTTTTTTTTTTTTTTTTTTTTTTGCATCACAGTTCCTTCTTTGTTAAATACAGAAAGGCCTATAAACTTTGTGTAAGTTATGCCTTTCTATTGGGTAGCTGCAGGTGCTCTAATAATTAAATATGTCTCTGAAGCTATACTTCAATAAAAATTTTGGCACTTTTTAATAAAATGTTAATAAATTACACATATGAACAATTATTCTGAGCGATGCAAATAAATTTGTATGCTTATCTTAGAAGGTACTGTAAATCAATATAAAAAAACTCATTTAATGTAAGTAAATAAGATTGTGGCACTCTCTTTAAAAAATGTTCATACAGTTTAAAAACAAATACTTTTACATTTTGAAGTAATGTTCTGTAACAAGGATATATTCATATAATTTTAATTTTAACGCACATATAATTTTATTTCTCTGGACCATTCATTTATAACATAGAGGTGATATTTATTTAATTTTTAGTATCTGTCTCTCTATGCACCTTCTCTTATCTTTCCCAGTGTTTTCTCACCCAATGTTCTATCACAGGGCTTGCAAACTATGTGACTTACAATTGTAATCAGCAAAGTTTCCTGGAACCACATCACATATCTCATACATTCAACTACATCATGTGGAATATTTGCATGCATTGCTGTGCTTCTGTAAGTCCATTAGGCTTTAAAAATATAATATTTTACATGCAATGTTTCTTCAGAACCATGTTGATTGTTTATCTCTCTCAAATTCAAAATTTTGGAAAGAATTTTTTGACAGAATTACATCATAATTACATATTTTCAATAATTCCAGCTAAGTGTGGTATGCCAATTAAAGTTTAATTAAAGATCTTTGCATTACTACAAAATTGAGAAAATGATCACAGAACAAATAATGTAAACAAGGCATTGTTGAATTACTGACTGAAATTTTTTCATTCATGTTATTGTACCATCATTTCCAGGATACAAGAGAATGTTAACTATTTATACTTTCAGCTTAACTGTGCACTAACATTGTACTCGAGAACACATTTTTCACATAATAAAACTATTTTTAATGAAAAGAAACAAAACTAACAATATGTAACAAAATAAGTCATTAATAATGAAATTAAAATGTTTGTTTTTCTGAGTGTCCGGAATTCAAAGAACGAAACGTCCGGAATAAAATTACAAGCAAATGAGATTAAAAAAACAATAAATTAAGATATTATTTGCAATCATTAGATTTCTTTTTTGTAACTCAGCCATTACTAATTTTATCCTTTTTTATCTGCAAGAATACCAATTTTAATGTAACAAGAATTCCCATTAACTTTTCATAATCAACCACCATTTTTCCTTTTCTTTACATTTAAAAATTCTGTTTTCATCATTTTCTCCAAAAAAATTCTTATATGTTCTTTACCATGGCAATCTGTCCTGCATTAATAATTGCTTTGATTTGTTCAAAGTCTGTGCATTTAATTTACAACAGCCATACATTCATTCACACCAGAAACTAATCCCTTACATTAGAATACTGAGTATCATATTTTATTAAAGAATGTAGTTACTTTCTTGACCCTACCTCAAAGTTAATAACACTAATCAACATGCAAAACATTTTAACAATGATTTTTAAACAATTAATTCTTTAATATTAGTATATTTTAACTATTTGTACACTCAAAAAATTAGTTTTCTATGTACAAATTTTAGATAATAAATATAAGAATTCTGCTAACATAAGGGATTAAGCTTCTATCTAAGAATATCATTAACTGCTATAATACAAATCCATGTATTCAAAAATGCTATGAGTAAACATGTACCTTAAACAACAGAACAGAATTTTAAATTAAGATTGTAATCTAATCTTTGAAAGGTTAATGATAAAGAAAAGAAAATCTCTCTTTTAAGCCCAAACATGAAATTTTATAGAATAAAAATCAGCTATTTGTACTTTCAACTGTGTATGTCAAAATTAATGCCTAATTTTGGAATTTATGCTGTATAGAAAATAAGATATTTTTTTTTCTTATTTAATATTAACAAAAGTGTTAATAATAATTTCATTAAATTTTGAACTTATATTTTGGCTTTCAAAACTGATTTGTATTTTATACTACTGCTTTATATTCATAATATTGGAAGGTATATATAAATTATTAGTATATATATTTTAGCACAAAACAATAACAATTAGTTATAATATGTTACCGATGGCATGTTTTCAGCCAATGAGGCTCTTAGGATTTGCTGAGTTTTATTCTGCATTTCCTGAAGCCATATACTAACTTTATAGCATGGCTATCATTATTTGCTACAGGATGATGTTTGAGGCTTAGTAAATATCATGGTAATAATGCACATCAGAATAATTTTCCAGTTATAGCCTTACAAATCAATCCTAAAACTTATTCTTTATGTTTTATCTGTCTCATTAGGTGATGGAACATGGTAATTTAAAATATTATATAAAGAAGAGTATAATGCAATCTATGGAGTCTGATTTAGGGGATTTATAATGGAACCTGATTTAGGAGATTTATAATTATGTTAATTTCAGCAAAATTTAAAATATTCCAGTTGATTTATGGTAAATGCTTTGCATTATTTAGAGTTGCCTGATATTTGCTGAATACAAAATATTTATTTTCTTATTAATTTTTTAGTAATTTTCTTTTGCAGAAAAATGTAGTGGTACTTTGGTACTATGAATAATTTAAGTAACATATGCCAAGACTTCAAAATATACTTGCAAATTTTCTTTTTCATTCTTTGCTAGTCCTCAAAACCTACAAATATTCCATTTTGCAATGTCTATCTGTCAAAAGAAAGATGTGTACATGTATACACACAGAATGTAAAATGGGAGATATGTAAGTTCTATATTGAAGCTCAGCTGTTACATTATACAAGTGATTTGTAATGTTAAATTATAGGAAGATAATGAAGAATGCTGCAAATTCAACATCATATATGCTTGTTTTTTAATGCTTCTGTCTTACTTTTGATCACTTTTATCTTATTTTATTTAATTTTATTGTATTTGTTTATCAATCTCTATGCTTAGCACTAAGAAAATTTTAAAATGCTTAACTTGTATTTTTTTTTTAACAGAGATTACAGGTCATACTTATGATTAACACATATACATTCATTTCAAATTTCAATTTACTTCAGGTGAAAAGCTGCAGGAATTGCAGTTATGAGTACAAATCATAAAAGTGAAACAATAATTTTTTTAAAAAAAGATGCCTGAACATAAACCATAGTATACATTACTATCATTATGATTGCAAGCTATTCATAGGTAAATTTTATTAACTGGAGATATATCTTTGCTATATCAAAGGCTTTGAACACTCAGTCCTGTTTTGGAGATACTAACAGTTGTCCCCTTCTTATATATGCAAAAGATACATAAGTACATGTAACAGTATATAATTAATGAAAGCAACTGTAGATTTCAGCTATAACTCAGCTGTGAGAAGAAAGTTGCAAGTTAAAGGCAAGATTAAGGCACAAGCTGAAGAAGGAGCAGCCAAATTTTTTGCACACCATTTTGTAGTCTTTCACTTAATGATGAGAATATCTGTGTTTTGACTAGTACACCGTTAATGCTAATAAGAATAATTCAAACAGACAAGAGTAGTGTTTAATTTATATATGAATATTTATGACTGCTGAGCTGTCAAATTAATTTCATTACATAAATAATTCACATTGCTGTAGTATGCCATTCCACCTCTTCTGTATTGAGTTTCCCATTGTAGGAGTCCAGACGATCACCAGTTTCAGTTGACTGCTGCTCCATTTTCACTAGTTCATTTTTGCTTAGGTGATCTACAATTCCTGCTCCTAGAGAATCTCCCAGCACATTGATCATGGTGCGGAAACGGTCACTGTTAATGATAAATAAATCATTATACATCTTTTGAAAAAAACTGTCATGTACATGAAAAGAATAAGTAAAACTTCTAGAAATTCAAGAAAAACATTTGAAAATGCCAAGTTTCTAAGAAAATTCTCTTTTAAAACCATAAAATTTAGTGTATGAGAAACAGCTGTGAATCTATACATTGAGTTTTCAGTATTTCATTTATATCGTAAAAAAAAATATGTACTTAATTTAAAAATTATAGATTCAATTTCTAAACTAAAACTCCTAGGCTAAGAGTACAGTTGGCTAAGAGATTCATTGAATTATTGGATATGTTGGTTGTTTGGTTGGTTGGTTGCTAGTTGGTTGCACCCATTGGGGATGCTGATATTTATCATTTTTTCCCTAGCTTCCCAATACAGAGCTTCCAAATTGTTTTTCGTTTGTTTGTTGCTATCTAGTTGGCTGCATTTCAGTAGATGATCTTTGTTTAAGATAGTATTCATGTTCTTACACAATGGGCAGTGGCTGACCTTGATTAATTTCATCCTGAAGAGATGTTCTAACAGGCAATCATGCCCAACAATTAAGCCGCATTGGACAATTCTAATTTTTCTTGGTTTGAATAAAAGAGGTCTGAAAGTATTTAGATCTTTATATGATTTTCCTTTTAAGTTTTTGTTAGATATTTTGTTCTTGTTCAGTTATCAATCTTTTTATGAGTTTCAATTTATAGGGAAGTTCTAGTTCAAATCTGGATTATATGATATAGTTTTCTTATTTCATTTATAGCATATGTTCATTGGTGGGTAATTATAATTCATTTTATTTTGTAGTGCTGCTTTAGAGTCACTTGAGATAATTTTTTTATTTATGTTAGGTCTATAATGGAAATTATTTTGCCATCAAAATTGATTGCATACTGTCCCAAAGATATATATTGAGAGAATTCTTCACAGTATATCCAAAACCAGCTTCAGTATATAAAGGTGGGTCTTTTAAGAGATCCATTTGTATACACTCTACACCATATATCATTCGGATAATAGTTGTTTAGCGTACTAAGTGCTGTCAACCTCAGGTAGGTTGTTCATTTTGGAGACCATTGTATCCAGATTTAGTTTCGCGCTAATATCTATATATTATAAAAGAATCAGGTTGATATAATGACAGGTTTAGTGTTATTTTTTCAATTTTGTCTAAATTTTCTTTCTGTGTGTAATTTTTGAAAGTCTGTTGCATTTTTAATTATTGTGTGCTCTCAAGAATATGAAGTCATTTATTTCTGTATTCGTTACTTTTTCATTTCCGTCCCAGTATAGCGTTTTAATATCTAGCTCTATTTTAATTGGCAGGTTGTAGTTATGCTCTACATTGGAGCAATTGATGGCATTTTTGTGGCTTCTGTTGTTATTCTTAAGGACCTAGATTTTACTGTATCCAATTTAGTTTTAAGTTGGTTGTTTATTGTGAACATTAGCTCACTTTCATAGAACAGATTGGGCTTTATGTATCTTTTGTACATTTCATCAAGGAGAGCTATGGATCCTCCACATATGACCCCTGCTAGTCTTTTTAATATGTTGTTCTTCTTATTCGCTTTCTTAGTTATATTGTTGATCTGTTCAGAGAAGGAATTTGTCAATTGCTATACCAAGATATTTAGTTTGTTCCTTCTCTTGTATTAGATCATTACTGATTTTAAGTTGTAAATCATCTGTATGTTTTGAAGACTGAAAAGCTGGGAAAATGTCTTTTTAGTGTCTATTGCCATATTGTTGTTGGATGGCCATGTTTCTATGCTACTGATAATTTTCTGCATGTCATTTTGTAGTTTTCTGTAGTGTTATTTATTCTGTTTATTTTTTTGGCTAATTCATATGGCAATATCATATGTAAACAATCCCATATTTACCTTTGGGAAGTAAGCTAATATTTTGTTAATATCTATGAAAATATTAAATAGAATTGGACTGGATACAGCACTTTGAGGAAGGCCTATTTTAGTTATATGCCATTTAGAGAGGACATTATTCCATTTTACAGCTATGTATTTATGATAATAGATCCATGAGCCATCTGAAAATGTTTCCTCTTATTTCAATATTCTCATCTTATAAACAAGCTTCTCTCTCTATACTTTGTCAAACCACCACGGGTGGTCAAAGTCATTAAGGTGTGGACTCATGAGCAGGAGGTCTGGAGTTTGAATCATGCCAGGACCATCCTCCCTGACTGAGGGTTTATCCTGAATTTCCTCAGTCCTCATAAATGGCAAATGCTGTGGAGGTACCCTAAACGTAGGCCTGGAATGTTTCCTTCCTTAAAAAAATCCTTTCCCAGTATATCACCTCATTTCATGTATTGTTAGTGTTCACTGCCTGTGGTGTCTCAGTAGTAAAAAATGAGTGTTAAACACCATTCAAAAAAAAAAAAAATACTTTTCAAAGGCATTTTTGAAGTCAACAAAGAGGATAAGCATTGTTTCTTTTTTGTTGAAGTCATTTTTAATATTGGATATGTTCGCTACCAGTAAATGATTTCTGTGTTGTTAGAAAAACCACTGTCACTTGCTAAGTTTAATCACTATTGTTAAACATTTCTTTTTTATTTTAAGGTAAGAATTACTTTTTATTCTTTTGATTGTAATTGTGTAAGAGTGTATTTTAAGCGTGTATGCTTAATAATTTATGTTAAATGATGTTCTGGTCATTCTATTACATACACATCACGTGATCACATCTATTTATCATTGTTCACAAATGTAGAAATTATATGAGAACCATTGACAGCAAGACAGAAGACAAATGCATACTGTGAATCCATAGGTATATCATAATGCTGTGGCTATTTGTCTGAAAGATAACTTTAAGTACAAACTCTGCCCACATTCTATCAAAAGTATAGTTCCAGAACCACTGCACAGATTAGGAAAAATTCTGAGGACAACTTCTGAAACAAATAGTAGTCCTTCAGCATCAATTCTTATTCTGCTATCAACAACATCTTCTGATGGCTGTCCAGCCTTTACAATGCCATAGTGCCAGCATATGCATGAGATATTAACTTTAACCACAATTATTTATTTTGATCAATTAGAAACATCAACAAGTATCTAATTAAAACAAATTATCCTGAAAGAAGTCCTGATTATTGAACTTACATTTAAAATTGTTGTCACTAGTATTCTGTTCAATTCAATTCTAGTATTCTAGTATTCAATTTGTTCAGAGAAGGAATTTTTTTCCAGTGTTATTTTAAGATATTTTGTGTTTCTTTCTCCTGTAGTAGTTCATTTTTTGTTTTTGGAGGATCCATAGATATTCTTAATAACACAAAAAACTACATTTGCTCTATGAAAGTAAAATAATATGCACAATAAACAATCTACTTAAAACTAAATTGGATACAATACATTCCAAGTCAGTAAGAATATAACAGGAGCCATAAAAACAACACCAATAGCTGCAATGCAGAGCACAACTAACAACCTGTCAATTAAAACAGAGTTAGATATTAAAATACTTAGCACAGAATTAAAAAGTAACCAACACAGGAATAAATGGTTTGATATTCCTGACAGTACACAAGGATTAAAAACACAACAGACTCAATAATTACACAAGAAAGAGTATTTAGACAAAATTTTAAAAATAAGCACTAAAACTGACATTATACCAACTGACTCTTTACAATATATAGACATTATATAATATATAATGTGATTCTAAATCTGGATACAATGGTCTCCAAGAAGATTGACCTATCTGAAATATTAAGGTTGACAGCACTTGGTACACTAAACAACTATTGTCCTACTGATACATAGTGTAGAATATATGCAGATGGATCTCTTAAAAATGAAGAAACAGGCTTCGGAATATACTGTAAATAATTCTCTTAATATAAACATTTGGGACAGTATGCTAACAGTTTTGATTGCAAAATAATGGTCATTAGAGCAGCATTAAAAAATCTACTCTATAGACATAATATAAATAAATTAAGCGATTCTAAAGCAGCACTACAAAGTATAATGAATTACAGTTACCCACCAACATACACTATAAATGAAATAAGAAAATCATATTATCATACAATCCAGATCAGAAATACAGAAATAACTGTACATAATATTGGAAGTTTACCCACCATCCTTGGGCAAACCAAAAATTCCAAAAATAATATACACAACTTAACAAACCTTCTAAACACCAACATAAAGAATAGATAACGTATTTGTTAAATTATTGAAGCTATTTACAGTGAAGGTCTTGTATATTGAATATTTTCATCTTAAAATACCGAAAAATAGCAATGAATTTTGACCTTCTGCCAGAGGACTACCTCTCCAGATTCATTTTACAACCACTAGAGATCACCACAAAAATTCAATAACCTGCAGAGGACCAACCAGAACAGTGGGTCAACAGCTGACGATGGGAACGATGGTTCTTGAAACATGTCCTGATTTTAAAAACATGTAAGTGAAGTGTATAAAAATTACCCACTATGTATCAATCAATAAAGAATAGAATTCCTCTCAGTAAATAAGCAAGCACATATGAAATCAGTTGCAAAGACTGCAACAAGAAATAATTGGCAAAGCCAAAAGAAACAATACAGTTTGTTTCAAAGAGCATATGAGAAACATCAAATAATATACACAGACAAAATCAGCAAAAAAACATAATTTTTGGTCTAAAACTATGAATTCCATAAAGAACCAAAACTCCTCAAAGCAATTTACTAGCCATAGACCTAACAATTTTGGAAAATTTATTCATATACAAGAATAAAGTTCTTAATTTTGACTTCCCAAAATAGAATGAGCTGATTTCTAAGTTCATAAAAGGCCACAGAATGACATCTGCAAACTACATAGGAAAACTGACAGTGAATTCATGTTGAGGATGAAGGCAACAGCCTTTCAAACATGTAAGTAAGTGTTTGGAAACTAGTAAAATTTGAGTAATATTTAGTCAAATATAAAACTTAGCATATTTCAGTTGCTTCACTGTCAATAGCTTCTAAACACATTAAATATACAAGTTAGAATTTATAAGTTTATTAACCTATTTGTATCATGTTTAAATGCCCTTCCCAAGTCACAGAAATCAGATCTAAATTGCTCCAGAAAGTTGTGAAAAGCATGTTCAAATACAAATTGTAATAAAAGGTTAAATTAATGAAGATTTTTCTCAAATCAATTTAGCAATTATGTACATCTAACATGATGGTTTAGTATGGCAAGCTTCAAAATAATATGGCAAATGGAAAGGAACCCTGCATTTTTTGCACTTTCATGCATTTTCACTACTTCACATATGTTTCAGTTTTTCTTTTTATCATTAAGAGGAATATGCTTTGGAAAATGAGTACAACTCAAATATTTCTACAAACTTGAGCAATGATTATGCAATGTTTTCTCTGATGTCAGAATAGTTATTCTTTTTCCTTCCTGAGAGTTTGTGAAGAACAATGTGAGCATTAAATATGCAATCTTCAAAAGACAGATAAATATAAAATGAACAGGCTAAACATATTTCTTACTCTCCATGATAAAACTGCCCGGCATAATATCATTAAAAAAGAAACCAGTATTTCTAATTCACAACTTAACAGACACACGAGCATGGGGATTCAAGACACCATGAGTTTCTGCTATTTTCAGCTTTAGTGCAAGCAATATCTCTGTCAAATTACAATGCTACATGTGTTCCTATGCAGAAGTGCAGAGATGCAATCTGAGATCACCATGTGATTTAAAGGCCCAAAAATACTGTGACCACAGCTTGTCATATGACTTGAATAGGTAAATATTTAATAATAAGAAAAATGCAGATTCAGATTTTTTCTGATGAACTATTTTATACTTTAATTTCTTTAAGACAAACTGATAGTAGTCTAAAAAAAGAATAGACTACAAGTTCTATAAAAGAAATATATTTATTTATTGTAAATTTTTAACTCATAATTAATTTAGAGTAGCTGTATGAAAATTCTGCTTCTTAAATAGCTAATCTCTGAAAATATGCCAGAGTTTGCCTTAAGCATTGCATAAGACTGCATAAACTGTGAAGATGTTTTGTTATTAAGAACTGTTAAGCTATGGAAATTGACACATGCTGTTTTGAAATAAAATTGTGGAATATATGTTAATGGAAAACAATATAAAATAAAATTACATCATTGCTGTGAAGATAATAGTTGAAAAATGGCAGTTTTAAATTAATATGGTTGTGTTTTCAAAGATACAATATTTACACTCTCAGGAATTTGACTTACAGAAGCCAATCCACTGTGATGATAAGGGTCACATCTTCAGGTGGTAGACCAACAGTATCCAACACCATCACCATAGTGACAAGACCTGCCTGTGGAATTCCTGCTGCTCCAATACTAGCAAATGTAGCAGTCACACTGAAAAAGAAATCATAGAGTATTTAAAAAATTCTAATAGCTTTAAATTTTGTTAAAAGTTATGTTTATATGGGCATGCATATTTTGCTTTAGTTTCTAGCTAACACAAATCTTATGTTCCATTATAATGGATGATCCAATTTATTCAGACTTCTCCATGAGTTGCTTTGAACGGATGCTAGTCAGTGGCATTTTACCTTTAAGGGTACTACCAATGAGAGTATGATATTGTGCAACCTAGTGAGTGATCAGAAAACTAACATGAACACATTTTGTAAACAATGACTCTCACTTTCACTTTCCCTCTAACTCACTCACTATCTCTCTCTCTCTCTCCCTCCCTCTCCAAGGTGCACTTCCACCCACCAAGGTGAATTCTCAAAACTAAATCAACTGGTTATACTGATAGAAACCTGCTCTGCTATGATGACATTCATTTAAAATAACTTGCAGTGAAGATCAAATAAATTTGATCACACAGTATAAACAGTCCTTAATGTAATGTAGCATTTAATGCAGTAAAATATTATTTAATAACAAGAATTATGTGACCAATATTTCAATGTTGGCCTTCATGTTCCTAGCTTAGGTACCTTAGAACAGAAACACTGAAACCAAATATGACTTTGGGACTGTAAGTTTCAAAAAATAGAAAATAATTTCAAAAAATTTACCTATCATTCATACTGTAAGTGTAAGGCTTAAAACTTAATGGAATGATGCTATGAGCTAGAGCCAATAGTAAATAGATGCTTATGCAATACCAGATACCAGATTTGAAACTCCATGAACAGTACACTTTCTCCATCCCTGATAGTTTATCCTTTCAATACGTATTGAATTGGCAGTAATTAATTCAATATTTCTTTCAAAATTGTATTATATACTATCTTATCATTTTGGTCAGGCTTGGATGAAACAGGTGCAAATTTTCCAAAAGCATTTGTCATTCCTTTGCCACACATTATAATAGCTGTCTCCATCACTGTCCTGGTACAATGCAGTGTGCCAACTTATATGCAAATTGAAAACTGATTATGTAAATGACATTCATCAACAATGAAGCTCAAAAAAGTATGATACCATTACATATTATTCATAATCTTTCTCGTGCTATACAGTTTCTTATATTCTCTCACTGTACTCTTAATGAGTGTTTCCTTACCTTCAGAGGTAAAATAAATAATGAAAAAATAGTTAAAAAAGTTCTTAAAAAATGTATTAATTTTTATCAATTAACTTGGATATATTTCAGAGGCCTTCATCACTAGATGGATCACTATTAACGTTCCAGCATGGTATGGAGACGTCTCTCTGTAATCTGATGAATTTGAAGATGTCATTGTTATCCGAGGATTAATTTTAACCAAATTTTCTATAATTTTTGTATGAATAAATTCTCCTATACAGTTGATTTGACAAGTTTCTGGATATCTTGAACAAGTTCTGATTCATTTTTAAAAAACAGAATCCAATAATACTGCTCCCCTCTTGGATATCAAAATTACCAAAAACCTCAACACATTGGAATTTGGCATATTCAGAAAAGATACAAATGCAGTTAATTACATAATAATCAGCCACAATCCAAAACCATACAAACCTGTACTATCAACAGGCTTGCATTCAGATTTGTGCACCTACCCATAAACAAAATCAAATCATATGTATAGCATACAAACATGACTACACAATGAGTCTGATAAACAGAAAATTGAGAAATCCAGAAACAATAAAGAACAAGCTACAAAGATAAACATATGTACAAGAAATTACATTCTACCTGTGTGCCCATCAAACATTTCAAGAAATATTTAAAAATAGGAATATTATTTTGGCACCAATAAACAAAAAAAAGACTCGTAAATAACCAACACAAAAGGACAGAATTCCCGTCCCACCAATCGTTTATAAAGTCAACTGTAAAGACTGAAAAGAAAAATATATTAGTAAACCAAAAGAAACATTATTGTATGTTTCAAGAAACACATGAGAAATGTCATATCCAAACACACACAAGCATACCATTTTTGGTCCAAAAATCATGAGTTCTAAATAACCAAAAATTTTTAGCTATTTAGAAACCTGAACAATTAACCACATGGGAGAATTTATTCATCCAAAAAATTGAAGAAAGTTTTGTTAATTTTGAACTTACACATAAGAATGATCTCATCTCTAAATTAATCAGATCTACAGAAAGTCATCTGCATACCACACTGCTAACAATGAAGGCAACAGTCTTTGAAACATGTCCAAGTAATTTGGCAAAATTTTTGAAGTATGAGTGATTTCTTGTTAAAATTGTTTATTTATTGCTACAATTCAGTGAGAATTCCCACCATTTAAAATTATATTTAATGGACAAATAGTTTCAAGAGCATAAATGTCATTACCAACCTGATTGCTAAGAGCTGGCCCACTGAGAGTGTCATGCCTCTGACTTGAGAAATGAAGATAGCTGCCACAGCTTCATACAGTGCTGTTCCGTCCATGTTGATGGTGGCTCCAATAGGCATTACGAACCGTGAAACTCTTGGATCAACTTCATTTTTCTCCTCCAGGCATCCCATTGAAATTGGAAGGGTGGCATTGCTGCAAATATGTTTCCTTGTAAATAGAACTCCAAAAACACTTAGCTGAACATAGCTATATTAAGGAACTCAAAATTGCTGCATAGTTGATCAAATTGTGCTGATGTTTCCTTCAGCACAGAACACAAAACATCAACACTATTTTATGAATGATGTGGCAACAACCAAAGTTAAGAATGCAACATATAATTTCTGGATTTTTTTTTTTTTTTTTTTTTAAATTCACAAATGCTCTTTAACATCTCAGGTCATCAGCATCCCATTCAATTTGGGGTGGATAAATTTTGCTCAGAGGCCTTTATTTCAGGTTTGAGGTTTTTTTACATGCTGTAAATCTACAACATGGGACCCACAGTTTTACATCCCTTTCAAAAGAAGCCATACTTAGGATTTTTATGCCCAAAAAAATCCATTGACCCTAGCCAGTAGTGAACCCGCAATCTTGGGCCTATGAGGCAAGCATGGTTACCACTAGACCACCTGGACCAATTGATCATGATGATATTAGGATGTAGTTTAAGAAAATTAGAACTGGAGGTAGAAAATATTAGGAATGCAGTGTTAGTCTTTAATATGAGTAGAATCATAACCAAAAGAACAAATCAAGTCGTAACATCAATAATTGTAGTAGTTATACGAGTTAGAAATTACATATGTTTAGAAATAGAGTCATTAGAGATAATGAAATTATTTAAGAAATTAGAAGGAGACCTAAAGAGGCAGTAAGTTCAGTGTACTAGGTGTTAAGAGAAAACTAGCTTTTTATTATGAAACTGTCAAAAGGAAATAAATATGCTTACTTATCCTCAACTGAGTGAAGCTTTTTATTTTATTTTTTTGCTTGTTGAAGTTAATAACTTTCACCTTTAAAATTATTATTGAAATTTTCCACAGTACTTATTTTATGTATATATATTCATTAATTCATTCTCAAATTTTATTTAATTTTCCATGAATTGCACTTGTTTCATTCCATTTATTCATAATTTACTATTTATTTAGCCATCTTATTCTGTGGAGGAAAGGAATATATTTGTTATGTATAATTCCAAACCTGGAACCAGTTCCAAATGCAGTGAACAATGCCTGAGCCATATTTGTAATGAAGCGGAATGGTAATTTTCTGGTGCAAATACTGTAGTAAAATGGTGTTACAATGAAGCCATGGATGAATAGTCCAATGAGCACTGTAGCAAAATACATGCCCAACTGCCCAACAATGACCTCGAAGCTTTCCATTTCTATCACTTTAGCTGCAACCAAGAAGAATATGCCAATAGGTGATATCCTGAAACAAAACAGAAATTGAATCAGCGCGGTTCTGACATGATGAAAATTGCATTTAGTTGAAAAAATACAACTCAACTTTATAAAAATGATTATATAATATGCAAATTATAATACACTTTTGTAACTATGTAATTTTTTTTTTTTTTTTGAATAATGCTTAATGCCCGTTTTTACTACTGAGGCACCACAGGTAGTATGTAATTATATAATGAATGTATACAACTAAATGTATTAATAATGATAAGAAATTATAGGAAATTTGCTGTGATGCCTTTAACTATTCATGCATAACACATATTTGTGTTATGTTTGAGCAACATTTTGAGCATGTGGCTGCAGTACCAGTTTTCCAATGATTATGATAATTAACTACTAACATTCTATGCTAAATGCCATGATTTTTAAAAAAGTGTTACTATGATGATGGAACATTTGGCATGGTAAGCTAAAGTACCACAATTTTGAAAATTATACTCCATAGAATGACAATGATTAAAAATAACAGTACTATAGTTATTTGTATGTTAGTGATGTGTGTCTGCAAACACATATTATGCAACCCATTATTACATTTCTGTACATAATGTGCTGCAGATCTTGAACATGTACAAGTTCAATGAAATCTTAATTCATGGATTTAATCAAGAGTGTGTAACCTATATACTTGAATTCCTGTATTTAGAGTAATATCCACTTATCTATAACATAATACATGCCATTATATAAGGTTCAAAATATTACAAACTCAAAGAAATGATCTGGCACTTTAATATAGCCATAAAGCATTCATCCAGAGCATAAAATTCAACCTCCTAGAACTAGTCTGAATATTTAAACATACCAGATAACCCAATATGTAATAATGAGCATAGCCGCCCCAAGTGTTTCAAAGAAGATCAGCAGAGGTTTTCCTTTAGCTCCCATCTTTGCCAAAGTGATGCCTAACACAGTGGCGAATACCACCAAGCCAAGGATATTCGTTCCAGTGGTAAACCTGTGTGTAATCTCCCAGTCCTTTAGGGTGAGATTTTTTGCTGAGAAAAAAATATTAAGATTATTTACCGGAAACTAAGCATTTTTAGGCACAAAACATTTTATTTCAAACCTCATAACAAAAATATATAGGAACCAGAGAATTTAATATTCATGTCTATTCACTATTTGAAATCATAAAAATAGTCAGCTCTATTAGAGTGGAGTATGTATAATGAGTAATGTGTGAATTTCATGCGACTCTCAAGCAATCCTCAGTAAGTTCTGTTGCAGTTGATGTCAGGAAAGCCATGTTCATGATATCAGGAAAACCATGTTCAAACTTATAACATATTTGTTTAGACTGAGTGTGTGGTCATTTGGGAACCATACTTACACACTTTTAAAGATGGTACAAACTCATCAGGTGAAAATGAATACCCAAAATATCCTGTTTCATATATTAATATAAATTCAAAACAAGACTGGAATTCATTATGGTCTAATAGTGCACCATATTACTAAAATACAGCTATGGATAGACTATCTCTGAAAAAATACAAACTACCTTGTATACTAATGCAATTTATGGTATGACATGGAATACATGGGTCATATTTTAGTTGCATTAAAATAGGTACTTCAATGTGATTTTTCATTTTCTATGAACATCCTACACAAATAACTGATCACTTAGCATTTGATTACTTGAAATAAGCCCATAAGCATTAGAGATATTTTCTAGAAACTCATATCTTTCACACTGCCTTTGTGACCAACACTTCCTACAATTTACTGCTGATATTTTTAAGTTGCTGTGAAATATTAAGCACTTTGGCTGTTTGATGCCTAATGTTTTAAAACTATGATCCAAGCATACATTTGTAAAATAATGCTCCTTTTTTTGGAGGTAAAATATACAAATAATATCTTAAAATGATAAATACTGTGATATATTCCAAGGTAAGCAAAATGCTCTTCTTAATATATACATTAAAATGAATTTGTAGGTTTGTGCAAAATGTAGCAAAATATTTTGACAAATTTTGTGATCATACCGTAAGAAAATAAAAGATAGATGTAAACAGTAAATATTATGTACATGGCCTATGTGAAAACTGAAAAACTCTTACTTGAATTAGATATTGTAAATCAATCTACTTCTCTTTCTTTTCTCAGCTACTTAAAAAATATAGAATTTAAATCATTATAACTTGCAACTACTTGTATTAAGAACTCAGGATAATGAGTACTCAACTTGGAGTTAAATCCAAGAAATTGTATTTGTCATCAATATAAATTTAATAATTTTTAATTATTCACTAATTTAAAAAAAAACCTTTGAAATATCTAATTAATTTTATCTGAAATTCTAATTGCAGTTAATATAGATTCAATATAGATCACTTATATTTCCATTACTATGGAGGAAGCTTACTATTTTCTAGCATTAAGTACTTTCCCTCTAAGATAGATAAAATGAATCAATAAAAGAGCACATCGAAAGTTCATCTAGCATATGCCTTTTCTGGGCAAGTGAAAACTTTGGTGAATGCCTCATCCAGAAAATTTATTTCCACCAATCATCAAACCCATATCAATGAACTGACATGCAAACAGTATGAAACTTGCTACTTCGAAGAGCCTAGGATTGGAGTTTCATCAACAGGATCAGCTCTGCAATTCTTGTAGGGCTTTGGCCTCCATAACCATGCACCTTCAGTCTTCTCCACTCTCTGCTTTTCTTCTCAAACTCTTAATGCCCAATGTCCTTCTTCTTCTTCTTCTTCCTCCTTCTTCTTCCTCTTCAATAAAATTTTCCTACAAATATATTCTTTACTGTCCAAGTTTCTGGCATTCTTTGAATATGTTCAGACCATTTTATTTTTCCTTGTTTAATTTTAGAAACTATGTATGGCAGACCCAACAATTCTTATACCATCTTGTTATTCTTCATCTTCACATACTGCTCCAAATATTTGCCTCATAATCTTCCATTCTCACCTTAAGTCATTCTTCTTTTCTTGTGATCATCACCCAGCTCTCTGAGCCATACATTGCTGTGGATCTCAATATAACTTTATATATTTGTATATTACTAATTACTGCTGACATCTATGCATTTAAATACACTTTTTAAAACAAAGGCTTTTTTTCTTTATTTCTTTATATTTTTCTTCATAAGCCTCTTTTCTGGTTCTTTTTGCAACTTTCTACTTTATGCATTTTGTTTTATTTGTATTTAGTTCTAGCTCTAGGTTTTGCGCTTTCCCTTCTAAGATAGCATAATTCTCCTCAAGTACTCTTTTATTACTGGAGATAATTGTTACATCATCAGCATATGCTATCACTTGCACCAATCGGTTTAAAATTGTTTATCCTGGGTTAATGCACAATTGTCTTATGGCTTTCTCTAAAACTACAATAAAGAGCAGTTTTAAGAGTATATAACTTTAAACTCCTTTGTCACATCTTGTTCTATTCTACACTTACAAACTGTATTTCTCTCCTAGTCATTTCTGCAAGTATACCAATTTCTGTGGAATTCCTAATTCTATCATTATTTGAAAAATTGTTGCTATATCTAGGCTATCATAATCATACACAGCTGAATAAGCTGTTTGTCATATCCATAAAACTTTTCCAATAATTATACTAACAGAAATATCTGGCCTAAAGTTTCCTAAAATCTGCTTGATAATATACAAAATTTTTTTCTATCAAGATAGTCATAAAGGTAAAATGTGCTAAACACGTTAAATGTTACTTCTAGTAGAGTAATCCCATGATAATTTCCACACATTAAATTGTGTCCTTTTCTAGGATGGGAAATTGCCTGGATGAGGTCTTCCTAAATCCTAAAAGCTAAGAACTGCATACATTTAAATATTTACAGATCTCTGGACTATTGGATATAGGAAATGAGCCATTTTACTTATCCTAAGTTTATATTTTAAAGAAGCAGAAGAACACAACAAAGCACAATACATTCAAGATAATCTTTCATTGTCATTCTTTATAAATATATTACTGAATTAACTGAGAGAGTTAATGAGTGCAAGAGGAATTTATTACTTTTGCAAAACAATACATGATATTATAACTTTTCTTTTTATCCCAAATCTATGATAATGTGGCAGAATCTTATAATTATATGAGGAGTCCATGAGTGAAAAATACAGCTAAATAGAAACTCACCAATTATTACTTCATCAGCAGGAGGAATCAAAACTGTTTGGTACTGAAACATAAATAGAAATATATAAAATTATTTGTAGAAATAGACTTCATGAACAGAGCATAGTAAAACATTAAACAGCTTACATTTCCTTGTAGATAGTAGATGCATGAAAGATATCTTGAAATTGAGCTGGCCAGCAAGAATTATTTAATATATCTATATTTCTATCAATAAAAAGTAAATGAGAAATATTAATAATAATTATAATTTAGTTTTGGGTGCCAGTAGATCAGACGTGCACTAGCAAATATTATCTCTTCTAGACGGTCTTAGAAATAAGATAGGTACCACAATTTTGTATATCATTGTTGAAGACAATTCCTCTTGCTAACAAATTTATAACTGTAAAACTTACCTGTGCAATGCAAGCTTGTACAAGATTGGGTGGGAACATATTCCTGGAAAAAATCAAAGAAAATATATGTAAAAAATGGCTGCCAATTAAAAAAATATTAAAAATGTATATTATTATTATTATTATTATTATTATTATTGTTGTTGTTGTTGTTGTTGTTGTTGTTGTTGTTGTTGTTTTCATGTATATTATTTTGCTTCATTTCATAAACTGTTTTTGTAAAATCGTCCTATTCCTGCAGAATCAGTTTTCAGTATAAATAATCAAATTTATTCAGGAGTGATATTGGTGTTTCATAACACATGGATACTTAACTACTTTTTATTTTAGAAACATGTGCTGATCAGATATGTTAGTTAAAGCTAATTGATTATTAATTGCATCTATGTCTCTTAACCTAGCTTTCAACATCTAAACGAATATCAAATATATCTGATTGTAATTATCAAAATACAAACTGAAATTTGCGGATAATGCCATTTGGAAGAAGACAATATTATAACATTTATTTTCAGGTTTTCATTTCATTACTTTTACGTCCCATTAGTAATAATACATATTTATTAATGGAGATTTTCTCGTCTGATAGAACGGACCTCGCCCTTAGGGTAGAACCACAAATGCAAACACGTACGTATTTCGCTTATGAAATGCTTGCCGGAAAATATACTATTTATTTCGATGGAAATCGTTCAAACGCAATGTAAACAATCTTTACTTATACTATTGCTCCACTGCGCAAGTGTGACTATTTCAAAAACTGACAGTCGCGAATGCGTAATAATATCTGCGTATAACACGCGTAGTTCAGTAATGGGACTTGTGAGCGGGAGGTCTGAGGTTCAATTCCCATCAGGGCCGTACTGAGGTTATTATCCAGGTTTTTCCTCAGTCTTCATAATGCCAATTGCCGTGGAGGTACTTAAAATTAGGCCTGGAATGCTTCCTTCCTTGGAAAAACAATTTGCTTTCCCAATTTATCGTTTCATTTCATGAATCACCAATAAATATCTACCGCGTATCTTCAGCAGTAAAAACAGACATTTAATATAATTTAAAGGTGGGGGGGGGGAAAAGAAAGAAAAAAGAAAACGCAGATTTAACAAATTTCAAAAAGTGTACATTATTTCCATTGTCGACAGATGAATGGTTTTCTTACGTATCTCATTAAAGACTAGGTTAAATTTGATAAAGACAGCAATCTATTTTTAATTCTGCATTAAATCATACACAAATGTTAATTAGGATAAAGCATTTGTCCTCTCTCGACGATATGTGTATTCTTATTAAATTTAAACTTAACGTAGCTCTATTTCAATTGACGATAATAGTTTTTCAAATATGATACTCATATTACTTGCTGCTAAGTGTGTAACAGTAAAGAACATAATAGCTCTTTCAAATTTTCTGATTTTAAACTGTGAAATAAGTGGAAATTGGCTAGGCCAACTTTCGTTTCTTTCCTCCTTAATTTGAAACGTTTATGTCTTATATATTCTATTTTTGACTTCATTTTTTTAATGGTGTTTTAACGCAATTTTTACTACTGAGGCACCACATGCGGCGAACAGTGATGATACATAAAATGAAATTATAAATCGGGATTTTTTTTTTTTTTTTTTTTTTTTTTTAAAGGAAGGAAGCGTTCCAAGCCTAAGTTTAGGGTACCTTTCCGGCATTTTCAATTTATGAGGACTGAGGAAAACCTGGAAAACACCTCAGTCAGGGAGGACGGGATATTAAATGTTTCGAAGGTTTCCTCAATGACGGATAGTTAAAAGTGGGCCAATTGCTTGATCTCCGCGCCTCACCCGATTTGAACCCTATCAATTTCTACTTGTGAAGCCAATTAAAATCAATGGTGTATTCGTCTCCAGTGCCTGATATGAAAATCGTTCGGAATCGAATTGTAGAAGCTTGTCGGAAAATACGTACTACTCCTGGAACCTGGGATCGTCTTAACAGGGCTGTGAGACATCGATGTGAGGCCTGTATTCACGCAGAAGGTGCACACTTTGGACATCTTCTTTAGGGAAATGTGAAAAAAATGCCATAGATACACCTTCATAATTCGGAAACCAAACATTTCCGAATCCAAGTTGAAATGAACTTTTTTTTATATAATTTACATATGACGAATTCGTTCCTGAAATTATATCCATTATTTTTAAACATCCTGTATACATATGGGATTCTGAAATATTTCAAAATATTTGTAAAATTAGTGGTTCTCATAGCCATTGTGCTCTACGGTCACAATATCTGTTGCTTTTTATCGAGACTGAATAATTTAGCATATGCAGTACATATAAATTCGTGTAGTTAAGCACTAGAACCAGAAGTCAAGAATATCGGATCCGATAGTTTACCTCACTAGATCCAACAGCGTATCCACTGTAGTTACGTTCCTTGATGATCCAGAGCGATGCAATCTTGACACATCTCCGCCGCTACCTGGATGAATCAAGATGCATAGGAGAATTCCAAGAATGACGGCAGAGACTGTGGTGCAAAGATAATACAAAATGGCACGAAGGCCTATCTTCCCGGATAGACTTAGGTCCAAGGAACCTATGGCTGTGATGATCGATGCAACGATAAGTGGAAGGATCAATGATTTCAGCATTTGCAGGAAGATGTCACCGAAGTATGAAACGTACATCACTTCTCGCTTGGTCCAGACCTCTTCGCGAGAATGGCGAAGGACCACTCCGAATGTGACACCACCAAACACACCAATTACTGTGAGCACAGTAAGAAGATTGCCCGTAAGGCAACTCTTCAAGCGTTCCTTCGTTGTCTTCGGCATTGCGATGTTTCTGGATGGAGGAACGTAGTCAGTCGACGTGAACACACGGGGCGAAGACTCGGCGTCTCCAGACAATGGACTCCTGAAATTAAAGATGTAAATTAGTTATTTTATTGCAGGTGGAATTTGGGGTAGCAGTACTTTGGTCTGGAAATGCCCTTTAAATGAAAGTTTAGAAGTGGAATGCAAAATTAAATACAAGGAAAATGTACAGCGTAAATATTACGATATTTAAATATGAGACAGTTCAAGGGGACTTGTTACTAATGCAATCCCCCTTAAGACTAAGGAATAGGATAAAACATATGGGTACTCGCGGCCATCTCAAAAGGGATCTCACAGCTAAGAACTCTGGTGCGCTCCGGAGGACATTCTGTGTATGGGATTTCAGATTTGCCCTGCCACAGAAGCCCTTGGTCATGCCATCAGATTTGACAACTTTCCGAAAGTGACTTAGTGATTCAGGGTGTACCCTTGGAACTGGCATTCGAGAGATTCCAGGTTTATATCTCTTGGGTTTTTTAGTTATTTCCACCTGGTCACTTAGGCGAATGTTGGAATGGATATTCACTTTCCACAAATTCCCCTATCCCTCATTTTCTTCTTTACCGTTTCAGGGTTTGTGCAACAGCAACCTTCCCAAGGTGCTCGAGTTCCTTGAAGGGGAGGGGGCTAGAAAGGTTAGGAACCCCACCAACATCCGTACCTGCCCTCACCCCCGCCCAAGAACCTGACCGACCTTCGTAACACACCTTTTAAAGAATTAACGTGTCCATACCCAGAACCTTGAAACAGGTCTTGGTATAATCCCTGGTGATGCCTCCGTTCAATTACTGCAATTTTCTGCTCACAGACTTAAACCCAACCTAATGCAAAAACTATAGCATGTTCATAATACGTGTGAACGTTACATCTGCGATGTGCGTTTGTTCGATCATGTAACGCCTTCCCTCGATATGCTGTGTCGGTTTAACTTGAAAGATCGAAGAAATATTCAATGTCTCAAATACTTTTCAAAAGTATCCATACATTTTCTCCATCTCATCTATCTTCTCCTTTTAAAAATGTATCTTCCTCTCATAATCTTAACACACATTCTGAATCCCAGCACATACTATTATTACAATGCACAGAACATCACTTTATTTATCATCATTTACCGCAACCACAATCCGTCTCTAGAATGCATTGCCACGGGATGTCAGAGATTGCCAAACTTTAGGAGCGTTTCATAAGAAATTGTTTAATATTATTATAGATAATCGATTACCTTAGATTTAGATTCCTTGTATTACAAAAGAGTATTTATTTGTTTTTGCAGAATTATTCATTCAATTATTGATCTTCTATCATAAATGTTCTTATCTCCTTTGTAGTATTGTTAGGGTTCTTAATTTTATGTTTTGCTAGTATATTTAATTCCACTTTCAGGATTTAATTAGGTTTACATGTATATAAATTTTCGTTGCTGGTGCTCGTTGTATTATTATTGTTCTTTTTTCTTTCTAAGTTAATATTTTTCATTATCCATATTCATATATTAGCATACATTTACTTATCTACTTAATGTTTCACATTGGTTTATATGTGTACGAACTGTCCACGTTACTGTCAATGTGTATGATTGAAATATTGTCGCTATAACTTAGTGTGTTTATTATTAGATTTGGTAGAGCGGAAGAGAAAGCCTTACATACCTTGCCTTACAACAAATTCACCACTGTCGTTACCTCAATTATGCGAAGTTAATGCTAATGCAATAGGTTCGCTGAATGTGTTATTCATTTATTTACTGTATGGAATTAGTCTTAAGGCGGTATTGCCCATATTAGAATTGCAGTGAATTTTCAAAAATCTGCTCTTAATTGTCCAGATAGCTACTAGTGCAAATTAAACAACAAATGTACAGCAATATTGCAGTAGGATATAATTCCAAAGCTCTTCTTTTGTTTTCATGTTTGTTCTAAGCTACGTGTGATAAATTTAGAAGCTTCCTCTATCAATGGATAGAGTGCATTCTAGGTCTCTACTGTTTCCAAACATTCGCTTAAAGAGAAATCACAAGCAGCAGCTGAAAAGAATGTGCGAGTGAGAGGGGAGAAGAAAACTTTACCGCCAACACATGTGTCTTTTCCATGCCTTTTATTTTTCGTGGATACTACAGAGAAGACTGTTGCGTCTAATGCCAAGACTCTACATTACGAGCTTTATTTATATCGATTGTTGGGATGCCAAGTGGTGTAACCCACATCTCCCTAACCTTTCCGGGATCGGTCAAAGACTTTGCAGATGCTGCAGCTTTCCTTCGTTTCTTTAAAAAAAAAAAAAAATAATAAAAAAAAATAAGTATGTATGTGTCTATTCTTTTAAACTTTACATTTATTGTGACAAAAGACAATCTGGCATAATTTTCTAGTTTGAACTTTAACTCTGGCATAACACTAAAAATGAATTTACTTATTAATAAACTTTTTCAATAACAGTATTAAATTGAACTGATTATTTCCACACAATTAGTAAAAATTACAGCATTAATTATAGTTACAGCTTTAATATAAGCATATGAGGAATGTAGCTAAAGAGATATGCAACAGATAAATACACTTAAATTGTTGCAAAAATATTATTTTTAACAATTTATTTACAAGTCAAGTCTTCTAGAAATTAGTGGATCTAGAGCCTTCATCACTTCCAGAAGACACTAACCCCATTCTTAAGGATGGGAATTCTGACCGCCGGTTTTTCAAGGTCACGGTCGCCAACCTTCTACATTATCAAACACATTTTCTTGTTTATTTGAAACTCCTTTTTATGAGAGTTTCTTTTACTATGCAAATCCTATTACACATTAACATCAAGGTTGTATATGTATAAACACCCAATAATAATAATAATAATAATAATAATAATAATAATAATAATTATTATTATTATTATTATTATTATTATTATTATTACTATTACTATTTTGGTTAACTCGTGAGAAAGAAGTTCTAAATTGTTCTATCTTATTTCTTATTTTTCTTAACCATTTTTCTTTGGCTTGCTTAAAGAATCCCCTAATATATAAATTTTCTCTTTTATTCAACACAATTCTCAATAGTGTCAAGGAACATCGCCCTAAAGATATGTTTTCAAATTGGGTATGGATCAAAATCGAGGTGCCGCGTGGAAGAAATGCTAAAGAATGTTATAAGGGTATATCATGTGATATAACGCGTTGCCTTATCGAACGGTGGCATGTTGGGTGTCTGTGTTTCGGAAGAACGTGATAGTGTAGAGGATGCGTTATGTGCAGGTTCTCCTAGCACGCAGCACACTATGTGGAGTTTATTTAATCTCTGATGGAGGTAAATAGGCAATTGGTAATGAGGGGATTAGCTACAGAAGTAGGAATAACCCTTATGAAAATGTTCAAAAAGTTCCTTGAATATTGCCAAATTTCACCTGTTTTTGCCTCATCACTGGTATTGTGGGGAAGAGAGATAACTGGAACCTCCTTCATAGAACTCCTGCGACTTCGCTCTTTTCCTAAAATTAAAGGTAATACCGAAAAGTGTTTTCAAACACACACACAAACATACACACACAAGTGTTTTCAAACACACACACACACTGCACCAATCCTTCCAGCAGTAGGGCCTTTTTTTGCTGGCATCGCAGTACTGCTACTGGTTTTTAGCGCCTTTCAAATACGGCACTAGATTATATTGAAGGAATGTAACAATGTATGGATTCTAGAATAAATTATTTGTCAGATCTATATAAGTTACTACTCTGTTTTCCAATCCTCATGTGGAACCTCCTTCATAGAAATCCTGCGACTTCGCTCTTTTCCTAAAATTAAAGGTAATACCGAAAAGTGTTTTCAAACACACACACAAACATACACACACACAAGTGTTTTCAAACACACACACACTGCACCAATCCTTCCAGCAGTAGGGCCTTTTTTTGTTGGCATCGCAGTACTGCTGCTGGTTTTTAGCGCCTTTCAAATACGGCACTAGATTATATTGAAGGAATGTAACAATGTATGGATTCTAGAATAAATTATTTGTCAGATCTACATAAGTTACTACTCTGTTTTCCAATCCTCATGTGTTTAACAACACATCTTTAGGCCAAATGCAGAATGTTTGTATTCCATAACTGAATTTAATATTCTTATTTTTACAATGCTTGTTCTTTTCTCTATTACTGCAGCAGTTGTCTTGTTACATTCTGGTATTAATCCTATTTAAATTTAGTAATCTTCTCTTCCAGTTCTAACTTCTTTCGTGTTCGAATTTAAAAATTATTGTTTGTTATAGACCACTTATGACTGACAATATTTTATTCTCCTATTGATTCTCTAAATATAAATATAGGTATATACTTTGTTCCAGAATTGCGTAATTTTTTCAATTTATATGCTTGTAAACTTTCACGGCACGCATGCCATTTGTTCTATACCCAAAACGCGGGTTCGAACCCGGCCAGGACCGATGGATTTTTTCGGGCGTAAAAATCCTAAGTATGGTTTCCTTCGGAAGGGAAGTAAAGCCGTGGGTCCCGTGTCGTACATTTGCGGCACGAAAAAGAACCTCAAGCCTGAAAGAGAGGCCTCTGAGCAAAATTTGTCGGCCATTTCACGCCCTGAGTTGAATGGGACGCTGATGACCTGAGCTGTTAAAGAGCGTCCTTAAATAAATCAATCAAAAAAAAATGTCATTTGTTTGCATCTCGCAAGGATTTAGGAGTGAACCGAATTAGATGTCGTGTACATTTTTTCCTTTCACTTTCTCCGTTATATTTTTATTGCCCAATAAGCTACAAAATTAATATTCAATCAACGTACAGCTATTATTGCATGTTCATTTCTCTGTATACTTGTGCATTCATATAAAATATAATTACTTTTAGCTGTTAAATGATTCTTTTTCCCTGAATTTAGTGTGAGTTTAAGTGGGTAAAGTATTATTGCAACGATAGAGAAACAAAGGGAGCCGTTTTCAAGAAAATAAATATACGACGTATATGTAGCGTGTTCTCATAGTCAGATATTAGTGGGTTTTAAGCCAGTTGATGCTTTACATAGCCCTTACGACGTAATGTGGGTTGCCTATTCCGGAAAATTATAAGACGACCGTGAGACACCCTGTATATATGAATCTGTAAAAAATTATTCACATTATGAACACCTTATACTAAATAAATGTACTGGTGATTCTGTCTCGCTGAATTTAGTGTGAGTTTCAGTGGGTAAAGTACTCGTATTAGAGCAACAATAGAGAAACAAAGGGAACCGTTTTCAAGGAAATAAATTTACGACGTATATGTAGCGTGTTCTCATAGTCAGATATTAGTGGGTTTTAAACCAGTTGATGCTTTACATAGCCCTTACGATGTAATGTGGGTTGCCTATTCCGGAAAATTATAAGGCGACCGTGAGACACCCTGTATATATGAATCTGTAAAAAATTATTCACATTATGAACACCTTATACTAAATAAATGTATTAGTGATTCTGTCTCGCTGAATTTAGTGTGAGTTTCAGTGGGTAAAGTACTCGTATTAGAGCAACAATAGAGAAACAAAGGGAACCGTTTTCAAGGAAATAAATTTACGACGTATATGTAGCGTGTTCTCATAGTCAGATATTAGTGGGTTTTAAACCAGTTGATGCTTTACATAGCCCTTACGATGTAATGTGGGTTGCCTATTCCGGAAAATTATAAGGCGACTGTGAGACACTCTGTATATATGAAGCTGTAAAAATGTTCCAATTGTAAATTCCTTATACTGAAGAATTGGACAATTGAGCGAAATTTGTGCAATATAATTAAATACATGTTTATGTACAAGATCAGTTTTAAAAGTAATATGTTTTTATAGGGGTTTTTTTTCCGTTACTTACGAACTTCTTCTCGAAAGTATCTCATCAAAATATGTCGGTTCATTCGGCAAAGCGTTACATAAACGGACAATAAATCCTTCACTTTGTGCTCTATCTCGACATGTTTTTTCTTCTTTTATCACAATTATTGTTCTGGTAATCCCATGTGCGTTTACCTTAAGCAACATCGTCACTCCCTTGAGATAAGTCTGTCTGAGGTATGCTAACCGAATAAGAAAAATCCAGCTAAATCAGGAACTTACCTGTGTTTCACAGTTGTATAATGTGGGCTATTTAAATAATCGTATGCAGTGTAAGCATTTAAGTAGTACTTTACGGATAAAATATGTAAAAAAAAAAATACAGGTGGGATTAATTAATTTGAATTTAAATTCGAATTCTAAAAGGTTTTCTTATCATTTGAATTTCCAGAATCCTTCAGTAAAGAAAAATTCAAAATAAGACTTGTACTTAACAGCCTGGATAACTCGGAGCTTAGACTTGTACACAGAGTAGTTAAGTTGGCACACCATGAGTAATATGCCTTACAGTTTTACAAGTTTTACTCTCGTGTACACCTCTTGACAAAAACAGAGAGAGAGAGAGAGAGAAATGAGTCATCGCCAGATTTTACGTGTCGATCCAAGAACTTCGGGGATGCTCGTAAACGCTGTACTCACAAGCGCATGCAGCGAGTGCACACTGCAGTGGGCGCTTTGCCGGTAAACGTAATGGTCATAATCATAAGCATCTGGAAAGAGAACGTTAGGGTAGAGTAACAATGACTGAGCGGTTTAGGAGACATTGCTCTTATGCGTAAGCTCTCACAAATCCGACATAACATTTTTTTGTTATTGATTTTATAAGTGTAGGTGTACAACTTATATATGTTGCCATTATATCGCATTATATGTTAACGTATCATTTGAGTTTTGTGACATTGCCTATGCACACACATAAACGTAATCACAAACTAACGTATTCTTTACAAATAGCTAAATAAATACATGAACAGAAACATTTATCTTCTGAAGAGAAAACACACAGAAATAAACACAAACTGATATCGCGTATGAACCTCAGCATGCATAACTGCCTCAATCTTCGCGTCATAATAGATATCAGATTTCTATAGTAGTGTGGACAAGAGGCTATAACATCCCACGCTTCTTGAATTTCTGTCCATAAGAGATCATTTGTTTTTCTTGCATATGCAGGGAATGTGTGTGAAACATATTGCATTTAGAAGAACAAATACTAAAGGACATATATAATGTGTTGATGTTTAAGATTACTGTGTATGGGATCAATATTACGAAACAAATTTTCATAATATTCCAAAGATTTATTAAAAAGAAGTGCTTCATGCCGGGAGGCGAACCTGCGCCTTTAGTCACAGCGACATCACTGCACACTCTGCCACAGAGCTAACAGAATACAGAGAGCGTCTTTAGGGTATGACATATAACACAACTGCTGCAGTGGCTACACAGCCTTGCTAGTTAACTTGCGAATCGCACGCTGTAACGAGTACGACTTAGAAGAATTTTGCGTCCAAGAGATGATTTTTTGGTGTGAAAGGGCATACTTTCATGGCAAACATGACATTGATTGCATTTATAAAGAGTTTTAGGGTGGATCGAATTATACGTTATGCACGTTTCTATCATTTAGTTTTCTCTATAATATTTCCTTTGCCGAAAATATAGCAAAACTAATACTTACTCGATGTGCAGCTATTAATACATGTTTATTTCCAGCTGTATTTGTGCACCTATGTTAATTACATTTTCTTATAACTGTTAGTGAATCTGACCTGCTGAATTGTGTCAGTTCATAGGTCAGCTTGTTCTGAGTCAGTGAAACAAAGAGAAATTTATACGAAGTATCTCAGTACTCAAGTGTTGGTGGTTGTTAAATCAGCTGCTGCTTTTCCCATTTTACAGCGTGATGTATGAGTTGCACAGCGATTCCGGGACACTCCGTATACCGCAGCATGACTTATTTATAAACCTGCAAAGCTAACGAGAGCTAGTTTTGAGAATTTTTGAGATAGCGCAGCGGACTACAGTTTCATTACTGGAATGTTTCGGAAGATTTCGCTAGATTGTATTCGGATACCACAGTATCCACAATCGCCTTTTTTCATTGCATGTCCGCTGTTTTTTTTTCCTCTACCCCTCCCCCAAAGTTTTCAAATTATAGGTTAGATGCGAATGACAAAAAACGAAAAATTCTAGTTTTAGAATCTGGAATCTTTTTCCACGTTTGCAAAATTCGGGGGTTTGAATATCCCATCACTATAAAAAATACGTTTTTATATAAATGTCTAACATTTTTTTTCTGTTGTCATTTTATTATGAGCTTATTTTTCAACGCATTCTTCTTTATCTATGGAGATAAAGATAATATAAAATAATCCAGATAAGCAATAAATCCTATTATAAACTTTTACGTTTTTACGTGCAATCACTCATTAATATATATGTTGCAATTGGGGCACTCTAGACTTAATCCAAAGCTTCATTGGTGAAATTCAAAGATCATATTTACAGTAAGACAGCTATAGACTTGATGGTGCAAGTTTCAATTTCAGGCGGCGACAGGGGAATGCCATTCAGAGCGGTCCAGACTGATCAGTGTCTATCTCTTAACGTCGCGAAGAAATCGAAATGCCCAAAAGTCATTAGATCTGCGGCTCAGAAAGGGAACTTTTCAACAGCATGGTCTATCTTAGAAGTACTTCCGAATTTCCAGCTGAGAAACAAAGTAGTACAGCAGTCTTACGTTCATATAATGATGATACAGTGTGGGTGAATTACTCCGCAATCGTTTCAGAGACTGTACAGGATTCTTAAACAAGCAATTTGGGACAGGAAATATACTCGTATGGTCTGCCTGTTCAAATTTCATAGTAATGGCATTATTTTCTAAAGGACCAGTACGAGAGTTGTGCAGTATATCTTTTTTGGCGCAGTCAATCCGATTCTGGTATCAAGTAAAACGGATCACCTGGTCATTATTACTGAGTTCGGGTCTACTTTATTATGTATGTATTTTTTTTATTTTTACATCTTATGTATGGGCATAATTCATTTCCGAAACTGCATCCTGACGCCTAATGCACTTGACCACACAGTCAGATGAAATATTTCCTCTATAACACGATAAATCAGTTAAGTGTTGTTCAGCGCTGTACAGCTCGAGGTTTAGAGATTCTTATAGCACTAACGCTTGAAAACACTGACGATGAGATATTGAAAATGTGGATTTCTTCACTCGCAAAGCAGGCTTGAAGACATTCTAATACAAGTGTTTACCCCATTTTGCTTCAAACGTTGTAATTTCAAATTCTTTATCAACATATAGCTTCGTTATTTTTCACCATAGATTCTCACAACCTCAAATTTCTTGCTTGCCTCCTTTCTACAATCACTGAAATCATTGCGCTCTGGTAAATTAATATCCAATGTTTCATAACTTAAAAAATATATCATTATAATGCTTATTAGCTTCATGATTCCTGTGTGTAATATTATTGCGACACGCAGATATTTTTATTGTTTGTTGCAGGTAGTTTTTTTAATATTTACAGTATATGCTCTAAACCTGTTAACGAATGTGTACCTCCGTCAAGCGAAGTGGTTCAGCTATAATACAGGGCTTCTAGAATCTGTCCTTACCGTTCGCATGGGGTTTTGAATCTCGGCAGCTGGACAAGTCACAGCCGGCCATACCTGTACTATGACTTCGCTTCTTAAAATTGTATATAAAGTCATACCTTATAGTAAATGCTGAAAATGTCGTTCTCCTTCAGCTAAACATGCATTGTACCGGATAAGCACATTCCGATTGACACGATTTATTTAGATCACTGTAATGTGTCTTATTTCATATTGCGTGTTTTCCTTGAAATCTTCCAATGTATGAGGATTTGTTTTGTACAATTTGTCCGTCATGTTACGCTACAAACACAAATCATAGTCAGTCAGATCTGGGAAACGAAAGGGGCACGCACCGGCACTTACCACTCTATCTTTAAACCCTTTCATATTTTAACCCATGAACTCCTCTGCTGTTGAGCAATGGTGAAATGTTTTTGAAATGACTCACATGATTTTTCTTCTTCTGTCAGCTAATCAGATGGGATCAGAGTGTCAGTTCGATTTCTCTCTCCATTTTCTCTCAGCTCGTAAAAAATCGGACCTGTTTTGCGTCCTTCGCTGTTCGAACATCAAACTCAATTTTCGTATTATAAAGAAGGGTTTCTTGTATACAGTTTAGATTTTCAGAACACTTGTTAGTGTTCACATGCCCATTTGTTGGAACCACAAAAAATACAAACTGTAGGTTGATTAACCCTTCAGTTACTGATGAAAGAAACCATGACAAACACGTTGCTATGGGATCACTTTGTCGTTGACAGTGGGCACGTGTGGTAAGGTTTCAGTTTTAACAATTTCATTGCTGTGTGTCACTGAAACCCAAACTTGTCGTGTTAATTTCGTAATGATTTTGTTGGCGAACATTGAAGATTTGCGCCAACTTCGTCTAACCTGTCTTCTGTTAAAACTGTACATCTTCGCGTGTGTTTGTTGTCTTACACTGAACCAGTAGTATCAAATATATTCACAAGAACGTAAATTGCAGCTCTGAAAGGAGGCAATTGTCCAGGGAATTAATTCCTCACGAACGCGACGAGCTGATTCGTGTCTATACTTACACACAAATATACTGAAATCGGCTGTCTTCGCAAAGGAATGTAGACTGGTGACTGATCAGAAGTTCAAGGACAGGAAGATAGGCAGGCGGCCGTGTGTAGGGAGGGAAACCGGCCTTGGCCGACATCCAAAAAACCCATGCAAGCGGAGAGGACATATTCTGGAAGCCCAGTTATAAAAACAATATTTATGCCCTTTCCTTAAAATAATATAGCGTTATTTTTATTACAAGTTACACATTTTTATATGCGTTTATCTGGTACAAGCAAATTATTCTGTTGGTGTAGTTTTATAATGGCATTGAGTTTGTTTCTCTTTTGATTGTGATTTTTTTTTTAATTTTTATTGCTGAATTCTTTGAGTACTTCCACCATTATTCGCTGGGCTAACTGCGATAAAACTCTTCTCTAAAACAAAAACACGTTTATTCATTATACATTCCGCCCCTGCAGAAACCACCACGCCCATAGAATAAGGCACAGGCTTATTAAAGCAGGACATCAACACAAGAGTATTCCGCGAAACAAATGATCACATTAAAACAGCTGAAAACTAATTCACCTCAGAGTTGGTGTGAACATTATTTATAAACGCTGCAATATAAACAATTGAATAGCTCTCTTATTCATTTATTGTTATAGTTATTCATAGAATTAGTGACTATAAAATTATAATAAACACTATAATTTAAATGAATAAAGCTTTTCAAAATAAAAAAGTAATGATATTCAAAATACTATGCTCATATAATACTAAGCAAGCAAGAGCAATGCTGATGAATCCACTCATAGGCTGCTAGCCATTGCTGCAAAATATCGAATTGTGTTTCAGTTTTCGGGGCTTCGTTTTATGAATTTGATTAGTTTATACTAAATTGCTATTAAGTGGATGAAATTGGGTTCGGTTTAATGAATGTTTCCTATGTATTAAACATGTATCACCATACAAAGGTCTAATGTATATTACATACTGCTTACAAATTAGTATTAAATATTACCGTCATTTTTACAAATATATTTGTAATATTATTATTCGAGCATATACAATGATATAATCATTATGCATTATAATATTCCAAAATGTACATTATTACATTCACGTTTATTGACCAGTAATGCTGAAATCTGTGCTACTGAGCTTGATAACTCTTACTGTTTAAAGTAAATGCAACATCTAGTGAAATAACTGAGCTCTGCTGTTTATAAAATACATATTTTAAATTCATGTAACCAAATAGATTTCTCTCTATTATCTCGCTTCTGTTCATAGACATGTGTTAAGCCAAACATAGATAGGATTCTTGATTATGAGGAAGGAAAATGAGGCAATCGTGGCTGAAGAAATTTTCAATAGAACTCAGCAACTCTATTCCTGCTTTGCGATTTTGTAGCTGACAGATGAATAAGATGAAGGTGGTTCTCTTTGAAAAATTAATATGATAATAAACCGAATAATAATAATAATAATAATAATAATAATAATAATAATAATAATAATAATAATAACAGGCCTAATAATAATTGTACGCAGCTAATGAAAACAGACGCATATACGTAAATATAAATAGATATGTTAGAAGCACAAACATCTAAGTCTTTCAGCATTTCAACCTCTGCTGCTCGGTCGGAATTTTCATAATACGCATAACCCTTCGCATGATAAATAGAATAATGTCTTTGAATATTGAACTTTCTTACACATGTTAGTACTTTGTGACAAGCTAAACATGCTTTCTTTCATATTCAACAAATAAATATAAGTGATCCTATTGCGGACTAAGTAACCAAGTCGGGATGATGGCCGCCGCTTCAAATGAGCTCCGTTTTGCAATGACTGCTTCAAGAATCACAGTAATGCTATTATCCAAAACAAACCATCATGCCACTACACTCCGAGCAACGCTGTGCTGCTATTGTACTACTTCTCTCACACTGCACGCAGGTGTAAGTCTGTAGTCATGAATGAACTGACATTAATCAATGAGCTTGGAGTCCTTGGTGCCTTAAACCTATCTAGCATTAACCTTCTCAGGGTAAGGAAACGCTCCAATAAAAAGCCTTAACCTAACCTGTAATCGAATTTAGGACCTCCGGATTAGCAGCCGCAAACGGTACCACTAGACCAGGGAGACGGTACACAGCACGCAATTAACGAAAAGTACTCAGAAAATGAGCTGGTCAAGGCTTTCGTCTACATGTATACAATAACATTTCGACTTATAAGGAAATCCGGTTAATAACCTGTTTAAGTTCATTTTTACATTTGCTGTAAGATAGGTTTATTTCGTAAAATATAATTTAATTAAAAGTATTGTCAATAATAGAATAGTTTTTCCTGAACTGTGTTCCCTTGAAAAGCTACAAAACACACACTGATTACTACATATAAAAACTTAAATCCGAATTTTATATTAAGAATCATGCTATGGTTCAAAGTTTAGGCGTTCAAACTGGAGCGTGTATTTTTGGATACCCGATCTAACTACAATCGTTTGTCAATCGATGAATAACTTCCAAACATAGGCCAGGCTCACTCCACATTCTTCATTTTTACTGTGAAATTTTCGTATTTGCGAAACGCCTTACACAAATGTAAAGCCTAAGATAGAGCCGCCCCGCAAATTAGTCCAATGTATTTCCTGTTTAGAGGCGGTGCGTACAATGATTTTGATTGATGTTGCTTCAGCTAATATGCCCTTAGGCCAGACATTGGACATTGCAGTTGCATTTCGCTGAAGTGAGGCATTGTTTGCTGAAAGAGAACACAAAATGGCCGGATCTAGAACTAGTGGGTTGCAGCAGCATACCGCCGAACAGTCTTGTGAGATATACTTGGACGATCACAGATGGTGACGTAATATTTGGCATTAGGCCATTCTCACCTTTGAAATGGGGGCGCTTTGTCGAAATGAAGCTATTTCTATATCTCCAAAGTTATTCAGCATAAAATATTTTAAATTGTGACGTGTATTTGGCAGTTTTGCATTCTTAAGACAATAAGCTTCAGCATTTGCTAAACATTTATTTGAAGCAGATACATATCTTTAAAGTGCAATAATTCAAGTATCTGCGAGTGGAAGTTTCTGGTAACTAAAGAAACAACCGGAGTTTGTTTGAGCAAATTTGTATAATTATTATTGTATATACCCGATTTGTATATTATTTTTAATTATATTGCTTAACCCTATAAATATTGGTTTCTAATTCCATATTAAATATAACAGGACATGTCTATGAGACTCAGTAGCTTTGTCTTTAATTGAAAAAGTAATTAATTATTTTAACAATTATATATATATATTCATAGTTCTATCCAAGTTGTAATACATTACATTCCGATCAACATAACCCAACACAAAACGTTATTAATATCAATGTGCAATTTTGATCCATTTTATTCTATACAAAATTTTGTGTCATATTGTAATATTCTGATCATTGATAACCAATCACAACGGCACGGATAGCCGAGGTCGTAAAGGCGCGGACTCGAGAGCGGGAGATCTGGGGTTCGAATCCCGCCAGAACCGTCCTCCCTGACTGAGTTTTTTTTCCCAGGGTTTCCTCAGTCTTCATAAATGGCAAATGCCGGGGAGGTACTCTAAACTTAGGCCTGGAACGTTTCCTTCCGTCAAAAAATTCTTTCCCAATATTTCATTTCATGTGTCATCAGTGTCCACCGCCTGTGGTGCCTCAGTAGTAAAAACGGGCGGTAAACAATATTTAAAAAAACAGTTGTCTACTTGTAACAATGAACATTTTCCCTATTATTTCAGTAATAAAATGTGTTCATTTTTTTATCCTACAAGAATGTTATAGTTGCTGCACAGTTTGAAAACAGGAACCATGGCAAAATACAATTGAGTGACGCTTAGATATCGTGATTTTGTCGCCCGTTTCACTGTAGCGGGCGGGTCGGCCATCAGAGTGGTAATTCCCGGCGAAGCAGAAGTAATATCCACGTAACTGATTCAAGTTGTTGCAATTCCAAGTACAATAACAATTAAAATAAACACGTATCTTATGATAGAATGTTATTCTGCTACATGCAAACATTTTGTGGTATCTTTTTAGAAAATCGTCAATCACAGGCTTCAACTCTTCTTCCAAATTGATCAATTTAAACTTGAAAACATGCAAGGTAACTTCAGGCTGGTAATCCTGAGATTCGGTTAACTTTCTGTGATTGGATGTTAGAGAGCGTTAATGTAGGAGTAATTGACCCACGCTTTATATTCTTTACGGATGAAGCGTGCTTCTATTTGCATATTCATGTTTCGACGCAAAATGACCTTATTGGAGTACTGAAACACCTACTTTTATAACACAGACCCCCTTGCAAGAAGAGAAAATCAGTATGTGTTACGCAGTAAATGCATATAGTATAATAGAGCCTATGCTTTTTGAGAATAGCATAAATGCAGAAAGATGCACTAGTGACATTGCCCATTTTCGGAACAACGAACTGGTATAAATGCCCTATTTGAGTATAGGGTAATTAATAGGGCATTAAGGCTCGCACGATCCCCTGCTCTGACAGTTTGTTATTTTTATTTATGGGAAAAGTGGAAAAAAAAGTGAATGTAACAAACTCACACATTAAAGAACTGAAAGAAAATGTCAGGTGAAAAATCGATTCAATTTCTGAAGGTGAAGTGGTGCTTGTGAAAGAAAGTGTTCTAAAAAGGAGCCAAAATGTATGAATGTAGCAGGACAACATTTCAACATGTTCTGCGACAAGGAACGTGCTTATTTTCATTGTATTTGTAATTGGTAGAACATGAATCAGGTGCGCGCTTGTTACATCGACTTTGCCGGGAGTTACCAGTTATCGCAAAACGGGCGACAAAACGTGAAATACCTAATAGAAGCAGTTGTCAATCCACCCACAAAAAAGAATATATTTTGTCTCTGAATATGAAGATAATTTGACCAGTGCTTCTGAATCACAAGATATGTAGTCACCAAAATAGCAAGTTAATTAGAAGCGAAATTTGTGAAACTTGAAAATTAAACAAAAGGGTTGAGAAACTTGAAGGGAGAGCGAGCTTGTGGCCACCCACGCTTTAATTTGTGCCCATCGAGTAATGTCCACAAAACTACATTCTTACAGTCTCCAGACTGTAAGGTGTGGAAGTAGAGACCTGTTCAATTCCGCCTAGAGCAAAACGAAGGTGAACAAAGTGCTGCTCTTAAATTCTGCTTTCGTCTCAACAAATCTTTAGCTGAGGCCTATACAAGGTTTGTGCTTCTCTATAGCACAGCTCGAAGATGATTTAAAATGTTTGAATAGGGGCAGCAACTGATTTCAAAGAAAACTGCATCCGGCACTCTAGTTTGTGCACTAACGGAAGAAAGCATTAAAACTGCTGTTGTTGTGAGAGAGGATCGCCGAATAACATTAAGAACGCTTTCAGAAATTCCGAAAATTTCACTGAGTGCCACCTATAGGTTAGCAAATGAAAAGTTGTACATGGGACATGTTTGTGCGCAGTGGGTTCCAAAACTACTAATTCCCAAACAAAAGGACGTTTGCGTGCAGTTGAAGATGTGGAGATTGTCTCAAAGGTAATCACTGCTCATGAAACTGGTTACATGAAGGGCAAACAACACAGCTCTGTGATCATCAGCAACACCAATACAAAGCATAAGTGGTTGCTTCTGCAAGGAAAGTTATACTTTTCGATATTCAAAGAATGGTTTAGCAGCATGTTGTATCTGCACACCTGGGCAATACTATAAGAGATATCCTGAAAATCTACAAGGCCACATTTCCATGCAACAAGCTGAATATTGCACCACAATAATGTACATCGCAAATGTTATTGCTGAATATCTCACAAAAAGCAATGAAAGTCTATCCCTCCCCCCACACTATAGACCTAATTTAGTCCCGTGTGACTTTGTCCTTTTCCCCAAATTGAATAAACGCCTTTTCGGAAGACATTTCTCACCATCAGAATCGGTGATGAAGGCAGTAGAGCCGATTCTTAAGGTGTTGACAAAAAAGAATTGTTTTCAGCATATCTTTGAAGATTGGCAGAAACACTGGGACAGGTGCATTGCATCAAACGGGGACTCCTTGGGAAATCTCGTCAGAATTACCAGATGAGTAAAGGTATTTTGTCAAAAAAAATTATGATAATTCTTTATTGAACAGCCCTCGTACTCATTGAGAGATGTGTGCTTGGGTGACAGCAATATCAGAAAATGGATAAATCGTTTTGAAAATTAATACCAAGTATTGAAGATCAGCCTCTAACGAACACAACGAAGAAAGGGTGAATGAGATCCTCAAGGAAGTCCCCCGTGTACTGCATGAAATTGCTGCACAATGCAGTCTAGGAGACAATCAAGAGTTCAGTCTCAAAACGTATGTGCCCGCTGAGTTTCCCGTTTGTTAACGCGGGACAACAAAACTCAGAGAAAAAGACAGAGCTGGGTGTCTCAGGCGTTCACACTTGGAACTCGCATTCGGAAAGTCCAGGATTAAAATTGTTTGGTGCCGGCTAACCTCACCTTGAGTTTTTTTTTTTTTTTTCTCATTATTTCCCCTGCTCGGTTCGGCAAATACTGGAATGGATCTTTAGTTTCCACGAATTTTCCGCTCTCCCATTTTGTTCGTTCCATTACAGGGTCGAAAGTACCAGGGTGAGGTGAGCTGGCGGTTCGTAAGTGTTCTGCCAGGTCCACATTATTTGCTTACCTATTTGAAAGCTCGATATGGAACAAATATTTATCTTCAGTTTAATTCTGATTTCTTCTTCTCATTTGGTGCTACAGCCCGCGGCAAGCTTTGGCCTGCCGCAGCGACCTCTGCATCCTCCACTTCCATCTTATGACTTAATTGATAATGGGCAGTATTGCAGGGGGGCATGTGATCAGCATGCCGGCGGCATCCTGCCTGCTGCCTATCACGCAGTTTTCGTGATTGAAGAATGCCACCTCTCCATCAGGTTCCCCAATTGTCCTCACAAGTCTGGGTGCATCCCGCTCTGGACCTTCCTAAATTAGAAAAATTCCTAAGTAGGTACCGGGAATCGAACCCGGGCCTTCCGGTCAACAGTCAGCAATGCCGACTACTGGATCGAGGAGGTGATCTTTTATGAACACACATAGCACACAGAAACCACAAGCGACGCACAAAGAAATTAACACTGGTACACACACTCCTCGAAGGGGTACAAATTGAAACTCACCTGTAAGAAACTTCTGAGATTTGTGCCCAAAGCTTTTAGGTGCCAATGGTCTCCTAACTCATTATTGTATACAAACCTTGGTGGCCTGTTTTCTTGGAACTGAGGTTACAGCTACTCGGCTGCTTTTTTATGTTCGTTGACATGATACGCGCAAGGAATGTGCTGTATCAGAGTTCGCTCAATAACAGAACGTTGTTACGTTTCTGGAATCTCTTTCATTAGTTTGTAGTGCTAACAAAGATCGTGTGCAGCGGTGAAAGGAAATTATTTATTCTTTTTTGTTAATTAAAGCAATCTTAAATATTTATAATAATATGAGTGAAGGAAATATTTATAGTTTCAGCTCAATTTTTATGTAATTAAGTAACTTACCAGATATCTTATGGCAGTGTGTTATTGTTTAGCTTTAGACGAAAGCGATAACACTTGACAATCAGTACTCGTTATGATAGGATGATGTTATTAATGTTTGTCGCACACTTTATCAGCATCAACACGTTTTATTCATCCTCCTGAAGACCTATGACAATCAAAAGATGACGTAAAGAGCTTAAGATACAATTTTTTTGTTTCTTAATCCATAAACAATCTTATACACGTTGTAGAATGCTTTGTTACGCAGTGCAAGAAAAAAGAACAAAAACTATGGACACTCTCGGGTTAAAGTACAGGTATTCCGCATCATAAAAATTTTAACCGCCTGTGGAAACAATATGAGCAGCTGTTGGATGAACGCCATGTTTTGCTTTGCATAGACATTCTTAGCTGCGTGTAATTGGCTCGAGTGCAATTATAAATTTGGAGGGCAATGTTTACGGAAGTTGGAGACAAGTGGCCAAGAGTAATTGACGATAATCATAGTAATATATACAGGTGGGCAAAGATGTACAATAGAAAACTTAATGGATATTTTATTACAGCATGCGTAAAGCCGAAGATCACACTTGGGGGGCTTTGAATAAATGTCCGAGCAACTAACATTGCGTTTATAGGCGTTTTTGGTACATAACTACGGGTTTACCAAATTTGCTAAGGATATCTCAAAGTGTTCCAACCTCTGTTTTAAAGTTAATAGTAAATCCTCAGCCAAACGAAACGTGCCGGTTACTCAATATTAAAATTCTTGCAAAGGATCACTATTTCCTGTATTATATTCTGTTGTTAGTAGTTTTATAAGTAGAAGAAGGAAAATATGGTAATTGAGAGCCCAAGTGGAAAACAGTTATTTATTATTTTCTTGTATTTAATTCACTCACTGAGTTTGTTCCATGCAAGAATCCTTGATCTTCAGCTGAAATGAGTGGTTTAAGGAAAAAATTGCATCCCATATTGGAAAAGTATTTAAGGTAAATTACGTGCTAATTACATTATGTGAAATTTTTAATTTATTTATTTTTATCAACAGTAGTAATTAAAGGCTCTTTTCGTTTAAACAAAATGTAATATTAAATTGTATTAATATTACCACAGTATTTTTTAAGTAAATAAGGTAAAAGCATTGCTTTTCCGAAATTTTAACTTTGTCCACTTGTGCTAGGAAACATGTTAATATCTTTAAATATTAACTGATGAGCATCTGTACTACACGAAATGATTTGTAATTGTATTTTTGGCAAGATTTAAAATCAGAATTCAGGCTATTTCCGAGGAATCTTCCCTAAACAAAGCTAAACTAAAACAAAGGTAGCAGGAATACGAAGCTTTATTGTGCGAGTTATAGATACCCGATTATAGCTCGTGGTCACTGTAATATTTCATGATTTTCAAACGCAATATTCACTCAGCGTGTACAGATCAAATAAACACAGTACTTTTACAAAAGAAACATTTACGCGATCATTACAACGAACGGTAAGATAATCTTTACAATATTGTTGGAAATTTGCATTTAAGTTGATATGTTTGTTTTATACGTACCCTATATCTTTTCTTATTTGTTAATTTATTTGCTTACTCATAAGTTTTCTGGAGACTCCTTTCTTTCACATTTTAATTTCGTTTTCTTGTTGTGGGAACGATACGAGCTCTTCTGGTTCAAAGCTACGTAACATTCAAGCAATGGCAAATAAGAAACTACAGCGAAGTAAACGACGCGAAACTGACTGATATCTAATGACGTTACAAGAAATATAAAAATGAATTTTGGAAAAGAAATAATATAAAATAGCCATAGTGAACAGTTAGGGAAACTGATCTTGGTTAATGTTCTCGATTTCTTAGGACTTTATTATTATATCATAAAACATATGACAATTCCTCTAATCCTCGCCCAGTATGTCAAGCTTAATTTTTCAAGGGCTGTTCATTACATTTTCTAGACAACATATCTTTTCTTACTCTCATATTTTGAGAAGTTTTCTCAATGAAGTCCCTGTTGGATGCAATGCACTTTCTCAGCGTTTCTGTCAGTGTTTAAAGACATATAGAAACCATTTGACAGGTCCTTTAGAACCGTCTTCGCAGTCTTCACCACCGCTTCTGATGATGAACACCTCTCACAAAGGTGTTTCTTCAATAGGAAAAAGGAAAGTCACACGGGGCTATCTGCACTATAGGAAGGGTGAGAGTAGGCCCTGGTGGTATAGTGGTAACCGTGTTTGCCTCCTAAACCCAAGATCGCGGGTTCAAACCGGCCAGGATCGATGGATTTTTCGGGCGTAAAATCCTAAGTTTGGCTTCCTTCGGAAGGGAAGTAAAGCCATGGGTCCCGTGTCGTACATTTACGGCACGATAAAGACCCTCAAGCCTGTAAGAAGAGGCCTCTGAGCAAAATTTGTCGGCCGTTTCACGCCACGAATTGAATGGGACGCTGTGACCAGAGATGTTAAAAAGCGTCCGTAAATAAATAAATCAAAAAAGAGGGGAAGGGTGAGGGACACATCTCACATTGATTTCTTATATTCAGAATCGACATTTGCGATGTCCGACCGTGCATTATTGAGATGCGCATCCAGCCTGTTGCACGAAAATATGGCCTTGCAGAGTTTTTAGAAATCTGTAGCATTTCTCAGCTTCAGTTGTGTGTGCAGGTAAAACTTACTGGTAAACAATTTCTTGAATATTGAAAAATGAGATGACCGTAACTTTCCCCGTCGGTCCTGGTGATGTAGTGGTAAACATGCTTACCTCCTAAACGCAAATCGCAGATTCAATCCCGGCCAGGACGGATGAAATTTTCGGGCGTAAAAATCCCAAGTATAGCTTCCTTCAGAAGGAAAGTAAAGCCGTGGGTCCCGTGTCGTACATTTACGGCACGTAAAAGACCCTCGAGCCTGAAAGAAGAGGACTCTGAGCAAAATTTGTCAGCCGTTCCACGCCCTGAATTGAATGGGACGTTGATGACCTGAGATGTTAAAGAGCGTCCGTAAATAAACCAAATTAACAACTAAGTAACTTTCCCAGCAGAAGCAACTATTTAAAATGTTTGTTTGTTTTTGTTTTGACACATTAAGCTCTTGTAACATCCCATAGGCTTCAACTGAAGATTTGTTCAGACGGAAGAGGAATTTCAGTGCAGCATCGCTTGTTACCTTCATTTTGCTATAAGCGGATCTGAATATGCCTCAACTTGTTCACCTTTCAAGGCTAGAACCAGTAGTGACTACAATGAAACTAATGCATATTATGCATTAAGCGCACAAAGTGTTTTAAGGTTACTCTCGTGTAAGCAGAAATGCATTCACATAAAAACCCTGAAAACGAAACAAATTTAAAAGGCTTCAATATATCAAAAAATTCTTTAGTAACATTTGGTAACTTTTCTTATGCATTATTATACTATAACGTAGGAATATCGTTGCATTAATACAGCACAGGACACAAAATATTAAAAGTAAATATTATTTTTAGCAAAATTGTTTGTTCAGCTATTTATACACAATAAGAGAAAAATAAATCGCCGTAACTCAAGTCATAAGCTCCTCTCTAGTGATTCATTTAACTAAATAGATGCTGCTAATACGAGTGCATTGATCTCAAAAATCTTCATGGGGAGTGGAAAGCGTCACATTATTGCAGCGCGAGGTTAACAGAACGGTCTGACTTGTTCTTGACCTCGATCATTCATGACCAAGCAATTGGCAACCACAATGCTTTCTTACGTTGGTACATCTGTCTTCAATATCACTTGAAATATCAAGCTATTGTATTAAATACTTTATTCAACACAACTTTTTATAGAAAGCGTATTGTGCTTATTCCATAAAATGAATAAAATGTAATGTCGGTCAATGACGAAGTTCTTTGTAAAAATTATTTAGCTTCAAAAAAAATCATAAATGTTTACACAACTTCTATCCATTATGAACAATTAAAAATGCTCTTTTGAATTTAAATATGGCCGTACCAGCCTTGAAAATGACTCAGCGAAAAATGATCAAAAACTTCAACAGCAACAAATAAAGAGCTGCGAGCTAAAGGGGTAAACTTTCTGAGGCCATAGGCATACCAAAGAAACTTAGTTTTATTCTACATGATGAACTCATTTGAAACATTTTGCTCAAGATGAGTGCCGTCTTGCTAATGGCAGATCAAAAGCGTGTCAATTGAAAAATATCCCAACAGTGTTTGAAGCGTTTTAACAGTTATATGGTTTTATGCACCGAACGGTGTACTCTCCGTGTATGGTTTTAATCATGAAGACAACGTTCCTGCTCACCAAAGTGTTACAGTTGTGGGAAAATTGAGAGGTTTGAATAGAAATTGATAATTCATCGTTGGAACGTCCATCGCATTTTCTAGATTTTCCTCACGCTAATTTTCATTTGTTCCCACAGCTTAAACTCCTCGTTGATGTGCGTGCAACTATGAAGCATTTTGCAGATATTCCGGAACACTACTTCTGAGACAGAGCCTTGCTGGAATATATGCGTTTATCTTAAAAAAAGATCGTGTTTAATAAAAAATAGTGTTCATATTAAACACTTCTTCCTTCATTGTTAGGCCTAGAACTTTTGAGTAAACAAAGGAATTTTGATTGATTCGTTTTATTTACGGACGCTCTTTAACATCTCAGTTCATCAGCGTCCCATTCAATTCCGGGTGTGAAACAGCGGACAAATTTTGCTCAGAGGACTCTCTTTCAGGCTTGAGGTTCTTTTTCGTGCCGTAAATGTACGACACGGGACCCACGGCTTTACTTCCCTTCCGAAGGAAGTCATACTTAGGATCTTTACGCTCGAAAAAACCCATCGATCCTGACCGGGTTTGAACCCGCGACCTTGGGTTTAGGAGGCAAGTATGGTTACCACTACACCACCAGGACCGACTAAACAAAGGAAGGTGAAAGGAATTGGAACAAGGCAACATTGTATCTCGTGTCTGTATGCTATGTTGCCAAAGTGTTTACATTCTTCTGTAGGACTTTGAGAGATCATTGCTCAAAGTAATGAACCTATTAGCTCATTTATCATTGAATGTGCAATTACCGTAATGCGTTACGACTTAGAATGAACCAGCCAACGTAGGTAGAAGTTAGAATCCCCTCAACTTTACGTCACATAAGTACAATAAGTTTATTGCTCATAGAATACAAGAGAGGAAAGGTTTGTTTTCAATAGCCTCAGTATTTTGTGACGAAAGCAAAAATCCAGGACTTTTGTTGTAATAAACTTACTACAGGGCTGAAGATCTCAGCCGCAGAAATGTGCTATTGCTCTTCCGTTGAAAACGTTGACTGTTGCTCATTCAAGTCTTGAGAATTCGCATTAGACGAATGCTTCAGTGGTTAAGTAATGCCAATGACTACAAAACTGCTGGGTTTGCTTCACTTTGCATTCCACCATGTTAATACTAATATACAACAACTTCGATAACGTTTCAACGAAACATCGTATAAGGAAGGACCTTTGATATCCACCCAGTCACTTGGGCTCCGTTTTGGCTGTAATTGAGCATTAGAATTCTCAAGCACTTAAGCGTACCCACAGATGAAATGCTCAAATCCTGCAATTTTCCAGGTGTAGTCGCATGCTGTTATTCCGTATAATACACATCGGCAATTTTTCATGTTGACATCTCTAATAATTTTTTAAAAAATATTATATTTCTTCATTTTTATATGCTAATGCGCTAAATGTTCCACACCATTTAGAATTTACGATTTTGACCAAATAAAAAATTAACATGTTATTTTGATTTTGGAAAGACATATATATAAAAGCACTAATTTTGCAAATGATGCTAGAAAGAGAACATGGGAAGCTAAAGAAGATGTATTGTAATGTCACTTTTCCCTATTAATGTTCATAAGTGGTCTTGTAATGGGTTACTTTATAACATTTTGAGTATATAGTGCACTTATTAATCATCCATAACACCTGATATTGAAAACTCTCCTGTTTTTTGCGCATTAAAAATTAAATATATACATATACATAAAATGACATATTAACATTAGTAAATATATGTCGAATTTCCAATTCCTATAATTGCTAAGTATTTATATTTTGTCAAGTAGACATTTTTTGCGTTGAACAAGAGAGACAGAGTGTCTGGCAAACTCTGGCATGACGTAGTTTGGCAACTGTGGCCAGAAAACATTCAGTGGAAAACAATTAGGCTCCGCTTCTTCGTTCAGCAGTCATCATGATGATGTTACTCAAATTACTATCCATCTAAACCGTTAGTTATGTTATTTGATTTATGCATGAAGTGCCAATTACATTTTTCTTTCAGTTTTGCTAATAACTTTGAGACCACGAGAATCTGCAGGGTAAAAATGTTGTTTCCCATGATATCTGATAAAGATTGCTGCATTATCCATCCTTCTCTTGGCCATGGACAGAGCGTGTACTTTGGAAATAAAGAAGCGCTAAGTAATCGGAACATGCATCATAAGACACGATATGGCAAATACTAACGAAAACTTAACGAGGTTAAGCGCATTAGGCTTAAGTCCCTGCATGGCAATCAGCTCTCGAGCACCCAAGTCGTTTCCTGTGTATCTTCCAACTAAGTTAACCACAGTGTACACATATTTAAATTACGTCAGTTGACACTAAATTGACAGTAACAAGTAACGCCCACTGTTTTTCTGAATGGGACACTTTGCATATACATTTTCTAGATCAATTCTTAGTTCTCGTTTATCGTTTCTACTGAATTTGGTCACGTAAATTGGTCAAGAAATGTTACGTTTTTGCGATACAAGTGTTTTTCAAAACAACTTACCCCAAGTCCAGGGGAAAACATGATAAATTACATTTTTTTTTTTTTCAGAAGACAAAATCAAAAGTTTCATGACTCCCAATCAAGTTGATTTCTTTATTTTAATTTAAAATGGTAATGTATAATAAGAGGAAACATTACTGGTGATGTTATATAGTTCTGATTAAGATATATAACAACTTTATATAATGAAAGAGGTCCTTGACACATTGCATGATTTAAAATATCACAATATACTTGCATTTGAGTGGCAAAACAAGCCCTGTATATTTCCGAATGGATGTTTTTCTTTTATAAAAGAATAAATAAACAATAAATAAATTACTAAATTATGAAACAGAATAGAATTTTAAGACATCTTCTTCTTCAGCCAACGCCCGTTCTTAGCTTGTCAGCCATTTGACGCCGTGCCACTCAGTACAATTTTAAGGCAAATTAAAGCTATATTTTGTGAAATAGGAAAAATGACTTGCACACACTCTACTATAAGAAAATTGGTGTGATTTACTGCAGCTTCATACCGAACTGAATGAATACGTTCTCTTTCAAGTTTTCAATTTGTGGTTTCATATCTCGAAGAAGTAATGAAGACAAACTACAAAGAACCATATTAACCATAAATATGAGTATGATATAAATGAAAACTAGCCGCAATTGTTATTATACCTGTACAAGACTGGCATCATTAAAACACTTAATTTCCTCGTTATATTTCTCGCACTTGCTAGAATGTTCATTAGTTTTACATGGACTTCTAAGATTTTCTGCCGTATGCGCTTATAAGACATTGAAATATCTCTCGATTTACCAGCTTTTTGTCCGGTTCAGCGAAATTTAAAACTACACAAGTACACGAAATCAGCAAAAAATAAAAACCTGTAATTTTGGATTTATCAAGTTTTTCTCCTGGACTCTTCAATTGTCATGAATACTTTGAATCTGTGATTTATATCTCGTCATATGCTGTTGAAATGCTTCAATGTCGGGTATTTACTTGCATTAATTTTGGATGCTCTATCTTAGGCACAGCAATTGTTTAAAAAATATGCATTACCAGACAGTAACAATACATCGTGTTTAATTGTGACAATGGAGCAGATCATTGATCTTCGATCAATCCACCTATGGAAAACCACCATCCTTACTATAAACCCCCCGGCATAATAATCCGGGTCATCGTCAGGTTTATTGATAAAGTTTATCGCGATATGATAAAACGCATTTATTAAAATGTACATATGCTAGCTAAATTATTGAACTTAAGAAATGACTAGAAAATTGATGAAATTTGCGTAATATCTAAATTGCTAAAAAAAATCATTCTAATTTTCTTGAATTGCAGACAGTAATTGCGCAGCTGTAAAATAATTGACAGCATTTATTTGCTTACATGTTCTACCATGCTGTTAAAACTCTTCACGGTAAGTTTCTGCAATAAAATCGCAATTCAAATTGCCCGGTAATGCTAAATATTTTAGTGACTTACGAAAGATTACGTTATTAGACAGCACGGAATGAACAACTTCCCAAAACCAGTTTATAAATTTTAGCGTTCATATTTCCGTGCCACTGAACGCATTAGACTGGTCCAAGTTGAGAATATCCGTCAATGCGTTCAGAAATGCCTCTCACAAGAAAGTTTAACAAAACTACTACACAACAAATCTAAGCTGAAATACTTACGTTAGTATTATCTTAACTATTCGTGCTACGAAGTTAAGTTTGTGCCGCTTTTAAAAACCAATATCTTTATTATAAGTTAAAAAACTTGATTTTTGTGAGTGTTTGCACTCTATATACTTATCTGGGATATATTTGAATCGCGACACCTTAGAGCAAATAAAGCCAAATGAACATCGATTTTCCCATAGCACAAAATTATTATTTTTTTTTTTGAAGAGGTAAATAAGCTGCAGAAGACATTAAAAATATTAAGTTATCTTTGAAGTTTTGAAAATATTCCGGAAAATATTATATGTGACTTAAGGCACTCGCAAATGCATTTGAAAATATACTAATATAAACGCAATTACTAATTGTTTGCGCTCTTTTATTACGTAACAAACAATAAAACATCGCTTTAACTATAGACATTGTAGCTGCAAGCGGTTCTCATCAAACGTTTAGTAACGGTTTGTGAACCCTGTACTCAGTCTTTACCACTTGGCTCTGAGGATGATCTCACGAATCAAGCCAAGAGAAGTTAACTACCACACCGCAGTTATCCATTTATTACTCATGTAGCGACTATTTTTTGTTTTTCTTGGCCTCAATACCTTAATATGAAGTTTTTTTTTTTATAAACAAAACATTCAAACTCGACGCACTTGCCCTAATAACCATTAGGGTAAACGAATAAATTTTAGACGTTCTGAATTATGTAATAGTAAATATGAAATATGTTTCTACACTAAAAAGATCAACTATAGATGAAATTGAACATACATATTTAATTATGGATGCTCTTGAAAACACTAATATTGTAAATAGCATAATCCACTTTTAAAAGGATTTCGACTGTGTCTGCCATGAAATTACAATTATCAAGTTACAAAGTTATGGAACGGGTAGCAATTATTCTTAACTTTCTAACCATCGTCAGAGTAATTTTTACAATGAAGTCTTGTCACGTTATGCTCGAAAATCAGTATTAAGTATTTTTAATTTGTGATAGCAGTCAATGATCTACTACTTTTCATTTCTTATAAAGTTCTTATTATGTTTGTCGATGATGCTACCTTTATTATTGAAGATGACTGTAATGAAAATGTATATAAGAATATTGCGGATCCTATTGAAACCAATACTTGGTTCGATTACAAGACATTTTTATTAATAATGATAAAACCAGTAATGTAATTTTCAAATTAGGCAGGTTAAATATCACGAGCGCATTGCATGTTAACGCTTGCTATTTAACCTGAAGTACGTATATTGATTAATTAATCTGTAAATCGTCTAACATATTTTTATTGCACCGACTAAAACTTATAGCGTCTGAAAATGTTTTAATTGGTGTAAAATAATTATTTCAATGTCATTTAATGTATGGGATCAGGCTCTGGGGCAAGTATACAAGAAAAACTTAAATACTTACAATATAAAAGAAGAAAATTAAAATACTAACTGGTTTTGGTCAAAAAAACACATTGTAAACACAGCTTAAAAGCATGACTTCACCATCTATTTACATATTTTGTCTTTATATTTTAAAAAATATCGATAAAACATTCATTTAAGGAACAACGTCAGCACAGTACGAGGAAATGTCCAGATATTAATATACCTCGAAACAGACTGAAAAAAAGTTGAACAAATGGAATAAAATGTAGCAATGTTTATTAATTGATAATTTGGAGCTGTATAATACAGTCTTAAAAGATTATTTTAAAAGTAGCCCCATCTGTAACCTGTTGAATGCAAATTTGTGTAATTTCTTACTATATCCACTCTCATATGGTATAATTGGAAAAATAAACTGAGTTGAATTTATAAATTTTAAGAAGTGGAAATGTTTGCTTTTTCACTAATATTCTGTATTGCTTTTGAGCAATACCGAAGCAATTCGGTGTCTTTTGCTTTCCTGTAAAGTTCAGAAATAGACTACTGGTTTTGGATAATTTGGCTGAATTGTGTATATGAAGACCCAAATGAACTAGTTTCCCTTTTCGAGGTGAGATATGCTTCAGAATCAACCCCAGTGGAGTTGGAAATTTCTTTGTTTTCTCTTTACTAGATATTAATTTTATTTTCTAATTTCCAACGTCGTTATTGTACTTAGCGAGTACCAAATAATAATGAAAGTAGAGTGGACCCCTATAGGGACTGACCAAGTTATTATGTGGATCCAACAAGGCGTGGCAGATGATAAATTTCCTCTGTTTGCGTTCACATAATGAAAAAGGGAACGCCTTCTGTGAACTTCACTTGGTATGTTCATGACCGTCACACTGATAACGGAATGCTATGACTTCAGACACCTCTCTCTTATAACTTCATTTTGCTTAGTACTTTGGGATAAATAGCCTATCGGGGATTTGTGGATATTTCCTAGCCCGGAAGTAGCTAATGGTGGTAGCTTTAGGCACTAATGGGTTCCGAGCTTTTGCGCCATCCTCATGTCATTAATCATTCGATGATCTTGTATAACCGACGTTTGACACCGATATTCTTTATCCACAGTATGTCGAACGCAACTGCGATTCGTTCTTTAAATCAGAAAGAGCAGCATTTGATTTAAAGCAGTCTTTCAACCCTGCGCCAGGTGCTAGTACAAGGAACGCTGTATTAAAGTGAGGTTAGGGCAATCTTTGCACCAAATATACCTAATGAGAATATTGTGTATTTTATTTTTACGTGTTAAGTTATCTAATAGTTTTCTGCAAGTGTCTATCAAACGCAGATTTCAGTGTATGCAGCTCGATTGAAGTGTTTATTACATTGGTGGAGCAAATGATCTGCCACGGTCACGGTCGTTTCCATGACTATCAAGTATAATAAAAGCACAAGGTTGCCCTCATAAACAGTTTGTTTACTTTAGGAAGAAGGAAAAGGCGTATGTTTAGCACCATAGTTTGGCATACAGAAACTGTAATGTAAAGGTATTAGACAGACATTGTAAGTAAAGAACGAACGACTCAGAAAGTACAGTAAAAAGCTAGAAAACTTTGGAACAATCAAGTGCACGCTAGTGAACTGCTTTGTAAAACACATTAAAAGGAATAGATTTATGGAAGAAAACCGAAGTAAGGCATTTACAATATGCATTTATTTACAAAATTAATTTTGATTTACTAAAAATTAAATGGCTAATCGTTTCTAATGTTTCAATGTTGACTTAAAAACTGTTGTGTTTAAATTCGAGACTCGACTGGCTTAGCGAGTGTTGTGCTTTCAAATGGACGTTCATCCGTGAGAGTGTGGAACTAGTTACGGAGAAGCGCGTGGTGCTAACTGGTTCCTCTGAAATTCAGTGTCCCCACATAAAGCAGTAGGAATGTTGTTTTTGTACCGTTCCTATGATAATATATTGCGCTTTATTTGTGCGTTAGTGTTGTTATAAACCAACAAGTCAGTAAAGTTATACAACTAAGAATTTTCACCTATCTTCATTCATTTGAGAAATATTTTGCAGAAAAGCGAGACAGCGTAGTTTGTAGGGAAATTCCCCGGGTTTCCTGCAACTCACATATACACTGTTCGTAATCTTGTAAATACATTTAGAAAAAAATGAAAGCAAGCCGTTTGCATACAGAGGAAAAGCTTTACATAATTGAAGAAAGAATAGAACGAAGTTCAAAGAGTCGGTCCTGTTGGTCTAGTGGTAACCTAGATCCAAGGTCGCGGGTTCAATCCCAATCAGGGTCGATGGATTTTTTCGGGCGTAAAAAAACCTGAGTATGCTTCCTTCGGAAGGGAAGTAAAACCGTGGGTCCCATGTCGTAGATTTACTTCACGTAAAAGAATCTGAATGAACAGGCCTCTGAGCAAAATTTATCGGCCGTTTCACGCCCTGAATTGAATGGGACAATGATGAACTGAGATTTTAAAGAGCGTCCGTATAATGTGAGTAAATAAAATTTCTGCAGCTGAGTTTTGGATTATGTTAGAAATGTCTGCACTGACCCAAATTTAATTTTACAGGGACGATTCAATTAAATTACCATATAGCGACACAGAACGACAGATAGTGAATAAAAAAAAAACTTTCTAATACAGGAATGCTATTGCATGACCAAACAATTTCTATGTGGGGCGAAGTGAATGCTTACAGAATTATATTTTATGCTCAAACGCATGGAGCTACAGATAATATAATCACACCTTTCGTCGAAGAACTATCGCAAATTGAATGTAAACGGGCATTTTTTCAATAAGACTTCACTGCAACGTATACAACTGATTTATCATGAGCTTTAAAGGAGGAAATTTCTCAGGATTGTGGTCAACGAGATCAGCCCTTGTCGCGTGATTTTCGTATTTGTGGGGGCACTTAAAAATAAGGTGTATTGAAGTTACTTGTATACGTTGGGAAAACTAAAAGAAAAAAGATGGGGGGCGAAATATCAATTTAACGAAGAACTGGTGCGTGTGAATGCAAAATTTCTTAAATGTGTGTGGAATGTACGGTTTCCAATGTCTTCTACGTCAAAAGTAATTGACCGCCACGAGTGCCCGAGGTCGTTAAGGCGCGGACTCGTGAGCGGGAGGTCTGGGGTTCGAATCCCGCCAGGACCGTTCTCCCTGATTCAGTTTTTTCAGGTTTTCCTCAGTCCTCATAAATGGCAAATGCCGCGGAGGTACCCTAAACTAAGGCCTGGGACAATTCCTTAAAAATAAATCCTTTCCCTACATATCATTTCATCTCATGTATCATCAGTGTCCATCGCCTGGGGTGACTCTGTAGCAAAAAACGGGCGTTAAATGCCATTCATTCATTTCTCTAATGCAAATGTAATTTGAACGAGAGACGTACGTGTTTCAATTGGGGGATTATTGAAGGTATATGTAACGATTACCACGCGAGCAGCCTTTTTCATAGATGAGCATACATTGAAAAGAAATGTATAAAATGTGTGCTATTGGAAATGTTAGCTTTCCAATTCATAAAAGCGTTAGTAAAATTAAAAGATTAATCTTTCCAGAAGGATAACATGCCCGTAGGATCTTTGCTAGATGCATATGCGCCGCAAGTCTTTATTAGAAAGATATGAAAAGTATAGTAGACAATAGCAGCTAACCTCTGAAGAGGGAGTTTTAAACAAACATTTTTAAATCATACAAGCATACATCATCAGCAAGTGTCGGTAGGAATGTGGGTTGATGCAGGTCTATCTGGGTGTGATGTTTTCCCGCACGCTCACGTGAAAAGACGAACTTTAGGTGCCAAGAGATTCCGTGCTCATTTGCCCCATCATTAACTCTCAAAGACCTTCGGCAGACCCAAAGTCTGCCCCTGAGAGAGTTACACAAGAAGGGTTTACGTTTTATTCCTCGGCATGTAATAAGATGAATATTACAGTTAACTTTAAATTACACTTCCGCTCATAGACAAGAGCGTTTTGAATGACCATGAAAAATAATTACAAATTTAGCCTTCTGCAGAAGCTAACACCTCATCATTGTCGTCACTACAGTGTTGCTAAACAATGAATGCTGTCATATTCTTTTCCTCGTTGTAGTTTTACGAAAATTGAAAATGAGGAGCGAAACGAGAGTAGAAACTTCCACTCTATTTTCAGCCAATAATGTGTGACAGCTGACTATGATGTTGCAGCAGTTATTATGCAAATGCAGAAGACAATGCTTCAAAATAACTATACTTTTTTTCTTTGGAAGTTCCCGAAACCTATTCTATCAGTTATATGCACATAACTGTACACTCAGTTTAACATAGTATATATACTATTATTCATCACAAGTTGTAAATTTGTTGTGCTGGAAAGTAAGATAAGCCACGAGGGTGCATTTTAAACTAAAATACCGGTTTTATGTTCTATTCTACAAGAAATTGTCAAATTTTACATACAAATGCTATGACCATTGCTCAACGCATTTCACTTCATAACCTCAATTTCCCGTTCTAGTTTTATCTTCTGGAACAGGATGCTCCTAGGCGTGATGAAATCTGGTGAATTTGTGCTATATACTATGCATCCCAGTCAGCCATCTGCCGGTTCACCTGCGGTATTATTTCAGGATCAAAGTCAATTTTGACACTTGGTGTTATGTTAAAAATGACTTAATGATTGTGAGTTAATTAAATTTAAAGTGCAACCTCGTGAGTTAACAGCAGAACAAAGAATATTTCCATATGACACTTATGTGAAAACAAATTTTTTTACAGCAGGGTGTGAAAAATTGGTTGAGAAATGTTAAAGTGTTTGGGTTCCACATAGCGATACTGCAAGAAAACCTGTTCTTAAAATTAGGGAAACAGAATTGAGAAATCTTTAAACAATAATCAACAGAATCGAGAAACGACATAATTCTTAACCAAAAAGGACGTGTTGTAACGGAAGAAAAACTTGATAACGACGGAGAAATGTCAAACAGCCTTTTACAAACAACAGCTTTTGCGAGCAACCCTAAAAATAGTTTCTAGAAATAAATTGCACGCTTTAGATGTACTGAAAGACAATATAAAAAAAATTGGGTGAAAATACCAATTTTAGCAGGAAATGCAACTACGAAAAATATTCTTCTGAACATCTGCTATAATATACAGGTTAGTAATCATAAAAAATAACGTTATGTGCATGCATTTATTAATCAAATTAATTATTGATTATGGGACGTTTTCTACAAAGTTCAGAAACAAACATAACCAAATCGATACACATTTTGCGTTGGAGCTAAACATGGGACCAATGACATGAACAAAATTATTTTCCATAAAATGACATTACTGGATTGTACTTCAGGAATTTATGGTAAAATTACGAAAATGGTGGTTTAAAAATCAGAAAATTAATTTAGTTTCACACCTCTCATATGCGTTTTATCATTGAGACAATATTGGTGTACGAGAAGGTGTAGATATAAAATAATGAAACATTTTAACATTAAAACGGAGAAACAAATGTCATGACAATAAAAAGTGAATTAGGTATTGTGATGAAACTTCAGTAATACCACGAATGCTGATAATTTTTTGGTAATTTAATTGAGGTTAAGGAATGGTTGTTATCATGATAATTATTTCGAGACTAAAGGTCGAGGAATACTTATCTAATGACAACAAGCATGAGTTATAAGCAAGAAAAATTATAAGCAAGAGGGGAATTTGGTGAGATAATTGCAATGCGAGAACGATGCCTTTTTTTCGTACACCTAGTATAATAATAATTGAAGAGATTTGGCTTACCTATTTTATCTTTCCGAAAACATACACTACTTTCATTAGCTTTTATTCCAAGCAGAACCGCATGGACATCTAAATGAAATGAAAATACAACTGAACACTATTATAACAATTACCGTTTTCTACTATTTTTGTGCCAATTATGTCATATTTCGTATTGCAGTGAGAATTTCTTAAAAACCAATGAGCATTTGAGGTTATAATAACAGTTCATAGTAGGAAAAAAAATGAAGAGCGCTATGCTACAAAACTATCGATTAAATTCCATTCTGATTGGTGGATAAGTATCAATGAGACCGTACATTGACTGAAAGGCGCTCGTGTGCAGTTATCAGATATAAAATCGTAAGTGAAGAAAAAGAAAAATGACAAATGAACGCTTATAAGTGCACTTTCGCTTTTGTTGCATTTGTCCTACCTCTATTACTAAGTAAAACCTGAAGAAGTAAAACTGACTTTCTTTCGCAGAGATGGCCTTAGTTGCTTAGTAGCATTGTTTATTACCTATGTTATTTTATTGCTTTTCAACAGTAGCCTTGAGGATTCTAATAAGAAATAATTTAACCAGGATTTACCTTCGCGACTAACCAAAATTGAATCTAAGCACGATGATGAGCATTGGGTATCGAACTGTAAACATTCGAAACATGAGCCTTAGAGATTATCCAATTTCATATGAGTTAACATCTTCTCCAATTATCTTATTAATCAGAAAAAAGAGTCTGGTATACGTTTCAAATGCATTAACCCAAAATTAGTGTAATGCAATGGGCGAGCTACTTTTAACATTTCAAAGAACTTGATCGTTAAATTGAATCATGTATTATTTACGTAATAAGAGAGGACGGCACACGTACAAAGAAATGTGCATAACTAAACATCACTAAAAATCTTAACTGGATACATTTAGAATATAATTTTAGTAGAGAGAATGCATATGTCATTAGCGCACGACTCTGCATAAGTGACGTTTTACATTTAATAAAGTACAGGAAAGTGCTGTGAATTCAACTTAAGGGTAATCTATCTTTCTTGATTAAACAGCATTTAGCTGGGTCAGCAGAAAACGATATTAAGCCACAACGAAAGTGAAATGGGTAAAGACATTTGATAAAGGCCATCAAAGGCACCGAAATGATGACAAATAAAAATAGGAAAAGAAATAACACAATAGCAGTAACATAAACAACTTTTGCTTTCAGAGAATATTATCCTGTAAGAACGAAGATGTTGCTAAAGGATAACATCTTAGAAAGTACTCAGCACGATACCTCATAAACCCAGAATAATATAAACTATAGTTAAACTTAGGGAACATGTGGCACAGTAATGGAAAAAGGACACTAAAATAAACTGGTATAAGGCTATAGCAGAGCCAATTGCTCCATATACAGGGCGTAACAAAAATGTATGTCAAAACTTTAGGGGTAAATTCCTCTCATGTAGAAAATAAAATATATTACATCAAAATGGGTCTGAAAAGCTTTATAGCACATTTACTTCAACTTTACCTACAATGTATGATGCGGTACATTATGAAATAAAATGGGCATACCAAATGGAAATTCGTCTCAAAATTGCCCCCGTTGCCATGAAAATCAGCTGGTGACGCGCTATAAATGGTACAGGTTGCGTCGGGTTTACTAAGCCCTGGGTCCAGGGGTGCAACACAGAGGTCTGTGCCACCCGTGGGTTTTTGCATTAGGGCGGTACCTTGTAACTCTAAACCGACCCGCCGTTCGACTGCAGACGATTGCGTCGCCCAGGCGCACTAAGTTCCCTCAGCTTCCAGATTCTCACTGGTGGATAGGTCATACTAGCTTAGACCTACTCGTATTTAAGAGGTGAGTCACCCCAGCATTAAGGTAGCCACCATCCTCCCTACTAACACGGCGATTCCGGCGCACCGGCCCCCAGGGTACACGCCTTAGGCACTCCCCTGGGACACGCCGCCATCGTAGGCCCTCAATTCCCCGTGAGTGACGGGTCCACTGCCAAGCCGAGTCCAACCCAATCCGGACAACTCCCTTCCGGGAGGGGCTCGAATCAAGTCCGACCCGGCTCCCTCTAGTACGTCAGAGGTACCACGGGCATTCAGGGTCCGCAGAGCCCGCACCAGAAGCATCTGAAGAGCAACGACCGAAGCCGCCCCCCCCCCCTCCCCGCCCTTACGGGAGCTATAAATGGTACAGATATAAGTTCTCCAAACAGTCATGTAGTCAACATTATTTGGTACAGTCATTTGTCTAGTGATGGCACTAGTATCGCCTCCTCTCGCTATGTTGTCCTTGTCCTTCTAGGTCCTCTCTGGTCGTAAGTGGCAGGCTAGAACTGCTCCCTGAGATTATGCTCAATTGCTTGAAACGTCCTCCTGTCCGGGCATTGTTCCGATACAAAAACTAAACGGCACTGCTATTACCGTCTGCTTTCCCATACATCAAATGGGCATCTGCCAATTCCCCGTTTGAATATCCTTCCGTTGTTCTGTACCTGAAACCAAGTCTGTCATGAACCAACAACAGCTGATACGTTTGTGTTCGATGCTAGTAACGCAATGAAATGGGTCGCTGATAGTATGGCTATGTAGTATTGTATCGTTGAAACATAAAAACACTGGCGGTAAGCCTAAGAACCACAAGTTGTTACAAAACCTCACCCCAGCCCCGCTTCCAATTGACATTCTAACCAGAGGTAAACAAGATCATCTATTTAATAAGTAGCTTGCCATCATAAGAAGAGTTGTGGAAAAAGTGTTGTAAAAAGGGAATAAAGAATTTCCTGACCCATGTTCCTATAAAGTATTTTCAGCACCTACATAAGAGAAATGTCCCTTTAAATTTTTGACATACATTTCTGTTACAACATATAGATCGGAAGCCTTATGTATAAGCAACTTCTAAGTAACCCATAAGCTTCCGATCATTTCCAGAATTACAGAAACTATATCACTTATGTGACGCCATCATAAAGTCGATCAATGAAATGAAAAAAAATATTTGAATTTTCACATTACAGGCCAATATCGCATTGAAATTTTTGTAAAATTTTGACCAAATCCCTTTACCGCGCGAAGTACATTTGTTTTCTGGTCAGTGTAGCCAACTGTATTTCTCGACTATAATTCCTGAGCAGCATCGCTGACCACTTTTGCTAGCAAGCGGTACATTTAACTAACGTAATGTGCGTTCACGTTTTGCGTATTCAGCCAAACAGTTGTAAATTATGTAACAATACCTGCCTAAGCAACCATAAATTTTAATAAACACGTTGTTCAGAATGGTAGAATGTTATCTCTGTTTGGCGTTTCTCAATTGGTATCAGTAAACCGAATGGTAGCGATTGTAACAGCTGTTTTCCTCTATTAGATTCTCACAGTTTCTAATATATATAACTTTTATTCTTATTCTATTCATGAAATAGACCTAAAACCGTATTTGGCTTTTCTCTATTGGTATTAATGACAATCGACATTCGTCCGTTTCAAGATGGCTTGATATTTTAGGTATTCATAATACAAATATACATATATTACAATTTTGTAAGCCAAGTTTAGAAGAATTACATTTAAACTCTTATTTTATTCGTAAAATAGTTCCAGTAAATCTGTATATCATAAAGTGCAGAAAATATACTAAGCTGAGCAAAGAAAGAATGTGTAAGCTTGAAGAAAGGCACTGAAAAAACTTGAACTGGCCTCTGAGATTCGAAAAGAACTGGGAACTAAAGCACGCCTAAAGCACAGGAAGTTTTGTATTCTAATTTTGGTACTTAGCACTTTTTTTTTCTATAGCTGGATTAATTAAATAAGGCTGCGGTGAATATTGTTTTTGCCAATCTTTTAATTGACCTATCACAAATCAGCAAAGTATCAGCCTTCTACACCAATTTTCTTGAAGTTATAATATTTTGTATCCGGTGCCACTGCAGCAATGTACTTAAGCTTAAGCAAGTTCTGTAGCCTGGAATTTTTAACTATCGGGTTGGGTTTTGATAATTGATATCTACCTAAATATTCATTAAAATGTCCTTAAAATTTAAAAGTTTCATTAAAAATGGTCTTAATACTATTTTATACTGAACGGGGTGGCTAAGGCGATAAAGCATGGGACTAGGATTACCCGGGTTCAAATCCTTTGTGACTTACCATACTGATCTTGCCCTTTCCCGTGATTTCCCATGTCACTTAGATGAACTTTCCTGTTCCTAATTTTCTCTCATTTATTTCCTTGTTCATCTTTTCAGGGTTGCAAGACCTGGCGACGGAGATTGACGGTGTGCGGCGTGCAGTGGTGGAATTAGTTCACCCCGTGCGGTACAATACATAAATACAGTTAGGAACCTCACCTGCAGCCATATTTACCACCCCATAAACCAACATCCCTTCTTTCCGGATGCCCAGTGACTAACAAAAGGCTCTTCAGTGTCCGCAATCCAGCTACGGCTCACCCAGTCTAATCCATGTGTTACTTTAAACCTAAATTGCAGGCTTTTAAATATTTTCATTTATGAAGCATATTCAAAAATATCCGAACTTTCTTAAATGTGCGCCAAAGAAGTGTCGTAGCAAAAAGCGGTTGGTAGCACTGATCATTTCTGACCTTGACGAAAGGCCTCCCGTTTGCCGCACAATGTTGCCTTATTTCAGTCACGCTCCACGGTACTGTCTCTGCAACAGTGTTATGATGTCATAAGCAGCGCATTTATATTCAATTTTGCGTGAAACTTACTGAATACTTCACCGAGACTTATGAGATGACAAAAGAGCTTAACTCATACTCAGTACGAAAAGTGGCATAAGCGGTTTAAAAGAGGTCGCGAGTTCCTAGTAGATGACTCGTGTCCCAGACGCCCATTAACGCCAACTGATGACTTTCATGCGGCCAGAATTGATAAGATCATCCATTAAAATTGACGCCTGGGTTTCTAAAAATTTCCAAAGGTATGCTCGTGTCATGAAATGATCGCGTTTCAGGAAAGTTTGTTCCTCTGCTGTTGACACAAGAACAGAAGACAACCGTGTCGCGATCTGTCAGGAGCCCTTGGATTGTGTTAATGAGGATGCAGCTGTCATCATCATATCACAATAATCACGATGCTCAGACGAAAGTCCAATAATCACAACGAGTTGGAAAATCTTCACCAAGACCCAAAACGTTCGTCAGGCCAAAGGTCAATGGTCAAAGTGCTTTTGACGGATTTCCTTGATATTCAGGGTGTTATTCTTCACGAATTTCTTCCGGAGGGTCAAACTGTGTATCGCTGGTATTACCAAAATGTCTATACCTCAGAAAACGTGAGGAGGCAAAAGCCTGAATTGTGGAGAGGTAAACACGACAACGCATATCCATTCATCGTTGCATGTTTGCGACTTTTGTGCAAAAAACAAGATGACTTCATCTCTACCCTCCATAATCTCCTTTCTTTAGCACCTGTTGACTTTTTATTTCTAAAACTGAAATTCACGCTGAAAGGACGAAGATAAAGCAAAATTCTTACAATCTCGAAAAAGGTATATCATCAGTGCTTCCAGAAACGCAAATGCTGTTGGAAGAGGTATATCAATAGAGTTTTAAATTACTTCGAGGCAGTCATAGCTCAGTTAGATGCAGGAAAACCCAAATTTTAAAAAATTAAACAGTTCAGTTATTTTTAACAGACTTCGTATATACTGAACAACTATTTACTTTTATAGTTTCTGTGCTTGAGAAACAATTAAATTTATTTTAAATGAGAGATCAATACATTTATTTGGTAGCTGATATAATTAATTTGTGTCTTTTAGCAAAATGAAATTTTAGTAACTGATTAATCTGTAATAAATTGTAAAAATATTTAATATTTTGCATTTGTATTAATAATATGTAGTGAAGATTGAAAATGTGTTTATAACAGAATTTCGTTTTGTTTAGACGTAATTAAGTATGTAATAAATTATGAATTATGAAATTAATTTTAATAAGCCCATTAGAGAATTTATATTTTAGCTAAACTAAGTTAATTCGGAAAATTACATCTTATCATAAAGTAGGGAACATTTGAGAAAAAAATCAGTTAAATCAGCAACTAATATAATTAATGAAACTTCAGAAGTGCCTAAAAATAAGGGGTTTATATACTTACAATAAGTACCTGTGATTTGACAATTAATAATAATGTTTATTTTGCCTGGGAGTGAATTTTCAATGATACACGTTTATATGTGGATTTTTCCGAAACTTTTAATGTGATGCATTGCTACTAAGTTAATTTGTATACAAAAATCCGTTCAAATTGTATAAATACTTTGCGAGTTATTAATTGTTTCATAAATATTATAACGTAAATGTGTCGCATAATTGAAATGTTCGGCGCAGTTTATCGGTTGAGAAAATTGGTTGGAATTTTTTCAATTGGAGCTTTGAACCCCATAAAAATTGTATTGAAAGATGTTTTAAATAAATTACTTGAGTGAATGGGATAATTATTTAAATTTATAAGAAATTTTAATCTTTAAATTTGATAATTTCAATAGATTTTTATTACTATTGGTGTTGGCGTGTATTTTTATCTCTAGAATGTTACACTGGATATTTCTGCACATTCTGGGAAATTATAATTGAACTTATAAAGCAATTTGAATGTGTGAAAATGAAATTCTTGGAAAAAAACGCTGTTTTATTAAAAAAAAAGTGTGCTGGAAAACAGTGACATTTAATAGGACCCGCGGAGCTCTTCAAATAAACGTAGAGCCCGAAGGGAGGTGGAGAACATGGAAATATTGATTCTCTGCGGACGTTCAGAGGAACCATTTGCAGTAAAACGATTTTCAATATTTTGACCGAGTTTGGCAAAAACAAATACCTGTGTCCCTTAAGTCCATTAGGCGTTCTCTTAGATTCAGCCCGCTTAAAATAACGCATATATAAATTATATGAATGAGTACATTGTTAAAAGACAAGATGAATTGGATATAAACATAATTGATAAAAAATATAATAAAGGCAACACTTAAGCAACACTAGACGGTATGAAATAAACAACTATTAATATGTTGTAAAGTGTACAATAAGAACAGATCCAAATATAAATATATTAAAAGTTATATCGAATATTATTGAAATGACTAAGACACTGGCATAGTCAACATTCTTTAGTATTCTTAAGCATGGATAGAACATAATAATTGACATGAATAAAATGAAACTAAAACGCCTAATTAATGTCTGCGTGTCAGGCGACAGGCGGGGTGCCGGCATGCTCATCAAATGCTCTCTTGCAATACTGCTCTCTATCAATGAAGTCGTAAGACGGAGATATAGGAAGCAAAGGTAGCCGCGACAGGCCAAGGCTCATCCCGGGCTGTAGCGCCAAACAAGAAGAGAAGAATAAATTCATGTCTGCAATGACATAAAAATAGAATTTGATTACCCCTGATATCGTGTGATAATGAATTCCTAGACTTAGAAATACATATTAGATTTCTGATTATGACCGTGCTACATGGTGAAGTACACATTAGATAAATGTGAGATTTCAGAGAAGTATATCATGAAACTCTTGGGAATTAACCTCCAGTTGTGACCTTAAATATTCTGCAACTTGCGTATCTTTTTTCTAATTCTTCGTTGAACTCGGCATTTCCGTCAAGAATTGCTTCATATCTTAAAAACTGGGCAGAGCTATTAAGAAAGGAGAAATGAAGTCTTTTGAGCTTTCCCGCTTTCCCGGGGTTTTCTTCTTTTCTGCAAAAAAGTCTCTCTGTTCATCAAATGTTTAAGAGAGTGCTGCAATTCTAGATCTGTGCCACTGTGAGATGGAGCAAAACATGCTGCAACTTAAGAGAGAGCTTTAGGTATGTGTTTATGACGACATGATGGTGCGTGATGGGAATGATGATAGTGTTCGCGAAGAACTCCGTACTTCACACAGATGCACGCTTTGCAGTTAGTCTGCACTTGCTACGTTTACTATGTGCGATTCAAACCTCTTGAAACCTGAGGCGATCCACTTACGCAGCACTAGCGAACACAGCAGCTCTGGCTGACTTGCTTCATGTAACATTAATGAAACAACATTCATTTCTGTTTTTACTTTCCCACATCGTCTTTACTCTTTTCAAACACTTTATGTATACAGAGATAAGCTGCCCTGTGCATAAAAATCTGTCTCTTGGGAATTGAACTACCTCAGCACTGCCACTTTTAGCTCTTCGCTTTAGTCAAACTATTTCTTGAAGTGAAGGAGAAAATAAAAACACAGGGTGCGGGATTTGTCTGAACTGTTATGGTGAATGCTTAAAAATTTCCCAACGAAATTTCTGAATTTTGTTGACAGTTCTGTGCACGTGCACTTCATGAACGAAAATAATTACTCATGACAAACTTCCATGTCTACGGTTCTGAATGGTACGCCTCAGTTTAAAAACCGGTTCACAGTAACTCTATCCCAAAACTGTTGTCCCAGACTTCACCATAATCCCAGAAAACAGTGACCACAATCTTTCATGCTGACATCAGTTTGAATTGTTGCTTTTGTGGTGAAATGGAATACCGCTACGCCATACATTGTTGTTTTGTTCAACAATGACATATAAAAGCTATGTTTCATCAATAATACCAGGCCAAAAATACATGTGCAAGCTTCCATGTTTTCGTTTTTGTGCACGGCAGTCAACTCTTGCGCACAGTTTATGATATTGAAGGTTTTCGGTGACATTTCTGAACAATGTAATCAGTGAAATGGCTGGAAATTCCATTGCAACAGCACTGATTGTGAAACGCGATTTTCACCAAACATTGCGTTCACGCGTTCAACAAGGTCATCCTCTAAACACTAGGCTAGCCACTTCCCTCTTCATCATGAACATCAGTACGGCCTTCCTTAAACTGACGAAACCATTGCCTCACTTTTCCTTCACACATTACAATTGGTTCATAAACAACACAACGTTCACCCAACGGACTTCACAACTGGTGGAATTCCTTATTCTCGCAGCAAATATCTCACAAGGCAGTAAACTGGTAACTCAATAGTACGCTATAAATCATGTTACCAGTTTACTGACCTTCTGTGCCAACTTTATTTTATAGTGATCGGTCTTTACTTTTGAAATGCGCTTCATATGTTTCTTTGAACTGAAGACAATGCCTCCAAACTCAATTTTCACGAGCTGTCTCATTTTGGCCAGGAGTAAAAATAGATAGCTTAGGAGCCAAGGTAGTGAAAATAATTTAAAATTTTCCGCTTGTTAAGAAGCTTGAAGTAACCAAGAGCCTTTAACTTATAGTTTTGAATGTATACATTATCCTATATCCATGGGGAAGACCGTTACATTCCTTACTGTGACCGATTCCTTCAGTGACAGCAGCGTGTAGGTCGGGAGAACTAGCAAAGGTTTGGGCGCTAGATAATTTAGTAGTGAACATTCAGACAAAAAAACGAAACGTGTGACGAAAATTTCAGCTATAAAATGGTAAAAAGCCTCTGATTAATGATTTAATTTGTTTTTAAATGTAAATAATTGTAATAAAATTAATTATAAATTCGTTATTTCAATAACAGGTGATTTTATAGAGTTTTAATAATTTAATAATTTATCAATTAATTTACTGTTTGAAAATGATTACACTGTTATTTTATTTTCTTTTAACACATTTTTATTTACTCCTTTATAATAAACACGTCATTCCAAAGCTCCAAGAAAAAAGTGACGTCACCTGTAATTTGCATGTCAATATGCAATTGTTTTGAGAATTCTGTTGTACACAATGAGTCGCGTGATAAGAATTATGACTAGATATTCTTGTGCTAGAAGTCAGATGTATATAGGTGCAGATGGATGCTCCCCCGAAATACCACCGCTGTATTCTGGGAAAAGAAATGCAATCAAGCAGTATTCCTCATGGTAATTCAAACAATTTCACAACCAACGGCTACACTCCTACATAAAAGCATTTTTGTTTTAATAACAAAACGTATCATTTGTTAGCTAATATTATTTACTTAATATGAAGCACAAACACTACCATTTAACATGAAACAAAACATCGGCAAATGTCCTCCACGGTTTCGTTGCCACACCTTCACTTTGTTGGCAAAATGTTCAATTACTTTAGAGTAAAGTCCTGGATGAATTTTATCCATGACATGTCTAATGTCTGCCTTGAGTTGAGGGATGATTCGTGGATCGCCAACATAAACACAAAAGTTTACACACCCTCACAAAAAAAATACGTCAAATCACAGGATCTCGGTGGCCAATTTAGATCGCCATTGGGAGAGAGGTAAATGCTCCACGCTACAAATAGTCCGTGGGCTTCAGCTCTTGGTGTTAGTTCGATCTTAAAGGATGCACATGCAGATCTTTGGTTGAAATTCGCTGCAAGCTGCTTCTCGGAAGGGTTAATTGTTGAAAACGGTGGCGAATCGACTTTATTGGGCTCATAACAACGCTCTGTCTGACGAGGGCAACATTCTCTACCGATCGACGAGAACGTCCAGGTGATTTCATGTTCTCTGTCATCCTGTATCTTCAAATTTCCTTACCAGTGTCTGCATTGTTGACACATTAAACACATTTCCTCTACCAAAAATTACATGAAGTCCTTGAACGGTTTCTGCATAACATTCACAAAATTTAAAATACTCTTTCAGAATCTGGACCGTTTGATCCTTCGTATCGCTCCATTTTAGCTGATAACAATACACAAATGACAATCTTTAGTCGCAATACGAACAGAATCTGTTAAATTTCAGGTCCAGCAAACTAACAAACCGACAAAGGCGCTCAATTTAAAAGGTGCGTTCATTATGGGACACCTATATAAAAACAAAGTATATAATTTATCACTTCAAACTCTGAAAGCCTGTTTCATCGGCAGATGTTAAAAATACACTAGATTATTGTTTTTAACTTCATGCTACCATTTTAACAACGTGTTGACAATGTTGTGTTCCACCAAGCGTTTCCTGCCTTATAACTGCAAAGAGCACGTATCGAGAAGGCGGTATCAGAATTTTAAAGTTAGGAACATATTCCAACATACGCCTACGATTAATGATAAACGGGACGTAAAGAATGTTAACAGGACCAGAAATTTTGTAACTGTTAAAAGTAGTTAGTTGTCGAATTAGGAAGTATAAACAAATAGGCAATCTCTAGTTTCCAACATAATGTTATGTAACACAGATGTTAACGCTGTTTGCAGTTTGATTTGTAAAACATCACTTTTCTTTATTTAGTTGTGTGTCTAAACATGTGGTGCATTATACCTGTTTTTAGCTCTTGTTTCAGGATGCAAACATAGCATTAATTGATATTTCCTAAAGATGTAGGTTCCATAACCTAACAGAATATCTTTATGAACGATTTTTATTTCAAACTGAGCCCTAAAGTGAGAGTTGTCAAATGTTGCATTATTATCTAGCAACTATATTCCTGATTAAGAGGTTAGACTCTCTGATTACTTAAATACTGAGGGAAACTGAACAGTGATAGAAGCTATTCATAATTTGAGCGTGTTCCTCCATATAAAGGAATGTAATGCAATTGATACAGAAACGTTTCTGCCAATGCTGGATACTGTAGATTTTGAAATTTGCCTTAAATTGAAAGCGCTAGTGGCATAAAATTAATGTAATGAATAATAAAGAGAATCATGTTTCTGTTTAGTGTATCCTAACTTCTCCTGTATTTCTTGTACAACCTCCGCCAACTCTTTTTTCTTAATAGTGTTTAACGGCCGTTTTCACTGCTCAGGCATCACAAGCGATAAACACTGATGATACATGAGATAAAGTGATATATTGCGAAATCTTCCTTTTTTTTAAGGAAGGAAGCGTCTCAGGCCTACATTAAATGTATGTCCCCAGTATTTGTCACTTAATAGGACTGAAGAAAACCTAGAAGAACCCTCGGTTAGAGAAGACGGTCCTGACGTGATTATGACAACTGATTTTCACATGTAACACCTTTGCAACTATTTTTCTTTTCGTAAATTTTCAACGGCATTGCATCTTATTGCCCTTCCTCTGTTAGGAACGATATTTATAAAATTCAAATATGGAATTTTGATGCGTGCAGTCTGATTTATAGCCACTGTTTTCCAAATGTTGACAATTATTAAATTTTTAACACAGCAAAAAGTGGATTAATACAACGTTGGTTGGTGAAACTAAATTGTTGTTTATTTGAATCTTAAAGCAGTCTTGAAGTTTGTTAATTTTTTTACGTGTTGCTAAAACCGATCCTGAAATATTATTCAATCTTTTTTTTTAATTTTAGGGTAAGCAATTAAACAGAGGGAATTTTATAATATCATTTTTAAATGAATGCTTACAGGAATTATTTGTGCATTATTTTTCAACAGTCACCCTGGTTTGCAACATGAGGATGCCCCCAAGAAAAAAAGCTTTAAACAAATATGCAAATTTCTGATCTTGCAAGATCGTGAAGCAGTAGTACTTCTTTTTAGAGAAATCCCTGGAGTTTCGATGGTATCGCAGGCTTCAGCGTGTTCATCTCCATGTTACTGTAACAAGCAATAGTCACAATGTGACGATTTTCTGGAAGACCAGAATATATAGGACCACTTATATCCCAAAACATATTCATTGTGACTCTCCCAACCGAAGCCTTTGACGATTTGTTCTTGACATGAGAGAGCGTGTGATTGTATCCTATCACAGTATGATTGAGGAAAGCATAACCTTCACGTGTATAACTGTCCAACTACTCCTGACAAACTGTTCTGACTGGCAAATGTCGGGGAGGTACCTAAACTTAGGCCTGGAACGCTTCCTTCCTTAAAAAAAAAAATATCCTTTCCCAATATATCATTTCATCTCATGTATCATCAGTGTCCACCGCCTGTGGTGCCTCAGTAGTAAAAACGGGCGTTAAACACTACTCAAAAAAAAAAAAAAAAACTGTTCTGTGAAATTATGAAGTATTCTATTCACTCTCTGTTCGACAGATAGCCTCAGTTATATAGCATAGTTTCTTTCTCACACCATTTATTTCTTTTACTTTTTTTAAAATTATTTTTACGTTGAAGGTTCTTTGCGGATGAAGGGTTTTACAAAAAGTGGCAAAAACATCACATAATTTTCAAAAAACATGAACGGCTTTTATATCTGTAGAAGTTAGTATATACAGTCAGGTTATTGAAGTTACGGGCCAGCAGGGCACTGCTGCGTAATAGGAGAAGCCAGTTGTCAACGCCGTATACAATTCATGTGCAGGTAGCAGATTGCACTTAGTTTGACAGAGGATTTGTTAGCGAATGTTTGCGCAATCGTGTTTACTCTGTGTTTCCATTGCGTGTTAACTGTGTGTAAATTGTTCTTCGTTATTTAGCAAGGCCTCTCTAGTTATCAGCGGCGTCAAAACCCAAAAAGCCTACTAAATAATCAACGCCGTGAAAGCTTCAGGTCATAAATGTTCTTCGTTAGTACTGACAGCACACAAGTACATTCTAGAAGAACGGAATTTTATGAATGATACATATATGGAAATCCGTTCTTGCAGAGAAGTGATAAAGCAATTCGCAAAGATATACGTTTCAGACAGAGAAACTATTTACCAATTTGTTAAAACGCTACCAGAGATAGGAATTCTTTTGAGAAGAAACGTGTTCCAAACTGTCATGTTCTTAGAGAGGAAAAGTTAAACGAAATTTAGGAGTTTCTACACAGATAACGGCAATGTATTGCCGCTGAGGGATATCATTTTCAACATCTACTATAACACTAGTTAGTGCTTATTAATATCATTTTAATTATATGCTTTCAGTAAAAATTTAAACACTAGAATAAAAAAGTACCAACGTTATGCGCGGCGACAATCTCGCTTTTTCCTTTTGCGGCGGTTGCATTACCCCAGTAAGCAGCCGCGCTCAAGCGGCCCATATCTCAAACAAATTCGTTGTATTATTTACTTATTTATTTATGTGATCAAAAATGTCAAAACTGTAAACAACGAGATCGGTGCCGTACCCAAGGGGGGATGAGATTTATCCCAGCACATTTTGGCTGGATAATCCTGACTGAGACCTTGAAATTAACATTTGAAACGGTGTTCATATGCCTTATGCTGTAAATTGAAACACTGCTCATTATTGTTAACTTTCATGTTAGCAGAATTACACAACATGACGATATTTCCCAGGATGGCAAACACAGATAAGTAAAGCCACTGTGAAAGAGTTTGGCCCTTTCACCTGAGTAAACGAGATAAGACGAAGGGCTATTAAAGTGTGACACCTTGTCACGCTCCTCAGTTTTGTGACAATTTTTTGTACCATTCAAGTTAAACAGAGCATGTCTCATGGATAAATTGTTCAACACGTAAGCCCGCTGGTCCCATTAGCGTCGTTTTTTCAAGGTAACGACATTCCAAGTTAATGGTTAATAAAATAAGAGATAAAGAACGTAGAGCGGTCACAAACTTGGGAAGGATTTTATCTGACGTTTTACTACCTTGTTATCTTGCAGCAAATGCCTAACAGCTTTGGCACCAATGAATAACAGTTCATTTGCTCAAATATTATTAATGTTATTACTCTGCCTTCCGAGAGAACATAAGCAAACTTTCGTTCTCTATTATAGAAAAAGCTAGGTTTATCATAATGTCGCAATACACGATAGTACAAAGCGTTATTTTCAGCCTGCGTTCGCTGTTAAACACAAGTCGCAACGCAAGAGGCTAAGGGATTATGTCGATGGATAGGCAGGCCTCGCTTTTCCACTTGCACAATAATATTAGTCTTACTTCCTGAATTCTAAACTGTGTTTTAGGAGTGTGCGTCTGTAGCCATGTTCTGAAATCTTTTAATGAAATATGCATTCAGTAGCAACACATCTGCTTCCGTGATTGTTTAATTTCTGTCCTGATATTTCTTTAATTTCCTTTATGGGGTTATTCCTGTAGACATGCACTATGTTCTGCTCTAATGTTAACATTTCAAAGCAATGCACTACAGTAAAATTACTTCATTAACACAATATTAAACTGGCACACCAAAAACCTCTATCATAATAACGAGCTACAATTGGCTGCCCAATGCAGTCATTAGCGGGGGGAAAATCTGACATGACCTTGGCCCAGTGCGGCTGCTCTCAGCTGCGGATGAAGATAAACAATTACTCTCAGTATTTTTATTTGATAATTTAACTAGTAAGCAACTTATCATTGTTGTTTCAGTATTAAGTTCAGGCTGAAATTATAAAAATAATGTCTTGCTTATTAATGTTCAATTTTATTAAATTACTCAAGCAAACTCCGTTAGACAAAAGAGTAATGTAAACAATCTTACTTAGAATGTTCCTGCTACATAAAAATGTTGTAAGTGAAGGTATAAATGATTTCTAATTTATCATACACACAAATGAATTTCTTCACAAAGTTGCATAGCGCTGCGAATTACAAAGAATTAGGAGTAAAGAAACCAGAAGAGGACGAAGAGCAAAAGCTCTTCCTTCCTCCCTCCCTCCCTCCCTCCCTCACTCACTCACTCACTCACTGACGCACTCACTCACTCACTCACTCCCTGTCGGTCCTGGTGGTGTAGTGGTTACCATACTTGCCTCCTATACTCAAAACGCGGGTTCGAACCCGGCCAGGACCGATGGATTTTTTCGGGCGTAAAAATCCTAAGTATGGCTTCCTTCGGAAGGGAAGTAAAGCCGTGGGTCCCGTGTCGTACATTTGCGGCACGAAAAAGAACCTCAAGCCTGAAAGAGAGGCCTCTGAGCAAAATTTGTCGGCCGTTTCACGCCCTGAGTTGAATGGGACGCTGATGACCTGAGCTGTTAAAGAGCGTCCTTAAATAAATCAATCAAAAAAAAAATCCCTCCCTCTCTCTCTTTATATTGGTCAATAATTTTCATATACAACGATAATTTACAGACAATAGAGCATGGCACGCCAAGGAGGAACAAAGTAATAGCAAATATCATTGGGGTAGAAATAATTGATGAAGCTGTTTAAGAAAAAGAGTTACAGAAAGTGTCTAGAGGACAGAGGTTGGGAATCCTCGTTTCAAACTACGATGACTGCTGCAGAAGGAAAACAAATGCTTAGCAGGGGCGGCCCACGTGCCGGGGGGCCCTTAGAAGCAGCTGCCTTTAATTAGTTATTATTTCTTGTTTATAGGTAGGCAACTATAAAAAATTTTATTGTGCTGTATTCGCTACAAAATACGTCGGAAGTTAAAATGGTATTTATTGTCTGATTCCAAATCGTGTACTAGTTAACTACAATTAAAGCATCCAAGATATGTTTATTAAGGGGCGCATCACCCCCTGAAGTTTTCTCAACTTAAAAGTGACACTTTTTGTTCACGTATACAGTTACAACATGTTAGAGAAGGGGAGAGCCTTGTGTATTTGCATTAATGTGTCGATTAAGATACAGGCGGAATACTAAGAGCAGAATGAATTGACTTTATTACAAACCACGTGAATACGGTGAACATAAAGGAGTTTTTGTTTGAATGCTAGAAAACCTAGCTCCTCACATACAATCATTATCAGTCAGAAGAAGTTATTGAAAGTTTGAAAAGTGTAAATACCCTTCATACTGTGATATACTCTGCCAACATTTAAGACAAACAGGAGCACATACCAAGCCACATTTGTTGCAGTTATGTCACGTTAATCTAGAGTGGACAATAATATCACTTTTTAAATTTAAACCAACTTAAAACACCTATGAAATTGACAAACCAATCACGGAAATTGTGAAGGGTGATATCTTTAAGGATAACTCAAGTTTAATTTTTCAACGTTTCAAGTGCAACTGTGCATGAATTTTTAAAACTACAGGTTGTTTAGTTTTTGTTTAAACGATACCGAAATAAATGTGAGAAGAGAAATGTTAAGCTTTATTCTTACACAACTGCATAATCACGCGTTCTTTCTTGTCCTTAAATGTGCCCAAAAGGTGGTTTTCAATTTTCACACTGCAAGTTTATTTATTATGTAAGATATTATTTATATCAATCTTTCCTTAGGCTTCTCATTAGATTTTAATATAAATAATGAATTACAATAGTTATCATGATGGTTAATGATTATGAACGATTCTAATTATTATTTAGATCATTTGGTATGTGTAGATAGGTATCTTGTGTTATACAACACCTCAAGTACTTAAAAAGTGCACTCCAGAACTTAGAGGGCAGTAGATGAGGGTAAAAGGATGCTATTAAGCGTAAATTATTGGACGCAATGCGTGCGTTTTCCCCTACTGAGAGAAAACCTGTGGGCGCCCATGTTACCTACACTCATAAACATTTAATTTTAATTGCAAGATAATTTTACATTACAGTCGATTACTTCGAATTTCTCAATATCAGTTAACTTCATTTTTTGCTGATTACTATATCTGTCCATCTCCAGGTTGGGTGTAGAGTTTACAGTATGGCACTTGTTAATATTTCACTGTGCTATAGGTGCTTTGCCATGCAGTCATGGCCCGCACATAAACAAAACAAAACACACAGACAAAAAAAAAACAACGTAGTCACAGCTTTCCTCGACTCGATTTATAATCTCCATACCTTCTCAGATATTACCGCTGATAGTCTGGTTTCATAGCCCGGTTTACAATGGTTTTATAGTGTGCTCCTGGAATTCTACTAGTTGACTTAGAAAGTTGGTTTGAATTTTGCGCAAAAAATATTATCTGGTCATGTCTATAATAATCCGGTATTGCCATCTGAACTTATGACATGGGACAATAATTGTAGATATTATATTTCCAGAAAAACGGCCAAATTACACATTTCGTGGTAACAAGTGAACAACAAAATGTTTTATCTACAGTGAGGACGTAATGCATTCATAAGGAGAAGTTACTTTGATAAACACATGCTTATTTTTTTTTAGATAACCTGATGCACTTGATTGCCCTAATATTAAAACAGCACTCATTTTAAACTGCCGAATTTGCTCACAACTTAACAAAACAGAATGACGTTTAACTATTTGGGTACCAGGTCACTGTGACATTGAACGAAATGAAAAAGCTAAGAAATTGCATGACGAGAAGTAGCTTCAAATTTTCAACCGCAGTCGGTCCTTGGGTATTTAAATGTTGGAACTGAACATGTTTCAACTTGGACATTTCTCACAGGCAAGAACCGAAAGTCACAACAATGAAACTAGTATCATGTGTCTATTAGGGGAAGCTATTAAGAACTATTCGAATGCAATTGTAAGACCCGAATTTGCGCTCCAAGAATTAGACATGGCAAAGTATTCATCTACTGAAAAGAGCTGAAAGCTTACTTCAGTGAGGCAGATTTCAGCTGAAAAGAATCACTGTTTTCCTGATAGGTCACGTCCTGTGAACAAGCATAGTATAATGAGCTTGTTTCAGGGTAACTTGAACTGGAGACTCTATGGAAAGAATCCTAAAATCAGTTCCTGTACACCTTTAGCTCCAGAAGATATTCTTTTTGGGGAAACTAAGTTTAGTACTAGAAGATTTTGAATCAACGTCCCTGATTGGACTATATTCTTGGTGAAGGATACAGGGATAACACAGGAGCACAATATGTTTTTGGCTGCAGCGTCAGTAGAAATTAAGGGGGGAGGGGAACGTGATACTTTCTTGTTTTCTTTACGAGTTTAAAGCAGCCAAAGTAGTTCAAAGATGTGGAATAATCGCTAGAAGATTCTGCATGAGACGGACGCCCAAGTATAGTCGTTGACAACGAACTGAAGGCCGAAATCGGAACTGGTCTGAGGGCGGAAGGGTCTCGAGTCAGTGAAGAAGTAACTGCAGTATACGTACGAGTAAAGCAAATGGTGCACAAGATGGGACACAAAGTTCCACATGAGATCACAAAGAACAGCTCTTATTTCACCCCTTAGTCTTCATCGAAGCGGCCACCCGGCGAAGCTTAACCATATGAGTTGCAATGCGTATGAAATACAAGAACTCTTACAAATTATTTTGACTTGAAAAATAAATTATGTGGAGTTTAAATATAATTGCTTATGTCAAGGCCGTTTTTCTTTAAGTCTAACTAGTTTTCTTGTTTTAATGCAATAAATGAATGGTACATTTGTCAAAATGAGCTACTTCAAAGAACATAAATGCAAAAAGTTTATATTTTAGCTGGTGGCATACATTTTATAAATGTGTTCTAACATCAAATTTCAACATTAGTAAATTATTTCATATTTGACCAACTTCAGCTTGGAAAACAGTAAAAACAAAAATATAGACTGAATACTCTGTGTGCGAGAATATTACGATGGGAAATTGTGGTACCTCCTGATTTCCTCCAGACCTTTCAACAACTGATTATCTCATTTTCTGTCATTGCGTGATAAATAGTAAGCATAAGAAGTTTAATCGCACCCAGGGACTATGTGCTTTTCAAATGTAGCATTTACAACCTGGTTTCACGTTTGGGAGAAGTGCACTGATAGAACCATTTCCTGAGAAAAGTTACTTTGTTACATTTTTGGCAACCTGAAACACTGTGTATGAGAAACATGAACTCGAGGACATCGATTGCTAGCGGAGTCTTAAAGGAGGAGATTATCCTTAAAACGGTTTTGGCATCACAACTGCATTCGTAAAAATGGTTCAAAGTAAATACACCTCCTCATGGTGCACCCTGGACAAGCACTATGAAGGCATAATGATCTAAAAGTTTCACACATGGCTTCTAATTCCTCAATAGTGCTAAATAATAACAAAATATCCACAGACATGCGCAGGTACTCATAAACAATATCCTATTATATTCATAAAAGCTATGAAAAAACAAATAAAATGCAGTCTTTTCAAGGTGCGAAAGTCTAAATGTTTATAGCCCGAAGGACATCCTAGAAAATAGATCTTTTATGCAGTTTTATGCAAAATATTTCCAACTATGTAAAACACTTAAAACAATAAAAGAAAATAGTTTAAATATTTAAAGACATTTTAGAGCTCAATTTCTCATCACTAATGTAGCAGCGGTTCTCAAACGATGGTCCGCGGGCCCCCGAATTTGAACAAAAAATTTATTCTTCACTGCATAAAAGCAAACAATAATTGAAAAGAAAACAAAAATTATACAAATTAATGAATATGAATTTATTGCAGTTAAGTAAATTAGAAAGAAATTGAAGACAAACATTTGTTTCACAGTAAGATTTCAAATACATTGAGGTTATTTGTGTAAGAGGCCAGTAGGCTGCGTAAGGATGAAGTCAATCGTAAAGCCATGTAATGCATGTGCAGGTAGAAGCTTGCAATTCGTTTGAGGGAAGTTGTGTGATGGTGTATACATAGTGTTAATTGTGCTTCATTAAATATGCCACTAATAAACGTAGTCCTGAAGAATGGGTTTTATGCATTATACAAAATATTCCAGCAATCGTGTTAGAGATACAGAAACGGTTCACCAACTTCAGAGATGGGATATCTCAATGACAAGAGACAGAAGATCAACTACAGGAATTTCTTACGCAGAGGTCGTCTGTTATTGCCACTGATGTGCATCGTTTTCAACGTCTCTTATGACGCAGGTTAGAACTTATTATAATCAGTATCACTTAATCTTCCAGTAGAAATAAAAATGCTAACATTACCCGCGGCGACTCTACGTCCCTTCATCCCGTTGAGATGACTCCTCTTTTCGGGCGTACCGTAACTGTAGGTAAGGCAAAAACCAGGCAGAACACTCAGCGCAGCAAACTTCAGTTTCTGGACTTTCAAAGAAGACCATGAAAGTATTGATGACTTTTATGTGAAAAATCATTCTATGCACTAATTCATCGATAAAAATTGTGCATAGAAATGGTTTAGAAAACGCAGAATCAGAACTCAAATATACAAATTTCTCCTATATATCACGTCTTTAAAGTGAAATACAGCATCTTCCCTCTCACTTCGGAAATTGCAGTGCCATAATATGTTAATAAGTATTAATATTTTATGCTTTTATATACCTGTAATATAATATTACTGTGATTATTATTACTATGTAAGAATACACTAGAATAAAAATAAAACATTAAAACAAATGTACATCTATTTATTATTCATTTGTTTGTTTATATTTTTAAATTATGCATATTGTAAGTTTTGTGATGAATAACTTTAAAATAAGCGTAGCATAAAAATGTACGTTTTTAAATCTTAGAGGTGTGCGACAACGATAAATCTTTAGAGGTAGTTACGCGATCACGGAAAATTTGAGAAACGTTTTGGAAGGATGATTCCGGTAGCATAATCTGTTCTAGCGTTCATGCACAGCGAATAAAACAGACACAACATGAATCACCACCTTTTGACCCGGACGTCTCCTGTTACGTAATAAGTTTAAGATACCAACAAATAGCATTGAGTTGTGTCAATCAAACTTTATAATAGACGACACATAATGACGCTCTTTGAGCTTCTGGACTTGACGTTTTTGTGCGTCATTTGCATGTGTTTCTGTACCTCATTTGGCTAACGCAACAACCAAGATATTTAAACACAATCATGGAATTGAACAGAACGTTAAAATCATCGCAGAAGATGAACAAGCTGCCTGATTATGTGTCAGTTATTTAGTTACGTTATAGATATATTTTACTCACTCATATGGAAGTATGTCACCCATGATACCAGCTCCAGCTGCGATCCAGAATACGAAAGCTCATGAAGGTTATGCCTGATGTTCACTAGCGGTTGCCTTGTAATTCAGTAACCACTTTGTCTCAGTTCAGTCTTACAGTGAACATCAGAGCTTGACTCTGCCCTATTATATACCACCATCTTTAATAAAGTCTAGTGCCCTGTGTAACCTGTAAACTGCATTATGAGTTTATTGACAGCTCCTCAGGAAACGGAGCGTTTCTAAAGGTGATTCATTTTCCATAAAACCGGCACATAAGAGAACGAGAATGCGGAAGTCTAATGATCAATAATAAAGATGGAATCCTCTTGCAATATCGCCTAACGGCATATAAAGACTGAGGCGAAAATGGCAATACTGAAATGTAATCTATAAAGCCGAACGGAATAGTGTCATAAATAAAAACGACAATTACTTAATCTTCTTCTATGGCGCTACAAACCGAAATGGGGTCATGACCTGCCGCAGCGAGTTCTGTTTCCTCTATCTTTATCTTACGACTTCATTAAAAGAAGGCAGCATTGCAGAGGGGGGGGGGCATGTGATTAGCATGCCGGTCGCCTATCATACAGTTCTCAATCAGCCAGCTCCTCAGTTTTCCTCAGTGCACCCCGTTCCATACCTCCCTAACTTAGAAAAATCCCTAAGCAGGTGCCGGGAATCGAACTCTGCTCCTCCCGGCCAGCAGTAAGCAATGCTAGCCACTAGACTAAGGAGACGGTCTAATATATGTACTTAATAAGAGGGGAAAATCCTGAATACCTTGTTCTCTTAAAAGCTTAGAGGTCTCAAAACATGATGCAACGCTGATATGTTCTGTATGACTAGTTTATTAATTTAGAATGTGTATAACATTACTTGGCGTTGCTCACTTATTTTTAATCCTTTTTTTTTACATCAAACCTGTGAATATTAGCTCCAGTGATGTCAAATTCGACTATGCGAACCTAATGATACTGTTTTTCAGATTAATTTACGTCAAAACACTTGGAATTATGAAAAAACAAAAAGTCTATTTATATGATCTATTTCCGCTTGTCTATTTATTATTATAATCCGAAGGCACGAATACTTACACATTAACATTTTGCAACACATACAAATACACTGAAATGATTTTCCCGCTAAAAACAGGCCAGCAATCAAAATGGTAAAAAATTATTTTATAGCATAAAATTAGCACCGAGTTCCGTTCTATCCTGCATTAGATCTAAATTGTATTACTTGTTTTGGCGTCATACTGCATATAACATTTCATTGAAAGATGATTACTTTGTAAAACAAATATTTTCTTAAATATCCATATCAGAAAGAGCATCGCCGGAGTAAGCCAAAAATCCTTCATTTGTGTACAATTTCTTCAATCTTAAAACCGTCGGTTCTAGTGGTGTAGTAGTAACCATACTTGCCTCCTAAACCCAAGATTGCGGGTTCGATCCAGGCCAGGATCGATGTATTTTTCGGGTGTAAAAATGCTAAGTATGGCTTCCTTCGGAAGGGAAGTAAAGCCGTGGGTCCCGTGTCGTACATTTACGGCACGATAAATAACCTCAAGCCTAAAAAAATGGCCTCTGGGAAAAAATTTGTCGGCCCTGATTTGAATGAGACGCTGATGACCTGAGATGTTAAAGAGCGCCCGTAAATAAACCTAATCAATGAATCTTAAAACCTGCCTATTCACGGCTTTACATGAAAGTCACATTTCAATGTAAATTTATAATCATTATTAAACAGAGCTGAGACTAACACGTTGCAGCCCCAAAACAGAAAAATTAGAGAGAGTGAAGATCCGTTTCCTGAAAGGAATTTTAGTAGTATGAGGTGTACAGCAAATTGCGGAATCCTTAGGAAATTTTTGCCTGTAGCAAGATTATGGAATGCAGGATTCGAGCAATAATATTTGGATACGAGTGGGGGGGGGGGCTTGGAGGTAAATTAAGAAACTCTGAGGTACATTAAAAGGAAGCTGACACTTTGGTAGTGTGCAGAAAATATTGCTGGAGATACAATCGGAGCTGAAATTCGGGTGGGGGATGGAGAGTTACGTCCAAACAGGGGCTAAATTCAGCAACCAGGGGCTCGATTGGTTTAGGTTAGGGGCTAGGCGGATGACTACAGTAATAAACAGAGAGGGTACGAGAATCTGCCCTTTATGTGCGGCGAAAGAATCTTGGGAACATATTCTCGCGTACTGCAAGGGTACGGAAGAATGAAGAAACAGGTATCTAGCGGCACGTTTGCTAACGGGGGGAGTGCTGGACTTTGCTGGCAGATAGGAAGGAGGGGGAGGGAGTAGGTAAATTTTTAAACAAAGTGGGACAGCTCAGGTCGGAAAACGCAGATCGCTGGGAACAAAGCTAGGGGGAATATTAGATACACGATTCTGGAAATGTTTATGCATATATGTGGGGGTGTAAGATATTTACTTTTATACTGTGTTCTGCTTATTTTATTTATATATTTCTAAAATGTCTATTTTTCATTTATTTATTTCATTTTAGTACATATATTATTTGTCTCTTAAGAGTTAAATATTGGCTTGTGCAATTTCATGTATTTCTAGTGTATTATAAAAGCACGTACGGTACCAAGACCAGTGCGACATGGATGAGTTACATTTGTAACAAATGTATTTTGTAAATAAATACACTACAATTATACACGGTTTCTAGTCATTAGGTAGACCATTAAGATTCCCAGTAAATATCAATGATTATACCTGCATTTTTTCTCCAGTCAATTCAATGTTAAATTGTTCCACATAAGAAGTGTTCTAATTAACTGAATTATTACATTTGTACTATAGAAAATACATTTAACTTTACAACATGGATAATCTACAAAACAAAGTCATTATTCAGAAAAGGGGAAATCGGTAGTGAAAGAGCAGTACAGCTAGTAATTATTTTTTTTAAACTTTAACGTTCTACATACGAATACTATACTACACCTTTAAACAGAATACTAGGAACAAAAGCAATAAAAAATGAATTATTCATTTACTCGAACCTCACTTTCCTACATTCACAGCCGAAAGCGCTCAAAACCGACCTGGTAAAGTTCCAGGTAACGTGACCGACAAAAAAGTAGATACTTGTTGCTATAAATTAAAATAGCAGCTTTGACGAATGAATAAACAGAATGTAATTATTCGAATATTTTATAAATTTTCAACGAATCCAAAAATGCCTACCTTAGCAAGTAAGTATTGCAAATATTCACCATTTGATGCGACAGAGTTTTGTAGCATCAACATTTTTTTATTTAATTTACATTCACGATACTGTTTAACAACAGTTGCAACACTGAACCAAAATTTGTTTAGACGAGTTAACAATAAACATATTCAACATATTTTAAGGATGCTCACAATTTTGAAATTGCCAAATATTCTACTCATTTCATTCGTTAATTCTAATGTGATATATTTATCATATTTTCGGTTTATAAGAATGTGTGTATTTTGCCTTCGGTTTTATGTGGCATAGTGAGCCCTGTACAAGGCTGTCATTTGCCGAATCACTCCGATGTATAAAAGTGAGATCCAAACAAGTGGATACGCCGTAAGAAATGAATTTACTTTATATTTTCATGTAAACCAATTTAAAGTTTGACCAGCAAATATGGCAAGTACGTTCTAATGTATACAATTTTAAAATGAACCTTTTCTCTTAGTGGAAAATTTTCGGTCCTGTGCGGTTCTGCGGCGTATTCCTTCCTATCACATACAAGGCTTCCTTCTTCCTTTTTCTTATGCTGTCACATAAGCATGATGTGAACAGCAGGCTGTTTGGCCACTGGTTTAAACGAACTGTACTTTGATTAAATCTGGGGTTCCAATCATGCGACGTGGAGAGATTTCTAAATATTTTGGCTTCTCTTTCTCCGACACACAGCTAGGAGACCCCGCTTAGGATGGGCTCTTCAATTTCAAATTGTTAGACCCGGGGCCTTCTTCGTTGATTATACTCAATAACCCACGAAGAACATATTTTTATTTGTAACGTGTTTTATTGAAAACAGTTTGGTGTATTATTATATTGGCTTACGGTTCCGTTATAATTTTGCTAGGCAAGGAATGTACACTTGTAAGTCAAGGTACAAGAGACACTGGGAGCGAGTTTTTAACCAAAATGGATTTTTTCCTCGCTGCCAATGGTCCCTTTAACCTTTGGGCGTTCACAAAAATTCAACATTTGCTGTTCCACCTCCCTTTGGGCTCTACAGCAATTTAAATAGGTCCGCGTATCCATTTAAATCACACTTTTTTCGAGCATATGCTTTAAAAAAGAACATTTTTGTCAAAATTTTATTTTCACACATTCAAAATGTCCTACGCTTACAGTTTTTACTTATATTAAAAAAATGAACGAGAATGGGCAGCAGTATACATAGTAACATTCTACAAGACAAACAGCTTGCTAACGTAAAAAATAATTCCAAAAACAAAATATTTTCTATAAAAAATTATTCATGTTAAACCTTAAAATATTTTATAGACTTAAAAAATGATCACAGTCCACTCATAAAATTTATTTAAAATATCTTTCTATACAATTTTGTTGGGGTTCAATGCTCCAATTGCAAAAATACGAACCAATTTTCTCAACTCATGAGCCCTGTGGGACATTTTAATTATGCGACATATTTAGATAATAATTTATGAAACAATTGATATCTGGCAAAGTATTTATTTAATTTGAATGAAATTTGATATACATATAATAGCAATGCAATCACAGTAAAAGCTTCCGAAGAATCCATACAAAAATGTGGAACTTTGAAAATTCGTTCCCAGTATCCCTTAAGTAATGATAATTTAGACACAGCATTTAAGCATTTTATTTCTTTTTAAATCAGAATATTTATGAAATAGTTGTACCTTAAGTTCGGTTAGGCTGTATTTTAATCATTATGTGGTAAATGTGGTACAAGTTGCAAGATTTATAACAAAATGTAAACATTCAAAGTTGCCATTTTAATATTATAATCATTTTATAAATTTTTCAATGGTGTATAGCTGACATACGTCTTTTTGTTAATATTCAAAATTAAATGTTATTTTACTTTTATATATACATATACAGTAAATAAGGAAATATAAAAAAGCATTCTTAAGAGTAGTATATATGAGAGTAAGTTCATAAGTTTCCGGCCTCGCCGATAAGGATTAACGCCTTCACGAATCCCTTATCTGGGATCATACCTTTTTTGTTAAGTAAATAACTGCAGCTGCAACTTCCGCTCTACTGTATTCAGTTGTTCAGATACAGTTGCATAAAGAAGGCTATGTTGCGACATGTTCAAAATGGAGTTTCGTGCTGTTACTAAGTTCTTCACAAAAGAAGGACTTATTCCATATGAAATGAAACAGCAATTGGACGATGTATATGCGGAAACATCTCCCTCATATTCTACCGTAAAAGAATAGGTCATTTTTTTCCAATGGGTCGAGAAAGCATTAAAGATGAATAGCGTGCAGGTCGGACCTTGGAAGTGCTTACTCCTGAAACATCCCTGTTGTGGAAGGAGAAATTATGGAAGACCGTCAGTTAAAAGTTACAGAAACAGCAGCATGGTTGGCCCTTTCTAAAACAACAACCCTTTCAAATTATTCATGAAGATTTAAACATGAATAAGGTTAGTTCAAGATGGGTGCCTAGACTTCTTTCCTCAGTCCAAAAGCAGCTCCGAGCCATCTGTTGTCAGGCATTTGTGGAGCTCTGCCATGGCAACGAGAGAGACGTTCTACAAACCATTGTTACAGAAGATGAAACTATGGTCCTCTACTATGATTCCTTGCCCAAAAGAGAATCAATGGACTGGAGTAAACCTGGCGAAGCACTGCCTCATAAGGCCAAGGTCACTCAGCCAACCAAGAAGATCATGGCCACAATCTTTTGGGACCGTGAAGGAATACTCTTCATTGACTTCACTGAGAGGAACACCACAGTAAGTTGGGAGTACTATGCTGGCCTACTGCACAGACTTCGTGCTTCCATCAAAGAGAAAAGGCGAGGAAAGCTGAGTGGTGGGGTGCGCCTTCTTCAGGACAACGCGCCTGTGCACACAGCTCTTGTTGAAAAGGAAGCTGTGAAGAAATTTGACTGCAAGGAGATCGACCAGCCACCCTACAGCCCATATCTAGCTCCCAGTGACTATTTTCTTTTCTCAGAACTCAAGAAGGACCTTCGAGGAAGGATATTTAAGTGTGACGAGGAAATGGTGGATGCTGTTTATGCCCATTTTGCACAAAAGACTTCAGTCTATTTGGCGGGGGGGGGGGGTTTACACATGTTATTTAAATGATGTGAGAATTGTATTGCAATAAAGGGTAATTATATTGAAAAGTGCAATATAATTTGTGTGTTTATTATACCTAGAAAATGGTTAGGCCAGAAACGTATGGACCTACCCTCGTATAAGGTTCATTAAAAATTGTGAAGTACACGGAAAAAAAAGTGACAACGAAAATAGAACACAATTCGCATGATATTCCGGCTAGCTAAGTATCGTTTTCCTCAGTGTAAGATAACCTGTTGAATACCAGAAAAAAACCTGTGTGGTATTCAAGAGGTGATTTATATGTCTTTTTTCGTTATATATTTATTGTTCTACAAATTATATTGAATTATTCACTGTTAGAGTTAATGAATTCTTCCCCTGTACTGCAGGGTTATTTTTCATGGCCATATCCTGGGGGTATTCTTCCAACATGTTCTTAAGTTAAACTTTCCTGACATTAACGGGAGGGTGATGAACTCAAGTTATTAAATCATTTACTTGAGACATTGTGCAGTTTAGTACATAACATTTAAAAATGTGTACTTTTCGCTTCATGGAAAAATTACAGCAACTAGCCCAATGCTTCATACATGAAAAAGTAAATCTCTGAGCACAACTTGATGTAATTTTCAATTTACAATATTGGGACAGTAATTTGATAAGCTAAATAATACGTATTGGTGAAAATCTAAAAATCTATACACAGGGTGCAAAGGTCAGAAGAAATAATCTGTTTCATGGCACGGACGTCATCAAAAGCGGATAAACTTAAATCCTTTGTCAGCATCTCCCAGCTGACAAATCGAGGTCGCTTGTTGGCTAGGGTTAATGTTAGTTTTATTATACAAATCAACGTAGAAAATGAAAAGGAAGATGTCAGCTAACACTGTTCCGTCCCTAGTTTGTGTTGCTCTAAACTAGGTTAACGACCGGACTTCTTTTAGCACAAGACCTTTCTGTTAACTTTTATTTTCTGAGTTCTACAAGCTTTTGTTTGCGTAAAAGTTTAAGCAGTAGACCGTTTTCTTTCACAATATTTTCCTTCATATAAAATAAATGTTATTATTGTTAATCTGACACATTTTGACAGAAAATGTATCTCCGCATGTAGAATCAATCTATTCTGATATCCTATGGTGCAAGAACAACTCAATAAAAGCTTCAGCTGTATCTCATCAGTCATGAGCATTCTTGAGGGTTTCGGGCTTAGGCAATCAACAACAAAGTGATGTGCAGAACTCGAAGAACAAGTTCCACTTGGTCAAGTGCATACTTTTTTGCCAGCAATAACGCCGATGTCATTATAGGTTCACGTTACAGATATTCTCAGCAAAATATTTTACTTTGTTATGAATACTCAAATAGAATATTTTGTGCACAACTTTCATCTTATGGATGCTCCTGAATGGGGTAACACCTGAACTTATAACGCAATGTTTACTGCACAGAATGTAATATTTCATTAAATAAACTCTCATTTATATTTATTTGGAATCTTCTGGCAGTGGACATAATTTATTGAATTCTTCTTCCTTTTAGTTTTGAAATTTACCAAATATAATGAACCCCTCTTAAACTTTATCACATAATTTGGAAAATATGGAGACACGTAAAATTTACAATTGAATAAACTGTATAACGGAATAAACTACTTATAATTAACTATAGTTTTACACAGTAATCTGTCATATGTGAGAAACACTGAAACATTCATATTCTGTTAAATTCAATTCAGTTTATTTCTCAAACTATGTCACATGACAATGGATACAGTCAAAATTGCATTGTACACAATAGCCACAAAATGAATCGGTCTTTTAGATAGGGTTACTTTAAAATTATCTTCTAAGCTTTACCATACAGCTCCATACTCATTTAGTATCAATGTATAACAGAATGAAACGTGCTCATTTTTTTGAAAACAATTTTATTGTTTTATTCCAGCTGTTTCTAGATATATAGATATATTTACATTTCCTTGTATTGTGTTGATGTTGTTCCCTCAATGAAACAATTCTCAATACTATGTTCGACATATAAAATACAAGAAAAAATAAATATAAATGAATGTTAAAGTCATTATTTTAATCGTTTAAAATGTAGTTTACAATTATTCTAATTACCTTCTTTTGAAACGTAAGTACTTCAGTTTTTCTTGTACAACTGCTTCAGAGCTTGATCCCATTACAAAACTAGCAATAACTGTAAATATTATAATTAAAATATGCTCTCGGTGAATTAGTAAGTTAAGACATGTTTGATATTTCTACTCCCAAAATATTAAAATGAAAAGTTTGTATTTTATTTTATATAAATTATGCAGGTGTCGGGCACTGAAGTAATGCCTATGGAGACTAAAAGGAGAGCTGAAAAAGTAAAATTCAATCTTAAACTTATTTTTTCTCGGTAATGTTTTTTTTTTTTCCTTTGCCTTTTCCTGCATTTAAAATGTTACTGCCACAAATATTGACCTATACACACACACAAAAAAAAAAATGTCCTCCAGTTGCATTTCAGTACTTTAACACAAAGGCGGAAGAGAATCATTCTCTCAAACTTCTAATAAATATAAAAAACCTTCTTCATTCAGAACTTTTATTCCAATATGCTTACTTAATTTTCCATATCATCACAGTCTTAGCAGTAGAAGTATCAAATTTTATTTTACAGGGAGGAGCAATATTATTTTGTTTTGATTTTATTTTTTCAATAAAGGATTCATTTGAAAATGGGCAGTTTTTACAGTCTTCAAAACTGGTGTGTCAAAAGTTAAAAATATTTCTTATCTGGGTAAGTATTTTGTATTTTCACGTCCGTATAGCCTTAAAGATTATATCGCGTGAGTCTTCTTACGGATTGGAAAGTTATATAATCCCGGCGTTTAACAGGCCACCCTGAAATAGTGTGTTCCCTGCGTCGCATAAATTGGTGCTATGTGCCTCTCAGCGTGTTTTGACGCGTATTGCACTGTGCACGTGCTGAACTTTAGCGGTGAAGGTCCGGGGTTCAAATACTGGCCCATGAAAATAAACGTATTATTGTTTTGCTTTCTGGTACGGAAGAGAAAACTAATGCTTCTTCTGGGATGTTTATTTATGAAAAATCTTAATTATGTCAGTTGCGATTATATCAAAAGAATATGTTTTATTGAACGTTATAAGTAAATGCAAAAAAACTTTACATTAATGTGAAATGACAAATATAAGGCTCTGAATTATGTTTCGCTCTTTGTATAGGTAGATATTCTTACATGCAAAAGATAGGAGTAGATCTAGAGCAATATGTATAGAGTAGATAAAAATAAACTCCCTACAGGGCAGTCTTGCTTCATTGATTTGCTTTATTTACGGATGCCCTTTAACATCTCAGGTCATCAGCGTCCCATTCAATTCAGGGCGTGAAAGGGCAAACAAATTTTATTAAGAGGTCTCTTCTTTCAGGCTTGAGGTTCTTTTTCGTGCCGTAAATGTACGACATGGGACCCACGGCTTTACTTCGCTTCTGATGGAAGCCATACTTGAGATTTTTATACCCGAAAAAAAAATCCATCGATCCTGGCCGGGTTTGAACCCGCGATCTTGTGGTTTAGAAGGCAACTATGGTTACCATCACATCACCAGGACCAACACAAGACGGTCTGGTAAATGTGGCGGGTCACTTGAGAACACCTGCAGTCCCCATTGACCGTTAAATGCAGGTTTGCCTAGTTACCAATCCGCAGGATGAGAAGATTCGCCAGACATATGTTTAAATTCTGTTTATTGTTTCTGTTAGTACATACATTGACATTCCCTGCTTCGTTTCCTTTTCTGATTATTCTTAAATTCCAAGCGAATGTTTAAGTTATTTGGGTTTCTGTGTTGTTTAACATAATTCGTCTGCTAATATCCGCCCACGTATTCACTATTAGCTGAAAGAAAAGAAACCATCTATCTTCACCTGATAATTACCCACCAAGGGTGGCCGAGGCCATTACGGCGCGGACTCGTGAGTGGGAGGTCTGGGGTTCGAATCCCACCAGGATTGTCCTCTCTGACTGAGGTTTTTTCCAGGTTTTCCTCAGTCCTCATTAATGGCAAATGCCGGAGAGATACCCTAAACTTAGGCGTGGAACGCTTCCTTCCCAAAAGAATATCCTTTCCCAATATATAATTTCATTTCATGTATCATCAGAGACAACCGCCTATGATGCCTCAGTAGTAAAAACGGGCGTTAAACACTATTAAAAAAAACTGACAATGTCCATTATGTATGTTGCCTCATTTGCTGAGGATCCACTTTGAGGACTTTGCCTCTGGACATTTTGGATCAGAGTTAATTTTGGGGTTTTTATTCTTCTAGACGCTACAACTGAAGAGCCGATTCTATCCCTACATTTTCGCTAGTAAGAGCCTTTCATTCGCCAGGTCATGTTCCTTCATAATTACAGCTTTATGTTGGCTGCTTTTCCTGGATCTCGTAGAGCAAGGTTATGAATAGAACGAGATGTGGGTGAAACCTTCTTCTGGGAAATCTCCAAGATTCTTAATTTAAGAGATGGAGTGGTTTATGTTGCAATGGGAGCATTTAACAACTCAATTTGCATATATGCATGGCATTCCTGTAGAGGATTGTGAGGAACGTGTGAATAAGAACTGTAAAAGCGTTGCATTAACCTACATTGATTCCATGTGAAAGCAATTTGATTGAGGGGAAGACACCAGGGCTGAACCGGTTTTCAACATATGCTGCAGCATTGTAAACATACTCCAGTATGGACGTTTCTGAGTTGAGCAACTGTTGGAAAACTCAACACTGCTCAGTTGGAAACTTCGAACGCTAGTCTGTGTCATCATACCCTATTATGTATTCTAACATATCTCTAGGCTACCAGTCACTGTAGAGGAAACTTTGAATGAATCTGGAAAAAATAACTGCACCCTGGTGTTATGATCAGATTGTAACATTTCTTTATTTTAAATTTGTTCTTTTGCTATCGCGTTTTGTGCTGTTCCTTTCCCCCCTCCTCCATAGCTGTTAAATAATTAAAACGTTGTAGTTTCTGTTGTTGCTCGATTTTTTTTTCAATATTAACAGCATTATTATCCTTTCAAGTATTAATACCAAGTTACCCATTAATTTTTGTTATTTATTTACCCTGGCTAGAGTTGAGGCCATTAGGCTTTCTCTTCCACTCTACCAGGCGAAGAACCAGTAAAAATACAGAGTGCAACATACATAAAATACATAAAAAGCCGAATTACTGTATGTAAATGTTGCATATTTTAATATAGTTAGAAATTTGATAAAGATAGTAGCACAGTTTCGCCTGTTTTTCAATAATTTTTCTCCAGCGCAAAGGGGAAGGAAGATGGAGAAGGAGGAGAAGAAGAAGAAGAAGAAGAAGAAGAAGAAGAAAAAGAAGAAAAAGAAAAAGGAGGAAGAAGAATGAGAAAAAGCGAAAGGCTAAATTTTGTGATTCTTAGAGTTCGGATGACAATTTAATCTAAATTTAAATTGCTTTATTGTCTAACAGTCTCTGACTTCAGGAGGAAGGGAGTTCCAGATTCTGGGAACTGACACGCTGAATGGGGTTGAGTAGAAATGTGTTCGGTGACCTTTTTTTTTTTTTTTTTTTTTTGATTACTGTTTAATGCCCGTTTTTACTACTAAGGCACCACAAGCGGTGACACTGATGATATATGAGACGAAATGATATATTGGGAAAAAAAAATTTAAGGAAGGAAACGTTCTAGGCTTAAGTTTAGGGTTCCTCCCCGGCATTTGCCATTTATGAGGACTGAGGAAAACCTAGAAAAAACCTCTGTCAGAGAGGACGGCCCTGGTCGGATTCGAATCCTAGACCTCCTTCTCACAAGTCTGCGCCTCAACGACCTCGGCCACCCGTGGCGGCATGTGTTCGGTGACGTAAAGTCATACTCCGGGTCCGTGATAGGAAGGAAGCGAGAGGCGATATATTGTTTTTTTTGGGGGGGGGGGAGATGGATGTGACACCTAAAAAGCAATAAATTATTATAACCCTGCACGAGAGTATTTCTTAACACAAAAAGAGACTGAAGAAAGGTGTAAAGTTAGCCTTGTTACAGTTAGTAAAATAATTCAAATGAAGACAGAAAATGATGAAAGTCTCAAGAAAAAAGAACAAAAGAGAATTACATCAGATAAAGATTATGACTATCTCATAAGGAAAAGCAAAAACAGTTTGTCCTACAGAAGGAACTGTGTGACGTGCATCACTGGACAATGCAAAGCAGATTAAGAAACAGATCCTGACAGCAAAATATGAAGAAGAAATGGGCAAGAAAATGCATAAATTGGACTGGTGAGAAGTTCAGCAGACATTCGTTCTCCGATGAATCGCAGTTATGAGTTGAGTGCAGCGTGTACACGAGATCACGTTCATCAGATAGTTGTTTGTCATATATCTTTTGAATCATATGAACAATAAGAGGTTTTTACACAAACTGCATAGAAGAGTGGTTCCTTTGCTAAAGGAGCGGTTGTTTTCCAACAAGATTATGACGGGTGTCATGTATCTAAGAAAGTAAATCAAATAATGGGAGATTGTGCATTTCAAGTTTAGACAAGTGATTCCCCTTGTTTTAGTTCTATCGAAATGGAACCTTCTTCCAGATCTCAACAGAACAGGATGCAGAAACAAGGCTAACGACGGCATAAAAATAAAGTTGCATTTATAAGAAGTAAAAAACACCTATTAGTATTAAATATATTATCCACCCTTCACTATATGCATTTAATTAATTTTAGTTGAAAATATGGTTTTCAATAATTTATTTAATATAATTTTAGCATAGCTGTAAATATTTCTTACTGTTCATCGCTCGTTTTCATCATACCAAAGAACCAACACCATTATGACAAACCACCCCGTAACACTTTTCTTTCTGAATGTTTTGTGTGCTGGAGTAAAACAAGTATGTACTGTAGGAAACGCTAATAGCTATTTAAGCTACTTAAATGCACCACATTTTAAAGTCACCATTGTTTCTTACGATGCCAAATTTTCAAGAAAGTTTTCACATTAGTACACATACATTTGTTTCTAATTTACGTTGTTCTTCAGCATCCATTACCTCACTAGAAATGTAGCCCTAAACTGGAACGTAAAATGTAAAATTCACACTGTACAAATGTTATATTGAAGTACTCAGCAATAATCCCATAGACTGTAGAGGAGTCTTAGATCAGCATTTTGAGATAGGGAATCTATAACCCACGAAGCAAAATAACGGTGCTATACGGTAATTAGTAAGTTAGAAGTCAGTGTTGACATTTACCTTAGAATGTCTTTGCAAGCGAGAGAATTTGGTTTTGCAATATCTCATCATATGGAACAACGGCCTTATGGATAAGGCCATAAACTGGTTCAAAGATTGTAAGTTTGAGTCCTGCACAGTAATATTTTTATATATTTATGAAGTATGCTCATAAAAAAGATGTAAAAAATAAAATATATAACCAGTGTTACTGCAACTCGATATCAATGATACGGTTTTGCTTGACGCCGTTAGGTATGCACCATAAAAATTCCGTTCGTTGAGTGTATATCTTCGAATTACAGTCAGTGATGTACCGGTCCGCGAGAAACTAACGCTAGAACTTTGACATTTGAACACACAAGTCATAGTTTCTCTTTATCAAAATGCTTGTTCATTAACACTCTGTTTATAATCAAGTACACTTTACTGTAATATTACCCGAAATATGGAACTATATTTGTTTGTCTTAACTTAAAATATTTATAATAAATAGTGCTGAAAACTTTCATCTTTCCTAATATTCGCATTAATTTCTAGTAACTAATTGCAAGAGTCACATAATAACATATCAACATTGTTTACTTGCAGTTCTACAAACAACATGGCTAAAATTAAATTCACATTAAACTGTAACTATTTCTTATAAAATATATTAATTGTATTTTTATACAGCTTGCTTGTACTTTTTAGTTTTATTTCTGTTTTAATATACCACCGCAGCTTTTACGGTATTTTTGAAGAAAAGCTTCCATGTAAACAGAAGAGTCCTACATTTATGTTGCTTATTTTTAGGCAGAGAATGGAAATCGTTTTTAATCTAGAATTATTACGGTTACATTACGAACAATTACATTTATTAGCTTTTATATTCACACAGAGTAAGCAAATTTGAAAGATTTCCTGAGTGTTTAAATTTACAAATGAAAATAAAGAACTAAATTGTTAGTAAACACAATGAGCTCATAAAGATAATTTGACTGACAAATATAAATGTCGACCTTTTGTTTCCCTTGTTATTTGTATACTTTCAATGAACCTATTCAGCGACATTTGACACGATACACCTTGGTGATCTCATCGTAAAGTGTTGAAAGCGTTTGCCATTACTATCAACACATGGCTACACACGTCTCTCCAGTTAAGGAAAATATTTACCAACACTACATTGGTAGTCATAGCCTTGATATACCGCTAATGTTTTCATCCACGAAACTACATAAGTTGTTGCAATACACTTTCCCTTTCAGCATGTCACATACGAAGAAATATGAGTAAATATGGTCAGACAACCATTGAATACCAAAGTCCTTTAGAAATTCCCCGATCTTCAAAGAAGAACGTCGGTCCTGGTGGTGTAGTGGTTACCATACTTGCCTCCTAAACCCACGATCGCGGGTTCCAACCCAGTCAGGACCGATGGATTTTTTCCGGGCGTAAAAATCCTAAGTATGGCTTCCTTCGGAAGGGAAGTAAAGCCGTGGGTCCCGTGTCGTACATTTACGGTACGAAAAAGAACCTCAAGCCTGAAAGAGAGCCCTCTGAGCAAAATTTGTCGGCCGTTTCACGCCCTGATTTGAATGGGACGTTGATGACCTGAGATGTTAAAGATGTTAAATCGTGGGTCCCGTGTCGTACATTTACGGTACGAAAAAGAACCTCAAGCCTGAAAGAGAGCCCTCTGAGCAAAATTTGTCGGCCGTTTCACGCCCTGAGTTGAATGGGACGTTGATGACCTGAGATGTTAAAGATGTTAAATCGATCAAAAAAAAAAAAAAAAAAAAAAAAAAAAACCTAATATTCCGCTCCGCATTTCATATAATTCACTACGTTGGTTCTGTTACAGGGTCTAAAGTAGCCGGGTGAGTTGGGTTGGTGCGATGTGATGGTAGCTTGCGCTTTCGAAACATTTCTGTCCCGGTTGAATGATTTCTGGTTTCTGGAATGGAAGCAGACTTTCTGAGGGGCTCAAATCATATGGAACTCCATTGACGTCACTTGCCTCCTAAACCCAAGATCGCGGGTTCGAACCCGGCCAGGACCGATGGATTTTTTCGGGGCGTAAAAATCCTAAGTATGGATGGCTTCCTTCGGAAGGGAAGTAAAGCCGTGGGTCCCGTGTCGTACATTTACGGCACGAAAAAGAACCTCAAGCCTGAAAGAAAGGCCTCTGAGCAAAATTTGTCGGTCGTTTCACGCCCGGGATTGAATGGGACGCTGATGACCTGAGACGTTAAAGAGCGTCCGTAAATAAATAAATCAAAAAAAATCCATTGATGTCGGAGTATTTTATCTGAGAAAATGTTAGGAACTCCACCTGCGTCCACCATGTCATCGCCCATAGATTCAGGCAGCGCGATGTCTCCCATACCCCATCCCTTCCTCCCGGAAGTGCCGCCTTGGGAGCGTAGGCTTATAGGGCTAGCCGTGCGCAAAGCTGAAGTATGGAAAGTTTCCTCCTCCACCCCAGCCATTCATCCTTCCTGCTGAATATCATACAGAGAATATCTTTTCAAAGTCTTCTGCTCATGTACCAAGGTATGCCGTGCCGTATTTCACTAAATTACGTTCATTAGTTTAGAAGTTATATGGGAAAATCTGGGACGGAGAACAAATACAACACCCAATATTACCCTCTAATTTGACTCTTATGCCTTTCGAATTAATTGTACCAATCTCTGATCGGAGTGCTGATTCAGTTTGTATATAATTATGTATATAAATAAAACGGAGAAAAATATAACTTTTGGGTAATGACGAAGCCGAAAAAAGTAACAATTTGTCTGCCCCCTCTCTTTGTGGAACTAATGCAGTAAATTATTCCAGATACTTCATATGAATTCCATGTTCTTAACAAAGGATTGATATGAATTAAAATAATCTTAGAATTAAAACGGAAATTTAAGCCCAAAGTGCACATTAACTTAGATTTCATAATTTAAGCCTTTGGCTCACACGATTTAGCCACGGTTAAAAGAATTTATCTTTGAAAAAAATGGAAAAAATTAAGGAATCACACAAGATTCGTTTGTGTAATATTATATTTATTTACTCAACAATAATTTCAGACAAATGCGTTGTGTAATCTTCGCAACCGCTTTATTATAATCATGCACTTTATCAAGAAAATCTGTTAAAAAAGAAGATCGAAAAAATTAAAGAAACATTAGAAACAATAATAGTACAATACATATACAGTATTGTTAATGAAAAATATTATATACTTAAGTTTTCTGAACCCAATAAATAATATATTTGTAAGTATTACATATCAGGTTTTTCATTAGCTCCACTCGCAAACGTTCATAGACTTTGTGGTAGAATCTTTCACAGTACAGCTTGTTTTTACTTCTCGTTCACAGTAATGGCTCTTGCCTACTCACAAGAGAAGGGTTTTTGTGGAACAGGAAAAATCGACTAAACATTTTCATAGAGATTTACCTCACAGTGGTGATGATTATAAAACAGTCATCTGTGTAACGTTTTGTTTGGATGATATAGCCAAAATACCCGGCTTACAGAATATGTTCTCGCCGCTTGCACGGGGTTTTGCGACTGGGTCAAGGCCGCCTGCCTGTCCTTGAACCTTCGAGCAGTCACCAGTCTACATTCGTTCTCGAAGACTTTAGACGTTTTAAAATTTACACGAATTGTTATAAATAGAACAAACTCATCGCGTTTGTAAAGAATTTATTCGGAAGTTCCCTGGGCAATTTCCTTCTTCCATTGCAATTCACGCTCTTCTAATAATAAATTTGATACCACTGGTTTAGTGCAAAACAAGAAACACATATGAATACGTACAGTTTTAGCAGAAGACAAATTAGAAGAAATTGGCGCAAATGTTCAACGTTCGTCAACAAAATTACGACCAAAAGTAACACGTCAAGTAAAGATTTCGGTGTCTTCTGCACATGTAACAACAAAATTGTTAAAATTCAAAACTTGCGAGTGTACAGTGTCCATTGTCTGCTACAAGATGATTCGTGTGTTATTGTGCGCGGTTTCTTTCATCAGTGATTGAGTGGTTAATCAACCTACAGCGTAAGTTCGTTACAGACGAGCCGTGTTTCCACCAAAACGGTCATGTGAACATTCACAACATTCGCCCTTGGAGTTCTAAAAATTCAAGTTGTATACAAGAAACCCCTATTTGTGATAGGAAAATTAAGACGTGGATTAGCGCAAGACGCATAAGGCGTTGCCGGCTGTAGAACGTTCAGCTGCCGAGACGCAAAACCCTGCGAGCGGTAAGGACATATTCTGGAAGCCCTCTACTTCGCACAAGGAATCTCTTTAAAATGCACGAAACATCGTTGAACTGAGCTATAGGCACAACAAATAACATCTGGAATCACTTTCCACAGATAAAATCCAAATGCCCTTGAAATCGGAAACTTTCATAAGATTCACATAACAGCCTCACTTTGAGGAATACTGAAACACAGGACGATATACTGGAGCAGACATCTGGGTATAGGTTGATAATGAACACTCAATTCGGGAGTATCGACCAGAGCTTTCATTTTAAACCCTGCTGCTCTGAATTACTGCCTATTTAACATTTTTCTAATTTAAAGAAAAAACACGTCAATCTCGAAATTAGTGTAAAGTTTAAAACAAATATTAACTACATTTTGCGTTTTACCCTCTCAAGAGTAGCCACCTCCATTTTGAAATTTCAAATGCCACTTCAACTTTTTGATGCTTAAATTTTAAATGAAAGTAAATTACCATTTTTTTTTTTACCGTTGCCTGGCACGTTGTACTGTTATTATTGTTTTTTTCAATTTGAACAGATACTAAAAATACTATGTATTTGTTGTGTTTGGTAGTAAATTGTTACAAAATGGGTATATCCTGCAAAATAAATTAAATAAACTGGATGTAAGCGAACTAGTCAGGAGTTCCGAAATACACTGTATTAACATAAAATTAATTATTTTAACTTTACCTAAAATAATTTCTTTCGTCCTACAGTTGAGTTATATTTTATTCTGACTAAATTCAAACAACAACTGCAACAGTACAGTAATAGAAAACTACAGATGTAATAATTCTTTCTTAAAATTTAAGCTTGTTTTCAAGCTTCCCTCTGAATACCTAAATTGGGTTTTTTATATTTTTGTTTAATTTAAATGTATTTTAAATAATTATTCTGGGAGGGTAGTTTTTAAATGAAAACCCTGTGAGTATAATCTGCTATCCATTTTATGTAGTATTGTCTAAAGAAATATAAATAATATAAATAAACACTTAGATGCTGGATATATTAAATTTTATAAGGGGTTCTTCATCTTGTACATTTTTGAAGAATTTGGTCTATATGAGGCAAATGAAGTGTTACACACGAATGTTCTGTAGAAAAATTAAACAGAAAATTCCTGTTCGGTTCGAAGCCCTTTCCTTATTGGTTACTTCTAATCCCCAAACTCAATTTGAACAAAGTTAATTAATTATTTATAATCATAGATCTACCGTATGTAATTGCTTTGTAAAGAAACACTTTTCTTTGTACAAGGAAAAAGCTCCCAACTTCATAGCAATGTAGCCTATACAGATTGGGAGCAGAAGAGGATGGCTTGATGGTACTCTATTGAGAGGCACCGGTTCAACATGCAACAGGATATCAAACTTCATAGCAATGTAGCTATACAGATTGGGAGCAGAAGAGGATGACTTGATAGTACTCTATTGAGAGGCACCGGTTCAACATGCAACAGGATATCAAACTTCATAGCAATGTAGCTATACAGATTGGGAGCAGAAGAGGATGACTTGATAGTACTCTATTGAGAGGCACCGGTTCAACATGCAGCAGGATATCAAACTTCATAGCAATGTAGCTATACAGATTGGGAGCAGAAGAGGATGACTTGATAGTACTCTATTGAGAGGCACCGGTTCAACATGCAACAGGATATCAAATTTCATAGCAATGTAGCTATACAGATTGGGAGCAGAAGAGGATGACTTGATAGTACTCTATTGAGAGGCACCGGTTCAACATGCAACAGGATATCAAACTTCATAGCAATGTAGCTATACAGATTGGGAGCAGAAGAGGATGACTTGATAGTACTCTATTGAGAGGCACCGGTTCAACATGCAACAGGATATCAAACTTCATAGCAATGTAGCTATACAGACTGGGAGCAGAAGAGGATGATTTGATAGTACTCTATTGAGAGGCACCGGTTCAACATGCAACAGGATATCAAACTTCATAGCAATGTAGCTATACAGACTGGGAGCAGAAGAGGATGACTTGATAGTACTCTATTGAGAGGCACCGGTTCAACATGCAACAGGATATCAAACGAGGTCCGACCACGACCAAGGTTCTGCCACCTGCTGGTGTCATTCAACTTTCACTTTCTCCTCATTCTATTGACAGAGTAGGTACGCCGGCGCTAATTCTTTTTCCTCTATCTCTCTCTCTTTCTCATCCTCGCCTTATCTGTATTTGCAGCTTCAACCGAAATACATTTTGAGAGGTTCATATTGCATTGAAACTTTCATAGCTCAGTATCACAATCTGCACCCAACTTTGTGTTTCCTGGACACCCCTGGAGACGTCAATGGGATTACTTCATTAACTATCTTTTATTATCACTTCTTAAGTTCACCTGGGCTATTTTTGACGATGATAAACTGCAGTGAGCGAGGAATAAAACTTTTTATTTCCAAGGTTATTTCATTTATTATTAGCTGTTAACGTCTAATGCCGACGTTATGCAACTTTGTGATAAGTAAATGAATGTTTGGGATAAAGCAGAAATTTTGGTCAAGGGCTTGCCGTTTGTGCCTCTAGTGTAGTCAACTCTGGGAGGAAGGGATGAGGTGAGGGAGACACCTGGTGACCAGCATTTAGAGGTAGTGAAACGTAGTCCCTCATGTTTCTAGATAGAACAGCCCGATGCCGACGATGCCCCCTCCAAGGAATGTGAGCCCCTCAAAATTGCCACTTCCATAACGGACTTTGTTTAAAATCCTTCCCAAGGCGCAAGCTGCAATCACGCCTAATCATCTCTCCTGGCACTTTGGACTCTTTTTTAACAGAACCAACGAATGAAATAAGATAAAATGGGAGAGTGGAAGGTAAATATCCATATTAGCCTTCCAAAATGTTCAACGGACTTGAACCCCAGACAACCTGAGTAATTCTCCTTGGTAAGCAATGAGTGCTACTCGCTTCGTAAAGTGTGTAGGATCATATATCTACACATACCGAAAAATTCCGTAAGGGAGAATTGATAAAGAGCTATGTGTGCAATACAGACCCAAAACATAACACAAAATTCAACGCCTGGATTCAATGTCTAAATAAAATATTGCGAGGTTCGAAAGAAATAATCGCATAAAATGTTTCTGGCATATACTTTTATTACATTTTCTGGGTTAGGGTTTAGTTTTGTAATATTCGCTCGCGATATTTTCAGTTTTTGATACGAGCTGGGATGGTTTGACTGATAGTGATACAATTTATTTATATATTAGTCATTTATTCCAATATAATATTCTCCGGCAGCCTCTGCTGTAAAGGAATGTAAAGAGTGATTTATGTTGAACTAACATTTTTTTTTTCTCCCCCTAATTTGTTCGGCTGGAAATTCACCCAATGTCCCGCATTAAACGTCAAATTAAGCGGGATATTTGGGAGTTTTGATTTCCTGGCAGGAAATTTGCAGATGTTTATTCCTTATTGTTGCGAAGACTGTGGGCACTGCAGGTTACTGCCCGATTTTCATGCATTGTTGAGCAACTGGACGATGTAGAGCTAGGTCAGGCATATTTCCGGAAATATGGCATGGGCATTACGTGCCATACATCAAACCAATCCATGGCGCTAATTTAAAGTTTCTTTGACGACTGGATAATCTGTAGCCACCGAAATCTCCTGAATTACAACACCGTACTTCTTCTTTTGAGTTACTAAAGACAAAGTTTATACCACACGTCCCGAGACATTGGGCAATCTGAGGACATTACACGCGACATTAACGGTATACAACACAGTCCTCGGACGAGCGGCCAGTAACATGAAACGATGTGTTGAGTTATGCCTTATGCGTTTTCTATAAAAGTTAACAAACTCATAAAGAGACCTTACATTTGGGGTATAATAAGTTGTGACTAACATAAACAAAGAAAGAACTGTGTTATATAAATCACTCTATACTTTGACACATTGGCTTCTTTACAATTTTATCATTACAAGCACTACGTCTGTAACACTAGAAATGGAATCTCGCGAGCAATACTTAAACTACTTCAAATCCCCCAAATTGTGACCACTAAATAGCCCAATTTTAACGCATTAAATTATATTGCATTCTGCTAGCTGGAGCAAATGGTACTCCAGAGGAAAAGGTGTAAAACACCACACATTTGAAGTGGTGCACATTTCACTATTGGCCACGGCTTTATCAGCCAAGTCCCTTACGACAGACAAATGGGAAATGGCATATAGACTCTATAGTAAGTTTATTTAATGATAATTATGAAAAAATGCAATATTTTTGTTGCAACGACTATGTTTTCAACCTTTTGTATTTAAAATGCAACGTATAAATAAATGCAAGTCATAATAGCCTTTTAGACGGCTTAACCATTTTAATATTTTTTCAACATTGGTACTTCCAAGCATTATAGAACGTTTGGTCTATTGTACACATTTGAATTGATATATGCAGATTCGAAGGATATAAGTATCATAAATAAAGCTCAATAGAGGGAACAAAAATGTCTATATATCCTTCCCTCTATCTCTTAAAGCATTACAGGAAATGTCTTATCTCGAAACATGTGGCAACACTGCTTAATTGCGTGTAATGGTTAACTCATATATTTAGAATGCAGCAATTGTAAACACCCAGTATCTGATGTACGTAGTCTTACTGCCAATAAAGTTCAAAACTAGCATTGCACACTTGTTTTAATCTTTGTTAACATCAACACTATGACAGTAATATTATGCTGAGTAATCTAATCTTGCGAACTCAAATGACTAGCACAAAGCTTTTCAAGAAAAATTATGTCAAAATTTTTTGAGAAATGAAAACATTCCAAAGCACTTTGTAGTTCCGTTTTTATTGTCTTTCCATTATTTAAACTGGAATGTAAAACTTTCGACACATTAACATACATAAAAATGAAAAAAAAAAAATTTTTTTTTTGGACTAAACTTCATATCAGCGGCCAAAATGGTTGTTAATAAAGTTTGTTCCATAGCACGGTATCACCCCTTAAAACTATTTCCTTTAATTCCCTTCCATTCACAAATCAAAGTAAGTTATACGTGTATGGTTGTAATTTTAAATGCTTGCATATATCGATATCCTGAGATAGTTTTTCATTTTTGGTTTATTTCTCCATTCTTTTTATTTTTAATCTCATAACATATGCCGATCTCTTGAAACATAGGTGACTAATAAAAACGGATCTAAGGTTTTTAAATCGTTTTGTATAAAGGGCGTTTAAAAAAACTTCGAGTTTGCATCTTCTATAATGTCATTGTATGTATTGATTATAAGTGTACTGCCACGAGTGGCCGAGGCCGTTAAGGCACGATTCGTGAGCAGGTGAGGCCTGGGGTTTGATTCCCGCCAAGACAGTCCTTTCTGAATAGGGTTTTTTTCCAAGTTTTCCTCATTTCTCATAAATGACGAATGCTGGGGAGGTGCTCTAAAATTAGGCCTGGAGCGCTTCCTTCCTTATAAAAAAATCCATCTCAATTTATCATTTCATCTCATGTATATACCACCAGCGTCCACTGCCTGTAGCAATATAAGCGGGCGTTAAACACTATTTAAAAAAATTTAGAAGAATAGCAATGGCGGAATCTGTTCTTCTGATATACTACAGTGAGGTTATTTATATTACAGGCCGGTGAGTGCGTCTGCGTACTGGGATAAGACAGTGCTCAAGGCAGTATAATGCAATAAGTAGCACTTTGTAATTAGTTTGGGAGAGGATTTGTCAGTCAGCGATTGCAAGTGCTTTCATTGTGAGAAAATGTGCCCTAATTGTTCTTCATTAGTTATACCACTACATAACCTTGAAAGGCGAATTTTCACAGCACATGTGTGAAAATAGATTTTTGGCATAGAAGTGGCAAGGCGATTTGCAGAAAATATCCTGGCAATCTGGGTAGAAAACTACTATTTATCAACTTGATAAAAAGTTACGAGAAACTGGATCCCTCAATGAAAAGAAAGGCGCAATTTCGAAAGGGCAGATTCTTAGGAAGAAAAGATAAGCTTAAGTATAAGAATTTCCTAAGCAGATGTCGGCAATGTATTGCCGCTGGGGCATCATTTTCAACATCTCTGATAACGCGGGCTAATTATTATTATTATTATTATTATTATTATTATTATTAGTAGTAGTAGTAGTAGTAGTAGTAGTAGTAGTAGTAGTAGTAGTAGTAGTAGTAGTAGTAGTAATAGTAGTAGTAGTAGTAGTATCATCATCATCATCATCACCATTATCACTTTTAAATGCAATAACATGTCATAGTTTTAGTAAAAATACTAACTTTACATGGAGCAACTGAATTCCACTTTTACAGGTTAGCTGGGTAGCAGTAAGCAGACACTCTCAGGCGGCAGTAATTAAAAAACCTCACTGTATTAACTTTTCTCCCTACATTTGCCATTGCCAAGCATGCCTGAATACAGAGTATCGTTGTAACATTTGCAGGATCTTTGCGTCGGTCTCAAGAAAGACAAATACCGTATTGTTTTCCACGAGAGTGTTTTGTGCGCCGCCATTAGCCGGCCAGCGATTAGCGGGAGGGTAAAGCAATAATACATACCAACCATATAACAATACATAAAACAATTTAAGAAGGTCTTTGGTTACCAAATTATCAAATGAGATGTTGAAAATGCTGGCCTTCATTCGCCACACATTTTAGGAAATTATACTTCACTCACTGTAGTTCATTTTGAGAAATCCTGATAATTTTCTGACGAATATCATCTTTGAGTTCTTATATGGTGCTCGGGTTCGTCTTGTACACGGCATTTACCCCAGAGATAATAATCGAAAGCTGTTAAATCAGATGACCAAGGGGGCCACAAACTCCTATTAATAACTCTGTCTGTAGAAACGCATTGTTAATTGCTCTCATCAAACTATTCTAAGTGTGAACGGTGGCAGAGTCCTGTTGAAGAATGCTGGATCACACTTCCTATCGGATAATTCTCTTATAAAAATTGGTATGTGTGTATTCAAATATGTAACAGAATCAACTGTAAGTTCAAAAACAAATGGTACTATGATTCACTCACCACTGAGTTAAAATACAGGATTCTACATAGAGACGCACTGTGCCATTGTAAACACACGAGACATAATGCACTTTATGTATACTGTCGAATTAACAAACGAACAACTTCGCTATAACTGCGACAGTCAGCAAGGTCAACAAGTAAGCAAGTAGGTTTGCTATCCCCTCCACGGCGCAGCAAACGAGTGGGGACTCGCTCATAGGAAAATCCCCGCGCCATGAGGGAAAGCATCACTAATTGCACTGTGAAACTCCATTTCGCTGTCCTTGATCGTATGTTTAACCAAGGCGAGGATAAATCTTCAAACAGGTTAAGGCATTGAAGTGAATCAGATCAAGATTAATCTGTACCTCAGTTCATTGTCACTGTTGCTTATAGTTCTGGAGCGTCTCCAAAATTATTAATTTATGTTGGAAGTTGTAAAATAGCATCTCTAGACCAAGAAGTATTTTTTGTTTGCCAGCATGAAATTTAATTATCTTCACTCTGTTCCTTCTCATTAACTTCAATGTTTCCAGTCTAATTTGCTAAGGAGACCACTTGTGTATCTTTCTTTTGGTGAGTGAAAAAATTTTGCAGCGCAAATGTCTGTAGATTTCATCTTTCCGCGGTAACAAGGGGGAAAAAATAGAAAGTATATAACCGCAAAGGGAGAAAAAACGTTTATTTTATTTTTTTTTGTTTTGTTTTTATTATTATTATTATTATTATTATTATTATTATTATAACTTTGCTTTAAATTTGGCTTTTATTTGGACTGACCTAAAGATTACAGTAGCCTTTTTCCTTCAGCATCCCTCGCGTTCCCTCGATTTATTTTCTCATGATATATCCCTCGGTGTAGCGAATTATCACAAAGAGGCATGAAGAGACGACGGACTAACTTAGCGCTGTTATACTTTCCATTTGTTAAATTTCTAATCCTGTCGTTTCTAGGGGTATTAACATATTTATTTCCTTGTATTGTGCCCTCAATTAATAATTCTCATAATTTTGATTAATTATAAAAGATGACAATATACATGGTCGTCTTTTACATATATGTGAGTTTTCTCATTCTACGGAATGGAAAGTTATATAACCTTGACGGTTTACAGACTGTCTCGTAAACATTGTCTTCTGCATTGTATCGATTTCGACCGAATGCTGCTATGTGCCCATCTGGTGTTCTGATTCATGTTGCACTGTGCAAGCGCCGGGCTTTAGCGGTGAAGGTTGGGAGTTTAAATACTGTCCCATGAAGGTATACGTATTTTTGTTTTGCATTCTGGTGCGGAAGGGAGAAATAATGCTTATTCTGGTATATTTATTAATGTAAAAATCCTAATTACGTAAATTTTAATTATATAAAAATTACTGACAAAATCTGCTTTGTTGAACATAATTAGTATATGCGAATAACTTTACATTAATGTGAAATGACAAACATAATGTATTGAATGATATTTACCCTTTGTAGATATTCTTACATATAAAAGAAAGAAAAAATTAGGAGTAGTTCTGGAGCAATATGCACACAGTAGATAAACTCCCTTATAGGACGGTCTGGTGAGTGTGGCGTATCACTTGAAAGCACCTGCATTTCCCATCGACTCTAAAATGCAGGTTGGCCTTGTTACCAATCCGCAGATTGAGAAGACTCCCCTAGTATGTATATATAATTATATATATTTAAAAAGTGGTTTCAATGTGCTTCTTGACCTACACCATTTATTATTCTAATTGCTTTTTTTATAATGTAAATATTTCATTTTCTTGTACAATTTCCCCAGAAACGTACTAAAGGAACCTACTTCACCTTCAGTTGTCGTAATGTCTGCAATATATTCAGCTTTATTTGAGTACTGACAGCTTACTGTCATCTCTCAGTTTGTTTTAACCGTTGTCTTTAATAGCCGCAGCTAATTTTGAATATTTAACAAGAAAGTATAAAATGAACTAACTTTGATATTGCATTAGTGTACTGTACGCTAGCATTAATGTGGACATGCCCGTTTTTTATAATCAATGTAGAAGTCCACATACATTTTTGGAAATTCTCTAATTTTTTCTCATCATTCTTATTAAAATCTTATTTATATCTTGTTTTTTTTTTTCGTACGCATAAGGGCGATATTGAGGGTTCTTTTTGTGTTCATTTTTTATAATATTGCGCGGATGAAGAGCGCAGACGTTAGCTATAGGCTGATTGAATTAACAATCGAATGAATCTTTCGAAGTTTTTAGTTTCGAAATGTGACGTCATATGGGTAATATCCGATAAAGAGATGTACGCATTAAAGACAGTAAATATTTCGATAAAATCTTCAATTTAAAAAAGTTTATCGCTTCATATGATGGGAAGCAGAGTCATAACAAGAAAATTTATGTTATTATATTAAATTGGATATGGCCGAATTTCTGTTTAGATTACCACACTACAATTGCAGTGTTACAGGGTTCTTTTCTCTAATACAAGAACAATGGACCAATGAAAGAAACAGATTTACCATTTAGTTTTGCGAAAGGACCTACTTTTGTAAAATTTAATTTAAAAATTAAATTGACTACTTGTATAGTAACCATGAATTGTTAAAATAATTGAGTAGAGTAAAAATATGCAGGGAACAGCAAAGCCATATAATGATGTCGGTACATGGAATTTTCAGATTTCAGAATATGGTAACCCTATATTGCACCATCTCATATATCGCAGAAAGCGCTTATTCTTGAATCAGTAGATGGCCTGTGTTCCAACACCACAAACAAATATAACCGTAAATTCATTCCTATTACCTTAGTGCATGTGATCAGTCATGTCTCCAAGCAGATAAAGAATAATCTCTCTGCCAGTTCTAAAATTAATCAAGTTGTCTTATTCTAACATGCTTTTCATTGTAAAATTATTTTAATAATATTAAAATAAATATGCCTTCAGTATATAACATAATATGAATATGCGAGGTGGTATCCACAATATTCAGGACTGGTGCTGCCATCTGGACAGTAGTTGCAGTAGAGTTTTGTACTGATAGGTGGCAATACTAGCACATCTAATGAGTGAGTGTTTAAAGTTTCATGCATCTGGAAGATGTGTTGAGATTCTGTAGTAGTTTTCTTGATACTCTGTGTGAAGTGTGTGGGGATTTTATGATACATCCAAGATTAGAACAGAGAGTGTGCATCAATTTCTGTGCCAATATCGGGGAAAATGCTACGGAGACCCTCGCAATGATTCAACAAGTATTTGGGGGACAAAGCATGAGCCGTACACGCGTGTTTGAGTGGCATGCTATATTCAGGGCCGGCTTACAGCTATTGAAGACGATGCTCACACCGGTAGGGTCGTCAGCTGCACAACACCTGACATTGTTGCCAAAGTTCAATACCTCGTTCTTGAGGATCGACGTCAAATTATTGAATACCTTGCTCGTGAAGTGGGAATTGGTTATGTGACATGCCTAGGAATTTTAACTGATGAATTGGGCATGCCTCGTGTCGCAGCAAAATTTGTGCCAAGGATCCTGACTGCTGATCAGAAGGTGCATCGTGTTGAAGTTTGCAAGCTTCGTCAGGCCGTGTCCGTTGACCCAGCCTTCTTATCCAGAGCCATCACCTGAGACGAGAGTTGGATGTACGATTAGGACCCTGAGACAAAACAATCCTTCCAGTGGAAGAGCCCGAATTCACCAAGACCAAAAAAAAGCGAGACAAGTCAAGAGCATGCTCCTCGTTTTCTTTGATACCAAGGGGATTGTGTACAAAGAATTTGTCCCAGCATATCAAACAGTGAATTCCACGTACTGCTGTGACGTTTTGCGACGACTCCGGGAAAATGTGCGAAGACGACCTTCCAAACTTTGGCGACAAGGGAACTGGCTGTTACATCACGATAATGCGCCCTGTCACAATTCCTTGTTCACCAGGAGCTTTTTGACGAAAAACAACATGACGGTTCTCCCCCACCCACCGTACTCGCCTGATTTGGCACCCTGCGACTTCGTTCTATTACCCAAACTGAAAATCAAGTTGAAAGGACGTCCATCCGACACAATTGAGAGGATTCAAGAAGAAACGCAGTCTGTGCTAAACACCCTCAAAGAACATGACTTCCAAGATGCACTTGGAAAATGGCAGAATCGCTGGGACCGGTGCATACGTGTGGAAGGGAACTACTTCGAGGGTGACGGCAGTCATTAGTCTCAAAGTAAGTTTTTCACCAGATGGCAGCACCAGTCCTGAATATTCTGGATAGCTACTCGAATGTTAGTAATCAAAGATTTTATCTTCATTTTTACAACCGATTTCTGAAGTGTAAGTACAGCCGCACTCCATTAAACAATCACATTGCTGTTACTGCTCAGTAAGACTCTTGTGACATTTTAATGAAAATATATTAGCGTTTCCAATGCAATATCTGAACTTAGACCAGCTTCGTTAAGGAAACTCAGGTAAAAATCATATAATTGTTTTAGTCTTGACAAGAAGAATACCAGAAAATGTCATCGTTTAAACAATAATGAGCATTAAAATATAACCTAAAGCAGGCAACAATGGAATTTATGCCATGATTTCAGTTATGGATTGGATTGTTTGTGAGCAGTAGAAGACACTTGCAAAAATGTTGAATTTCCGTTGGTAGCAAGAGTGTCTGTGTGACAAATGACATACGGCTATGGAAACGGTACCTTCCAAAAGTGGAAACTCGGAGTTAACTGAATTAAATTCATCTAAAAGCATTACATTATATGAAACTGTTTTTATGAGATATATTTCCTTTCCTTATCCACTCTTTTCTCTGTGTACTTCAGAACAAATGCGTTAAGATAAGAAATGAAGATTGACTCGCACAGCTATAATAACCCAATCGCATTGTTGATGATAGGGGCATAGATACAATAAAGCGTCAAGATTAATTATTACACCAATGGTTCCACAAGAACACTGCGGGATTATAAACTGTCATTTTTTGGTAACCATGTTTATTAAAATTTATTTTATAGCTACAAAGATAGTATAATATAATCTTTGCTAAATACAAGCAAAGGCTTGCTTTTCGAGTTTAGCCTCAACAGTTGGATAACGAGCGGGAGATAGATAACATAATAGTGTAACGCTTAGATAGTCCTTTAAACCCCATTGTATTTGTTTATCGCCATTCCCATGGAGAGTAATAACTTCGGTTTTATTAACCTCTGACTTAATGACAAGAGCCAAGTAATCTTTGGCTTACGTCAGCTCTTAACGCTTATGGAATTGTAAGGAATTCTTTAGCTATATAAAACATGAATCATGTGCTTGAGCATTCCTTTCATGCTTTCTTATTATTGCTGAATTGGCGTATCTAGTCATAGCTCTGTTCTCTTGAAAAAGTCATTTTTTAATTTGTGCTGAATTAGTATATAAATTGTATACGTTAAAGATGCAATTTTCTTAAATATAACATTTTCACAAGATTTCACATAATCTTGAAACCAGAAAATGTGCTGAATATATGGAGAAAATACTATCTAGTATGTAATATTTGTTCACAAAAGACAAAAAGGATTTATGCATCAAGAAACATAAAGTGATGCATACGAATATATGGCGTGTATTATATTTCAAATGTTACTCCCTCCAGCATCTAAAATTAGCAAATGGTGTCAAACGCAAAGCAATGGTTTTTTTCAAGGGGGAAAAAAAAGGTTGAAGTGCTTATCGTATCATGTGAAATCGCTTTTTCACGGCGGCAGTTATTACCTCTGAGACACGATATTTTTTATAGTCAATAATATTTTATGATAAAGGTTATTATTCTTTAATTTACTCCCTTCGTTTCAAAAGATGGTATAGAAAGTAGTAGTTGTCACAGACATCCACCATGCATACGCAATAGTGTCGGTCCTGGTGGTGTATTGGTAACCATAATTATCTCCTAAGCCCAATATCGCGGGTTCGATCCAGGCCAGGATCGACGGATTTTTTTCGGGGTAAAAATTATGGCTTCCTTCGGAAGGGAAGTAAAGCTGTGAGTCCCGTGTCATACATTCAAGGCACGATAAAGAACCTCAAGCCTGAAAAAAGAGGCCTCTGAGCAAAATTTTTGGACCATTTCACTCCTTGAATTGAATGGGACGCTAATAACCTTAGAGGTTAAAGAGCGTCCGTAAATAAACCAAATGTGTATATATATTACTGTACTGTAAAGCATCAAACCACAATCTTTACTAAACCTCATTATGGATAGAAACTAAGGGCCCACCTGTAGCGTAGAACCCGGAAACCACTATCCCACGGAAATTGGAGCTGAAAGTCGAAGGTGAAACATCTGACAGCTAGGTGCCGTAGTGCTATTTTGTAATTACTGAAAGGCAATAATTTGCAGAAGCGAAATGTTAAGATTTTCCAATTAAACTTGAGGTAATTTGATTTGGCCTACGCATATATAAGGAATGTTGTTTGAACATGATAGTTCAAAGACATTTTTAGCATAAATGAGATTGTTGGCATGTGCTATTAGAATGTTGTCAACAATTTTATAACATATTATGAAATGGGTAGTACTGTACCATATATGGAACACATTTACATTATTTGTTTCTGTTTTATACTTTTAAATATATTTCATTTATGTAGCATATTTTGGAACGCACGGATTAATGTTTATTATCGTTAATAACGCTCAAAAATAAAAAATAGCTTCCATATACAAATGATAGCATGGGACATCAAGGTTAGTAAAAGAGGTTTAAGTTTGAGAGCGGAAGATATGAAGTTATGAATGCATTAAGAAGCGTTTAATTCTTAATTAAATACTAAATAACAAAGCTCAGGAGAATTTACTACCATTACAGGAAACTCTCCCCAAAAGAAAACCTTGCTCTTAAGTTGCAGTGCTCCAAATAATAAACATATCTTTTGTCACACGTCATTTACGAACTGTCAAATAAAGCCGCCATCTAAAGAAAGCCGTAACACTGTTATCGTTATCCACAGCGGTACACCCCCGCAAAGAAACAAACATGTGTCTAGTGATGAAACAGTTGGCACTTAACAATCTTGCGAGTGGGAGCGGACTTGAAAACTCCCGAGTTTTTACACCAGTAGATGTCAACAGATGATGCCCCATTGCGTGAATGTTAGTTATGCACTACCCAGGTGTTGCATAGGGGACCTTAGGTTAATTTTTACCATTCTAGCCGTTTATCATCAGGAAAACGACAACGCCAGAGAAACAACTAAACATTAAAGCAGTTTAAAATTTTAAAAATAAAGGAGAAATTTAAATTTAGCTATTCTGAAAGAATGTGCACCAAACAGTAGAAAACATTTTACAATATATCCTCAAAATCAAAAAACAAGTGAAAAAATCTTAGATCTTCTGTATTTCTGAAAGAGTGTATATTAACGCCATTTTATTGGTACCACTGAAGTTTGCAGATATAAATTTTTGGTCCACAGTATGTTTATATGGCTGGATTTCGTCGTGCATGATCTGGGTGACTGCGAAAGCTGGTAGTAGATTGCCAGCATTAGAACACATCTTGGCCAGTTACGTGCTTGTATGCAAAACAATAGCTCTGCCAAAAGAGAATGTCAGATTTGACGCAGCCTTGTGAACAGTAAATTCATAAACTAAAACGCAAAATGCGTGAATAGTTTTTCCGAATCATAATGTTGTGTGAGAAGACAGTTATGACAGAAATCCAAGTCGAATGTCAAAGGCTAAGACAATGAGTCAATTAATGATAAATACGCCGTCTTGTTAACATTACCTGACACTTTCTTGTTCAATATGAGAGACAACGGAAGCGGGAAAAAGTTATTTAAGCGATGAAAGCTGAATCACTGAAATGATTTGTTTCTATCAGGCACTTTTGCCTTCAATTCTAATGTAATGACAGACAATTTAAAATGCAGTGAAAGTCGAAGGATACTTTGGAATAAAGGCTTCAAAATAAAAATCGGTTAACTATTTCCACAGTATTCTTTATCCACGAAACAGGGGCATACAAAAGACGTGGCGTCACTGAAGAGAGGTGTTCACCCAAACTGGCAACAAAATTATGACTGCAAAAGTTTTCCAGCTAAAAAATTCGCATCAGATTTAGACAGTACTGATATCACGTTGATCGCTTCCTGAAGTCACGAGAGAATGCAATGTTGTGGTTTCGCTAATTCCACTACACGAAAGCGACGAGATTACCGCGGTTTCAAAGGATGAAACATGCGCCGCAGGACAAAAGTAGGGCACCGACCTGTTCAAGTTGATCCTTTATCTGGAACAAGACGAGGCGTCAAATGAAGTGCGTCAGTTCATAACACCACACTGGCTCCTTACTCTTCAACACCACACGGGAGACTTAGTACAGTCCACATGCACACGCGCTCTAAGTAGCAAGCGACTGTCCGCGCTCTTCCCCGCACCGCCCCTGCGCACTTTCCACCTCTCTCCATCATGTCATTGCCAGGCGCTTTGTGCAAAACATCTACGGCTTAGTTACGCTTATCAACAATTCTGGCATTTAAAATGCTTTGCACAATTATTACTTCCCTTTGCGAGAAAGGCAAAAACATAATCATCCACTTCTCTCGCTATTTAGTTACAGATCCATAGAGCATTTATTTTTTCTTCTTTCCGTCCAATTTGTATCATCATTTCTAGGAAGGGTTAATTACTACATTAGACCATGACAAAAGTTATAGAACAGAATTATATTCCTGGCTCAGGTGACACGTGTAGAAGGCTCCAGTTTGATTTCGATCGGAAATTTTTCGCTTTGAAACAGAACAAACGGGCCGGAAACCTGTAACAGATGTAAGGGAGGGGAAAAAATGAGCTAACAATATGCACTCACGAATAATTTCCGAGGTAACAGATAAGGTTTTTTATGAACCTGGCCGGTAAATAGCTCGGAATTATCAGTATTTATTCAACAGTAATACGATGACCAATGAGAATGAAATTAGCATAGCACTATGTATAGGAAGAGAGAGTTTTTTTTTTTTTTTTCTTAGGGCCATTTGTTGTGTTTTTGTCTCCTTTGCTTCGAATCAAACGCTTACATCAAACACCCAATCTCAGAGGAACAAAATTAATTTTCGCAATTAATTATAAGTAAAAGAATATTTCATGACGAAATTAAACATTCTTCATTATAGATAAATAATAATAAAAGAGTACACAATAATTTGTTGTTATAATCTCAAATATCCAGTTTATTTTATTCCAAGGAAGTTATCATTTCTATCACATCTGCTTCTATTCGATTATTCTCCTTGAATATATTACTCTAACGCAAATGTTCGATTATTTTTCTCCAACTTATTATAATAGCAGCAAATATTTAATTCTTTATAAAAAATGTTAACATTCATATTCGTTCTTCTGGAATCGTCTTGCCATTTACTATTTGTAAATGTTGGTAGTTTTCCCGAGGTAATTTACTTTCGCTTTTAAACTCGTTTTAATTAAATTACCGGAAAACTATCAGCAGCCTGGTTATACAATGGGGTTATTTGAGTTATGGCCCCGGAAGAGCACGTCTACATTACTCGGATATGCCAGTCAACAAAGCCGTATAATATATGTGCAAGTAGCAGCTCCTTAGTTTTAGGGAGGCTGTATCAACGAACAATTGTGCTTTCGCCTGTTACTTCATGCTTTTCCTGTGTGTAAATTGAGTACTAAATAAATTCTCTTTGTTAGTAATGTCAGGATATAAATAGTGTTGAAGAATTGGTTTATATGTACCATACATACATTAAAACGGATTCTTGCAGTAAAGTATTAAGACGATTCACAAGAAAATATCAGGCAATCGTGTTCAGCTCGAAAAAATCCTCTTCATCAACTTGTTAAAAAGTTACGAGAAATAGGATTTCTCAATGACAAGAGACCGCTCCCTGTTCTTATGGAAAGTTATATCAGATACAGGAATTTCCTACACAGATTCCAGCAATGTATTGCCGCTGAGGAGCATCAATTTCAACATCTCTTATAATAATCAATTATTATCGGTTTCAAATACACCAGTAAAAGTATAAATGCTAAAATAAAAGTACTTTACACGCGAAGAATCTTCCTTCTCTCTCTCTCTCTCTCTCTCTCTCTCTCTCTCTCTTCATCGGTGGCATTTCCCCACTAGGAAGCCGCATTTAAGCGCCCTATAACTCAAATAACCTTACTGTTAAAGAAAATTCTGCCTTGAAACTTTGGACATAGAACTAGTGCATTAGGTCATGAGAAAATGCCACAGCTCTGGAATATTGCAAAAATACGAGCTATCCAATAACATGTGCACATGTGATATTTTAACTTCCACTTACAAACACTGAATATATTCATTCTAAAACTATTTTTGAGATATTTAAACTTTACACCATTTAATCATTTTATTATACAGAGAGGTTTGATTATTTTTTCTATTAACAGCGATATTAATACCAGAGCTGTATATAGTATTTTATTCACACAACGTACTGTACTTGTGTGTCGTATAGTTAATATGTCTCTATCTATTCTTGTTCAGATTTCTTTTACTTCTGTGCACGCGATCAAATTGAGATATTTTCCCATAAGCGTTAAATATAATTTTCTTCTTTGAAATGTTTTGAGTCATAATAATTCGTGTCCAAACGTTTATCAATGTTACCACATGCTTGTGAGTCTTTTCTGGTGCTACTTGTTGGTAGTACAAAATATAAAACATTTTAACGAGGACATACGGTCATCATCGAAAGGTAGTAATCCTGAGATGAAATGGACATAGCACATTAAGACAAGTTCTAAAGATTCTACATTTTCCTCAGGAGCCACAGAAACATTACGCATGTGTCTCAAGACTGTTTACATTTGAAGAAAAACACGTTCGCATGCAAGTTGATGTGAGTTAAAATAGCATGTTATTATTGGAGAATGGCTTCACCATTTTGACTACGAGAATAAACCACAGAGCTTAGTGTGAACTGCATGTGAGCAAAATCAAGGAAAGCTACAGCTTGTGGGCAAACTCATTGTCACCTCGTCTTTTATATCAAAGACATGGTTAATCAGAATACTGTACCACTATAAATAACTTTAATGGGACAGCAGAAGTGTATGAAGAACTGAAAGTATCATGCCAGGCTAAAATGAACCCACCTTCATTAAACAGGCTGCATGGTGGGGACCATAAATTGCAAATCAGTCCAGGAACAGTTCATCGAAATAAATGTGAAGTACGTTCCTCATCCTGACTACAGTCCGAACTTGACCCCTTGCGAGTTTTTCTTTTCCTAAAATTGAAAATACTTGAGGACCGTTGAGATATTTCTGAAAATCATGTAAAGGAATGGCTTCCAGCACGTCTTTGAAAACTGGCAGAAACAGGTGCATAGGTACATTACAACCAATAGAGAGTTTCACATTGATTTGGCATATTTTTTCAAATTATGTAAATGATTATTATTTAGTTGTACAGTAATCCCAAGAAAAAACTTTTAAAGCCACTTCTTTTAGATAATCCACTGGACTCAGTTGCATTTAGTATTTTTTAGAAATAGCCTATACACCAGAAATGCTTGTTGCTCTCATTGTCTCAATGCTTACTATCACTGAAAGAAAACTTTCTATTTCCTTGTTTGTACTTATATTCTTTCCGTTTCTGTGCCATCCCTCGTTCATCGGTTTTCAGTTTGAACATTTTGCAGTTCCCCAGGAGTTTGCCATATCCGTTGAAGGTCTTGGGATGTTTTCTAAGGACAGGGGCATGTGTTCTTTGGCACTAAAGTCCTTTTTTTTTTTTTGAGTAGTGTTTAACGCCCGTTTTTACTACTGAGGCACCACAGGCGGTGGACACTGATGACACATGAAATGAAAATGATATATTGGGAAAGGATTTTTTTTTTTTTTTTTTTTAAGGAAGGAAGCGTTCCAGGCCTAAGTTTTAGGTACCTCCCCGGCATTTGCCAGTTATGAAGACTTAGGAAAACCTGGAAAAAACCCCAGTCAGGGAGGACGGTCCTGGCGGGATTCGAACCGCAGACCTCCCGCTCACGAGTCCATGCCTTAACGACCTCGGCCACCCGTGGCGGTACTAAAGTCCTGTTGATATGTACCTCTATTTTATAAACAGTCATTGAATACTTTCTGTTTAAGAATGCAAATTTGTAATCTGTATTCGTGTTCGTCACGCTAAACATATATTTCCTGAAGCGACCATTTATACGAATGTCGAGAAGAAGATGCAAACGATGTCTATGGACTTACTTCCTTCCAAGAACAAATGACTACTCGGGTTATGAAACTTATCATTTTAGGTGCCTTCAAAGTTATATTATAGCGATGTTTATGTTATCAAACAAGAGACGCGTGTTATAAAAGCAGATGCCCACAATTGTTCGGAGAATCTTGCACGCGTCATTCTTTTTATGAACCCACTCCACTAACCATATAGCATTGAAATTTATCGAATGAAAAAAAATATAAACAAAATTACATCTTCAATCATTAACTTCCAAACATTTTAACAAACTTGCATTAAAAATACAATGAAACTCCTACAGTGAAAATCTTTAAGAGAGAAATGCGTGTATGAAATCTGTTGAGCTATTTCACAGTGCCAAATTCTTGCACTATTACAGACCACTGAACATTTTACTCTAGATTTGTATTACGAACTATACGACTAAGTGCAAAATACATTTGATTTCCTTAGAGTTATATACTATGTATATATATTAAGAATATATATAATACAAATGAAAAAAAATACAATGAACAATGTAACTAAAATAATAGGTGTTAGATAAGCAGAAAAAGAATAAAACACTAAGAGAATCACAGATTGAGTATCTATGACTTTTTTTAGTGTTTTATTCTTTTTCTGCTTATTTGGTTATTGTTATATCAAATATCTTATTAACTTGAAAACAAAACAATCTTGTGATGACATCGAGGCCAATATTTTAATGCTGGGGTATAGAAACTGCTCGCACTGAGACATATCAATATACCAAGTTGACCTTGCAAACTGAAACAAACTCTGTTTATTTATTCGTACTTAACATTCTAAGGTGAGGACAGCAAGATGCAGTATATCAAATAAAGAATCAATTGTTCTCCTTCAGAAAGGTTATATAGCTTTTATTTTCTTTTATTATTGTTATTTATTACCCTGACTTCCTCAGATGACACACTACTGTTAAACGTTTCATTGTGCTTCAAGCCCTTATTGATTTACATGAGTTATGATGTCTTAAAATGAAAATAATGTGAAAGTTAGCAAATAAAACGCTGTTTTCTCACTTACTTAACATCTCCAAATTTTGTCATTTCCACAACTCACAAATGCATTTTTAAAACGTCTAAAACTTTTAAAACAGCTTCTGACATTACTTGCATTGTTAGGGACGGAAGAGGACATTTCGATACTCCAGACTTGCTCAAGGGATGGTCATTTGTGCCTGCGTTCTCAACGGGACAACTCTGGGAGTAAGGGATGTAGTGAGAGATACACCGGGCGCCAGGATTCAGAAACGGCAAGACACGGAGTCCCTAGCAATGTTTTCAGATAGAACAGCAGAGAATTGGCCCTTTCAAGGATTTCAAGCCCCTCAGAAGGGCTGCTGCCATGCCAGAAGCCATGCCAGAAATCTTGCAAAGCGCAAGTTACCATCACATCGCACACAACACCAGTCCACCTCACCCGTAATAGAACCAACGGATTGAAATCGGAAAGCAAAACACACGTGAAAATGAAAGATACATCCCAACAATCGCCTAAATGACCAGAGGAAACCATGAAAAAAACCAACAGCAGGAAACCAGTTCAAAGGAATTTGAACCAGTGACCTTGAGAATGCGAGTCCCAGGCGTTAGCAGCTGAGCCACTTCCCTCGGTTCTGCCAATGCATAGTAAACCTTTCAACTCATCTTCTCAGTCAGACGTTCATACAAAAAACCTTGTTATCGCCAGTTCAATGTATATACAGCTATGGCCGAGTTTAAACTGCTTAAATCTAGTTGTTCTCAGCTCATATCACACTTTGATACATTTAATATTTTATACGTAATTCCTAAACACAAAGTTTTAATGCATGTTTAAATGTAAAATAATTCAAATAAGGAAAACAGTGTGCGTTCTTGTCTTTTTTAATAAAACTACTAGTGCAGGTTTAAAAGATTAAAATTTATTCTGTGTCTAAAAATATGCAAAAGTTAAATTCTGAAATTTTATGAAAAAGGCTTTTGTTTGTTTACTTGCAAACAGCTGAACATCTATTGAAAGGGAAAAGAATAGGAGTAGTTAAATTATTGTTGTGTCAAATTATTTTCTACACTCGTGCTGCAAAGTGTTTTTAGCTCATGAATGCAACACAGTTCAACAATACTAATGAAATACAATTTAACATTATAACGACAGTTTCATAATATTTAGTTGAGGTCATGTTATACCTTTGCTCTGGGATTGCTTAAAGATATTAACATAAGAGGCGAAGTAGCGTTTTCTTCTGCTCACTTTTACAGCCGCACTTCACGCTATGTTCTTTCAAGATTTGGCTATTCGCCAAAAATGAAGAGCACTAAGCAAGGGGCTTTCAAGCATTCAATGTTCCCACACATATTGTAAGATGATAAATGCAGTTAGCTAATGAGATTGCGTGAATTTGCTGATATTCACTTTTTTCGGTTCAGTGGAAACTCTGGAAAAAACAGCCTTGCAAATATCTATTATGGGAATCGAAGTCGGAGCATGAACGCTAGGAAAAGTAGGATGTTATATTGGTACTTGCAGAAAGGCACTTGATTTTAAAGTGCTTTTCTTTTTCTTCAACAAAGTACTACATATAATAGGCATTAGTCTTTCGTTGAGCCATTTATAAAATTTTAAATGTTAAATGATTTAAAATTTGCAAATTAACTTTGTGGATATAGCCATAAACTTCCAATTTATATAGAAGTAAATCTTATGCTAAGTTCGTTTATTTGGAAATGATATTTACATATTTTCTTGAAATTTGCGTGTATTTTACATCATCAGAAATACAGGGATTGCATTTGTTCAGAAAAAATCACCAGCAAAGAGATAGAGGACAACGAACAAAGAGCAAAGTGCGACAGAATTTATCAAATAGATAGAAAAATGGAAAGAAACGAAATCAGAAAGAAAATTATTAAACAAATAAAATGAATCAATCAATAAAAATAATGAAAATAATAGGATGAAATACAAATGAATGAAGAAATAAAAAAAGGGAAAAAAAATGAAATAAAACTAACGCATGTATAAATGACAAACGAAATAAACACATATGAAAGAAATAAGACCGGATATAAATAAAGGAATAAAAGAGCTAGAGAGTTTTCTGATTGGGAAAAGCGAACAGAACGACGGCGAACTATCAAATAATCCTAAGATACGCAACTGAGATAGACTATATATCAGCGATGCTCAAACTTTTCTTCACCGCGGTCTCTCTTTCTCTCTGTCACGGACTCCCAAGATTTGGCTAAAAGTTTAAAATTCTAAGCTTACATCCTAGATATTTTTAAAATTGTTCATCACTGGTTTACAAAATTTAAAAGTGTATTTGCATACTTGTTCAATATATGCCCATTTTATCATAGTGTGTCCTTACACAGTAATAATAATAATAATAATAATAATAATAATAATAATAATACATTTTAAAAACATAAAAAGTATAAAACGTTCATATTAATAACAACTGACAATATGTGGTGAGATAAGCTAACTTGTTAATTCATGAATGAAACGGAAGATGCTGTTTTTCACTTACAAACAGTGATATTTCGAAATTAATAGGAGAAAATTGTATTCTGAGTTCAGATTCTACGTTTTCCAACAGGTGTATATGTGTTTTTAGATAAATAAGTGCCTAGATGATATTTGACAAAGTTTATTAAGAAAGACCTCTTTTCAGGGCCTTCTTTGATAGTCTGGGAATATGTGGCGGCAAGTGAGCTCTAGGCTGTTCAGTTCACTGCCGCAAAATGCAAGGCTGTTGCCATGGAAACTATGTCGGTACATGTGAGCATTGTGCTTGCTCTACGTTTGCTACTTATCTATAAGAAAGCTCCTCCGGGAGCAATAATGGTCTTCAATTTGATTCTAATTTAATTTACCTCAATAAATATACACAGTAAATTTGTAAATTTATATTTTGTAATTCACTGTTTGTATCTATACATTCAAGAGTACTGTTCACAGTATTTTAATGCTTCATGGAGCAGCTGTTTTTGGTGAAACAATGGTAGGGAGACGAGCAAAAGCCTACACAAAACGCTGTCCGTCTGTAATAACTGACTGGTTCTTTGAATCCTGTGTTGCGCAAAATGTGCGACTAAACTAGCACAATATTCCTGAATTGTGCCGGTTTTATGTTTGTTTGTTTGTTTGTTTGTTTGTTTGTTTGTTTGTTTTTTTTTTGTTTTTTTATGGACGCTGTTTAACATTTCAAGTCAAGCAGCGTCTCAATTAAATCATGGCGTGAAACGGCCGACAAATTTTGCTCAGAGGTCTCCTTTTTCAAGCTTGATGTTCTTTATCGTGCCGTAAATGTAAGACATGAGACCCACGGCTTTACTTCCCTTCCGAAGGAGGCCATACTTAAGATTTTTACATCCGAAGAAAATCCATTGGTCCTGGCCGGGATGGAACCCGCGATCTTGGGTTTAGGAGACAAGTATGGTTACCATTACACCACCAGAACCGACCCGCCAAGGGTGGTCGAGGTGACTTGTGCGCGGGAGGTCTGAGGTTCCATTTCCGCCAAGATATTCCTCCATGACTGAGGTATCTCCCAAGTTTTCCTCGGTTCTCATAAATGGCAAATGTGGGGTAGACACCCTAAACGTAGGCCTAAAACGCTTCCTTGCTTAAAAAAAAATTTTTTTTCTCAATTTACCATTTTATCTTATTTATCATCCATGTTCACTATTTCTACTACATGCATGATAGACTTAGTGGCTTGGTATAACATGTGAACATCGTTCAACTATCATTTGTTAACGTTTACCGATATTCCTCTTACAAGAAGGGAAAGAAAGCCCGTAAAGTCACGTAACACGTACGTTTCACAAGTACTAAAACGTAAAACGTGAGATTTCCTGCTGAGCATTAGCGTGATGAGTTTCAGAACCTCTTCTGAAAACTGAGATTGCCATAGCTTCATATAGCGTTATAGCAAAAAAAGTTGGCTCAGGTTCCCACACAAATCTGAATTTACCACATTGCTCATAACTGTTGATTTGAGCCTTAACGTTTCCCGGCTCTTGTTTATAGTAGAAATATATTAAGAAGACATTTTAACGCTCTTAAATCCAAATTTCATTCAGTGTTCGTAAGCAGTAGGGAAATTAAATTATGACGGAAATTTTTAAGACTGCCACTAACACTTCACTAGTGTTTAGTGCTGGGCGGGAGGTACCGAGTTTCTTTTCCGGTACCTGCTTAAAAATGTTTCCAGGTTAGGGAGATCTGGAACGGAGGCCATCCAGCCTCATGAGGATAATTGGGCAAATGCCAGATGGAAAGATAGCTCCTTCGATCTTGATAGGCGATCTGATCACATGCCGCATTGTAATACTGTCCTGTATCAATGAAGTTGTAAAATGGAGTTGGAGGAAGCAGCAGTCGCCGCGGCAGGCCATGCTCCGATCTCGGGCTGTCATGCTATAGAGGAGAAGAAGGAGAAGAACTTTTTTTTAAAGATAACACTGTTGAAGTCACATTTACAAACATCCTATACTAACAAAGTTATTATATTTTCTTCCATGACCGCCATTTTAGACCTGCTTCCGTAGATGTAAAGGCCATGTCTGTAGCCTGTCATAACAGCAGGCAGTTCCCGTACTAGTGGCTGCAAGGTGGACAGTCGCAGTTTGCTATTACGATAGCAAGCATTAGGTATTTCCTTTTTGTGTTATACTCGTTCTTCGGGTAAGAAAAGATTTATAAGTCAAGTATTTGTGTTCTAAGCACCAGTGTTATTAATTACAGTGTGCTCGTTGAAAGTTGAAATAGATATCACATAACTCCTACTGTAAAGGGATTGAAGAATTACGGAAGCACAGCAAATTTAGTTACAAAATGTCAGAAATGTGAAACTGCATATGAACAATATTTTGAACAACTCCTTCCTATAACAAGATCAGTAACAAATACGAAATAAAACTAATATTTCGTGAATTCTATTATTGATTAAAGTTGTACGAGCACAAATATGAGGGAAACTTCCATTGAGGGTGTCGGCAAATAGTGGGACCTTAGGCGCGGGCGGCTTGCGTTCAGCTGTGGACGCAGGCCAAAAGTAGAATGGATAATCTTAGTAGTTATTACAGGTTCTTTTCAGGTTATAACCAATTATTATTATTACGAATTCTAAATATATGTAGTGATCAACGCTTGTTTTTACTAGTGATACACCACAAGCGGTGATTAATGATACAGAGATGAAATGATATATTCGGAAAGGACTTTTTTAAAAGGAAGCCTACCAACCTTACGTTTATGGTACCTCCTCGCTATTTGCTACTTATAAGAACTGAGGAAACCCTTGGAAAAAAAAAAAAAAAAAAAAAAAAACTCAATCAGTGAGGATGATCACGTCGGGAATCGAACCATAAACCTCCCGCTCAGTAATCCGTACCTTCCATCCGAATCGGTAAACCTAAACTTCAAAATAACTTCGCTACCTAAGGGCATGGTGTCCAATACAAATTTTGAAGTTATTTGCAGTGTAATTTGCTAATGCATCACCCATCATTTCGTATTGACTTTAAAGTCTCTAACTAACATTTCTGGTGAACAATTAAAGATTCGGAATCCAACCATTACTACCCCTGGCCTAGATTTGCCCCTGAAAGTCGGCGATTTCTACACAAGTGCCCTCATTTCACGCATCTGCGTGAGTGTTGGATCAGGTTTCGTGTAATTAGACAACGATCATCCCTAAGAACGTGGTCAGTTTATGTTACAGATAATGGCCATAAAATGTGACAATCCGGCCGATACCATAATCATTTGTCAATTGCTGAGGCTACGAAAATTTTCCGAGGGCAAGCGTAGAATTCTATAGTAAGGAAATTAAGTCTCTCATTGTCTAGGAAGAAGCACTTGCCTGTTATTTGCTCCCAGAGTAACAATATGCTTATCATGCTAGAAAATTTGTAAATGCTGGTGGATAGAAATTTAAACAAAATACATGACTTGTAATTTTCTCATGGAATGTTCTGACGTGCCCGCTTGCTATGCCTTGCCGAGTAATGAAATAAATATTTTTATTTGATGATTGTTAACTTCAATGAGATACGCAGTGAATAAATTGAACGAAATATAATGCAGCTCTTTAAAGTGTATTTGCAAAATTCTGCGTCTCATTTTGCCAATTGCTTCTTTTCTCTTTATCATACTTTATTTATTTATGATTCTTTGTTCTATCCTTCATCCCATAGTTGTTTATTTGTTCACTCTTTAAGGCAAGGCTTTGTGTAGTCATATTCTTTCTTCTTCTTCCGAGTTCCTTCCTTACTATTTTAGCTCTCGCCGCTACGCTGTTCATTTGTCTATTCCTTTACTGTATAATATTTCTGGTTTTGTTTCCCCCAATTAAACAACTTTCGTAAGCAGGACACCGCCACTTTCAAAATGTATTTCCGCATAATCAATTAGGTAGCAGGTCTGATAACTGTTTGCTTGCCTTGGCATGTAATATTTAAATAGTTAGAAAGAAATTAAGAGATAAGCTTGAATTGATTCATATTTAGAAGATAACTCGTGAAAATATTTTACAGATATGAACTAACATAAATAAATAAAGAATATGAAACAGTAGATTCTATAAAAATAGAAGAAGTAAATTATATATAGAGCATACTTAAGGCTAATAAAACCCCAGGAAGTGACGAAATTAATATGGAATTAATTAAATATATATCAGCACAGCTCAAATTAATATTATTAAAATTTTAATATGTGTTGGTTCACATTACAGATCCGAAACGAATGGCTAAAAGTCGTAATAAAGCCAATATTCTAAAAGGATGATAAAAATTAGCATAAGAGCTATGGGATATTAACCTTCCAAATACAGTTTATAAAAAATTTGCCAACATTTTAACAAGGCAGCCCAATACTATATCTGAAATATTTTTTAAATAATTAACAATAATTATGGTCGATCGTGTTTGGAGTGTGTTAGTAAGGCAAATAAGAAAATAATACAACCTTGATATACACTTACTGTTTGTGACTGTATAAAAGTGTTTGAAAAATTAATACGTGAATAATTGTGGGAAATCGCGTTAAATAAAGAATTTCCAAACATCTGGTTTCAATAACGCAACAAATATATGGGGAACTGTTATTAGTATTGATAAACTGAATTGTGTAATTTTAAAATAGATTCTATAAAGCTTCCAGAATTTGTCCTTACCACTTGCACGGGGTTTTACGTCTCGTCAGCAGGGCATGCTACATCCGGCCAAGCCTGTACATTAAAAAGTCGACTTCGCCTTCAAGCATTGTATCGGGTAACGCCAAAGATAAACTGGTAAACACAATCCGAATGACATGATTTAGTTCCATCACTGTAATTTTTCTGATTTAATTTCGTATTTTTTCCTTGAGTTGTTCTAATGCTGTAGGACATGTTTTACAAACTTTGTTTTTCACGCTACCCCACAAATAAAAATCACAGACTGTGATATGGGGAGCATAGAGCCATATTCCTTGTCATAGACAATGGACACATGAACACCTGTAAGGTTTGCGTTTTAACAATTTTATTGGCGTGTATGCAGAACACACTGAAAACGCAACATGTGCTAATTTTGGTAGTGATGTTGTTGGCGAACGTTCAAGATTTACACAAATTCCGTTTAATTGTTCTTCTGTTAAAACTGTAAGTGTATGAGTGTGTTTGTTTTGCACTGAACCAGAGGTACCAAATCGTGAATTGCAGTTCTGGATGGAGGCAATAATCCAGAGGATTTCAGAATAAACTTATTACTAACGCGACGCGCTTGTTCGTATATAAAATTTATACATAGAAATACATTGCTCTAAAATCTTCACGAATGAATGACTGCTTAAAAGTTCAAGAGCAAGCAGGCAGGCGGTAGCGGGTGGAGAAGGGAGTCGGCCTTGGGCGTGACGCAAAACCCTATTAGCACGGTGATGACTTATTCTGGAATCGCAGTATTAACTTATGAGTAAGACAAGGCGGCTCGATGTCGCCAACGCTTTGTAACATATACTGAAACGCATTAACAGCCGAATGACATGTTCAGCTAAGAAACAATTTTAAAACATGTTCTAACGCTAACGATCTAAGTAGTCTTCGCAAATAATGGAGATAAAATTCAATGAGCCTTATTTTACCTTAGCAAAACAAGTATATTTAATAATATCAACTGAAAATTAAAAGCCTTCCTTGGATAATGTCGATATCAACCCAAAATCACACTTAATAGCCCATTAGAACAAGTAACAAATTTAAATTATTTTGGGATGTGATATGTCTTTCTATAATGATAAGACTTTAAAGCAAAAACTTCATAAATATCAGAATACATGTGGTATCTTAAAACAAACGTTAAAAAACAAAACTGAGAAAGACGCGTTTTTAAAATCTTATAAAACAATGGTGCTGCCAATTTTCACTTACACGTCAGAAAATTGTCTCATACATAAAAGTAATAAAAGAATTATGCAAACTGCTGAAATGCAAATTTTATGATAAAGTATGTAGCTGGTTGTACTTTAATGTGAAATAAGATAAAAAATTAATATTTTGTACAAACAGTTAAATACAATAGAATAAAAACATCTGGGTGAAACGTATTTTCCGGGTGCCTAATGAAAAATTAGTAAATAAGGTCTTGCAATATCGACCGAAGGGAAGAGGAAATATAGGAAGACCGAGGTGCAGTTGGGATAACTTCTGAAGTAAAACAGGTCAATTTGACCTGTCTTGAACGACGATAATGGTTATGTACCGTGCCATAGGACATCGTTGTTGTCTTCTTTGTTAGCAAAAATTGCATCTTGCTACTGAGTTAGGTTAGATGTTAACGAACAATATCACCACTAAGAGTCAGTTGCTCTTGGTAGCTGTAGGTAGCTATGGTTTTGTAAACGATATTTAACTTGATATTCTAATGTTATACAAGTTACTATACAGCAACAGGGGACATTATATCAATACAGATTGCCAGTTTTCAATTCCTTTGCATGCTTGAAAAGTTCATTATTAGTTATGTTTTATTCTGTATTCTAAACTTTCAAGTTCTACTTTATTTTCACTTAAAATATTATTTTATTTCCGTAAAATTTTCTTAGAATGTTTATTGACTGGCTGCTTTTAACTTCTTTAGTATAAGATATTTATCTTATAAACTGTGTCATTGTATGTGTTAATTTAAGAGGGGTTGAGTGAAAAGAAGGTTTATCAAAAAAAATAAAAATTTTAATATTACTTTATTCGTTCACTCTATTATCCATTTTCTTCGTTTTGACTTCCCCTTCTGTACTTGTTTGTTTGAGTGATATTTATTAATACTATTTTATTATTCATTACTTGCCTGTTGTTACTGCTTCCACGTGATTTTTCTTCTCTTTTTCTTTTGTTCTTCTTGAGTAATTATTTCTTTCTTATGTGTTTTATTCTGATTTAATTTAATCCTCAATTTATTCATTCCCGCTATTTTCCTATAATTTATTTACTTCTTTCTAACATTTTTGTTCTTTGCTGTTTTAATGAATATTTTTAGATTTTATCAAGCTGGGTAAAGGCAATAATTTTGGTGATATGCAAGCTTTGATTTGAAGACACTTCTTTCTTTGACCAACGCCAATAAAAGAAAAGCACTCGGTGGTAATACATCCAGAATTTTAGCATATTTCTCGCAACAGCTGGGCGATAATGCAGGTTAGACCCTGGAATATACCTATACATAGAATTCGGAACAAAGCTTAAAATCCAACGCACTTATGAAATTATTAGAGAAAACTGGAGAGATAAACCTGCTCAAAAGGCTAGTAGCAGTCGGTGTCTCGTAAACCCAAGATTGCGGGTTCAATTCCGACCAGGACCGATGGATTTTTCCGGGCGTAAAAATCTTAAGTATGGCTTCCTTCGGAAGGGAAGTAAAGCCGTGGGTCCCGTGTCGTAGATTTAGAGTGCCCGTAAATAAACCAAATCAAAAGGCTATAGTAAAAGTGTATCGATGAAAGGGAAACGGGTAACATAAATAATTAAAATTTAGCTTTATATGAGCACAGTAATAATTTAAACAGTGTAATCCTAAACTGATGTTGAAAGTCTATAGGGGTGTCTTAAAATCAGACACTTAACTTTCCACAGCTCGTATTCATTATTCCTCAAAATGTTAGAGTTTTCGTAGTCGATATGTTTTCATAAGGAAGTTAATGCATTTTTCTTAGGCAATGTTAATACATTTGTATACTTTGTAAACGACATGTTTATTTTTATTAGTAATTCTTCAATATCTATAGGATATCTTCAACAATTTACATCGATATCTTTAAAATTTATCTCCGTATAATTACTTAAGGTTTCACACGATGTTAAAATGTATATAATTTTAGAAATCAGCCACCTTAGTCAATTTCAATGCGGTTTGTTCCAAATCCATTCTTAACTCTTAGTAAGATTGTGCATACATGAAGCAATTTTTATTTTATAAACACTTATGAATCTACTGTGTCAACATTTTATATGTATTACGGAATGCTTTATGCTTCATTGCATTTTTGTTGACATTTTCATAATTTGACGAATGTTTTCAGAAAACGTTAAAGAAACCTTACATACGGTTTTTGTTGGTAGTGATAGTAGTGTTGACGAGAAAGTCGAGGTTGATAACTATTTGTTAAAACAACCACAACTTCTGCATACATTTTTCATATTTTGTAAACTTTACAGATTATAAAACAGGCAGCGAGGATGATCACAGCGCGGTACAGACCGAGAATTGCGCAGCGTGAGACAGCATTTTTGGAAAGCCACAATAGCACACTATTTCGACAAGTCACCATTTTTATGTGCAATTATCTCTGGCTGTCTTGCCATAAGGTAGATTAAAAACCAAGGTTCAAGCTGTTTACAAAGGCTACCGTAGTTACATCTGAGGAAGTATACGATGAAACAAGTGAACATTTATCCTTGAATCTGGCATTTTTCTCTTGAGAACCAAGTTACTCCATTAAAGCTAAAAAATTTGAAGCTTTTTCTGATACGTGTATGTATAGAATCAAACTCAAATGATTTTCCGCAAAATAACGTTTAGAACACGTCACTATATATGAATTCATGAAACAGTTTTCGCTTCCGCATGTCTGTGACTATTCAAATGTTTCAGGTGTAGAGAGTGAAATGAATACGGGTTAAAGTAAGTGTTCACAATCTGTATTTACAGGACTGCTTACAAAAATCATCATATAAGACAAGAGCCACGAGATAAATTAATGACAAGCTATGAAATTGTTAATCACTCTTTACTTATCAGTATTAATTATCTTCTTACATGATAGTTATTAATCAGTTAATTATGTCCTCTCTTTCACGTACATGAATACTAGAGGGAATCTCTAAAAGTTTGTTTCAAATAAAAAAACAGTAAAAATGAAATTAGAAACATGAAAAGCAATTAAAATATATTAACTATTATTTACCCTAATATAATATAAAGGAATGTAGTTATAGTATCCATATAAAATAAAATGAAAGTTTGCATACTAGAGACGAAAGAGAATAAATTAATATAACATTTTAAATTCAATGTAGTCAAATATAATTTTACAGAGAGAATTCTAGAAACGAGGTAATAGAACAGTATACAAAGAAGTATCATGGCGAGGGGTGAGGGGTGAAACAGACAGCTCACTGCGTGAAGTAATGAGAAACAAAATATTTGCTACTAAGTCCTTAATGTAGAAATGTGCAAAGTTATTTTACTGAACATATATGACGTTTTCTGATGCAAACTATCCTATCGCTCTAGATACCTGAGCTTTGCTTGCGAATAAAACATGGCAGTCAGTTCACTTGCAACTGTCTTGGAAATTGACGAGCTATTTTATGTTAGTCGACCAGAGTATAGTGGAATGTATAGAGGGTAAGCAGGAATTATTGGAGAAAACCTCCCGAGATAGATTTGATCGCCACAAATTTAACCACTCTCTCACACGTGTCCCAGCATTTGTATCCGAACACAAAATGTTGCTCAAATTCGGAATAAGAATCACACAAAGAGAAAGAAACCTTCCTAATATTCTCTTCAATTCCACAGGATGACTAACGAAATGTTCAAAATCTTTGATAGCTTTCTCAATCTAATGCTTCGTCATTCTTTTACACCTCTAAAGACTAAGAATAAATGATGATGGTATTTCTATTTTTGAAAATAATTTACCACCCATGAGCAGCATTATAGGAAAGAAGAAATTCCCCACAAACCGACTTTAGCAATGAACATATCTCAGCACACGATGTATTATGACAGAAGAAAAATTTCACAGCAGTGCATTGTCATGCACATACTTGAACCTTATCATGTGAAGGTGAACTGAACATTTCATTATTACGTAGTACACTAGGTGTTATGTTAACAATATAACGTAAATATAGCATTTATCACTTCTTTCATTATTAAGCAGTAATGAAATAAAAATAAATAGGTATCTTAGAATTACAAGCGTTCAAGTGATGAGATGACAACATGTTATCTTAAAAATACGTTAGCAGAAGTTATGCATACGCTTCAGTGTCATTTTAAGCCTTTAATTACAATACTTGCTATAAAAATACAGTGATATGCTCGTTTCCACCCTAAGTTAGCCTGGTATTCATTCTTTTCAAAAGATTGTGTTGGTACCACTTCGGGCTGGAAAGCAGTATCACCGGCTAAGTAACCCCTAACTACCGTAGTAGACCTAGGTATTTATGCTACACTTTGATGTCTCTGTAAGGCATACGCAAAAACTAAACTGACATGTATATCAGGGAAGTCACTCCTCGCCCAGCTGAACGATAGTTTCTTGTTAACGGAAGTACTTCAGTTGGCAAGATCCCCAATACGGAGAACTGACATATCGTTCAATGGAATTTATACAGCTAACGGTATGTGAAGGGCAAACATCTTTGGAGTGATCAGACAGTTGTGCTATCAATGTAGCTGCTGTGGCTAGCGCTCTCTGCAGCTACAGCTCTACTGCGGAGCGAATTTTCTTCCGCAGTGCATATCAATCATGTGCAAGATTCAAGCATAATTTAAGCATAAATGACAATAAAGGTACACATTGGCTGAAAATATCATCGCGATTTCTCATTTTAACAAAGACAATAGCTTCCTTTTTGTAAAACATAAAAAAATGCATGTCTAGGTTATGGTAAACTGCGTTTTATAATGAAACTGAGTAATGTAAATAAACAAAGGGATAAAACTTTTCAGAAAAATATAGGGAAAAACCGTCTATAATGGATCCCCAGAGTTATTTTTTGTTTAGTTGGTTTATTTACGTGCGCTCTTTAATCTCAGGTCATTAGAGTCCCATTCAAGTCAGGGCGTAAAACGGCCGATAAATTTCGCTCAGAGGCCTCTTCTTTCATACTTCAAATTCTTTTACGTGCTGTAAATCTAAGACCGGATTGAACCCACGATCTTGGGGCAACGAGGTAAGTATGGTTACCACTACACAACCAGAACCGACCCCAGGGGGTTAGTTTAACATTACTTATCGTACCATTTCCTAAGCGTTTCCTGTTTCTTCCTTGAGACCAGTAGTTGGGAGTTTGCAGCAGAGATTGCCGTGTAAGCTACGAGATAAATTGAAACTTCAATGTGTAAACTTCCTTTGATCATTACAGGTTATGCATACTGGTAGAATGTAAATATGTAGTTAATACGCCTAAGATCCAGTTTTAATTTAATTGTTCATTAAGTGTGCAGACTGCATAAAATAGCAATCTTGTTGTAGATGTTGTTAAGCTAAAATAGAATTAAAGGGTAAATTGTTCCCTGTTGTTTGTAGGTGACCGCTACATTCCAGACATTTTAAATGCGTGATTCTATTGCAGAAATCGACCTTAAATGACATCACAGCAAAGATGGAGTTCGGGTAAAAGACAGTGAACAGCGTAGAACATATGCAGCAGAAAGGATGAGTTAAGGGTGACCCTGGCGGCCAGGATCCAGGGACAGTGAGACACGGATATAAACAAGAGCCCTTAACAATGTTTCCAGATAGAACACCGCGACGCCGGCTTAGTCCCCTTCAAGGAATTGGAGCTTCTCAGAAAGGCTGCTTCGTTACCAAAAGGGGTACAAATATTTTCAAAGCGCTGGGAACCACCATACCACATGTAGCACTAATCCACCTAGCTTGGCAATTTCGACCCTGCAATGGAATCAACGAAATGAAATAAGAGTGTGGAAAATTCGTAGACAGGAAAGAAACCTTCCTGCATTTGCCTAAGCGGAAAAAAAACCTGTCAGGATAGCCGGCCCAAAAATATTTGAACCCGGTACCTCCTGAGTCATTATTCTCACTGTAATATTTAAAACATTTCCGGAGTTTTACAATGTAACTGAACGTTATACACCAATGAAGCTCTCTTTCAAAAGTGACCACCAACAGACACAGTAACTATATGGGCAGTTTCCTAGCCAATGTGAGCCTAGCTAGAAGTAATTTATTTTCTGGTTAAAACGCAATAACTTGTAACATAATTCCATTCATATATCTTAAATATTTTAAAACTGTTTTAAATGTATTTATTTATTGTTAATATTGTTTTATTTTTACGAGATTTGTTCCTCTTTCTACTTGTGTATCACACCTAAACATGCAAGGTCTACGACCCATGCATAAAGTGTATTTGAAATATCTAAATAGATTTTATGACAATAAAGGTACACCTACTACCGTTGTTATTATTATTATTATTATTATTATTATTATTATTTCAATAGCAATTGTTTCACCCGCTATACGTTGACTGCAAACGTAGATGGGTGCATGGTCTTTAAAGTGCTCACACCATGCACGGATATATTTATCTCTTGGTGTATCCCTCTGTTCGAAAATGACAATAACGGTACACAGAATATACTGGCTGAAAATATCATGGTGTTTTCTCAGTTTATCGAGGACAATAGACTTTCTTTTTGTAACAAAACTTTCAAAAAACAGCAGAAAATATGCATGTATGGCAAATTGTGTGATTTTATAACGAATTGTGAGTATGTTCATCGAGGGTAAAATAATTATAGTTTTCCAAAATTTGTTTGTTTTGCCGTCCAAGGTGCAACAATCTGATTTTTTTTTTTTTTTAATTTCTGATGATCCTTTTGTCTATGTGTAATAAATATGTATTTCTATTAAATTTATCAACAAAAGCCCTTGATACCCTATTAAATATTAAACAGGTTTAATACAATATAAAATAAGTGCATTAAAGTAAATAGATCTAATTCATTTAATTACACAACTAAGAAACAGGATTTCAGTTTTCTTTAAGATGTTTTGGTTCTTATCTATGAAAACAGTACTTAATTTTTCCACGAAACTCTGATATGAAAGATAAAAGATATCCTTAGAATGAAATTCCTTGATATAAACTCTTTTGATAAGTTTTTTTTTTTTTTTTCCTATAATTTACAAACAAACACAGGATAGGATTAAGGCGATTTTGTTGAGTTCTTATTGTAATTCTGGGGCTATGGATTTAAAGGAGATTGTGTATTAAGACTTGCATAATAGTGAGATATGACTTTGATAATGGTTGGATGATGAAATTAAAAATTGTTAAATCAAAATATAATTATGGGCAAAAAATGCAATTGTCTCCTTCCTTTTCTTGTAGTAGTAAAATGGCAAAGAAAAGCAAACAGAATGATCATAACAATTACTCCATGAATGTTCTATGAACTACAATCACAAATAACTGTAAAAAATTTTATTGTTAAACAAAAATGCGGACATTCTCAGTCGGTAGGATACAAGAAATTCTACAGCAAACGCTTGAGAAAGCATTTTTGGTACTTCGTTACAAGCGCCTCTGTCATTGATCAAAGCTGGCGCCTCTGACAAGTTTTATTTATTTCTCGAATTAAAATCTCAGTTTCAGAGTCGCTGTTTCCAAGTACAGAAGCAGTTTTCAACACTGAGAAATTGCTTGGACTTAATACTGAGGGCGATACACGGTGGTTAAGAGTATAAAAGAAATTTTCATGATCTAGTGTTTCAAGTTACCTGACATTCGCGTTTTCATAACAAGAAAAGTTTCATATTCCTGTTCAAAGATTGATTTTAATACTGAACGGGCTTGTCGGAACCTACACAGCCAGTGTGTGCTCATTGCACCAACTGAGACATCGTGGGGAACACCGCAAGAAGAACATCACGAAAACCGACCAACACAATATGCTGATAAACGGTTTTGAAACGACGTACATCCTTTCCTGCCAGTTGAATGGCACTGTGTATCATGTCGGCCTAACAAACATATGACGTCAATAGATGTACAAGCACATATCCATCTCTTGTTTCAAAATGAAGTCATGTGAAGTTTAACACTTACGCGTACATTTTTTTTTTTTTTTTTTTTTTTTAAGTTCTTGGAATTTAACTGCATGGAAAAATCCCATCTTAGCTCTGTCTTTATCCTCTGATAAATTGAAGGCTATTTAAGTGAAAATGCAACACTTGGATTAAAGTTCCTGTTCGGATTTCTCCTCTCTTTTTCTCTGAATAATATAAGTTGGGCAGGTGCGTTATTAGCTCTACGCTCTAGTGGACAGGAAAGACGGATGAAAGTGTTTATAAAAAAGAGTAAGGTAATTAAAATAGCATGGAAAGAAGTGAAGTTGGAAAATGTGAAATGTTTGGAATATTTGGGAATATTAATCACAAATGATGGAAAAATAGATCAAGAAGTTAATAATAGAACAAAGAACGCAATAAATGTATATTATCAAATATACAAATTAATGGTGGGTAATATAGAAATTATTTTAAAAACAAAAATCAGAGGGGAGCAATTTTACCGTATGGGAGCGAAGGCTGTAGCAGCTCAGATGAAATGTTTAAGAAAAGTGGTTGGAAGGACTAGAAGAGATCTAGTGAGAAATAAGGGAGAGTTTAAATCAGGAAAATATAATTAGTACAATGGAAAGAAAGAGCTGAAATGGTTTGGGTATGTGGTAAGAATAACAGGATAGATTGCTGAGGTGAGTATATGAAGCAAGGGTGGAAGAAGGATGAAGTAGGGGAAGACGAAACACTATATGGAACGATTGGCACACGGATAAGAGAACTGCGAAAAATGGCAGAAGATAGCGGAGAGTTTAGAAAGTGGTTGAAGAAACCGGATACCCAAGAGGCTTAAGGGAAACAGAAAGAAGAAAAATTAAATTTTGTTGGAATATTTGGATGGTTGCCTGAAGGGAGCTGATACTGGTATTTATATTTCTTGCTCCTTAAATGGACCTGTTTTCTTATTAACCTGTCTACAGCAGAAAAAGTTTCTTTCATAACTACGCTGTTGATAGATCTACTCCAGCGTAATGTTTCATCTTTGTGTACTTTTCTATGGGTTGCAGAGGGTTCTATATTTTCATATATCTTTAACTCTTTGCTGTGCTTTTTAACAACATTTAGCTTTCAAATTTTGTATTTCAGTTCTCATTTCATATTTATACTGGCATTTATTTTTGCTGTCACCTACAATAAACCCAATTTATGTGTGTCATTAATGAACTACAAACACTTCTTTTAATCGCCAACGTTGCCTTGATAGAAAATGAATTAACGGAATTGTAGAAGGTTTGCTGATATGTTTACGAATTTTTTTACGTTTAATGATATTTTAATTTCAGTGTTTTCAATATTTCATTCCTCTTGCAAGTTATCACAGCCCAAATCGCTACTCGAGCAGCCATGTGCTCTTTGGCGTTTAACCTTTCCAATGTGGTATAGTTTAATACATCTGCAGGAGGTACTTAATCCTTTCTGTTTTATTTATGTTCAGGTGAATATGCCATTCGTTACGACTGTTTTGCTATCCTGTGTGATATCTTCACTCCAACACATACTATTAATTATTTAGTAGTGATCCATATTGCAGTATACGACTTAATGCCTCTTTCTCATATTCATCTGATAAGAGAATGGATTGCAACTATTTACAAGTGTCTACTACCTTGACAGTTCCCATCTTTATCTTCAACGGTTACATGTTCTGTATTTTGAAGTTTATATTACGGTCTATTAAAACATAGCGTTCAGTTAGTTTTATCACATCGAACCTTTAAGATGTGCACAATGATGAGTCAATACTGTTATTCTTGAACTAATTGCTTATTCCTTCTCAACGTATTTGCTATACAAGGCTGGTCCTTATGTAAATTAACCCCTATATCGATGGTAAAGCCTGAATCAAAAGTACTCGTAGCATTACGAGTCACCATTTAAGGAACAGTTTTTCATAATAGACAAATCTTAGAATGTCTCCAGAGTATATAGAATCAGATGAAAGAGGATCGGGGTTTCGTGCTTGCAGGGCACGGTGGCTCAATTGGTTAAAGACTCGGCACATGATTTGAATCCCTGCCGTAACCCAAAATTTTAAGCAAGATCCATCCTTACAATCTTATTATTTGTTCATTTACAGAAAGAATTTGAACCCATAAATGTGTATACCGTGTCCTCAATGAGCTACGCAATCGATGTTTGTAAACAATACTAAAAATCGGTTAGCCTTCAGTGGACGCGAGATTCCCATTAAGGTTGGAGTTAAATTTCTGTTGATACAGGAAACTGAGTTAACTCAATTCCATGTATCTTGCCAACTGTTTCAATTGCATTTCTGTAGGAATTACTTAGACCTTCTACTGTGTTATCTGTGTATCGTGAAGAAAGTGTAATTTTCAGATAGGCGAACAGTGTGTTTTCATTGACCAGAAGTTGAGACTAAAGGAATGGATTTTGACAGAAGAGCAACTTGGTAAAATAGGCTATAGATTAGAAACTTCTCATACGATTAGTGCACCAAGTTGGTATATCTATCAGCAATGCGTATAAAGCTACTCAGCTGCTGCACTTTCATCCATATAATTGACTGCAGTGCCAGAAATAAAATCCATAGAGGCACTGAAACAAAATTACGTTAAGGCGGTTTACAAAATTGGGGTGGATGAATTGCGGCCAGACCTCAAACTTTTTCAAAAAGATTCAGGCATATCTCAGAGGGAACAACATCTATGATGTTGAGTACAATATTAATTACAATTTATTGCTAATAAATAATTAAAGAAACAAAAATGGGTGCCATAAGTTCCAACAGTGCGACATGTTTCCCTCGGCAGGTAGACGAGGCCGTTGCATAGTAACTTCCCATCGGCAAATTCAATTTCAAATTGCATAATGGAATAATACAATGCCTATATTTAAATAAAGATGAAAACATCCTATAATCCTCCCTCAACCTGTTAAATGTACTAATTTCAAAGTTTCCCTTTACCAAATTGGTAGATGCTCTACACTGTTGGTAAATTCTCCCGATAAGATTCATGATCGACTTTCTCATCTCCTTCCTTTCCATTGATTTTCAAAAGCTGAAAGAAAGGAACTGCATGATACACCTGCTTTCGATCTGCAAATACGAGACCTGTCCAAAACATAATCGAAGCTTTGTCTCCTTCGAAATTGCCTCCCCTTCTATTGATACACCTGTCCTAATGGCATTTGAGCGGTTCTAATAAGCTTTTATCCAGATTGTAGAAAGTTCTGTCTGCGGAACTTGTTTCATCTCCTCAACTAAGTAAAATATTCGTCCTTTCTTCGTGAATTACAGCTATGAAAATAAGTCCAGGTGCTCAGTCTGGACAATATGGAAGGCAGGGAAGAAGAGTTATATTGTTTTTCGCGCAAAATTTACGAACAAGCAATAATGATGCGCTAGCGAGTTATCGTATTGCAGGATCCGTAAATTGTCTCTTTACAGCCCAGGCTTCTTCGTTCTCACGATTTCTCGGCGACGTCTGAGGACATCTGAGTGCGATTCACAGTTTGACCCTAAGCATAGATTCGTGATGATTGTCGAAGAAAACAGTCAAGAGTACTTGAATGTTTCACCTGATTTTTTTTTTTTTTTTTTTTTTCCGATCCTGGTGAAGATTTTCCAATGCATTGGCATGATTGGACTTTCGTCTTAACATACAGACTCGCGTTTCATCACCAGTAATTATTCTGCTCATTAAAGTTTCATCCTCCTTAACGCCATCCAAGAGCTCCTGACACGTCGAGCCATGGTTGTGTTTCTGTTCTTGTGTCAATATTCGAGGGACAAACGTTGCTGCAACACAATGCATACCACGAGTTTATGTCAGGATTTCATGACAAGATCCCACAGAAATGCTACATTTTTCGGCAATTTCTCTAGCAGTCAGACGTCGAATTTTATGGATGAACTCGTTAATTCTTGCAGCATGAGCACCGGTCGGTTGATGTCGAGGATCATCAACTACGGTTTTTCGAGCACTTTTACACTCCATATACCAATCATAGCATTGAGTAGGGCTTAAACAATTATCTTCATAAGTTTCTTGCATCATCTGACGATCTCGGTAAGGGATGTGCTAAGTTTGATTCAAATTTTAATCTTAATGTTCTCATGATAGCCCACCATTTCGCTGAACACTCTCAACACCGTTGCAAAGAAAGTAGCGGGGAACTCGGCTGAAGTAAGATAACATTGCAGGGCGATTTGTGAAGGCAACCGCTTTTTGCTACGACACTTCTTTATCGCAGGTTTCCAAGTTGGAATATTTTTGAACAAACTCCTTACAAAAAATTTTCCCTGCTCCTTGGCAGAACTCTGTTCGTTATTAGCAAATTAACACCACGATGGCATGCAAGATTTGAAGAGCTAGATGAAAAGTTAACGACCACTGCCATAAATTGCAGAAATAATTCAATCAAGTCAGTTCAAAAGTCATATGACATCAAATAAGACTTTTTATAATATAACAGTCGGTCCTGGTGGTGTAGTGGTTACCACACTTGCCTTCTAAACCCAAGATCGCGGGTTCAAACCCGGCCAGGACAAATGAATTTTTTCGGGCGTAAAAATCCTAAGTATGGCTTCCTTCGGAAGGGAAGTAAAGCCGTGGGTCCCGTGTCGTACATTTACGGCACGATAAAGAACCTCAAGCCTGAAAGCAGAGGCCTCTGAGCAAAATTTGTCGGCCGTTTCACGTCCTGAATTGAATGGGGCGCTGATGACCTGAGATGTAAAAGAGCGCCCGTAAATAAAACAAATCTATCAACCAGAATATGCAGTAGATACAAAGAGATAAGGCTAAATAAAAGGAGCGGTAAACTTTTGCTATGCTAGCGTGGTACTTCATCACTGAAAAGGATTGGCCACAGTTTATCGAGCTCTTTGTAGAAACAAGAAAACGTAATAACGAACATGGGCAATATTAACGTACATGAAATTTCCTTCTTTATAACATTAGCTAAAACCATTTTAACGCCCATTATCGCTAATATTAGATTAAATGCTGCTATGCCACAAATTGAAAATCTGTCCCGATGAGATTATTTCAGGAAATTTTCATCCTATTAGGTAGCTTCGGACATTAGCTAACTGGGGGCTAGTTTGAGCTACTCTAAATTCATTGACTACACATAAACAACCTCTTTAAGCCCCACATCTTCTGTGCCATTACCATGCCTGCCTTCTAGTATTTGACTGAGCAAGGCAGTGCTGTAATTATTAAAAAATATGCCTTCGCAACTATTTTATTTTCTATTTTGATCATATTTGAGCTTTATATCAATATGCTGTATATAAAAAAAATGTTGGTTCAGACTTCCTTTAAATTCAGCGTGCGAATTTGAGTCTATGCGCAATGTCATTGCAATAAATTTTCATTTTGTTTAGTAACTTTATTTTTAGAGCTCCCACGATGAAGCCTTTTACCAAAAGTACTTCTTTTCCTTAAGCATTAAGCATTAATTGACAGATATTTTTATGTAGAGAATGAGTGTAGAAATGTGCTTAATACTGAAACATTTTTACAACAATTAAATGTTAAAGAGATTCTAATACGGTTAAGGAAAAGGGAAAAATGATTTTCATTTTGTCATTTACATATTAAAGGTATTCAAAGCTAATTTGTTATTAAAGGGATATTTAATTACATAGTACTTGAAATATTTCTAATATTTCTAATAAAGCTTTCATACGAGGAATATTCAGAAAGTAAGTTACACTTGTCCTATTCTGACGCTTGTTCATGTTCATGCTCAGATCTTGCTGAACCACTTTCGTTGTAGTAGCGATAAGAGGAGTATCGTAGCAAAAGTATAAAATGGCGCGTCAACTGGAAATGCACTCCAAGAATAAAGTACGAGGAACAGTATAATTTTTCTGGGCAAAATATCTCTATTGCATGAAGATTCATCCAGAAAGTTTGACCACATATGCGCCAAATGCAATATCGCGTCCAGTAATATTTAAATGTTGCTATACAGACGTGACTGGGGACAATAACGTCAAGCACAGAGCACACGTATTGCAGAGTGGCTCTCAGCAATCGGAGAGGCGTGTCTCGCAGAAATTGCACGAAAGTTGGACAGTGCTCATTTCATCGTCCAAGATCATCTGGAGTATATTTCTATCATCAGACCAGTGTTTAAAGAGTATGCTGAATAATAGTGCGTACATCTGTAACAATAATTTATTGAAGTATTGGAAGTCTCTCTTGACCGAAAGGTGGGCCAGAAACAACAGTACTGAAAAATGTGTGCTGCATATTTAAGGACAATGTAAGTAAATAACAGTTTAAAACCTGGGCTAAAAATATACATCAATGGCATATTACAAAATCCTCGAGCATCTAGAGAGAACGAAGCAGAGGCTATCTCCCTTCTGCTGTGTCAAAGAGCAGTACTTACTTTCAGGCGATACTTTGAGCCATTTCCATTGCAGCCTTTGAAATGATCCGGACCGTTGAAGGAGTACCAAGGTTGATCCTGTTCGGTTGATAGTACCCATTTTTTGCAGCCTTTGATTGTGTAAAATAGTACGCAATGGGATTACGCGATATGGAAAAGATCGGAAGTTTATTATACTTCGCTTCGACATTCATTATCATGACCACGTACTTGTCGAATGTGTATTTTGTAAGTTTCGTCGGAGAAGCAGTAGTGACAAGTAATTTATAACGAATCGTCGACAGATTCCTCCGCACTCGGGTGATATGTACTGCAATAAGAGAAAGTTGGTACTCCTACATTTCTGACATTCTTTTCTTCCTTTCCTTTCTTATTTCCTTCCTTCCAAACAGGTTTTTATAAGATATTCCGCCCCCTTTGCTAGGATTTGCATGCCTTGATGGTTAAGTGAACACAATAACTATTACACTCGGCGCTCGATTAGTGCTACCGCCCAAATTAGCTTTCTTAATGAAATCTCGGCTGCGGAGCGACTTCTCGATGACCCTTTTGTTCCAAGAAGTAAGTACTGTAGATTAAAAGGCACTTCATGATGCATGAAGTAAAGAACAAAGCGGATTGTATACCACACTGGTAAACTTGATACCCAAATGTAATCGCTTTCTGATCCAACAAAAGTGAGGGTTATTGACATCTGATTTGAATTTATTTACTTGTAGCAAAGGTACGTTTTTGAACATGGTTTCCTTTCAACATGTTATCTACTCCGTCCCTTCTACAAGTCGTAGGAGTTCATAATAGGAATTTCGAAACATTCTGTGCATTATTTTAGAAGTATCAAAAGTCTTGGATAGCCTACCTTGTATAAAACTCGTTTAGATATCCTTACCGTTCTTAATCTGTTCATTTTATATACTCTCTTATTTGTAACGAAATTTAAGATCCTATAGCCGAAGAACAGTTTTCCATATCTACAACCTTAGATATAAAATTAACTAGACAGCCCCACAGTTAAGAGGTAGCCACAGAGTCACTGCGTTTGTACCGATATTTCAATATATTGTCAAAAAAATAAGCAAATGGCAATACTTTTATGTTAGTCACTAAATTGGCTAAATAGGAAAGAACTAATATTTACGAACATGAATTGCATGCATTATTAGTATGAAAGCGTAAATATATTCTGAGATATATGAATTACTCTATATATCGGGTTCTTCGTTTTGTTTTTCTCCGCAAGCAGACCAGGGCGACAGCCAGGAGCTCGCAACTGCCCACAACTAGCCCACTGTGCGACCGACAAAGTACTGAAAACATGCTTACTGATTTATTGTAGATTAACGCATTTTCATTTGCTGTCACTTTTTAAGAAATGAATCAACTTCTTATTTTCAATGTCTTCTCACTATTCTGAACTCAACTACGCTTATCAGGGGCAATATGCGCCATGAATGTCTGTGTAGCCTGCCAGCTTGGACTCAGTCTACGTGCAGGGAAAAACAAAATGGAAACTCGATATTTCATTTATGAAAGTAATGTCTTTGTAAAAGCAGATCTAATGAAGAATACAGATTTCATCTCGTATGCCAATTTGTTTTTTTGTGAAAAAAAACTATAAAAAATGTATATTATATCCTATGAAAAATATATTACATTTTACTTCTAATATGATTCCCTGTAAGTCACTAAATGAAAATGGTATTGTTAATGTATTTTATAGTCCTATACAATCTTTACAAAATGTCCTAAAACATGCTACTTGTATTGATTTATTTATGGACGCTCTTTAACATCTCAGGTCATCAGCGCCCCATTCAACTCAGGGCGTGAAACGGCCGACAAATTTTGCTCAGAGGCCTCTCTTTCAGGCTTGAGGTTCTTTATCGTGCCGTAAATGTACGACATGGGACCCACGGCTTTACTTCCCTCCCAAAGGTAGCCATACTTAGGATTTTTACGCCCGAAAAAAATCCATCGGTCCTGGCCGGGTTCGAACCGGGTTTAGGAGGCAAGTATGGTAACCACTACACCACCAGGACCGACTAAAACATGCTAATAAAATACCTCTGATAATTGCTAGAATTCAGCGACCCCCGGATTAACAATAATAGGTTTCTTTCTTAAAAGTTGAAAATAATTCTTGGCCGATACATCCTCTCACAAAATGCAAGCGAAAATGAAAGAAGAGAAATCATATTCAAGCCATGGATTCCTAATTATCCTTTGACAACGCAGCAAACGTTTAACCCTGACGCACTTGATGTCAATTGGCCAAGTGAACACACAATGCAGTTTACGTACTGTAATGAACATCATTCATCAGCTCCCCCTATTGAGCATTTGTTTCATCGGCTGGTATTAACTCGGATACGAGAGTCCAGCATTTTATGACAGCTGGCCTTGAAGCTAACATAAAGGGCTTAACGTTCTCGTTTCTGACGCCAAGATCGGTACTGAAATATGTCTGTAGCTATTAATTCTGGTGAAGTCATTAGGTGTGCTTTGTGCGGTTACACAATAAAGCACCTAAACTCTCAAACTCGAGGATCGAGTGGCTCGTCTTGGAGCACTGCAAAGAAGCTTTTTCTGATTGAGAAATACTTGGACTGGAATGAGAGTGATATATATGTAGCTTGAAGGTTCAGTAGACAAGTTACGAGCACCCAGTGTAATAAATCATTTCTAATAGAAACCTCTTTTATGCGCCTATTAATGTTTTTCTCTTTGGGAGCATTTATACGGCAATACCGAGAAATGTTTTCACCTACGTCTGCAGCTGAGAGCAGCGCGCGCTAGGCCAATGTAACTCAATCGCCTGTCTTAATAAGGAGCTCTCGCACTGAAGGCTACACGTGTGCTGTTTTAATTTAGTTTGTGGTTAAGAGGTCAGTATATCTCAAGTCTTTGTGTTACTACCTGTTAATACAGGCTATTGGTGCACCTGTGGTGCTTAGTATAGAAATGTTACCAATAGACCAGAGAACAAATAATTTTACAGGAATAATTCCCATGCTGTAGAGGAACTTATAGAAAACAGAAATTGAAAGAATTGGGAAGCAGAGCTGTTGCAAGTGAATACAAATTTCAATAAAAGATATCAGAATTTTGTGAGAGCAAACGGACACCATGTGATAGATATCTTGTAACACAGCTTATGAAATTTTACAAACCTTACGTGCCTGCTATTATTAGTCAAAGTTGTGCGAGTAGAAATGCAAGGAGAACTTAAAATGTTTGTACTCTAATCTGATGACTGGACTGATCGGCAGATTACAGAGCGTACATAATGCCTGTGTTTGTTTGGTCTTCAACACCCCTAAATTTGATCATGTTACTCCCCTACGCAATCAACTGTCATGGCTACCACTTTCCATTCCCTTATGCTCGTGTCAAAATCCTCCTGATCTTCAATCTTCAATATATCGATTCTTGCTTAGTATACTTGTCCCTACATGGAACCCGGAATATGATTTTACTGATTTCTACTCAACCTCGTTCAGCGTGTCAGTTCCCAGAATCTCGAACTCCCTTCCTCCTGAAGTCAGAGATTGTCGGACAATAAAGCTATTAAATGCAGATTAAACAGTTACTTTCTCACTTCCTCCGCCTCTTCATCTTCCCCTCCTCCCCTTTGTACTTAAGACAAAATTTTAAATAACAAGTGAAATTGTAATACTATTTTATTCACTTTCTTCCTATATTAAAATATGTAATATTTACATGCAGTATACACTTAATTTGGATGTTTCCCTGTAGAGTTTGCCTTAACTCTTGCCAGTACAAATAAACAACGAGCGCAGGATGAAGATAACTATCTATATTATCAAATTCTGCGTTTCATATAATACTGCTAAATAAAAAATAAACAGCATTACACAATAACAACTTTCTTGAACATTTTGAAAAATTACTAACCATGTCTAATGTCATTAGTGATTACTTATAAGCACACACTCTTAAAACAATACTTGAAATAATGCTGTGACTACACCGGCCTCTACTAGTCATTAGCCAGCAATGAAGACAATTAAAGAGGTGCACATTGTGCTTACTGTCGAGTTAACACATCGCGCGGAGAGATTTAGACCTCCGAGGCCTTTTAATACCAACATAACTATCCAAAGTAATTTGCTACTTTAAGAGTGACTGCTTAACTTAATTTCTCAATAAATAAACGCTTTCTTCTGCGTTCTTTTAGCTATAATTTATAAAATGACGCTGAAATGTTAGCACAAGTGTGTGAAAGAATAAGCCGAGTTCCACGTTAAACTCATTCTTTTGTGTAAATAAGTTGTCACGTGGGTAAATCGTTTAAGCATGAACATTACTGTTTCAAGAAAATTGTTTTATTTCTAGCGATGGTATCATAATAAAATACAGAAGACGAGGAAGAAAAAGAAGAAGAAAAAACAAGTGAAAAGTGGAAAATGCTCAGTCATTAAAGATGGAGGTTTTCTGATAACACAGTTTGTGGAGACTACGAATATGTTGCCATTTGATAATATCGTTTCTTTCTATAAGCATGCACTTGTGGCCCCTTCTTTCATATTCGAATCCCAAATCATAAAGGAATCTGTTTAAAGTGACCTTTGAGAAATATGATACGCCATCATCACTGTTTACCCTCACCAAAATTACATTCAACTTAGGTGGATATTTAAAAACAGCAAAGAATTAACAATACTCCGCACTCCCCGTTGCACTATTCCGTAATATTGCGTTAGCCTAGCGTTTTTATACTTTCCCGCCCTTTTTGCTTTCTTTTTATGGCATACTCAGAGATTTTATCTTTCGTTCATGTTTTATTTTTACACTATTCTTTCTGAACACCCGTTAGCCTCAGCTGATTCTTTCACTCCTTACTAACGCTCATTTACTTGAAAAATAATCAATCACGTTCATTAAACACCGCGACGGGTGGCCGAGGTCGTTCAGATGCGGACTCGTGAGCGGGAGGTCTGGGGTTCGAATACCGCCAGGACCGTCCTCCCTGACTGCTGTTTTTTTTTTTTCAGGTTTTCCTCAGTCCTCATAATTGACAAATGCCGGGGAGGTACCCTAAACTTAGACCTGGAATGATGCCTTCCTGAAAAATAAATCCTTTCCCAATATATAATTTCATCTCATGTATCATCAGTGTTCATTGCCTGTGGTGCCTCTGCAGCAAAAACGGGCGTTAAACACTGTTCATTCATTACGTTCATTATTAATTTCCGCTCCTTACTTCCTAATTTCCCAACACTTCGCTTCTTCCTAGCTTCTCTCTACATAACTTTTACGCAAAATGTTTAATAAATAGCCTACACACCACTTTCCGTTCTAAACGTACACTAATTCCTTACAAACCTCTAACTGCCTGTCAGTTTGGTGTCTGTTAACTGAATAGATGGGGACCTTTGTTGGTCAATAAACAATGAGCGCAATTAAATTACAGTAGTCCAGTTTATTTTAAAAGCTGTCTCCAACCTTTCTCATCATTTTTTCTCTATTGGTCCCGTTGTAAATCCAATAACAAAAATGTTTCTGGTTGCCTAACTTTCCTGCCGCACCGGTATAGAATTTACAGAAAATATTTTATTTGAAAAACGCGTCTTATTAATATATAGGATTCAAAAGAGGTAGGTATCAGTTCTTCAGGTGCTGCATAATAAGCATAGAACCAATAAATATCGGTTTTTACAGAAAAAAACATATTCTCTTTAGAAATTTGGGCCCACAGGAATCAATAATGACTCTGATTTTTTTATTCATTTATTTTTTATGGACGCTCTTTAACATCTCAGGTCATCAGCGTCCCATTCAACTCAGGGCGTAAAACGGCCGACAAATTTTGCTCAGAGGCCTCTCTTTCAGGCTTGAGGGTCTTTTTCGTGCCGTAAATGTACGACACGGGACCCACGGCTTTACTTCCTTTCCGAAGGAAGCCATACTTAGGATTTTTACTCCCGAAAAAATCCATCGGTCCTGGCCGGGTTCGAACCCGGGATCTTGGGTACAGGAGGCAAGTATGGTAACCACTACACCACCAGGACCGACATAATGACTATAATAGTGCTATAACATGATAGAGAACAATACCCTGCATAGGTTAATGTGTTCAGAACTGAAAATTATGACTCAATAGTTATACAGTATTATTAGTAACTTGGCGACAGTATGGAAATAGCAAAGGACGAAGCTATTGACAACATTTATGCATTAGAAAATGACAGAAATAGCCCATTTACTTCCATACTGTCTTTTAAGATTGACACGAACGTTGCATACAGTACTTCATACCATTTCATCCTTTAGAGTTTTTCTCCCTTATTTGAGAAAAAAATTCATTGTACGGCTAAAATTTTTCTTCATCCTCAAAATGTAGTATTTTCAAATCATATTTGGTATTCTACTCCTAAGATAGGCTATTCATTTTTTTTCAACAAATACATTATTTAGTTCTTTATAAGTAATTAGTGCAAGCAAGAATAAATGTTAACTAAGAAAGAGCTCAAGAATGAAGAAAAGCCATTTTAAAACTCTTATTTGAAGTATGAGAGAAAAATCTATACAAACTTTTGTGTGAAACACGCTAATACAACTACAGAAAGCATTTCATGCATTTTGAATACAGAAAAATTTGAAATGACTGGCTCTGTTATTTAATGGAAGCATTTGTAGCGGTGCTGTGCTCGATTTTCGGCCAGACCAAGGTGCCTGAGTAAGAATTTTTTCTGACTTTTCCTTCCAGTTAATTTGCGCTATCTTTAATTCATTTCATTCATCCCTATGGACTATGAACCCTACACCTACAAGAATCTACAGAAATCGCGATAAAATCAGTTCAGTCCAAGTGATAATAAATAAACAAGTACCTATTAAAAATATGCATAATATAACTTCCTGAAATATTACATTTAAGCTTTGGATTTTAATTACATAAAATGTATCCTATTTTTTAAGTGTCTAATCACCTTACCCTGCAGAATTTAGTTTTCCTCTTTCCTTGGCATTTTGTTTTCTTATAGTAAGTATGTTTTGCAAAGAAGTAAATATATACAAACTATGTGGTAAGGTTATTTGAATTAGAAACAGACGAGCAAGACTGTATACTGGTACAAGCTAGTCGTCAGGACGTTAAATGCATGTGCGGTAGTCGCTTGTAGTTAGTTTAAGGGAGGCTTTGTAAGTAACTAGTACGTTCGGGTGCTTTAATTGTGTGTTAATTACTCTTCGTTATTTATGCCACTACGTTAAATAAAGTCTTTAAGTGCGGGTTTTATGTACGACGCTCATTGAAAACGGTAATTAAGGCGGTTGGTAAGGAAATATTCTGGCAATCATTTTCCAGATGGACAAACTGATCACCAACTTTTTAATAGTGATTATTGCCCATTATTACTTCTAAGGCGGGGGACATTGACGATACACGAAATGAAATGATAAACTGGGAAGTGACGACTTATTTTAAGGAGGGAAGCGTTCCATGTGTAGGGTACTTGCCCGGCATTTTCCATTTATGGACACTGAGGAAATCCTGGTAAAACCTCAGTCAGATAGGACAATCCTGGCGGGAATCGAAGCCCAGATTTCCGCTAACAAATTCGCGCCTTAACGACCTCTGTCACCCGTTAAAAAATTACGAGTGAGAGAATCTCTCAGCGACAGAAGGGTTCCGAAACCCCGCATTCTTATGGAAGAACAGTTGAAATACGTTGAGGATATCAATTTCAACTTCTCTTATAACACGGGTTAGTACTCTTAAACTTTCGGTATAAATATAAGTACAAAAATTTAAATACGCGGCTACCCTGTTATCCTTTTTCAAGTTACTGCGGCTGCACTTCCCTAGAATGCAACTCTAAAAACCTCACTGCATATGCAGAGACTTTGAATTGACTAAAGTAAACGTACAAAAGAAATTCATAAATGTTTGTACAATAAAAAGAATTACATTCAAAATTAAAACACTAACAAATAACACTATAAATAAGAGTATAACTTATCACTAAATAAGAGTATAACCAAATCACTAAGCAGAACAAACATGAATAACGTTGGAGTGTTCAGAAACATTGATATGAGATCACAGAAATATATTCTGATCACTTAACAGAGAGTGTTACGCTGCCATCTTTCAGAACTTCTTGCAATATGATTCTTTGGCAAACGATAAACTATCAACAAAAATCAATTTAAAATGAACATTCAAGCAATTTAACAATACCGGAAAATTTAAGGGCAAATTTAAAGAGAGCACCTGTGGACAATTTCAGGCATATAGGCGATAAAAGAGACTAAGTAGCTTTAAACTTTCAGGGATGCTTCTATAACTTCATAATTTTTAAACTTTCCTGTTTTGAGAAAATACTTAAATACTCCATCCAAAAGTGTGTTTAAAATTTAATTAAAATTAGTCGCATTCTAAAAAGAAGGCAACAGCAACGTCTGTACATGTGGTGTTAAAGTTTACTTTCCATTTATCAATATTCTATGCTCGTAAGTCATTCTGACAATAATTCATTGTTTGACAGCTGTTGAAACACAAGAGTTTGGAGTGACAGTGAAATATGAATAAGATTGAAATTCGTGATATGATTCAATTGTTTCTTTCTGGAAGGGAAAACAGAAAATGAAATTCAAGAGAGGAGTTTGCCTGCTTGGGTGACGTACGCCCTTGCTAATAAACCGTTCAACTTTGGGTATATAGTGGCAGAACAAATATTGAATACACACCACGTTCTACAGCTCCAAAATCAGCTGTGAGGCCAGAAATAATCGATAAAGTCAATGTTCTTGCTCCCACTCCGAGTAAAAGCATTGCATGCGAATATCGACAAACTGTTTGGAAATGTTTCAGAAGAGTCTAAACGAAAGTTTACGGCTTTGTGTGACTATGGATGAACAATTCATTACTATACACCAGAAACGAAACAGCAGTCTAAATTGTGTACTGCTAGAGGCGAAGTGATTCCAGAAAAGGCGAAATATGTCTTAACCGTTGGAATGTTGATGGCTTCAGATTTTTGTGAAGCAAAAGGAATTTTCTTGATTGACTACTTGGGTAAAACTTTACTGGAGAATAATACGCATCTCTTTTGGATAGACTCAATACAACAATCACGGAAAAACTTCCGGGAATTACCAAAAAGGTGTTGTTTCACCATGGCAATGCTCCGGTGCATTCAAGCCGCGTCGCTTAGAACAAATTGAGCAAACTACGATTGTAAATGCTTCTGCATCCACCTTATTCACCCATATCTGCCCTCTAAGTTTACCATTTGTTCCCTATTTCAAAACTTTCCTGACTGAACACACATTTAAGTCAACTGAAGGGATTGTACAGAAGGTAAATGAATATTTTGAGGGTCTCAAAGAATCCCAGTTCTACGCGGAACCAACCTGGATCAAGTAAGTTGAACTAGGAGGAGATTATGTTGAAAAATAAAGTACGTTGTAAGATTTAAAGTAATCTCTTACACATTAAACTAAGTTACTTATGAAATCATCCTGGTTTAAAACAGTGTTCAGCCTAAAATAGCATTTATGAAGAAGAGGTTTCACATAAACAAAAGTTAAACCGAGTTATTTCGTGAGTTTGTGCCAAACTTTGAGTGGTAACGCACCATTACACCGCTACAAACGTCTGAAAGAGGCGTCTCTTTCATGACCACTTGGCAATATGCCTTGCCTCGTTCCGACTCTGCATTAAACCCTGCTGTCGAATATCCACGAAGGGGTGAGTAGCTTACAGTATCTTGTCTAATCGCAGTTCTTCCGCATTTCGCGTTGCCGCGATTACCTTTCCACTAGAGTAGTATAATGGGGCGTTTTACAAATGCAGAGTTTCCAGAAATACTTTTGGTTTATGGGGAAGACGTGGTAGCAAAACAGAAGCCGAGCCGTTATCGTTAAAATTTCCGAACAAACATCACCCGCATATTTTCTAGGGTTCATCAGCGCATACAGGGAACAGGGTACGTACATCCTAAATATAAAGGCTGTGGTGCAAAGCGATCAGTAAGAACTCCGGCATTTGAGGAGACCATACAAAGTCGTATAGCTGAAGAACCGTTCACTAGCCCTCGTGCAGTAACCCATGCTATGGAAGCAGCTTAGAGCACTGTGTGGAAGATGTTACATGAGGATGTACTTCACCCATACCATCTTAGTAACCGGAATTTCCTCCAAGAACCAAAGCGCCAAGGGTGGCCGAGGTCGTTAAATCGCGGACTCGTGAGCGTGAGGTCTGGGGTTCGAATCCCGCCAGAACCGTCCTCCCTGACTGAGGTTTTTTCCAGGTTTTCCTCAGTCCTCATAAATGGTAAATGCCGGGGAGGTACCCTAAATTTAGGCCTGGAACGATTCCTTCCTTAAAAATAAATCCTTTCCCAATATATCATTTCATCTCATGTATCATCAATGTACATCGCCTGTGATGCCTCTGTAGCAAAAACGGGCGTTAAACACTATTCATTCATTCATTCATTCATTCATTCATTCCAAGAACCAAGTATTGTATGTGGAGTCTGCAGAAGTGTGCAGTGGAGCCATCGTTTCCTCAGTTTGTACTCAACGTTGGTGAGGACTGTTTTACCGAGACGGTTTTCTTGTCAGTTCCAAGTATGAGACTACGTAAATCTTCATGCTATTTTCACTGCTAGTCATCAACAGAGGCTTTCTGTCAACATATGAGCTGGCGTAATTCTGATTGGCCCTTACTTACTAACCAAACTTCCGACTGGCCATTTCTACGAGCGATTTTTACAGCATGTATTGCCTGGGTGTTTGGAGGAGGTTCAGTTACTTTACGCAAACAGATGTGGTTCCAACATGACGGAGAACCAATCCACTTTACGCTTGCCGTGAGCGAGCGCCTAGATCAGTACTATCCTGGTGGACGGATAGGATGAAGAGGTCCTGTTGCTTTGCCACCCCTATTCCCAGACCTCACAACCTTGGACTATTTTCTCTGGGGTCACGTGAAAAGTTAAGTCATGAAACGTAGTGGACAATAAAAAACGACCATCACGAAACTCCTAGTTGCGTTTGATAGCATTCAAGGTAGACTATTTTCGAACGAGTGCCACAATCAACTGTGCAATGGTGCGTCATTTTGAGCATATCCTCCAAACCACGTTTTCTTTTAAGTATTATAATATAAAATATGTTCATTTTTATATACTGCGTCATTAAAATAAATTGAGGAAATGAATAACTCTAACAAAACAATTTATCACCTACACTATCTCCTTGCACCCCATCCTGCAAACGAATAAAAACTACTATTTGTATTGGGGAAGGATTCGCCGCTTTCTGTATGTATGTAGAGTCATAAAGGTCCGTCACCGAATATGTGTTGTTTAGCAAATGTTGTTTCTTTTAACATTTCTAGCAATTATCAAATTCTTACACAAGATTATGATTATTCTTGGGTACATTTATATATATTTGTTGAACGTTATACCTTTAAGTAAGACAATATGATCAAATTCATAAATAATTCAGACCTAATTAAAATCCTTAGAAATATAGACACGAGAAGTAATATTATGAAAGAAAAAATATGATTTATACCAAATTATTATTATTATTATTATTATTATTATTCAAACCATACTATAATTGAACAGTAATCATTAATTGTAGGAATTCTATATTTTAACCTTAGAAATATTTAAGGAATTTTTTTAATTATCCTCTAAGTACTTCAGTGTTTTAGATATTGGTATTTGCACAAATAAATTTCAGATTAATTATGACAAGAGCAGCTTTTGAAAAAGCATGTACAGAGCCCATAATTATATGTTTTGGGTTTAACAATAAGTCAGTGATGGGTCTAAGCTTTAAGGAACATTTTCATATGTACAGAAACTAGAATTAAAAACTGGTACATAGTTCAAATGTGTTTTCTTAGAAAAATAAGCGGTTAACAGCGTCAAACATTGGTGGATTTGTGTAATATTTTGTCAAAAATAATACCTAAGTTTAATTATGGAATATTAAGTAACGCAGGCAAAGATTAGATTAAATTTTAGTTTTGAGGATAATACGTTTCTTCTCAGTAGTCGTATTTCGTTCTGTAATATGCAATACCCCTTTTAGTTTTTAACATTTCATGTCCGGGCTCTAGGATTTTTCTAGTGGCATTAAAATGTATATCTATGTTGATAGAATACGGCGAATTCAGAAGCTATTGCTTGCATTGCATTTAGAAGTACTAGAAATATATGATAAAGAAGTACAAAATATTCATTTGAATTGACAAATGAAAATGATTGAGTTACACAAATAAAAATAAAATATATTTTCGGAAAATATAAAATTAATTTGTACGCTATAAATACAGGTAAGATTTGCAATAACGCCATTGCAGTTCCAAGTTCCGCCGCAGAGAGCAGTGGTTTATTTTCGTCCCATTTTTATTATTATTATTATTATTATTATTATTATTATTATTATTATTATTATTATTATTATTATTATTATTATTATATTTTTATTATTATTATTATTATCATCATCATCATTATATTGTTGTTGTTATAGTTGTAAGATATGCACTAGAAACCAAAATATAACGGATAAAGTAATTTAAGGAAAAATTTTATAAATCACGTAAAAAGTTACCTGAAATAAAAGATACGTACAGACATGGTTAACTAGAAAAAAATAATGTGTTTCTAAAGTAGCAAATGTAATATAGGTGGAATAATGGGTAAATGGTAAACAACAAACTACCCGCTCTTAGATGTTGTGTTATTAACATAGCAAAATTGCACATGGCCGTGTGGAAATATAGACATCAACGGGTGGTAATACACAATATGTATAAGTATACACAATTTCTGAGTTTTGTAATCGTAAGCCACGTACTCCCACCCTCAATATGCAAAAATTGCCCTTTTTTAACATCATTAAATATAACATTCCAAAAAATGCAATTAGTAATCAATTCAAATATACACACTCACAGTAACCTATAAACTTGGGGACCCACTGGTTTACTGACACTCGCTACGATCTGATGGCGCTCCCTATTCTTAAGTATAAGCGCAACAAAAACAGAAATCGAAAAAAAATCAATTGGCAATCAATACATACAATATACATACTAACCTAAGCCTAATCATGCGTAAATCTAAGAAACCGGTGGACCGAAGGTTTACTGCGACTCGCTACTGCCAGTGGGGAAAAATGGAAGAAAAAATACACAGAAATGTTGATACATACTAAAATGATATAACGTATGGGTTTGAAACTCTGAAAAATAAACACGGAATCTCTCAAGCAGATTAACAATTGTTCAGGAAAACCTGACGCTCAAATTCGATCTGATGGTTAACAATATAAGGCATACGTTGGATCAGTAATGTACGGTAAAATGATGTAGGTGTTTATAACTCTGAAAAACATACGACAAAACACTGAACATAGTCCACAGAACTAAAAACGAAAAACATAATAATGTGAAATTTTGCTACATTCATAATGCAACATCAAAGTTGACCACAGGATACCCTAAACCCAAGATCGCGGGTTCAAATCCGGCCAGGATTGACGAATTTTTTCGGGCGTAAAAATCTTAAGTGTGGCTTCCTTCGGAAGAGAAGTAAAGCCGCGGATCCCATGTCGTAGATTTATGTGATGTAAAATAACCTCAAGTATGAAAGAAGACTCCTCTGAGCAAAATTTGTCGCCCTGAAATGTATGGAACGCTGATGACCTGAGATGTCAAAGAGTGTCCATAAATAAATCAAATCATCAACCGCCGGATACTTGTGACCATAAACTTCGAACTATTATTATTATTATTATCATCATCATCATCATAATCATTATCATCACCATCATCATCACTATCATCATCATTATCATCATTACTATTTCTATTTCTGCATTCATTCTCATATATTTAAATTTGCTGTAATGATATGCACATTAAATTTGCCTTGTAGTTGTTATAACTTCGTAAATTTCGATTCAGCGTGTACAATAAACAAGTTTGTATGACACAACATGCGATTGTCATACTGGTATTACGAGGCTGGATTGATATGTCTGGTAAAAGCAAAGTAAATAACACTTTTTTGTCAAAATGAACATTTATTTCTCAACTTACTGCGTTGAACTCAATACATTGAGTCCAGTGAGATTTCAATTTTTTTATTCCCTTAGATTTTTTCTTTCAAACTGTTCATAATACTCGTTTTCAACAGAGATAACCTCTTCATTTTTGTACTCCAATCTTCTGCTTCAACTCACTAAGCAAAAGGCCCAAAAACAGTGCGTGATAAACGCCAGTCACTGTTTTCTGCTTTCTAAACAATCAATCATGACGACACCCTGTGAGTCCCCCCCCCAAAAAAAATAAAGTTGCCATCACTTTTACCGGTTTAGGCTTTTTCTTCTTCTTCTTTTTTCCGCGCACTTTCACCTTCACCAACAGATTGTTTTGTCTGCCGTTTTCTACACGGGGTGTAGTGGTGGATCCACTACAGTCTACAGTTACAAAGCGACTACGGAAGTCATTCAGATTATGCGTCATCCATTCCAAACTATTCCAAGCATGATTTTAAAATATTCTTCCTCGAGCGTTTTTGGTCTGGAGTCAACTTCTTCAAATGTAGAAATTCGTGCAGGATATTATGTACCCGTTCAATTGAGATGGCAATCATCTCAGCAACCTCAGAATTTTAATTCGACAGACTTTTATAACGATACTATGAATTTTAAGGACCATTTCTTCAGAAAAAAACTCAATCGAGCGTCCGGAATGTACAGTATCTCCATTGCTCGTACGGCCACGTTTAAATTCATTTATCCAGTAGTGAATGGTCTTGAGTGTTGGCGCTGGTCTGGTGCTGGTGACGATCTAAATGAAGTTCCTTCAGCTCATTTTGTATCACTCTTTTTGAAACAAAAATATTTTAACTTGAGTGATACTTGCTTTTATCCGTTTCTTAGGAAACGTCCTACACCGATCACTTAAAACAGCTGTCAACAAAGAACTGCACACTGCATCCGGTTGAAAATTTGAACAAGAATCACGTTTACCAAAATCATGACGTTTAACCAAACTTCCCGCCATTTTAGTGAAATTTAACACGCTTATCAATGCGCTCTTGTACATATTTAAGATGGTGAAAGATTTATTCTATCAAAAGATTGTATCTACAAGAATTTAGAAAGTATGAAGAAAAAATGCACACACTACACGAGCACGGAGAATAATTAAGAACTTTCAATAAATTTAGGAAGTAAGAGAGTAAGTTAGATTTTTTTTTTTTTTTTTTTTTTATCTCGGAGTTCTTTCTCCACTGGATAAAAAGAATGTATGCGACATGGTGCCAATGGACTCCAGAATAATGACATCATCGTTAACTGAGGAATGTAAATCGGCGTGGAACGATAAATAATAAAATAATGAAAATCTCGAGGACTCTACAGTTTCAGCACTCTAAAAATTTATTTTTGTATCTCTAGCCATATTTTAAGAGAAAATTCCAACAGACACAGTACATCATAAAATATTATGTATTAAATTACTGTATTTGTGCCTATTATTATTATTATTATTATTATTATTATTATTATTATTATCATTGAGTGTTTGTTAATCTAATTAATGCTTATTGTAATAAATCTGTTTTCTTTGTTAGCAATTAAGTGGAAAGGAAGATACCGCTTTCGATTCCTACTGTATTTGTAACATTAATTAACTATCTGAAACCATGGTATTCATTTTTGAAAGTTCTAATTATAATTTTACCAGGAGGAAAACATTATATTACATTTTATGGAGAACTTTTACTGCAAGACTGGCATTGACGCTTAGTCTCTAGAACTATAAAAGCATTAGGAAATAATTTTGATTTATTCCTATATTAAAGAATGCTCTTTTTCCAATTTTGTCCTATTGTTCAAAGGTTTAGGCTGTTGATACGCAAATACATTTCAAGGTAAAAAGATTCAATATATGAGTTTTTATATTGTCAATAACTGCCTTTTTGGTTACTTTATTTTTTGAGGGGTAGTGTTTAACGCCCGTTTTTACTACTGATGCACCACAGGCGGTGGACACTGATGATACATGAGATGAAATGGTAAACTGGGAAAGGATATTTTTTTTTAAGGAAGGAAGCGTTCCAGGCCTAAGTTTATGTACCTCCCCGGCATTTGCCTCTTTTTTGGTTACCATTGCCCCCCTTTTTCATTAGTATTTACCCCCTTTTTTCCCTACTGAGGCACCACAGGCGGTGGAAACTGATAATACCTGAAATGAAAATGGGAAAGGAATTTTTTAAAGAAAGAAGCGTTCCAGGCCTAAGTTTAGGGTACCTCCATGGCATTTGCCATTTATGAGGACTGAGGAAAATCTGGAAAAACCTCAATCAGGGAGGACGGTCCTGGTGGGATTCGACCCCCAGACCTTCCGCTCACGAGTCCGCGCCTTAACGACCTCGGCCACTCACGGCGCTGCCTGCCCATTCTTGATGTATAAATACGGTATTGTGGTTTTTGATAATAAAGATTTCATTTTTGCAATTTATAGCTATAAGGATTTCAGTATTTTTAGCTTAATATATATTTATTTAACCACGTTGCCTTAGTGGGTTACTCTCCTATGGACCCAAGGATCGCGGTTTCAAACACTTCCAAGGTCAATAGGTTTTTTCGGAACGTAAAAACCTTACCTTGAGCGCAACTCTTCCGAGAGGTATTTAAAGGCATGGGTCTTGAGTTGTACATTTATTATATTTGTTTGAACACATTGTCTAACACCTATGGTCATTAGCATCCAATTAAATCTAAGATGTGAAAAGGCTGATAAATTTTGCTTAGAGGCTTCTTTTTTCAGGCTTGAGGTTCTTTTACATGTCGTATATCTACGACAGGGACCAACGGCATCGGGTCTAATTCTTGTACGTCGATGATAATAATTATGTTTAACAGAGACTTATATCTACTTTTAATCGATTTAAGCAAATCATTTGACAGTGGTTCCTCAAAGTTGCTATGGAACGTTTTAGACGAATAAAGCCATCAATACTAGGGTAATAGAGGCTATAAAAGTATTATACAAAGAATCAGATTCAAAAATAAAAATCAGAAATAAGATCACAGTGCTTTAAAATTACAAAAGATTTAAGGCAAAGTTGTTGTTTATCCCCAAAACTATGAGCGAAAACTAAGGGGTGGGAGAAAAAAGCCAAACGAGGACAAAAATTCAAAACACACACAAGCATACATATAAAGCTAAAATAACAAGAACCAGAAGCAGAAATAATTAAACACTTAAACAATAACATATATTGTCTGCTGCTTTTGAAGAAAAGCATAGGTAGTTCGAAATTTGATATAGAATTAAGTGTTTCATCTATTTCTAATTCTCAAGTTCTGGTTTATATTAGCTAAATTGTCCAAAGAGTTACTTTTCGTTTTTACTATAAATATACATGTCTAAATACTCAATTTTGCAACATGCAGGTAGTGTTAGTGCAAGATTATGATGAATGAAATACTATGGCTGGAAAGCTTTAAAAAAACAGTATGATAAATGGGGACTTTATATAATTTTGAGAAACTAAATAATAATGTACAGGAAAAGAAAATAAAATATTAAACTTTGATAATGGGAAAAAATAAAATGTAGTGCTGAATGTACTTATTTAGGGATAAAAATAGACATTCAATAGATAATACAGTGGAAATTATAGACAGAATAAAAAAAAACAAGTAATACGTACTTTAAATTCAATTTGGTGGAATAGAAATATTACAAAAACAGAATATAAATATATTAAACATATGTTAGAGTATTTCAACATGCGGAGCTAAAATTTGGCAAATTCATGCTAGGGAAATAGAAGAAGTTCAAGCACAAAAATAGCTTTGAAAAAGAGCACTAAAAATCAGATATGGGAAAAAAATAAGAAATAAAAGAAATCTATGGGAGCACAAGAGCAACTGGGCATTTTAAACATAATTGAAAGAAAAGATAGCAGAGCTGTGGACATGTCAAAAGAATTCCACAGTAACAATGCTAAAAATTAAAAT